>OY759159.1:1250000-2482932 GCA_963662125.1 Diplazon laetatorius
AATTTAAAAAAAAAAAAGGTTATTTGCATTATTTGCGTTGAAATTAATTTCTTTCGAGATATTTAAGCCCACGGGAGGGCCAAAAAATTGTTTCACTCCAAATAAGGACCATCTAAATATATATATATGTATTATCGTTTATAAAATTGCAGAATCTGCTGTTCTATTACGAAAGTGAGACGTACGTTCGGCCAAGTGGGATAGTTATGCTGGAGGGTTGTTATTGCGATCGTCTTATTACCGCTCGAGGCAAGGAGCCGGATAAACAGGTATCGTAATTATGCCGTAGATCGTAGAACAGCATGATATCTTTCGCACGAGAGTGAGAGAGTATAGGCAACCAACGTTGATACAACACGACACGGGCTTCTCGAACGAGCCCGTGATGATACGACAGGCTCACCATCCACCATAACACAGTCCGGACTATATTGAATATACTCCCTTCGGGGTACTGTAATAACATGTTAGGTCACGGCCAGATGGAGAACGCGGTTTTTTCGCTAACGGGGGCACTCTTCTCACGGCAAAAATCCTTTTCTTCGTAATTAAATTATTAGAATTCGAAGAAATAGAAATTTCAAAGCTGAGAGTCATACAAATTCTGAAAATTTGTTTCACGAAACAGTTATTGCCAAGTAAAAAAAACATTATATATAATATAAACTATGTGTATATATCACCCATTCTATATATGTAATAGGCTTTCTGAACTCTGCTCGTTCTTCATTTCTAGCCATACCCGTGCTTCCATTCCGAACCCCAAAATGCACCTCCGTCAAGTTTTCAACTCATCAATCCCATCTGGATTTTTCATAATTTCACGAAAGCTCAGAATCCAGATTTTTCGTTCAAATTCTATCATTGAATTTTCTTTTGAATTCATTTTTTTCCCGACTAATCCGGTCAGCGCACGATCCACACAATGATAGTGACGGAGCAGCGAACGGAATTGTTCATTGAAAACGGAGAATCGATATTTCATTCCCGTATGTACCAAGTCGTAATTCACTTCTCTCCGATTCATTCGGATTATACCGGAGTTACACTTTGTAACAATCTGAATTCACTCTTAATACGAAATTAAATACGAGCCAAGCTTGCTGCGCAGCTTTTTCTTCACAATTCAATCGAAAATGAGAGTTTCGCGTTACGGATTTATCACCTTTTTTTTTTTCCGGAACATCGAGGAGTCTATTGAATTCGCCAATGGTCACGATTACGTTGAGAATTGCGGGAATTGAGTCGGGTCGTGATAATTAGGTCGGCGGGCACACGACTGAAAGGCTGGATGAAAAATAAGCTCTCGAGCTAAGAACGATACATGATATTTTTCTCGCTCCGCGGAAATTATTGCGCTACGAAGATTGTGACGTCGGTTGAGCAATAATCACGTTACAACGTGGAGTCACGTTTTGGACTTCGTGTCTCTTCGGTGATGATCCTGACTTACGATTGATCGAAACGCCTGTGACATGCGGTAAAAAATACAGGGACTGAGACTCGTGCCACCTCAAATATCTCTGTAATTATCGACATCGGAAAAAATCTTTTAAACAAAACTAAAAGTAAATGAATGTGAACAAATGTAAAAAAAAAAACCGCAAAACAACCCAACTTGTTCTAACAAACCCTTCAGAGACGAAGACTCGATTTGTGTCTCATATATATAATAAAATTACTCGGGGGAGTTATTTCTACACCATATTTCAATCCCAAGAGAATCTGAGTTAACGTCCACTTTCTGCATATTTCCCTGATATGTTTGTAAGATTATTTTTTAGAAATATCCAATACCCAGGACTTTCTTCATAATTTTTCGATGAACTTCAAGTCAGGCGTTATATTTTCTGATTTTCTATTTCAATTTTCAGTCCAACATTTTCGGAAATAAGAGGACGAAGGAATTCTATATTTTCGCATAGTTTTCCGAATCTCATCTCTAATATGCTATTTAAAATAATATCAAAAATATTTTTGTGATCCACATTAACAGGTCCTTTAAAATGAAATCCTACATGATACACAAAATTGAAAAAAAAACAAAAAATAATCGAGATTCTAATTTGCGCCCTCTATTCAATTATTATACAAATGCTCTAATTTATTTAATTATCATACAAATACTACACTTCAAGTGTTTCAACACTTGAAGAGTTGAGACGTAGAAATTTCAAATTTCCACGTCTATAGTCTTCTGAGAAAATCGTTTGTGACACGCGAGTGATCGCAAAAAGGTTGCCGGGTTTTTTTTTTTCTTTTGTTATCCATCGGAGATACGAAAGCCTGATAACACGTCACAACCAATGTCTCGGGCGAAAGACGTTGAAGACGTCTATACGTGGCACGTATATGGATCAATGAAAAAATATGTTGAATTTGCGAACAAAACGATATAGACCAGGATGAGGTGTATTGCTCGACGAAGGACGAGTGTGTGACGTTACAATGACCACGATGAATCGTCATTGACTGTAACCTGTCGACAAAGTACTTGTTCAGTTACCACGGCATTGTCTGTGGCCCAGGCATTGTCCGGCTTTTGTTGCATTGAGAGGCCGAGGCGTAGCCCGAGGCTTATATCTTTACTCCTCGAGAAACCCGAGAGAGAGAGAGAGAGAGAGAGATAAATTGTACGATATAACGATGGGCACAGTTGTCCACGAGGTCATGGCGTGTCCTCGAGCGATGCTACTGAAAAACCCGACGAGAGCTTTCCCAGCCACCTTCCTTCCTGCGCAATTATGTGCACATACATATAATATATATAATATATATAATATATATATACGAGCAAATACACAGGATGAACTTGCGGTGTTCCAGAAAGTTGAAATCGATACACATGCAAATATACCTTCTAAGAACCTCACCTTAAGCAACGACAACACCCGACGATAACGAGTTTCACCGTTTTTCTTTCTTCATTACTATGATATCGATGATTTTATTTTATCCAGAGAATATCTCTTTGAGGGGTTTGAGTTACCTAAAAAATTAGAATTTTTTTTTCGTGACACGATGAATCCAACGTTGAAATCGATTTATCCTTATGACATACCTATACTCAACTATCATTTAAAATTTTTTCCTAGACGTATGATGCATCTGAACGTTGTAAGATTTATCTGAAAAATTTTCACTCGTCATAGCTTTTGCACCATACGACTCAACGAATTTTCAATTCCGATGTCTCATTTTTTTCGCATGCTTTAATACGACTATGAAAAAGAATTTCAATGACAGCTGAGTATAGATATTTTGTAAGGGTAAAAATCGATTTTTTATTCTCATCGATCACGTCACGGAAAAAAAAAACATTTTTTTTCTTCCAATTTTCCAGTTGACTCCGCCCCCTTAATATATTGTTCGTCGAGTTGTCGGTACGTCCGGTCGGAAACTCGAAGACGTTAGCTACGAAGCAAAACTACACGACTCTCGCGAGATATTAATGACACACGGTTACGAAATGAACACCGGAAAAAACAACTCCACGTGTTAACCGAGAACACATTTTTCATTTTCATCTCATAACAACGCTTATGGTTAATGGCCATCGTGTCAACCATTTTCACGGAAAACAATTTTTTTTTTGTTCTCCGCTTCTTCGTGATGTTTTTTTTTTTATTTTCTTTTGCCCCAGTGCTTTACCGTGACTGGTTGGTGTTTCCGCAATTTCCGTGGTCGTCGTCGTTCTTTTTCTGCTTGTTTGAGGATCAAAAGCTCAACCGTGTCGGGTTGTTTTTTTTTTCTTTCTTATTTTTTTTTTTTTTTCAATTGCGAAGAAGTTTTTTTACGCAACGATGAACAATGACGTGAATAAAGCACGTTAGTTAATACTTCGAAGTTAAAAACTAACGAAAAAATATGAAATATATTCGCGTGGCTTATTATTTTTTCGAGAAATCCGTTTATCGTTTATCCGTTGAACCTAATGAATATGATCTTGTCGCTTTTGAAACAATTTCTTAAGAAAATGTCGGTTTACTTTTTTTTTTTTTTTTTTTTTTTTTTCGAGTTTCAAACTCGATGCATTCGAATTGTTATGATCGGTCACGCAGACCGTAGTTTTCATAGTTTGCATCGTTCGAGATTTCTCGAACTTGCCGTCCGCGTGTATAAACGCAGAATCGCGAACATTCGAATCAAATATACATCTGTTTGCGTTATGTGTTTGATCACGGAAGTAATTAATGGTGATCTCTCGGTAGGATAACCTTCACGTTCGGTCGGTAGTCGATCCGATGGTTCGGAGAGGCAAAATAGATCGTGAACAGACGGATCGTGTCGTGCATCCAGCATCGTATATCACCGTGTCGCAAGTGCTAATTAAACCACTGTGTGTATAATGTGTATATATATATATATATATATATATATATATACACGCAGCACGAGATCGTTGCCTCGCTTATCATAATAGTTATTTAATTTTTTTTTCTTCAAATTCGTGAATACACTCGTTCGACTTTCCCGTAGGTGGTTTTGAATTCCCGTGGGAATTCGAAAATATTATATCGGAATTGTTTAATCTCGCAATGATGATTATTCCGCATTGAATATGATAATAAGCATAGAATTTGATACAATCGGGTGGAGGGTGCGGATCGAAGTTCCGAATGTTCGAGGGTCTGAAGGCTGAAAATTACGAATATGCAATACTCGCCTTTGGCTCGTTCTGCAAACTCACACTCGTCGGAAAATGTTTTTTTTTTTTTTTTTTTTTTCGTCCTAGTGTCATAATATACTATTTTCGCACTAGTATCGTAATATACTATTCTACCAGTCTTTCGATTCCAAATTTTTCGCATTCAAATTGGATGTACGACACGAATTACTTTTAAAAAATGTTGAAAAACGCTTTAATAAGCAGGGGTGATCCAAGAGGAACAAAAAAAAATCTGGAAATTATTTTTTTTTTTTATTTTCGAATAATACAGATGGTGGAGGACTTGAATATTTTTTGTTCTCATGGGTCGAATAACGACCAGCCTGGTGAATATATTTCACTGCTATGGACAGTGACTTCGACGATAATGCGTAATGCGATATTATTCGAAATTGTGAAATCGAACGCGGATACAGCCCCGATGCTGTTGAACGGAGAGTTAACATGTGTCGAAAATAATTTCACGATTAATCCATCGCCTATCGCAGCATTCTCCCAGGCTCCCTCATCCCCTCCCCCCCCCCCCCTCGACAAGGGTCACCGGGCCAGTGAGGTCGGGGGGAATGACAATTTTATTTTCGAACCATGGCTACACGGTCCGATGTATCGAACCGAATGTGCCGTTCCATCGAAGAAATTGAGTTTCGTGTTTCACATGGAACGCACGTACTCCAAGTGCCAAGGTTTTTCGTCGGTTTTCCAAGTCACACGAAGCCCGATGCTTCGAACCCGGAGGTTGAACACGATCGGGGGTACCACACGTATCGTCTTGCACCACGGCGTCTCATTTTTTTTTTTTTTTCCCCATACAATCCAAAGTTTTTTGATTTCCGTAAAAATTGCAATTTTTCAACAGATCGAAAGTTTGCTTTGTTGATTCGTTGATTAATCGAGTTTTTTGGATCAGCTTCGAATTTTTACGGGGAATTAAAAGCAATAAAATAAACCATAAATTCAACAGCAGAGAGAGAGAGAGAGAGAGAGAGAATAATCAGGGTAAAAATTGGTCTGCTTTGATTCTTCTATGTTATATCAACTGCGTGAGCTCGATTATTTCCGGAAATTCGTTTCGGATTTCTATTCATTTCGTTGAAGCGAAAGTACATTCATGCAGGACCACACATTCGTCTGTATGAATTTCCACCTCGCTGGTAGAATTTGAATTGATAAAAATTGGGATGATACACTGACTTGGTAAAAAAAAAAAAAAAATCAGAAAGTGACGGATCTCAGGATGAATGAAGTGTCTGTGGCAAATTCGGTTGGGACACCTTCGACCGTTTCTAAAAACACCGTTAAGAATGACCAAATTTACGCTCGTACTATTTTAATGCAATTTTTTTAGGTGCTACAAAGCACACGATGACGATAAAACCAGTGACTGGTGTTAGCACCACATGTGTGTGTGTGTGTGTGTGTGTGTGTGTGTGTGTGTCTGCACTCATCGGCGTATCACTCGTGTGGCTTTGACGAAAATAAAAACACCTCGGTTTTCAACGTGATAACCATTTTTATATGTGTCACACGGGCAAAGAGAACACGCGCGCAACCGGATTTCTACGTGACAAAACTCGTTACGGAAAACCAACGGGGAAAAATAAATAAATAAAACGGAATGCACGAGGTAATGGCCGTACGTGCGAGTGTTTTTACAAGGGCGGCCGTAACATCGTCGTATGAGTTATAACGAAGAATGTGCAAAATATATGTAACAACAGAAACGCACGGTACACAGCATTGCGACCTCACAAACTGCCCTTTATCCGAGTAACGTACGGTTGTTTGCGAAAAACTTGTAAACTTCGTTATATTTCGGTCATTTCGAAAAATATAACAGTTGTATTCTGTAACTGGTTATTTTCCGTATTTCCCAATGGCATGTTTCGAGATTTCGTTGTTAATTTTTATTATCCCACGAAACTATTAATTCATTACTTAAACCCTACCGAATATAATTCAGATAATGATGTGAATTAACGGTATTTTTTTTCACCTCTCTCAACTGGATTTTAATGTGGGTCATTTCGAATGCATTTTTTTTTTTCACACAATTATTTAAAAATTAGAGAAAAAACGAAAATAAAAATTGGGGTCGGAATGAACAATATTGACTTCAAGATCAGCATTTTTTATATTTTATATATATATATATATAAATAACGTGCGAAACATTCGAGCCATATATCTTCGTTGCTTCCCACGTATGGAAAACTGAAAACCGACATAAACCTGAGCTCGTTGAATTCACAGTTGACTTTACGGTCAATTTCGTTGAGCTAATATTGCCCGAGTTCCAACCACGTTTAAAGTGTTTCACATGCGATCGTCCTAAACCGTTCAAACTCGGTAAAACGGAATTTCGGGTTTTCGTAAAAAGTGTCATGAGAATAAAGTTCGTTGATGAGAATATTCCACGGGGTTGGGAAATATTTTCCAACGTCTCTGTGTCGAATGAATTTCGAATAATCGAGTTAACGTAACTGATGACCGTTGCGCGATTTTTGTGATAAATAACGAAGCTGACCGAACGAGCGTGTGGTTACGTCGAATGTAGCGGTTCGAGATAGGTGCAACTGGTGCTGCAGCACGAGAATCGACGATGAAGTATCGAAACGACAAAGTCCGGAGACGCGCGGCTGGGTCGTCTCTTGCGGTGTCCGACCAGGCCAAGGCTTAACTCCTGGGCCGGTTCGGTCTGACAAGTATTGACCCTCGCCACTGGCGAGCAGCGTCGACACACGACCGCTCTTCGACCCGGGCTCCAAGCGCCTCGGCTCGACTAACGAGAGAATTGTTGGAAACCTTTACTCACCCTACGACGTAAAAGACTGTGATGACTTGTTCCGAGCTGCGCTTTGGTTCACACACCGACCCGATTAATCGCGGTTACTGTACGAAAATTGAAACAGGGTGAAACCGGGTGAGTTATCACACGTTTTTTTACACATGGCCACGGTTAATTAAATGTGAAATTGAATTCAATGAAAAAACAATTGATCGAAGTCTTCGTACAAGTGTTTGAGAAGAGACAAAATTTCACTCCGAATAGCGTGAACGTCGCACAATTACAACTCGATTAGATTGACAGCTCGTGAAATAAACCCAATTGTGTTGATTTTCAAACGATAATAACTTTCGTACTCGATAAATAATTTTCTTACTTCATGGCTAATCACGAATAATTTGATTGTGCGATGTAATAATCGACAGGCACGTGATAAACGAGCGTTAGCTCATGACGCCTGGCAAAAATTTAATTTTCATCTGATGAATTAAAAATTGTTCGATAAAATAGCTCGTTCGGAATGAGAAAAAAATTTTGCGTCAACCTGTACCGTACCGTGCTTCTATTTTCTGGTCATCGCTTATCGACCATACGGCCAACTGACGTCAATGTAGTCGGAGAGCGTGCCCGAACGATTTCCTTCCTACAAATTGTACATGCATGCGATACGAAGGCCCATCGAGGCGTCCGAATCGAAAGTCCGAGCTGACATCGTTACCCAACCGCCAATCTCGATGCTCCATTGACAAAATAAAGATTGCTGATAACGTATAGATGAAGATTTCAAAAGCAAATGCATTCGGTCGCGGTCGGTCGATTTTACTTTTCGATCCTTCGCGCGAATAATTTTTGAAGGTCGAAGGCTCGCTACAAATTAATTAAAAAAAAAAAAAACTGATTATGTACATGCCCCCTCAAGGTCACTATCTTGACATTGCGCAGTTCGTCTTCGTCCAAAAATAACAGCGCTATTCTCGCCCGTCCAGCATAACGCTTGCCAAGACCGTAGCCAAGGACGGGCCAGCAATTTCCCGGTTGATTATCATCTTCAGCTTTTCATTTCCAGTCGTGCAAACAACTTAACCCTCGATATTCCACTATTCTGTAGCCATCATTACCTCGTTCACGTCCGAGAACCGTGCTGCAACGGATGTATCTCGCGTGTGTTTGCAACCTCGTGAGCCATGAATCACGTATGATAATGAAAGGACTCAATGGGAGGACTCATAGAGCCAGCCTGGAGGCTGATGGCATTCGTGGTCCCGCTGGTGAAACCTTTCATACCTCTCCACCGTTGCATCGCGCCCTACAGATCACCTCGATACTCCCTCGTACGGATAAAACATTTTCGTGACAATGCGTTTTCCTCCCCGTCGACACAAACCCCTCCCACCCCCGGGCCGTGAATTCCTCATGCCCGGAGGGGTTGGAAAACAATTTTCACCTACGTGAAAAAAAAAAAAAAGATAAGGGGGGAAAAAACGAAGAAACAAGCCTGAGGTGTGACCCCAATGTTGCAAGCCAATCTTGCCCTCTGAGATATATATCATCCTGCTGGTTTTCACGTATCTATATATTAGACTGGTTCTTAGCAAGGGTCATTTTTGAATAAAAATTGTTGACATCTTTTTTTTTTTTGGTTTGTAACTTCGTCGTATGAGTTGCACTTGAGTGTCTGTCATATTTTGAGTCCCGAAATCCCATCCGATGACCCCAGCAAAGTGAAAACGCAATTTTTGTCGTAATTCGAACGATTTCCGAATTTTCAAGCCGCCACATTAGTTCAGCTATTTTGTTTTTGGTGTTGAACAATTTTTTTTTCTAAAGTTCGCATACTTCTGATAAAGAAAGCATATCGGGCAAATTTGTGTTTTATTGATATTTTAGCTATAACAAATTAATCCGATAAGCATTGCATGTTATCAAATGGGAAAAAATATAAAATTACTTAGGCTTAGGTTTACATTAGAATAGGGAGAAGACCCTTGGCGAATATTTTTTAAAAATTATTTGAAAACTATGTGGGGGGACGTTTTTATTTTTATTAAAAAATGACTGTTGCTAAGAACCAGTCCAATCTATAAATGTCTTATTCCTATATCATGGGTTTGCGGAATCGCTTGTCGGTGAATGCACGATACGTACGTCTGTGTGGATGTGTAATGGACAGAGACGCGGTCCATGCGCACCGTTGCCAGGGATCCCGGGCCAGGTTTTGACTTTCATTAGGACGCGGGCTATCGGGCTATAGTGCAGTGTGAAGCCAGTGGGAAGAGGGGTGCTCGGCGGTACGAGGGTCACGGGGTGGTGGGTAGGATTCATACGGCCACCGATGATGTTCTGATCTTCGGTATGGTGATCCGGTACTGCTGCTGCTGCTGCTGCTTCCGTACCAAGAACCCTGGGAATTCTATTGCCGTTCAGCTAATCAGGGGCGAGAGAGAGAGAGAGAGAGAGAGAGAGAGAGAGAGAGAGAGAGAGGGATAGAGAGATAACAAAAAATTGGGGCACATATGAGAAATGCGGATAGAAGGAGAGATCAGAGGCTGATGTTGGTGTACTATATATGCACAACATTCGCCTGTTGGGAGTTGCATCTCGTGGTATAAATTCCAGATAGCCCAGCTGCCTTTGTCGTAAGCGCTTGTACGTAAACACACAGCATACCTCGACCCTGCCGCCGCCTTACCAGAAATGTACCATAGCCATCGCGTCGTATATCCCCCGGGCTTATAGACCGCTCTCGCGTGGACGATGCACATAGCCCAACTAGCGAAAGCTTTGACGTTCGTCAGCCGGTAATTGTGTGATATCCATGTGCTAATTCCACGAAGAGATTCTCGATCGTGATATATGATAAGAATGAGGTGGGGGAAGAAAATTCTACGAAATTTTGATGCACATGTGATCCAGCGGACTTTTATTCGCGGAACATCTACTTTTTCCGATCATGGAGCACATACTGGGTCAAAATTGACCCCGACCGACTATAGTTGCGTACCTCGTCCGCCGGATTTCTATATTCCATGTTTTACGGTTATTTTCAAATCTGTTTTAACATCCATGAGCTAGAAAAAAATGCCTCCTAGAACGCGATTAAAAAAAAAAAAAAAAAAACAGTGAGATAAAAAAAAGTAAATCCCGCACTCGTATTAGCTGATGCTGGTTGATATTGTCTGGAGCTTCGTTCTGATTGTACCGTGTTCTTTATTATTATAATCATTATTATTATTAATTATTATTATTATTATTATTATTATTATTATTATTATTTTCATTAATATCTGCTTCTGAACAGAATCTCGTTTATCTACCCTACTGCATGGCAAAGCTTTTCTCGCAGCATGTTGCGAAGCTCCGGCATCCCCTTTCAGCCACATCATCCCATCCTTCACGATTTTTATATATATATATATATCGCGTCTTATATATCGCGTTACAGCCCGCAGTCTTGAGCTGCTACATGCCACTGCGGTAATCGGAATACCATCATATCGGACGAATCGATTTGGGCTCTCGACGGGGGAAATAACATAAGCTCCCCTCGGCAGATGCTTTTTCCAACATTCTCGTTTCCTTTCGCTCTTCTCTGTCAACCCCCCACCCTTCTCCTGCGCCCCCCCCCCTCCCTCCTCGCGCATCACCACCGCTTTCCTGCCAAGTTTCCTCAAATAAGGCGGGGCATTTTCATGAGTGTTCCAGTGGACATCGCTGACGGGCCATCAAATATCATACGCAAAAAAAAAATGCTGTCTTCGTAAATTTATTCATATTTTTCTTACAACCAAATCGTACGACAGTCAACAACGATAATAAAAATTCTATTTTTATTCCATTTATACATTTATCGATCATTGTGTATACCTTGTTATGCCGTATTCCGGTTCTTCCGAGATATCTATTTTTCCGCCCGAGGGGTGCATACGAAGCATGCTCAGCCATTTTTTTTTTTTTTTTTTTTTTTTTTTACTTTCGAGCGATCTCGCGCAACAACGGTTATATATTCGTATCATTCGTAGAATCATCGTCGACGATGCATCGCAATTATGGCAATTTACCGTTCGTGTTGAAATTGCGTCGTTTTGCGATCGGAGACTCGGTCGATTGAAATTTACGGTTCGGATCGTTTCACGTCGGACGATTGTCGGACTATCCGATTTCTGTCAAGATTGGGGCGGTGTCGATTGAATGTGCGGCTCGCTGTCCGTGTCGACGGATAAATCGATCGTTGATGAGTATGAGTACGTTTGAAATCCGATGTCCGCTGTGTTATTCCACAAGTGCGACTATCGCGTTTACTCGTTAACCGTAAACGTCACGGTCTTTTATTTTTCTTATTGCTGTGATTATTTTTTTTAATTGACGTGGATTGTTTGTAAGTGATACGGTCATACCGATGGCAAAAATATGTGAATTGGAATTAGAATTGGATGAATGTTTGGTGGATCTCAGTGGAACGTTATTTTTTTTTTTTTTTTTTTTTTTTCAACTATTCAGAAAACTTCAATACTTTATGGCAATTCTTTAGCTGTTATTCTTATTGCTTCGACATGATTCTTTTTCAATATGGGTGAAGATACTACATGAATGTATTATGCTTTTAAATTGAATGTAACAAATGTATTCCCTTAATGAACACAAAAACGTTACTCTGTCATTTGTCGTTCAATATGGGATTCGGGAACCCCCGAGTGGGGTTCTAGGGTTAACCCTCTAACGACCGCCTCTAGGCGGGGTACTTCTTACAAGTCATCACACGGATCGGTATAATTATCTCATCAGAACTGCTCAGCCCTGCTTACAGATGTTTTATTTATTTTTCTTTCGCGTTATTTTCGGTACTTGCCGCATCGTAGTAGACAGTTCGTTTCGTTCGCGAAAAACTGCAATTCAATGCCAAAGTTGATTACGTAAACACGCGAATAAATATTTCTCTCCAAACACGACATTTCTGACATTTAGACATTTAGACATTTCTGTGTCTAAATTCAAAGATAACAATAATAACTTAGGTGAGATCAAGTTAAGATTTCAATCAACTTTCGTACAGTTGCTCTTTCGGAAAATGAAAAAAAAAAAAATCAATTGCCAGTTATTCATGTCCCTTTAAACTGGAATCCACAAACCATAGGAATAATAACAAACAAGATCAAATGGCTTTCGAGTATCGAACAATCGAGACTGTTCAAAAATCGTCGCTCGCACGATGCTGCTTAAATGATTAAAATAAAATGTTACACCGAAATATCCGACTCACATCGAGTCAACGTTAATACCACCGATATAGCCTTGAATTCATGAGATTCGGCAAGAAAAGTTTCTCGAGGGAATGACCTAGCTGTCCAATAGCGAAACCCAATATACGATGTCTCGTAACTTGACGAATGACCGGTGTGAGAATCATCCCCTCTGCTCGTGGATAATATTACGAATGCGAGGATACAGAATTTCGTCTCGATCGTTTGAAATATCAATTTGACATATCGCAGTGGAGGGTTAATCGAAATATTAAAAATAATTGTATTCCCGTGTCAAACGAAGCTGAACTTGCGTAATGCGCGTGCGAGTGTGGTCGTGTATGTGCGTGAATGTGCGTCATGTGATGACCGATTAGAAACGTTTGGAGATACACGATGGGCTGAAGCGTCGAACGACGCATGCGCGAGTCACGATACGAATCCTTCGGCAACGTCAAACGGTGGCCCTTTTGTCACATAGATTTAATTTACGATATCGTACAACGAACTTCTTCGAAACATATTAATCACGTTGCAAAATCGATCAATCATTCGTGTGTTCGAAAAACAACGCAATTGTCAATCGATGAACATTCATGAAAATGTGTGATACAGGTCGATAATGTAGGATCGATCGAAAGAAAATTCGCGTTTGAGGTTATGTAGCCAACGAAATGATGAATGATTTCATGAGGATGAAGAATTCACACGGTGACAAATTTATAAGGGTTCGGTTTCGTTGCTTTTGGTGATTCGTCGAGGAAGTGAGAATCATCAGGTTGCTATGGCAGCTATCTGCTTTAAATTTCGTGCCGGAGATCCGAGAAATAAGGAACCATCACGAGCGTTTGGCCTTGGCCTTTCAACCCCCTGCGCCGGTACAAACCGCTCCCGCTGTTGCCGCCGTCGACGGCGCACCGGAAATCGGGTGGGGAAGCCCTCGGGAACTCGCTTCCGAATTTCGGCTTCTGGCCGAGCCGATTCCATAATGGACAATTCACTTGTCAAACGAATGATAATTTTGCTCGTTGACGATAATATATCGTTACGATTGTCATTCGCGATTATCATTACGATTGAAAATTAAGTAGAAACTTGCTCATGGCTTCCTTATCATTTTACACATTTGCTCAAAGATTGGACATTTCGAATTTCGGTAGTTCTGTACCATGTTCGTTCCGAATTTCGACTCAGTCACCCAGCTACGCTACACGTGCTTCACCATGTGCTTCTCACCCCATTCCACCCCCCTTGCAGACTGTTTACCGTCCTTTTGTACATCCGTGTATACAGCTTTCGTACGTTCCATCGCAAGCTCCCAATGTTCCATGATTAAATCCATTTTTCTTCACCCTTCTTTCCAACATCAACGGAACACGACCCCAATCTAGGTGCCCTGCATTTTTCTCTCTTTCCCACAACGACTTGCCACATTTTCCCTCAGCCGTTCGACCTGAGGGAGGAAATTTTGAAAGCCCTCCGATAACGCTTACACAACGTGACGGTGAATTATCTAATTCATCGTGCTATATGTATTCCAACGGGCTACTTGATGTCGTAACCCATTGTATCATTCTGTACAATGGGCTGCCAAACGTTTGACAATTCAATTGACATACAATTAAACACGAGACAATCGAAACTCTCGCTGCGTATGATAGACGTAAACGTAAAACTTTATTTGATATTACACGATTTGTGCAGTTACCGAAAACAACAATACTACCGCGTGCTCACAAGTTTATATGTATATATATATATATATATATATAATGCCATGTCGCAGTGATGCTTTTCTCTCCGACAAAGCTCGGACCCTGTGAAACCTCACGTACGTCGTACTTTGTACTTCGGGACATTGTTGGTTATCATGTAAATTCATCGTTCCCAAAATTGAGACTAATTGTGAGTTAAACTTCGTCCACATGCATTTCAGTTAAACACTATATGTATTTGGCAAATATTTTCAAGCGTGAATTAACAATGGTCTTGAGATTGCTTTGCACATAAAATTCCAGTTAAATTTTCCCAAATTTCTGTGAAATGAATGACAAAAGCTACAATTCTCGACGTCACTCACAATTTTGTTCAACAACGATACACACACGATGACAACATTTTTTTTTGAACACGATGACAAAACTTTTCGTCGTTCGACGAACATTCCGGAAACGTACTTCGTGTAATTCATGATGAATTTTGGCTCGAGGACCAATCGCCAGCGTAATCTCGGATGGGTGGAGCTTTCAAACGAATGAGAGAGTAAAAGCTGTGTAATTAGTTGATGTGCTAATGTGCAGCTTTAACAAATGCGACGTGGAGCTGTCGACGTGAACTTTGAGACTGGGGTAAAAGTGGAAGCTCGTCACGAATTAATTAATATACCACGGAGAGGTGGGTCTTATCACGCAGACGGATAACACGGGGAAAGTCGAAAGCGCGTAACGCTGTTGCCTTGGGGAAATTCAAGACATCGTACAAAATATCCAACCTCGATGTCCACGCTTGCTTGAAAATTCGTAAAATCTTAATTTTGTATTCTTGTGTATTTTTCATAGAATGGAATCGACCGAAAGCTCGGTGGACACGCACATGATATAACTCTTCAAACGTTTTTTATCAAAGCTTGTGACAATTTCTAAAAATCCGAGGTATTTGTAATTTTTTCATGAACTATTCACGCTACGGTGTTCGTTATAATTTTTATAAAAGTACTTATCAAAAGCTCTATCGTCGATTTTTTTTTCCCAAATTTTTTTGCATCTACAGGTTAAAAATTAGAGAGAATCGAGCGACCCTCGGATAACGACATTAAAAGCAAATATCTCGAGACAGAAGGATTGAAATTAGAACGTCCCCAAACATTTTTTCTCCCATTTCAGGAGAACTCTCAAAAGACACCCCACTCAATAGGCTCAGCAAAAAAAAAAAATAATAATAATAATAATAATAAATAAAAAAAAGGTCGGTTACACTTTTCAGAGTATCGGAGGAAGATGAAAAAAAAATTAATTTTTCAAAATTCTCTCTAAAAATTATATTTGTTACAAAAATAATTCCAGTTTTTTTTTCTCCCCGTTAAAGTATTGACGCATCCGGTGTATATACCATAAAAAAAAATACGTTAAAAAATCTTCGTTTTGTCATAATTATTTTTTTTTTATTTTGCGCACGCTCACTAGGTCATGGCTGTGGATACGTGTGTATGTGAAACTAAAACGAAAAATAATACGTTCCGATTATCTGAGGCCTTCAATGGGTTTGAGTAATTTGTTTGAAAGTGTACTTTGGATTTATACGAATGCGAATGAAAAAGCATATAATCCATCAAGATTGACCCATGAATTTCCATGAATATCATGCAAATCGCGACAGGTTTCGGAAAATTGTGAGTACGCTACAAACGGGGACTTTCGAGCGAAAGACACGTGTGTGACGTCGCCTCGTTTCAAAGTCCCTTGAATTATTAAGGTAGTAACGCACATAGGAGACTTTACCGTCCGATTTTCATGAAACTTGGCATACTTATGGGTATTGATGAGAAAAAGGCCCAGTTAAATTTTTATGGCCCTCCGGAGCACGAGAAAAAAGATATCAACACTTTAATTTTTTCACGTTTAACATTGAGCCTTATGGAAAAACACGCTAAATTTGATATAATACAAAAAGTTGCCGTCAGATTTTAATGAAAACACTTCGAGCTGCAAGTTTAATATTCGGGCAACATTTTGGGCACTTGACCGTAAAGATCAACAGACTGTGACGAGAATAATAAGCAAATAAACATCGGAAAATATCGTCTCTCTCTCTTTCTCTCTAATCGACATCATACCACGCGTCTTTGTCACACACAGGTACTACGTAACTCATTTGGAGATGGTATAGCTTTAGGCTTGCTTTGACTCTTACGGTTTGTGCGTTACTACCTTAAGCTCCGCGTATAATAGATAAACCGGCTACAGAGAGAGAGAGAGAGAGAGAGAGAGGGAGAGAGAGAGAGAGAGAGAGAGAGCCGGTCGCGACCTATTAGTACCTGATTAGTCTCGAACGCTGTATTCAGCAACCAGCCTCGGTCTCTCTCTCTCTCTCGTCATCGTCTCTCGTACCCAACTGCACCTGTGTGCCTAAGCAGCTTTAACGCTCGAGCTTGCAGTATGCGGTTTTCATGTCGTGCGGTTTTCATGGCATCTTCGTGCTGCTTTAAGTCGTCAAAGGAGTCGCTGTTCTATGATCTATAAATATCGCTACGTGTCACATTTTTAAAATCCGTTGATACTACAATCAACGTGTATCGGGGCGATTTACGATAACGATATCAATTAAAACACGAAGAGAACAAATAGAAAACGGTGCAAAGTAGAACCTTGCGCATGGCTTCCTCATTATTTTTTTTCTTACTTTTGTGTCGTTGAGAGCACCGTGTGAGTGTGATGTCAGTCGAAATTAATATACATATGTATATGGGACAATTCGTGTCAATTTGGAAAATTATAATTCCCATAGAACCTAAACGTTACCATGGATTATGCTCAAATTCGATACCAAACATTTTTCGATAGTAGTGCAAATTTGTTTCAAATTTTAGTCCGGAATCTCGAAAATTGTTAAAGCTAGAGTACTTACGTTGATTTTTGAAAAATTTTGAAACGACATATAATATGAATAGCTCGATGGATTTTGGCCAAATTCAATTAGAAACATGTTTTGATAATAGTGCAACTTCGTGCCAAATTTTAGTCCGATATATATATATATATATATATATATATATATATATATATGCAGTGATTTTCCTCAATTAAACCACAATATATAAAAATTGTGTGTGTGTGTTTTTTTTTTTTCCGTCTGGCATGAATAGAATGAGAAACGATGGAACGATTTGGTCCGACCTTCTCTTTGACAAAGTGAAATATCTGTTTCTGACATAATTATATACACGATATTCCGTTAATTGATCGGCCACAAAATGTACTTCTGTTTCTCCAGCAGAACGAAACGACGTCGCTTTTTCGACAATCAATGAAATCCCAACTGAAGGGTTTCGCATGAAAATCTCGAATGATTTGTCTGTTTCAGCATTGTTTCGCGATATCATACAGACGTGAAAATCAGCGGCAGTACGAGCTCAAAGCGGCCTCAGAGTCGGACTGCAAAACTTGGATCGATGCCATACGGGAGGCAAGGTAAAAAATCCATTAATGTTAACCCATCGATGAGCGTAGCAGCATCATCGTCCCCTACGTTTTATTTTTATCTTCCCGGGCAAAGGGCAAAAGGTTTTTTTTTCGAAGGGGTGCTCAAACGTGTGTGGCAGGCTCAATATACAGATAAACACGTAGTTCATGTATTGACACATTTCCTTCGGGTTTTTCTTTCTTTTCGTTTTAATATTCATCTGTGCATCGGAGTTGTCGAAGATTGCGGATAACCGGATGATTTATCGAGTCATGAAGATCGAGAAAACGCGTGGGTAATGAAATTTTAAAATCTTCGGCGATGATGGTAGAGTGAGAGGGGAAAAGGGAAGTTGGAAAGCGCCGAAGGTTCAAGATCGATGATACTTGTCTTTGGCATTGGGTTTGGCAGGGGGCCACGATTTTACGGTGGTAAACATCGAATTTGGACGTCCAAATGAAACAAAAACGCTGGGTTGGGCTCAAAATTCGGAACGACCAATGTTAGAAAAGGTCAAAATTCGGTCGAGATTTGGAATACGTATATGAACGATTCCACGTGACTTCAGCCACTCAAAAAAAAAAAAAAATTTCCACAAATACTTCGAAACTTCTGATTTCGCGTAAAGCGACTGGAGCACATAAAAAAAAAAAATCAAACCGAAAAAAATTACCATCGCCAAAGCTTCTGAAGAACAAGTAAAAAAATATTCCCCAAGTCTTCATGTGTGCACCAAAATTGTGTTTGCACGTGGAAAATAAAACTAGTGCCAAGCTCGGTGTGAATACATTTTCAAACATATTTGAATTATGTACGTAAACGTAAATTACGTAGAAGGACGATAAGTTATTCGAGCCTCGAAACAACAGCACTTGGATCGAATGTCGTGACAAGTGTAAAGCAGTTCAGCACATAATGTCAAATGTTTCGTCACAACAATGTTTTTGTTCATCCTTATCAAAGCCATATGTTTTTCGATCCCATGATTTGTCTCCAGTACACAAAAATTTGTTCACTAAAGAGTCGTCGGAAATGTCATTTTCACGATGGTGCAGCACTGTCGCTGATTAATTCGGTGCATCACATGCCAGATGCAAGATCGCCCAAACAAATTGCACTCGAGTCTCCGGTCACAGAATCAAGTGCAACATTTTTTTCCATAAACTCGAACGTCTGTGTTTCGTTTAAAAAAGCGATGGCGATTGCCACTGGATATTCGTTCGATAATTCCACTCACAGAGTTTGCTTTGTTTCAATATTACATACGTGATACACGTTTTTTTTTTTTTCCATGCTAAATATTTGATCGGGCCAAATGAAATATCGTGACAATACACTATATTGGTTTCGTCGGAGCTCGGTCGTTTTTTTGTTTTCTTTCCATTTATTTATCAATGACTCAGCAAAAGCTTCACGGTACTGCAAATACGTAACGACTCGCCGGTGAACTGGGCCAAATACGTACGAACGAAAAAAAAATCAACGTAGCGTGAATTTCATTCGTTTTTTTTTTTTTTTTTTCCTATCCGTATTTGATAAAGCCACGAATTGAGTATCCTCGCACGTTGAACACGAGTTTGGCGGGTTTCGTTGCTACGTAATAAATTTATCCGTGCCCGTGGGTCAGCAAACAATGGAGAAAGAGGTTTCGATACGTTGCACACGTTGAATTCGCAAGCTCACATCTCAAAATCCTTCTCATCGACGAGCTTTTCTTTATCACTGACCATTTTTGGACTTTTGTTGTTTGTCAGCTACACTATCGTCATATATCGTCAAAACAATAAAAAAATCTTGAATAAAAAAATATATACTGTCTATATATAAACTATAGATGGGATTGAGCACATTATATATAATCCATATACAGTCCGATCTCGAAACGAGAGACTCGGCAATAAGAGACTTTTCCCAGTTTTTCACTCGAGCGCATCACTTCGACACTCGGTGAATATATTGCAATAAAATGACTCAATTTTTTCAAATTATTCGTGGACATTTTTTTTTTTTAGTGGCTGAAGTCACATGGAATCGCTCATATATGTATCACACACGTGCAAATGTAAAGCTGTGAATGGTGTATGCAATAATCGCGATCGATTGATTGGAATTTTGTTCCCGTGTCAATGCAAATTCACGAGAAAACCGTAAATTGGTGGACCACCATGTACATCGACGTTCAATGCCCGGTGGAGCGTCAATACACATTGCCCATACGTAATACGTTATATATGTAGGTACCTGCGTTGCGGAATTGTGAAAAGGCAACCACCGTTTGACCGCCACGTTCAGTGTGCGCACGAGCGAGACTGAATATGATAAAGTCATTTTGACTCTCTCGTCTCTCGCTGCACCGTACGATTCTGGTCGAGTAATATTTACCAGAATTTTTATTTTCATACCTCTGTGAGGAATCTCATGAAATAATTTTTCATAACCCACGGCATGTTGTTTTTACATGTCCCAATAAAATTGTTTTTTTTTTTTTGTTTCTTTTTACATTTCATATTTTCCATTTTTTAAAATATTTTTTTTTGCGATGAATATTCATAAAATTATTTGAGGTCGACTTCAAACACTCGTATTTTCGTGTTTCCGGCATCATCGACGTGTGGTTAAAAAATTTGTGTGTAATTACATTTTATTTGTTTTTACACGACAAACACATGGCTTTGTTTTTATACAACAAACAAACACATATATAGTTCACCATTGTGGAATTGGATGTTATTAATGCGTAATGATTGGTCCGAGAATCTCAACGGGATTTCCTTTATGGCACAGCTTCAACAAACTGCTGCTGCAGAAGGAGGAGCTTGAGCAGAAGCACCTACACCTGTTGCAGATCGTCGAGAGCGAGAAGACGGCCAAGTGGCAATACACACAGCAGTGCGAGGACCTCGCTTCCGAAATAAAAAAGCTTCGGGCCGAGGTTTGTACCTGATCCGAATTATCGCATTAACCGGAAAATTTAATTGATTATAGCGTTCTATCATTCGGCTGTCATCGAGTAGAAACGAAAATATATTTTTTTTTTTGGCCGATCGGGTGGAGGGTGGGGCTCGAAATTCAGAACCAGCAAAGTTTAGATGGGTCTAAATTTCGAACGTGCAATGTTTCGAATGAAGCTGTAGCTCTGAACTTTGCTTTCTGAAGTTATTCAAGGTTTCAATTTCTGAGGGTCAGTCCACACACACACATACTCACGCACGCATGCACACATCAATTTACACCACCCGTTCACTCTATTTTGCACGAATAATCTATCCGAGACTAGTCTCTTAACCACAGGTCCTCGCACGAAATTCTTGAGCTCGGGGTTTAAGTCGAAGTTTGGGAAGTGCTCGAGTGAGAAACTGGGTAAAGTCTCTTATTGCCGAGTCTCTTATTTCGAGGCCGGACTGTATAGTGCTTCATATAGTACGTCACCATACCTATATGTATACGTTTTCGGAATTATCATCGTTCGAGACATTGACATTCGAAGCTTTGACGTGTCGGAACATTTATATTCCGAAAATTTTGTTTCTATTTATTGACCTGTTGGAAAGTGGAAAGTTCAGTGTTTTTTTTTTTAGATTTCGCTACACTATCCGGTCAAAATTCGGAGATTCGAATTTTTCGAGAAAATTTGATTCGATGAAAAAAAAAAAATTTGGAATTTTGAGACTCGTGTCAATGTGTAGAACGATCATAATTTGGATGACCGATCATTCGAAACTTTGTCGGCGCAGCCGCAGCCGAATGGCCGAAGATACGTTTACTACAATTTTGCGTTATTACGAAATCTGATTACATGTTTTGCGTCAGCTATGCGCGATGAAGAGAGACTTGCGCCCGGGGACGGTCGCGTATTCAGCTTGTACCGGAGAAAGGGGCATGTTGCAGCGAACGTTGTCCCAGACGGTTCCGGGAACCGGAGGGATCGCGGGTCACTACGGCCTCGTGGGCGGTTTTCCGGGGTCGAATCTGCACGGTCCGGGCTCGGTTGCCGGTTTTCGCGGCATAGCCGAGGGCTCAACGGATATGGAAAAAATAAAAAAAGTTCAAAGCTTTTTTCGCGGTTGGTTGTGCAGACGCAGATGGAAGCAAATCGTCGAGCAATACATCAAGAGCCCCCACGCTGAGAGCATGCGTAAGAGAAATAGGTAAGTTGTGGAAAATTATCGTCAAATTTGGTATAATGTTGAACGACTACAGGGAAATGCTTGTTACTGAATTTTTTAAAAATCCATGCAGTGCTTTTGTTTAAAGAAATTTAAAACGTGTAAAAAAACGGTGTGCGCACCCTAGCCGGCGCAATTTTCTAGATATCGGACCAAAATTTGGCACCAAGCTGCACTATAATCAAAAGATGTTTTCGGATTTGGAATTTGAGCAAAATCCATGGAGCCATTCATATTTCATGTCGTTTTGCAAGTTTTTCAAAAATCAACGTGAGTGCTCTAGCTTCAACAATTTTCGAGATTTTTATCTTTCCGTCCAAACGCTGGCTAAACAACGCCATGTAGACAAAAAGTTCAAATGAACAATATCGTAGAGAATTTAATTTGTAGCAAAAAAGTCCTCGACGACATATACTTGACTCCGATAGTTAACGCGTGGTAAGGCTCGGAATTCGGGCAATGTGAGGAATCGCGTGACTGGTGGGCGTTCGGAATTCCGTACGTTCGAAACATTGTCATACGAAACGTTGCGCGAAAATTCTACCCTGGCGTCACTCGGTAATCAATGCTCGCCAAAAAATCAGATGACGACCGGACGTTCGTGCCAAGCACGTGTCGAGTCATTGCACATCATGTAGATTGCGATGCGGGACTCTTTTCGAATTGCACTTGAGATAGTTGCACTTGCGACAATTTCATCCACATCTATAGATCGCATAGAAGTTATTACTTGTTGCATCGAAACTTCTGAAACATAGTACATTCCAAGTTGGTGTTTGAAACATTATTCAGCGAGGTTCTACCGTTCATCGAGCAGTACGAATTCATATACGATATATATATATATATATATATATATATATATATATATATATATCCTGGTGGAATGTTTTCCAGATGCAGAGACAGACCGTGCTATTATAAAGTTTACCAAACTGTCGGGAGATATAAGCTGTTGGCAATTATCATTTCATTTCGTTTCGCTGGAAATACGATAAAACAAGACGAATCAATTTCGTTGGACATGATTATTATTATTATTATTATTATTATTATTATTATTATTATTATTATTATTATTATTATTATTATTATTATTATTATTATTATTATTATTATTATTATTATTATTATTATTATTATTATTATTATTATTATTATTATTATTATTATTATTATTATTATTATTATTATTATTATTCTCAGTCGAATTATTTATAGGAAAGTTCTACCGTTTACGAGCCATTAATTAACGAGTAAAAATTCAATAAATTCGAATGATGAACGATGACCGCATATTCGAATCACATCGCATGCATATATTCAACTGACATTTCAGTTTGGTCTTTCAAATGGTCGAGGCCGAAGAGGAGTACACCGAACAAATGGAAGTTCTCGTTAGTTGTTTCTTGCGACCATTCAAAATGGCAGCAAGCTCGAAAAAGCCACCCTGCAATCACGAGGACGTGAACAGCATATTTTTGAACAGCGAGACGGTGCTCTTTCTTCATCAGATCTTTCTCAAGGGTTTGACATCGCGCATGGAAAGCTGGCCGACATTGGTACTAGGCAAGTTCTTATGATTTCGCCAACATGCGTTCGCATGTGCGAGTGGTCTTTGTGATGTTTGAGTTTGGGTCCATGAAGTACTCGCGCTGCTCGTATAAAAGCCGAGTTGAAGGTCGTACGACGTCCCGGCGTTGCAGGACCAATTACGGCTCGCACACAGCATCACGTGGAATATCATACGACCCCGGTGCTCCATGCGAGTTTCGTGAATATACATTTGCAATTGTAATGCCAGTCGCAACCCGTTGTTCTTATTCATGATTTGCAGTGAAATGCATTTTTAATTGAGCATGAGCATTGTCGTCATGACGTTCTTCGCTTCCGAAATTATTCAGTTCAATTCATGTCCATTCGTTCGGGAATTCTTGGCTAACATTTTTTTTTTTTCCATTTGGAATGGACTTGGTATTTGTTAATGTTACGTTTTCTCAACAGTTTGATTGGGTGAAATTCATTTGATAGAATGATTTTCGAAAGGCAAGGTTCGAAGAAACATCAGCAAATCGAAATTTATCAAAATAATATTGAAGTACCAACATTGTTGTCGGATCTCGTTCTTAACTATGATGACAATAATTTTTTTTTTTTTTTTTTCCGTTTGATTTTTATTTCAGGCGACCTCTTCGACATGCTACTGCCTATGCTTTCGATCTACCAAGAATACGTGCGAAATCATCATTACAGCTTGCAGGTGTTGACCGAATGCAAGCAATCGTCACCATCGTTCGCTGCTCTGTTGACGCGACTCGAGAACAAGAACGCCTGTCACGGTCGGTCTCTCGAGGACTTTCTCACTTTTCCAATGCACCAGGTAATTTAACATATCATTGAAGGTTTTTTAATTTCGTCGAATTGTTTTTTCATTAGATTCAGAGTTTTGACGATTATCGCGGAATTTTCATTGATACGGTTTTAGGATTTCCGTATTCAACTGCTGGTTCGAGTTCGAGGGAAAATTTTTTTAGGTGACTCACCCCCCTTGAGATAATTTAACACATACCCAACTAATTGGCCAAAGGGTCAGACTGACGCCCGGAATCCAAGGAAAAACATTTTCACGATCTATTTCTCATCGTGTCGACGACATGCTAGAAAAACATATTTTTCTCACATTATCGAAGGTTGTCTAGGGATGGCGGGGGAGGGGGGGGGGGGGGGTAGAAGACCAGGGATGACGTCACTCAAGGATATCGAAAATCGAGTAAAGTAGTGTCAAAGTTCTTCGCGCCATCGTAGATCTTTGGAATAACAGCTTTCAACTCAATTTCGCAGTTCTCTTATTTTCATCCCCGTTAGCCCGATGCTGGAATCCCCGTCGGGTTTGAGCCGAGTTTTCCGATCCGGACGTGGTCGGTAACGTTGCTTTCCACCGATCGATTTTCACGTAAAGTATTCGTGACTGCGTTGTATAGTTCGGGCAAGAAAGATAAATTATTCAAG
Source organism: Diplazon laetatorius (assembly GCA_963662125.1). Taxonomy (NCBI): domain Eukaryota; kingdom Metazoa; phylum Arthropoda; class Insecta; order Hymenoptera; family Ichneumonidae; genus Diplazon; species Diplazon laetatorius. Next base: position 1,275,045 of record OY759159.1, read on the forward strand.
AGTTTCATGGCGTACCACAGACTCTCGAGACCGGAAGCCAACAACAAGTTGAGCTATTCAACGGGACATACTCCTCGAGACCGTACGTCACCGCGCGATGTGCCATTTCTGTATAACCTTGAAACTTTGATCGCGTTTGCCACCGAACGGACGTTATGACGAGTAGTCCATGATTATAGTCCAAACAAGTCTGGTATCCGATATATATATATGTATAATATTTCGACCTATTCGCTTGAAAAAACAAGAACATGATGGGGTGCCGTAGCCTATTTTACTAACATTCTTCTTAACTTTTTCTTACTCGTGTCAAGAGCTATTTCACGTTGACAAAATATGTGATATTCATATTTAATAGCAATTGAAAAATAAGAGCTGCTTCATCTGTATACACTTTTTGATTCCAAAAAATAATTATTTCTAAATTTTTCGTAAGCTGTTTTTCCTACAGTGTGCGTTATAATTTTTATGTAAAGTACTAATTGAAAACTACATTCTAAAATTTGAAAAAAAAATGTTTAGCATTGATGATTTAGAAATTAGAGAAGCGAGGAGGGCACTCTGATTACGACTTTGAAGGCAAATATCTCCTGACTTCACAGTTAGAATCAGAAGGTTCTAGAACATTTTTTTCCTGCATTTTGGGAGACCGATTCAAAAACACCCCGGAATCTATGGGAGCACTTTCTAGTCTATGGGAAAGGTTCAAGATTGTTTTTTTTTATCTTAAATGTCATACTTTCTCTTATGTCATAATTTTCTTTCAAAAGTTTTTGCGTCATAAATCTACGCTCGTGTACCAAATTTTCTATATATGGGTATGTGAATGAGAAAATGGGATGGCTTACAGACGGACCGACGGACGGACAGACGGACAAACCAAGACCACGAGAGGATTCCCAGTTGGCAACAAAACCCTAAAGTAACCCTACACACACTAGCGTGGATAGTTTGGTGACGAAATTTGTGTTTCAGGTGCCGAGGTACATAATCACGTTGCACGAGGTTCTCGCTCACACTCCTCACGATCACGTCGAACGCAAGAGTTTGCAAAATGCCAGACAACAGCTGGAGGATCTTTCGCGACAGATGCACGACGAGGTAATGAATATCGAGAGAATGATTTATCGAACGGTCAGGCTTGGACCGCGATCGACATTTTCTCAAAAAGAGATTTTGAATTTCATGAACCGATTATATCGAAAAAATCTGATCCAATTTTTTTCGTTTTTGCGCGCGATTCAGGTGAGCGAGACTGAAAACTTGAGAAAGAATTTGGCTGTCGAAAGAATGATCGTCGAAGGATGCGACATACTTTTGGATGTCAATCAGGTGTTCGTCAGGCAGGGTAAGTGTATTCCGTTGATGGCGTGAGTGCCGAGTTATAGGGGGAAATTTCGTTATCATGATAATTCAACCCTGACATGAATATTCCGTGACCATTCGGAACGAGCAATGTGCGGAACGGCCAAAATTCGGAACGCGCAATGTTTGGAACAACAATGCTCGGAACGGTCAACATTCGGGTGATAAAAATTTATTGATTCTCATCAATATTTTTTTGTCTTTCTATCCACGCTGGCTCAACAACGCTGTATAGACCAAAAGCTTACATGAACAATGTTTTAGCGAATTCAATTTCCCACGATAAAATTCCTCGACGACATATCTCCAGCACCGATAGTTTACGCGTGGGAAAGCTCGAAAGTCCGGAAATGTACAATACGTTCGCTACAATCTCATTCGGGGTTTTTTAACGTTCGGGACATTTTCATTCGAAGAATTGCGCGTTCGGGATTTTGCCCTCTTTGAACATTGCTCGTTCTGGATTTCGACCCCAACCCAGGCAAGCTGACCGAGGGCAGATTGCACAGAGGCAGAACGAACGAAGGCAGACTGCAACTGTACCTTTTCATTTCCATCTAATTGCATCAATCGGTAATTCGAGCAGCTTTTATATCGATTGCCGCGAACACGACAAAGTACGGTCACGTAGAGTTGCGTCGGTAAGAGCCCGACAAACGGCACCGGGTAGCTTCAACCCCCGAAACACTTACCCCCATTGAACAAAGAGGCTCTGAACGTCGTCCGGTGCAACGCACGCGCTCTTCCGCTTCTTCCGCAATCGATGTGTTTCATCCATAGGGGTTATACTGCAAACGCGATGGTTAATCGAAAAACCGTCTGCTTCTGCGCGAGGGACATCAGGGGTGGATGTATTGCCCCGAAAAGTACATCATCCAAAATTCAGATATTTTCGTTGGTTCATTTTTTTTCGAACAATCTGCAATTTTATTCACAACTCTAGCTGAAGTTCACAATTTCAAACTTTGCAATAATTTCAGAGATTCAAAAGTTTTGCATCCATCGTAAGTTGTGATACGAATATACACTTCAAAGTATTGAATGGAGGAATACTTGAATATCATCGAATATAAACAATGAGTTCCACTTAGCACATGAAACAAATTGAAAAGACACATAATTTTTTCGTTCATTCGACATATATTACAATGCATCTTATCAACAGAAAAAAATGTACATAGGTAATTGAGAGTCAAGTATCTTTGCATTCGATATCAACGATCCTTGAGAAAAAGTTTATCGTGATATTCATACGTCGAATATTTATATTCTCCAAATGTTTCAGCTCTCAAAGTTTTTTGAATATGTCCCAATAGTCTTGAATTTATTTTTCGTGAAGTTGGAGTTTTATTGAATTTACAAAAAAAATCGTATTGAGATAATGTGAAATTTTTGTGATACGGGGGTTCCCAAGTGCCTGCGTATTCACAGCATTGGCACATTACTGATCCCGCGTGCTCGATGTTCCACCACATGGTTGCCTGGCATTAGTTTTCCTGGCTTTCGTCAGTAGCTCGTACGTCCAGCAAGCAACGCCTACCGCCAATAAGCTCGGTTCTTTCACCCCGTCAGCTTTTTGAATATTCGTTTGTTCCGCGTTGTCTTCCAATTAAACAAACACTACAACATTAACTCTTCCACGAGTTTCGACGCCACACGTAATTTTCGCACAAACGACGCGACAGAGACAAAAGTTTGTCATCGCATTGAAATCGTATTTTTTACATCGCCGGGGGTGTCGGTGGGGTTCACGCCTGAACGCAGTCGCCATTTTGATACGAATTTGGTGCATCGATGAACGAAAGCGCGTCATTAATTATCAACAAAACCATAGCAATACTATTTTTAAAAATCATATAGATGCGGATTTAAAAACAAAGTTGTCCGCCTCCAAATGGGACCAAATTGTGGCGATAGATCAGTCGTGGGGGACCAATGATAGTCATCAGAAAAAAAAAAACAGCATATTTATCGCGGTTTACAAGTGTTTTCAACTGTTTCGAAAAATAAACGTACAACAATGTGTGATTTCGCGAGTAATTGCAAACGATCGTTATGACTAGTGGAGTCTGTGTAATTTTGGATATCAAAGTTGGAACAAGTCGAAGATCGAAATAATCGAAACATCGCGATGTAACTTCTCGATCTACAGGTGCGTACCAGTAAAAAGGATAGCGAAGATGGAGTCCTGTTGCTTAAAATCATCCCCATCCGTTGTCCAAGCGGTTTACAGGATGTCTGACCACTCCCCACCGTTACCACTTGTTTCCCAATCACGAACTATTTCGACGGTCGATTAATTCGTTGTCAACGTTTCAGGCGCCCTGGTCCAAATCATAGACAAGCCGCGGGGTGTGCGCAGCAGACTGAGCGCTACCTTCGGTGGCAAAGGTGGCGAAAACAAAGAAGCCGAGAGACAGTGTTTTCTGTTTTCCAATCATTTGATACTGAGCACAAGACGTTCCGACGACGACGGACGTTTGAATCTCGTGCCGAACATCGGAAAAATTCCGTTGTCCGATGCTGTGCTCATAGAGGATCCCAGCGAACAGAACGTCACGGACGATGACGGTAATTCGTCGTCTTCATCGATTGCGGCTTTGTGAAAATTGTATTCGTTGATGCTAAAAATTGTGAGACGTAAAATGTGGGGATTTCAGAATTGTCGGTGTGTTCGATGTCAAGCGGGATCAGCGAGAGCTCCGGCAGCGGTAGTGGAAGTTGCAGTGCTCCGTTGCAGAATCGTGACTTCAAAATTGCATTCGACATGAAGTCCGGGGGTGCTCCTGTGTCCGTGCATCTTTTGGCTCCGACCATGCAGGCAAGCGTGACACAGATTATCCCTGGGACCCTAAACAGGGTTTCGCCAAACTCCACAGAATTTTTAACCCTCAGTCCGTAAACGTTTTTTCGGCACTTTCAATCCGTAAACCAGGGTCGTTTTCGTCGTTGCTTTTTGCAAACATTTAAACGGTTGGAAAAAATTTGAAAAAATTCACGAAGGTTCTTCGATCCTCTAATTGAAAGTCCCAATCATAAAATTATGAAAAATTGATTTTTTTAATATATTTTTTATACAAAAGATGAGGCAACCTAGGACAACACTTGATTATCGACAGGACGAAAACGACCCTGGTTTACGGATTGAGGGTTGAGCTGCCGGCGTTCCGGTCGAGGAGGGGCAAAATGTATTTAAAAAAAAAATCCAAGTGATTTTCCACTCGTTATTTCTTTCGCTTTCAAGTAACGAATTTATTTCCAATCGTCATTTCATTCGAGTTTAATTAACGAATTTATTTCCAACCTAACCTCACACGGTTAGTTCAGGGCCCTGAGGGTTGTAAAAAGTGAATTGTGGATATCAATGTGACAATGACAATAATCTGCAAAAAATTCAGGAAAAAGCTGCGTGGATAAGTGACATCAGCCAGTGCATGGACAATGTCCACTTCAACGATCTGCTTCACGGTTCATTGTCGGACACGAGTTCCGTAACAATGCCCCAATCAATTCGAAACGATCCCAAGCTCTTCAAAGACGACGTGGACATCAGATTCAGCAGAACATTGAATTCCTGCAAACTGCCGCAGATACGTTACGCAACCCCGGAACGTTTGCTCCAGAGGCTCACCGACCTTCGATTTCTCAGTATTGATTTTCTCAATACCTTTTTGTTGACCTATCGAGTGTTCACCGACGGTGTCACCGTACTCGAGGCTCTCAAAAAAGTCTTTTACGATGCCGAACCGCCCGACGCTCAGATGCCGAGCGGTTCGCTTGTGTGAGTATCCGCAAAATCGTTGTCCAATCATTTTTTTTTTTTTTGCTCGCAAAACAACGTGCTCTATTGAAATGGGTGGGACTCGAACTTTCGAATTTTCAATGTTTCGAAAGCTCATGAGTTCGAATTTTTTTTTTAATTCGAATTTTGGTTTATTGAAAAATCAAATCTCCGAATTTTTATTATTTCGACTGGTTACGTAACAAAATTTGACAAATCGAACAATCAAATGTCCGACCGGTCATTGACAACAATGACCGTTCAAAACTTTGCCCGTTCGAATCGATAGACTTCCGAAACCGTGCAACGTCGAAACATTAAAATTCGAATAAAGAAAATGTCGAACTTCTGAGGCTTCGAAACATTAGAAAATTCGAGACCTACCCATTGAAATGCTTGATCTTAACTTTTTCTTTTCTTTTCAGATCACTCGATCGTTTTGGAAGCGGTTCCGGTGATTGTCATCACCAAATGGACGAGAGAAGACGAAGCAGCGTGTCCCCGAGAAGAACGAGTGGCGCGAGTTCGGTTTCCGGTACGTTTGCTCATCAAAATCATCTTCGATTTCTCAAATGAATTCGGCGAAAAAATTTTTTGTCAATTATTCCAATTTCATCCGACATCGTTGTTATTGTCATTCACGGATGAAATTCGGTTAATTATGTGTCGTTGCACGCGTGCTTAGGATACGGTTCCGAAGTGAGCGAGCGTGAACCCCGTGGTATGAGTTATTTCGAGTGCAACTTGGCCAATCAAACTGCCAACTCGAAGGGCCACTGGCGTTCTGGTTATCGCAAATGTGAGATTCATCGAAGCATGATATATACAAATTACACGAAGATTATTCGGTAGCGGTGACGTTTCGAAAAGAAAATAGATAAACAAAATGTTTCGTTTGTAAAAATAATCGTAAATTTTTTTTTTTAAAACTATTCATTGATATTTCGAATCGAGTTGTGCAATGATCGAATCACTTCATAGCATGAAGGACTTCTCATCTTCTCAATATTTTTCAATACAAAAAAAAAACAAAAAAAACATCTTTGTGTCATGTTACACCCGTTTGGGCCTGAAAAAACCTGCACGTATTTTGTTGAAAAATCTCCAATATGAACCATGTAGAGTAAAAACATTGTTCGAACCCTCTGTGAACCAATTTTCTCTCTGCGTTAGTAAAACGATGGTTATATTTTTTTTATTTTTCCGTTTGTTTTTTCATCGATCGATCACAGTGGAAGAGGATCAGCAATTGGGTTTGATATCGGAAGTACCGCCGATAATAAAACGCAGTCCGACATTGCAATTGCCTGGATCGTCGTCGGGAAAGCAATCGCCGAAGACCGCGCGAAAAGTCAGTATACAGGGTGACGGTACCGAAGTCGACGGATGTCATCTAACCATTCCAAAAGTTATCGCGGGCTCGTCGAGTTCCGAAACTCTAACGGGTGAGCATATTGTCAAATAATTTTGGTCGCAACAATTCATCGGGATAACGTGTTTTACAACGAATTCAGATATGGCCGCAACGAGCGCTCCATCATCGCCGAGTAATCTGAGTTCGGTTACTCTTATTGGATCAACGGGATCAGGATCCGGATCAGATCCGTGCGCTCAGGACTGCATGGGAAGCTATTCGCGAACGGTGTCCGAAGAAACGGATACACCAGTCGCTACGGAAGATCAATCGAAAGACGGTTCGTATAGTTGAAAAAAAAAAAAATTGATTAAAAAACTCGTCAGGCACGCATATGTCAGGGTTTCGTAGCCATTTTCACTAATATTCTCTTCAACCTTTTACGATTCGTGACAAGAGCCGTGCCATCTTGACAAATCTGCTCGATTCCGAAAAAAGATTATTCAAACATTTTTTAAAAATTATTTTCAAAATTTTTTATATACCATTTTTGCAGAAAGGTTCGCTAAAATTTCCATTGAAAGTACTAATTAAGCGTTGGTACGGAACCCCTAAAAACACATTCGAACAAAATTTATCATTTGTTTTTGTCCTCGTTAAATCGGTAAAATTCATTTTCGCAGATTTCCAATTTACCTATGACGATCCGCTGCCTCCAGCCTCACCAAAATCACCGAGATCCAGTCCGCAGTCAAAGACGGGTATTCGATCGCCTCGAACCCGACGTCTGGACTCCGATCGGGACGAGCAAGCCTGGACCGACGACGAGAGTGCTCCGTCCGGAGAAATTTATCTCGGACAATGTCATTATAACCATCATCATAGCCAACATCATTCGGAACACCGAGCTTCCACCGCATCTGCCCCAGCAACAGCCATGAGAAGTGGATCGATCAGCACCACAACTGGAGTACGTTGAATACTTTGATTTCGAGATCCCCTCTCGTCTTGTTTCAGCGATGCTCGTTGAGTCATCTCACTGTCACTTGTATGAATTCATTATTACTGTCCATCAACTCCAGAATCGACTTTAGAAGTTATTTTGATCATCGATAACATTTTGCTTCCTCATAGAGGAAGCTTTGTGATGGTCCGTATTTTTTTTTGTTGGGATTTTGATGTCAATAGGTTGAGAATGATCTAAAACGTTCAGAAAACACAAGTCTCAACTGGCAGCTTTTCATGTCAATTGAACGTCCGATCGTTGATATTCTTTTGATAACATTTTCCCTCAAACTGATAGCATTGTCGATTTTTTTCTTCTTTTCAGAGCTATCGCATGAGCAGACGATCGATGCAAGAGGGCGAAGGCAAACAACCATCTTGCTGCTACCAATACGACATGCCACAGGTATCCAGCAAAGCTGGAGTGGTGATAACCAGCTCTCGACAAAGTCATCGAAGGTGTGTCAAGTTCTTCGTCCTAAAAAATAATTCTCCCGGGTATTGTCGTCCGATAATGAGATATTGACTTCCCGAGTCATTTTCCTCATGAGCTGGTTGGATTCTGGTTGGATTCCGAATTTTCATAATTTTTTCCCACACACGTGTCATACATCTTCAATCCCAAGTCCGTTATGTTTTATTACGTTTAAAATCAATGAAAGTCTTTTCGTCTTTCGCCTAGCATCGCGCGACCAAAAATTATTTTCATCGTCGTCGATACAATTGAATTGCCGTTTACGTGTTGTTTTGTGTCATACATAGCATCGGACCTGAACCAATTTGGTAAGTACAGGTGGCTGTCATTGGCATAGATCGAAAACGATAACGTCGTGCATCACCTATGTTCTCGCACAATCCTCAAGTTTGCTCGTTCCCAAGCCCGAAAGACTCAATCACACTGGGCACTATTTTGCTTCGTCCACATTCGCAACACCGTGCTCGTGTAATCCAATGACGCCACCCTAGCTTCACGATCCCTCCTGCAGACACGTATATGCATTTTCACCGCAAACATCACCCTACGACTCAATCGATCCGGTCGAGCAAAAACAAAAAAAAAAAAAAAAAAAAAAAAAAACTTTGACCGAACTACTGTAGTTAAAATGATGAACCAGTGCATTCGCGAAAATAACATCCGTACAATGATAGCTGGGACGAAAACGGAATGATGATGCTTCGAAAATTATAACACTACGAACTTCATGAATAAACAACAACAACAAAAAATGCACTTGTATGAATAATAGAATAGGCACTCGTAGTGTATGGTGATTAGACTGGTCCTTATAAGGGGCTCGGACGAATTTCAACCTCTCCCCCCCCTCCCCCCTCAGGTTGGCTCCAAATAATCTTTAAACAAGTTCTCCAAATTGGCAGCCCGCAATCTTTGAAAATGGCTGTTACCAGCCGGGTTAAATTTTTCTCTTAGAAATACACAGGATCTTTCGACACTATAGTATATGCCTATTTGGTAAAGATCCCATGTATTTCAAAGGGAAAAATTGAACCTTGCTGGTAATGGGCATTTTCGGAGATTGCGGGCTGCCCATTTAGGGAACTATCTCATAAATTATTTGGGGTCAATATGAGGGGGGGGGGGGGACGTGTCAAAATCCCTCCGAGCCCTTTAGAACGACCAGTCTAATGGTGATGCCCTTTCGTCTTGATTGGTAGCATTGCTGACATGATTGTAGATAATCTTTGACAGATGTAGCCCAAACGATATTATGATAAAATGGTGACAAGCTTGTGACGATGTTAAACCACTCGTCCCATCCTCGAAATGAGCTTGTTCGCATCGTCCGTCTGACCAATTGATTATGGGAAAAAAAAAAGAGTTTAGAAATAAAGAACCATAACACGAAAGAGTGACAAAACTCGGACGATTTTAATTTGTTCTACAGGAGCAGCACGTCGATGGCAGCCGCGGCATTTGCCATTGCAACTTCGGCATCGAGCAATCCACCGGACAAAGGACCCGGACGTTCGGGCGATGGAAACAATCGTAGCGGCTCGTGTCGCGATCGCAACAGACGCAAGGAATCGGTGATGTCAACAGCCGCGACGATGCGAGTGCTCAACGTTTTGCGACATTGGGTGTCTAAACACGCACAAGATTTCGAATTGAATCATCAGTTGAGAAACTTGACGGTTGAGTTTCTCGATGACATAGTCGGTAGCCCGAATTTGATTCCGGCTGAGCACAAAGCGGCCAGTCAGCTGCTGAGATTGATCAGCAAAGAGGAACCGGAAAGCGCCAAAGTTGACTTGCAAAAATTACTCACTCCGCCTTCTGTGAGTTATTAGCCCGATAATATTACAGAAAAATATGCTCACAGAGAAATATCCGTTAACTAAGTCTCGGAGGAAGCAAATTTTCAAGTTTCAACTTGTATCTTGTTTGTTTTTTTTCTAATTTTTCATTCCTCTTTATCGATTTTGTTCTTGATAATTCAGGTGCAGAGCAAGGAGAGTATAGAAACATTGTCGGCCCTGGAAATTGCCGAACAAATGACTTACTTGGATCACAAGATATTCATCACTATAACTAGCGAGTGAGTGGCATTAGATCATATCGCATAACTCATGTTGATGCTTGTGATAATGTTAATGAGCGTGTTTGTTCAATGGCGATCGTAACAATGCGTTATCACGATTTTCCAGAGAATTTTTGGGTCAAGCGTGGATGAAAACCGACAAAGCCACACGTGCCGCCCACATTATTCTCATGACTAAACGTTTCAATGAGGTTTCACAGTTGGTGGTCTCGGAGATAGTTCGCCGAACGAATATGTCGGCGCGAGTCGCGGCAATCGAGAAATGGGCCGCGGTTGCCGATATTTGCCGGGTTCTTCACAATTACAACGGCGTCTTGCAGATATGTGCGGCGTTTACGAACAGCAGTGTGTATCGACTGAAAAAAACTTGGGAGAAAGTTTCGAAAACGGTTAGCTGAAAAAAAAAAAATTAATGAGTACATGAATGAAAACAAAAAAAAATTGATGTCGTTTGATACACGGGCGTGGCTCAAAATTCAGAACCAGCAAAGTTCATAAGGGTCAAAATTCCGAATGCGTGATGTTTCGAATGACGATGTTATGAACGTCTACCAGTCGGCGCGGTTTTTGACATTTCCTGACTTTCGAGCTTTCTCCCGCGTAAATTATCATAGTTAGATGTATGCCGTCGATAACTTTTTTTATAGGAAATTAAATTCTCTACAACATTGTTCATGTGAACTTTTGGTCTATATAGCGTTGTTTATCCAGAGTTTGGACGGTAAGGTAAAACAATAAGAAAATCGAAGCATTTTTACCTTTCTGTCCAAACGCTGGATCAACAACGCTATATAGACCATAAGTTCACATAAGCAATGTTATGGAGAATTGAATTTCCGATAAAAAAGTCAGCGACGGTATTCATCTAACTTCGATAATTTACGCGTGGGAAAGTTCGAAAGTCGGGAAATGTTGAAAACCGCGCCGACTGCTAGACGTTCGGAATATTGTACGTTCGGAATTCAGACCCTTCCGAACTTTGCTCGTTCTGAATTTCGAGCCCCACCCGTTTCACATTCAATTGTAATTCGAATTGTCGAAACAACGCGTGAAAAGTTAGTTGATTTTCGTTGCTTTTTCCTTCCCTCAGACTAAACAAACGATGGAGAGGCTTCAAAACATCGTGTCTTCCGATGGGCGATTCAGAAATTTGCGGGACGCTTTGCACCGTTGCGATCCACCGTGCATTCCGTATCTCGGACTGTACTTGACGGATTTGTCGTTCATCGAGGAGGGAACGCCAAATTTCACCGATGACGGACTTCTCAACTTTTCCAAAATGCGAATGGTAATTTACGAATTTATAATTGTCCAACAATATTTTATTTCTAGTCTTTCTTTCTTTGTTTCTAATTATCGTCCAAGCATGAATAATAAATGATGTTGATGCGAGATGAAATTATTTATTATCACAGATTGCGCACGTTATAAGGGAGATTCGACATTTCCAACAGACACCGTACAAAATAGATTTGATACCGAAAGTGACGAATTACTTGTTGGATTCGACGTTGCTTCTGGAGGAAGATGATTTGTATCGAATGTCGCTGGAGATCGAGCCGAGAACTTCGAGATTGAGCAGCTCGGCTCTGATAGGTATTCCGGCTTCGATCGGTCAAACTTCGATCAAGAGAGACAATTGAGTCCGTAATGAGAGCGCGTGAGTAGTCGTCGGTAATTACGACCCCGGACAATTTGAAAACGTCGAACGATCTCGTTGAATAATGATGCGTGTATGCATGTACGTGTTTATCGATCGATCGATCATCCCCGGATCGCGAAATCGATGATTAACACATTATATAGAGTTGGATATCATTAATTGGAAAATCGGATTCTAATGGATAGGTTGTGGTCTTCGTTGGTCCAAGATGAGAAACAATGTCGATTGAGATACGCGGTGTCTGCGCATTCATCATTTTATTATATATACATATATGAATATATACTACATATATATATATATACATATACCTTATATATGTATGTATGTACATCGGGAATTTCAAGGGAAATTGTGGAGTCACTTTCCTCACGTTATCATATCATTGCATTTCATTTTTTTTTCGGGCTATTTTTCAAACTCCGAATAGACCCAATTTTTTTTTAGATTTTTTATGCAACTTCCAAAGGTGGCGCTAGGATCGGTTTTGTGTAAATCCAAAAAAAAAAAAAACAATGAAATTATATTTTTTAAATGTTTGTTTTTCGTCTGTGAAATTCTGTATTATGAATAGAGGATTATTTTCTCAGAACCCGGCAGTTGCGACTGGCCTTGCTTGTGATCATTGTATTTCTTCTATCTTCAAAATCGAAAAAAATGTTGGATTATAATAATCAATATGCAGGTGGAAAAAAAAATTGAATATAAATTTTTTTTTCACATATACAGTGATAACTATAATTCGAGATTTTTTAAATTTCGGAGATATACATTTTTTTTAGCAAGCCGAAATTATCTTCTGAATTGCAAAAAAAAAAAACGATTACCTTTTTGTAACACAGATTTTGTAGATAAAGAATTAAGATTTGAAAAAAGGTATTTTCGTCGGTTTTCTATTATGCACACAAAATTCTAAAAAAAAAAAAAACAAGGATCTATTTGGAGTCGTGACGAAGCCGAGAAGAAATGTATGCAGTGATCTGATGACGTAAAGGAAATCACTCCACCATCTTACTTGGAATGACCGATATATATATATGTCGCGTGCGAAATATCGTCCATAATATTTTCGGATAAAAAGTATCAAGGACGTTAGAGAAGAGGCACAGACAACCCGTCTGTTTTTCCTTTGTCAGAATCGTCCAATTTATCGTTACTCGTTGTCACGGTTTCCATTTCCACACAATCGAGTTGTTTGGCTTGGTTGTCAATAATGCACACAACTACAACCCACGACCTGTGTGGTGCCACGATGTGAAAACTTGATAAAAAGTTTCGCAGCTGTTCGTCGTATAAAAATCGACGTATTCTGTATTTTTATCCACGTCCCAATCGGATGAATCGTTGAGCCGAAATGCTGACCATCTTTTGACTCATGAAAATTTTATCATGTACCTATAATACTCAGCGAATGACGAAAACAAATGTTCTCGAACGTTTGATCGAGTTGGTGAAAAGGGAAATGGCGGATGGGGAGCTTTTCAGACAGTCGTGGAATATAGAAAGTGTTTTTAAAAATGTATCATATGTGTTCGATTCTATTTGCAATTGTTAATGATGGATTCTGAACAATTTTTTTTTTTTTTTTTTTTGAGATCCACATCAGAAAGCTGACAACAATGTTCCATATTTCGAGTGGGACTCAAAATTCAGAACGAGCGAAGTTCAGAAGAAACCCAATGTACGAATGTACATGTCGAGGCAGTCGGTAACGAAAGTTCGGGTCGATGGTGGTTACAGGTATGACATTGTCATTAAACCCCGTCCATTGCTGTCCGATGTTATACAAAAAAAAAAAAAATCACAATCAAACCTGTAACGTGCGCAAGCATATTTTAAATGTCTTGAAAAACTATTGTCTGTGATTCTAAAAAATTTGTATTATCAATAAGGCTGGATTATTTACATAATCTGAATGCGTTCGCCGATAAAAACCTCTCGGCAGAAAAAAAAAAAAAAAATAAGCAAAATGAGAGAAATTAAAAAGATAGAAAATGAGAAGGAAAAAAAGATAATTACTATATACACTCATGACATATTTTCACAACCAGTCACAGAATTGAAAAATAAAAGAATAATTAAAAAAACACAGAATAGAAAAATAAAAGAAAACATTAAAAAATATATATATATAAAATAGACGACAGATATTGAAAAAATAATTATTCATATTTACGCGGAGATGAGGCTGCGATTCGGGCATGTTCTAATCTAGATGACAAAGATTCGTGTGACTATCTTTTCCGAAACCTCGTGGAACACATTTAAGCGCGATAAACGGCCTCATGGAGAAATACGTTAGACGATTTTTCACATTTAGTCAGAATAACAAACGACGTTAAATTTATCAATCGACCGGAAGCATCGTGGCGTTGAGGTTCACGCTGGACCGCGAAATAATGTGAAACGATAATTCGAAACCACGGGTGGTCTATGATTATCACCGATCGGTTGAAAGTATAGTTGTGACATGGTCATTTCTATACGAGACAATAGGTTTTCAGTTCCCGCTGCTCAATTGCTGGCAGTATTAATAACACACGTCTCGTCGAATCGTCAATATGTATTCATCAGTTGACGACAAAAATACTGAAAAAAAAAAAAAACGAAAGGAAAAACATAAAGAAACTAAAACTAAGGCGACTTTTCGCGTGAGACTCGCGATGCGATTGTACTTGACAATCAATAGAGTACATAGTACGAATGTTTTATTATTACTTCAGTGAAATTCTTGAGAATTTTATTTAAACGTCGTGTTAGCGTTTATTTATTTATTTAATTATTTATTTTTTTTGTTCCTTCAAAATAAGAAATGTTATTCTCATTTCTTCGAATCACGCTCTCAAAGAGTACGTACCTTATGAATCTCATATCACAGTATGAACGACATGAGATTTCGGTTTGAACGCAGGGACATCAATTTGCTAATTGGTTGTGTGCAACTTCGCAGCCGAAGATTACAACATAAACGTCGTAAATTATTCGAAATGTGGGTGGGTCTCGAAACTTCGAGACCCACCCCGCAATGTTTGCAAGCTATGAAGTTGATCAATTGATCCGTTGAACGTCGTGTTCATCGAAATTCGTGAGAATTCATCAAACGGTTGAACGTGTTTATTATTATCAATCGATAAAAAAAAATATGATCAAATATCTCGCTACGTTGTGAAAACTTTTAAACTACAAAGTAACATAATTTCACACGTGAAAAAAAAAAAAATTAAATTCTTTTTGTATTAAAATCCTCTTTCCGTAGTATCTAGAAAAAAAACTACTTTCGTCTGAGTGTTTTTGTCGTAGATAATTCGTATAAGGCGCGGCTCCGACTGGCGATAGGTACCAAAGGTATATATCCGAGACTAAAGTTTATTGTACATACATTTTTCTAATGTACAGTTAAAGACATATCACAAAAAAATGTGCCAATTTGAGTTTGCAAATTGTTACACAGCGATTGTTCATCATTATTCTACGTTTTGCGCGTGAGAACGTGAAACAGATCGCATGCGCCAAAAGCCAAGCAGTGTAAATATGTTATCAATTGAACGGGTATAGGATAGGTGAAAAAACAGAAAGAAAAAAAAAACAAAACAAAAACAACAAAAAAGTTTAATGACAAATCGTTATATTATTTTTTGATCTCTGTCACAAGCGGAATAAAGTCTATCCTCTGTTTATCTCTTCAAAGTTTATTCTGGGATAATATTCCAACGGATGTTCCAATTATTTCTATTGACGATCGATAGTACGTTTTTATACACTACAGACCAATAGTATCAGATCATTAACGGCTAATTCTCTATTTATTTTCAGTTTACTCGCCAAATTTGTTTGCAAATATCATTAGAACCTGTCTACAAATATAATTGTCAACGTATGCATTGAATAATTGAATGATCAATTTGAGAGAGACTTTTCAAGCCGCAATTAAAATTTTTCGAACTATTGTTTGTTGGTTATTCATTACATAGAAATCGATTGTTAAAAGAAAATCAAAATCATCGAACCCGACAAGGAAACGAGTAGATATATATTTAATATATTAACAATATGTAAAATAATTTGCTGATTGAACTAAAAATAAGAGTGCTTCGGATCAAGCAACTGACTGTGGATTCTGCACGCTCGTACAAATAAATCGATATTTCAGGAACCCCTCAATATTTTTTTTCTTTCTTTCACGGATCGACTCCTGAGGTTTCAAAGATGCTTTTCGAAATTTTTCAGATTAAAAAAAAATATATGGTCTGATACTATTGGCCTGTAGTGTATATTGAAAAAATAAAAGAAAACCCGAAACATAAGGGTGAATATCGGACCAAATGTTTTAATGGGTTATATTTTAATTACCGATATTAAATACATATATATATATGACACGGTCCGTCAGTTAAAAGTATATTTGTGGTTTGGCTGAAAACAAAGATTGAAAATTATTCAAAATACGTCTTCGGTAAAAATCTGTTTTCTTTTTTTTCGGATCGACACTCCGATTCATCGGAGATAAAAATGAATACATTGCTAAGAGAAAATTATGTCCTTATCGTGATAAGAAGAAATTTAAAAATAAATTGGATAAATGAAAAATGTTGATCTATAATTACGATCGTTTCTAGACATCAGATATATGTTATATCGATCCTGATAGCGATAATTCATTTATGATTCGAAGTATAAATATGAAAGAAAAAAAACATATCTTGTTATCGCAAGATTTAGGATAACGTTGATATTTTTAATGTTAAGCACACCAGAGTATTATTCGATTTTGAAAAAACTTACGATCAGCTGAGAAATAGATTTTAAGGCTGGCATATACTCATAGATAAAGGCTGAACGTACATAATTAATTATATTATAAATTTCGGGTTATCGATTATACCTTCTTTCAACTGATGTACAATGATGCTTTGGGGATGTGTCGTCTTGTGTGTCTTGGAATATCGAATTCCATTTGCAAAATTGTGCAATGAATCACAAATTATCGTTACATATTTTTAGTCATGGGATTCTTGCAGAATTTGTATAAATCACAAGCTGATAATTTATAAGTCGTTCGTTCGTTCCTATGCTGTTTCGTGATTTGAAACGAAGTTTTTTTTTTTGTTTTTCCGTGACGATTGAAGCTTTTTTTCAGATCTGAGAACATGATGGAATCGATAGTCGATTTACGCTGTAGCGATTATAGCGGTCGAAATAAGCATTAAGATCAAGAATTGTCAAAACTCCGAATGAAATTGTAGCGAGGGTGCAATATTCCGAACGACTACCAGTCGGCGCGGTTTTCAACATTTCCTGACTTTCGAGCTTTCCCACGCGTAAATTATCAAAGTTAGATGTATACCGTCGCTGATTTTTCTATGGGAAATTCAATTCTCTACAACATTGTTCATGTAAACTTTCGGTCTATATACCGTTGTTTATCCAGCTTTTGGACGGGAAGATAAAAATAAATTGATTTTTTGGTTCTTACCTTCCCCTCTAAACGCTGGATAAACAACGCTATATAGACCGAAAAATCACATGAACAATGTTGTAGAAAATTGAATTTCCTATAAAAAAGTCCACGACGAAATATATCTAACTTGGTTCATTTACGCGTGGGAAAGCTCGAAAGTCAGGAAATGTTGAAAGCCCGCCGACTGGTAGTTGTGAAATTTTCTGTATTGGCCGTTGCTCGGTGATCATACAATGGCGATAATACAGCTTTTTCAAGCCCCGTTGGCTTTTGTGCATATCGAAGAAGATACTATCGTGTACGACAACACGAACGACTAATAACCCATGACAAAGAACACACGAAGAGAATAATAGAAAGCGAGGTGAAGCTGGAATGAGATTACTTCGATAACGCCATTAATGCCCAGGCTCCAACGAGACTGTCCGAGTACACACTGAGCTTATTCAAAAAAAAAAAAAAATAACGTAAAGAGAATTCATCGAAATACCATTGGATACACTCACGTGCAATTGTGTAGCTCATTTTCTACAATGGCCCAAATTTCAATTCAATCTATTTCGCTCACTTATAATTTATTCCATAATACTTACGATAATTAAACTTTTACAATTTTTTTTGCATTTTTCATTTGTGAACCATCAATCTCAAAAATATCGTTTCCGATTCGAGGATCCGCAATTTATGTGTATTCCAATTAATCTAATGAATAAAATCCATCATCGAGTGCATAACAACCGACTGGAGTGACGATGCATCTGTTCTCAGGTCCGAATTGAATGAGACTTTGATTTCGATCCCAGAAATAAATTTTTAAATACAATGATAACGTAAGAATCGATGAAATTTTATCTTCAATAACGCAACTTATACTTGAACGAATGTGCATATCTTTATCGAGTTGAAACTCCTGACGACCCGATTGATGAGTCTATTCTAGTCCTGATTATAATTACATATAAATATATATATATATATACTATTAAAAACATAATTATCGATCACAAATCATCAGCTGGTTGTGAATAAATGTTAACTGCATATCAGACCGTTTACGAAAACAAAAGGTAATCGTTGAACGGAATGATTCGATGACTAATTCAAGCTCGATAGCATTTATACGAGAGTCGTGGTTGATTGTAGTGCTAAGCACGGAGTGTTGGAACATGGCAGCTGAAATTGTCCAGGAATGTCCATGCGAATTGAACATTTCATGCCAAACATAAAAAAGAGTATCGACTTTGTCTCTCTCTCTCTCTCTCTATATCTTTATCAATATCAACATGAATTAGCGATAGAAGACGCGATGTCGCCTTTGAAACTACATAAGTACACAAACACACACACACACACACATAAATATTGTGTAAGATAAATAATTTACTTTGTCAAATAACATCTTCGTATATGTAATTTGGTACAATAGACAACCGAGATCGTTACATCTCATTGAGCACTGATTTTACTGATTATACAAATTTGTACCATCTCTCTCTCTCTCTCTCTCTCTCTCTCTCTCTCTCTCTCTCTCTCTCTCTCTCTCTCTCTCTCTCTCTCTCTCTCATAACCGGAAGACTGCAATTAAACCAAATTCCAATTACACAATCAAGAAAAAATTGTCTCGTGTAGCTTGAACCTCAAAGTATTGTTCTCGGATTTTTTTTCCCCTGGCATGCAATACGTGTAATAACTGTGGGTCATTGTAACGTCGAGTGTCACGACTGCTGACCTCGTTCCAATTTTTAATATTAATCATAAATCTGAAAATATGTGAAAACGAGAGAAAAAAAAACAGGTTTGACAAAAGAAGGCTCGAGGAATTGAAAAAAATGAATTTAAAAAAAAAAAATATGTATATATATATATATGCATATGATGAAACACATCGTCTAACGATATACAGTGAAAACGATTGAGGTTTGGCTATGTTAACTATTGAGTGTTAATATTGTTTTTTAAACACTTCGATAATACGTAAAATTATTGTAAATTAGGTGAAGTCATCGGTGAATGAACAAACGTGCAGAGAGCGAATCGAGACTTGATTGACACAACAATTCGATGTTTCTCATGACATTGATTTTGCCGTAAATGTAGGTAGTACAGTATTTCTATATTGACTGGGTCGACGATGAATAACGTAATTGCATGAGAAATGAATAATGAATCGGACGCAAGCGCACATTGAATGGGCATGTTGATAACGTTGTCGCTGCTCATTCACCGATGGCCTCATTTCAAATATTATCGACATACATATACGCATATATTGTATGTATGTATACAATATCAGAAATATATATTATAAAGTCTACATTGGTCACATATGAAAAATTAATTCGTGATTTGCAGACAGGGCGCTTGTTATTTTTCGATTATGCTGCAATATTCCGAAAAAAAGAAACCAAAATGGCGAATTATCATGTACCTTCGAAGAAGAGAAAACAACAAAAAAAAATCTGTACACTGAACGTTAACACTGTCTATTGTCTATCAAACATTTTATATCTTTCGTCTGTACAAATAAATAGAAAATATTCTTCTGTAATATGTGGCTTCGGTTTATGAATTATTTATCCCACAACGATGACACATTTAATGACATATGACTACTGGGAGCACAGTCGATGACCACAGTAGTATTGTAGTCGAAACAGTAATACGAATCATTTCAAAATAACAAAAAGTACAAATTAAGGTTTCAGTTGTTTAGTCAAACATTTGGTGCTTCAACGAGTTATTACAGATCACCCAAATTGATTTCTACATGTATTATGTGAAATTTTCGCAGCTTTTCGGAAAAAATATTTTTAAAATTTTAATGAATGATACATTGGCCAAAAAATTGTCTTTTATATTTCAAATGCGATTTTAAGTAATTTTCCAAGTCCCAAAAATGTTTTCCCGATTTTTTTTCTCGAAAAGCTGAGCTTTTTTTTACATAGGAAACATGGACGAAACATGGAAGTTTTCTCCATTGATTCATCACAAATATACCAATAAACAAATAAACTCCGAAAAAAGTGCGAAATCTTTGAAATGTTGACCTTCGTCGACTCGACACTCCCTCACAGTGAAATGGTTGGAACAAAAAAAATCTTCCAAATTGTCTTTGCTTATTGGATTATTGAAAAAAAAAAAAAAAAAAAAAAAAAATTCTCCAATGACGTATCAGAACAATGAATAATGGTGAAAAAATAAAAAAAAAACAATAAATTCACGTGTGAAAACCTAGTTGGCCGAGGGAGCTCGTGAGCCCCATAGCCCGTTGCATAATTAGGCTAACTAAGTGGATAACGAGGCAGCGACCGTAACATTTGATCATCGTTGTTGCGCCCCGCGGTGCGGTCTCCGAACTACCGCGCTATCACAACGAGTGGGCGCCCCAACAACGCACGTTGCTTCCGCATTTTGCGACCCCAGAGCTTGCCGGCTCGCGTCCCAAGGCTCGTTCGTTTTCTCGCTCGGGTTATACCTCGCTATAACCGACGGCATGAACGTACGCCCACTTTGCTGTATCGTATCTCTCACGACAGCGAGTGGGGTTTTTTCTCAAAGTGCTCGGTGCACCGTAATTGTTACAGGGGCCGAGCAAAAACTAAATGTCTGTGGTGGTTCAACGTGAATCATATATATATATATATATTTCGTCCGGGAACATAAATATTCCGCCTTATTTGTTCGTGCGAACCACGGCGGACCGGTTAAAACCGAGTATTACAACTATGTCCCGACGACAATTCCGCGAAACCTCGACATTCAACCCTCCTCTCATTCTTTCGCAAAATTTTATCATGCTCGTAATTTTTTTTTTTTCTATTGCTTTTTTCATCAACGACGTCAAAAGACGCGATGAAAAAACGTCGTCGTTTCGTGTTTGAATTCACCAACCGGATGAGACAATAATTTCAACCTCATCGTTTCGCGTCCGAGTTTGCTGAATCGGTGGAGAAATCGGACAAAGCCAGTGAAAATAAAATTTTTTCATTTATATTTTTATATATATTTTGTTTTCCTGTTATTAATTATCGTAATAATGACGCGCAGTACGACGAATGAAAAAGATGTTCGTGTCTGAAAGTAACGAGTAACGTGTTGTTTCGAGAATATAATTTTACTTTTCGTTTCTTTAAAAAAAAAAAAAAAAAAAGAGAGAGAGATTATCGACAATGCTTTTCCGTAGTTCGTCTTTGCTACGGACGTAAACCGGGTTGCTCGTTTCGCCATAAGAATCCAAACAAGATTGTCAACCTCGGTTTGTCTCACAATTCCCATTCGTGTCATTGCGCAAGCGCTACCCGTTGGACCACACCGCGCGTCTTATCCAATGTCTTGCGATACTCCGGTAGCATCTTACGATACGAAACAACATCGCACACCCGTTGCTACCGCAAACTTTCAACGTTCACATTCATAACCGGAATTTAACGAGGAACGTTTGTGTAACTCGGAATATCCATTTTATCCCTCCCCCCCCTCCCCCCTCCCCCTCTTCGCGCATGTGAAACCCACGCTGATGAAATAAAATGACAATGAGGAAGAATTTCGCGACCTCGAGAGAATCAGCCACGTCATTAATGAGACGAGAACTGCGGAACGTTTATATAGTTATCCCGCGCACACGATGAAACACGTTTTGACGACGACGACAACAACGACGACGACGACGACGACGACGACGACGACGACGCGGTCGACATGCTTTCAAAGTTATTAAAAACAATCCATTTACACGTCGTCTCCATCCTTCACACTTCGCACAGACGGATATATATATCTTGAAGTCACACGACGCGCTACTGTCCGCTCTGCATTCATTTCCCTCGCCCTCGCCCTCCTCCCCTCCCAACCCATCTCCATGTGCGTCTGCATTTTGCTACGTGTGCACACGTGTACTCTCGTTCGTGCAGCTTGATTACAAATATGAATGCCATGACGTTCAGTTAAAGCCGTTTGGTCCTTTTATTCGTGAAAGGGCAAAACGCGGACAAAGCGCAGCGAGCTTCGGTGTGCCTCGGTGAAATGTGTCTGCGTGTCAAATGTACAACATCGCGCCCATTGCTTTTCACCCGAACTCCGTTCGAACGCGAATTCCAAGATATTCATTGTGTTTCATTTGTTATTGAACACACGTCGACTAAACGGTTGATGTTGACAATGGATCATTAACGTTATAAGTCGAATGTGGAAGATGACGTAATTCGGTCATCTTGTTTGTGATAACTCTCTCAACACGCTTAGCCGGGGGTGTCTTCGTGCATTTGCGTTATAAACGTGGTTTTGTTTTGTTTTTGTTTTTTTTTTTCGATAAAGGTTAATAACAAAAGTTTGGTTGACGTACGTCGAAGGCTGAAAGCCTCGCGGGCTCAGGGCTTAATGCGTCGGGGGAATGAAATCATGCGGGGTCTATTGACGGGGGGGGGGATGATAGCCCGGTACGTTGGTATCGACTTTCGTCGCGACTTCGGTTAGCATCATTCTTGATGAAGATCGCCTCGATACCCAACGATGGGCCATCGACACTCCAACCCCCACGACCTCACACGCGGGCCAAACTGTCGACTCTATCGGCTGACGATCTAACGTTCCGTCGATCTTTCTTTGGCTATTCCAGCCTGCGGGAAAATCCTGGAAACGGAAAACTCATCGATAATCCATTGGCATCGTCTGTAACGACGATTGACATCGGGTGCGAGACGACCGGCGGGCTCATGATTTGTTGACAAGAACATTGCCGTCACGGGAGCATGGAGCAATGATGAAATGTAAGACAATAGTTGTTCATGAGGTTGAGCGGTCGTTGATAATTAATTCATTTTGAAGTGTAGGCGGCTCGGTCCGAACCGCAGCACTTAAAAATGGATAGAAACAAGTGCTAGTTCGATTCCCCTAGCCCCCAAGAATTTTTTCACACGAATGTGCAGAGTTCTATTTTTTTCTTCCTTTGGCGGTAATGGAACCCTAAAAACAAATATAGACACACACGCACACAAACAACACGAGAGATATCCATTAACGAAAATACATTGTGATATTGGCAACGTAGACACAGACTCATATTTTATGGCATCAATTAAGTACCTTCGTCCATATTGGTTCCGTTAAATTTTCATTCACGAATTTATCTCCAACCGTGCGGAATATGTGATTCGTATAAAATTATGTCGCAGACGGTAAGATGAAAAATATTTCATCGATCGAATCCATCGAATCGTCGTCGTTGATGAAATATTAAAAACAATCCGATTGCACGTTCGCAATTATCAATGAAACTTCGCATTCGAGATCTCGAGATTGTGATGAAAAAATATGTGATGCACGTGTGTGAGAGTAAATGTTACATCCGTGACGTCCGGGGGAAACGCGGCGATGAGAGAGGATGAGGAATTGAAATTGCATGGCGTTTCCTAATCAGCGTTCGCGAGGATGAAAATCGTCAATATCCGGGAGACACGAGGCGGTTCGCGGAGGATGGAGGATCGAAATCAAGGCACTTCCGGCGTTACCGGTACATCGCCCCACCGTATTCCCTCTTGTTCGCCGGGCCGCGCCCGTGCTACAACCACCGCACCGGTTCTGGAGCCAATCCCGAGCGCGCGATGAGAGCTTGATAAATCATTCAATCGTCGGTGCAACGATGAACGGCAAAGAACAAAAACGAAAGAAAAACTAGAAAAAAAAATGAAAAAAAAAATACAAGCGAAAATCCATGTGATCACAGTGAGAATTATCGCTGAAAAAGTGCTGGTCAGCCAGATTTTTCCGGAACATATAGTCGAAACCAATCAAGTTCAAAACTTCATGGCCTGCAAAACATTTTTAATTCAATTCCCATAAGTTCCGCCGTATCACGCTTGTATCACGCTTATTTGCGACTGGCATTCAAACACACACACACACAGATACACGCGAGTGCGCTTTTATATTCACGGATTGTAAAATTTGTTATCGGTTTAGTGGAACAACGGATGACGCCGAAAATCGTTTCGGACACGAGTGGGTTGCCGGACAGTGTGAGAGGAGAATTTCGAAGCCCAGTCAACTCTGATTAGGATCTGGAAAGCAGGATTTAAGTGATCCCTGAAATTGCGTCTATTCATTGGAACTGAACGACGGGATGGAGTCGGACATCAACATGGTTGGACCATCGAGACTGGCAGACTGCACGGGCTGCACCAGCAGCAGCAATACCAGCAACAGCAGCAGTGGAAGCACGACCCACCCCCCCCCGCCCCTTCCCAGCCTTCCCCCACCCCCGTGTTCGCTCGCGAGGTTGTACATTCGTCAAGTCAGCGCCTGTGCTAATTGATCTCTGGGAAATCGGTCGCTCTTGTCACTACATTCTCGTGGCTCTTGCATGCACGATCAATAACCCGCTTCTCCGGTTTCCGTGTAACACGGGATACAATCTACTTCACCTCGGCAAATACCATATCTATCAATTAACGCGACAGCGTCTCGGCAACTGACTATTTGAGAAAGGAAGTAATGGGTATTTATGTACATATGGGGCGCGGACAGGCACGAAATCATCGGATTGAAACCCTTCGCTATCCCAAGTGAAAAAATTATATTTTTAAATAATTTTAAAAAATTGAGCTTTTTTATTGCAATAATATATTCACCGAGTGTCGAGATTTTGTTTTCTAGTGGCTGAAATCACGTGGAATCGCTCATATGTAGTTGGGCATATATAGCTTATATATAGATTATAGTTTATATATAGTAATGTGAACAAATACGGTGAGGAACGTTCTTCGCGTGAGTCGGACTCGCACTTGACCGGTTTTTTCTTTCTTTCGCCATTACAAATTTTTTCCCGAATTTTCGTTTCATTCATTCTATTTTTTTTTTTTTCATTCTCTCTCTTTTCTTTTCCATTTTACTACAGATGGGAAACGTCGATGAGGTCTTGAGTTTCCCTGGTGGAAAAAAAAAAAAAAAAAAAAACGATTCCGTTCGGGACGAACATTAAGTTTGTATGGGACACTCTTGTGCCACATGGTACCCGGGAAAACGGAGAAAGCCTGGAAATTCGAAACTCGGCGTAAGAGAGGTGGCGGACTTCGAACGTGAAGCTCGTGGATTCGGAACGTTATGGTTTGGGCACATACCGTGCCCACTCCGCGTTCAAGTGGTTTGCGCTCGGACGACCGTATACCGTAGTATCATAGCGGAGTCTGGGTAGTTCGCGCGAAAGCGTTTCACCGTAAACTGATAGTGTCGCTACGAATGAGCCCGCCGTGCAATAAGCACGGTGTTTGCATACCCGTGAGAGTGCAAACTCGTGAGAAGCGAATCGAGCAAGCGCTCATCTCCGACGATCCCAAACTTTTACCCCCTCGTACGTTTTGTATTTTAACATATCCCCGTTTCCTTCCGCGTCTACAATTTTTTTTTTTTTTTTTTTTTTTTTTGCGCAGCGTACTCCGTAACGGGCACATTCAGAACGGCCGATTTTCAGAACGGCCACGAGTCGGACACTTTTTGTTTCCTAACTGAGAGATTTCGAAAGATTGGATCTACGATTTTTTTTTTCACTTAAACGTAATGTGTAAAATTTCGAACTGTCAAATTGCGAACGTTCGAATGTCGGAACGGTCAATAACGCGAATTGAAATTTTGAGAAAATAAAAGTTTCGAAAGGCAAAGGTTTGGAAGTGCTGAAAAAAAAATTACATTTAATAAATGAAAAATTAATTAAAAATAAAGCTTTGAAGTTATACTCCAAGTAAAAAAATATATATACATATAGTCGATATATAAACTGTATATGGGATTGGGCATTTATAGTTTATATATAGATTATATATAGACTGTATATAGTCAATATATAATCTATGTATAAACTATAAATGCCCAATCCCATATATAGTTTATATATAGATTATATATAATTTTTTTACTACGGCACATTTGATTAGGCTATATAGCTTATACATAGTTTATATATAATTTTCCACTCAGGACGTCTAATACGCCTACGAATGTTTATATCCATTCGTCTGCGATCGACTCCGATGACACTCCGGGAACAAAAATAATTTGATGATAATGAGCCGTGCTCATTAAGCTTCGCTGGTAATGACGTGCCGTGTTTGTTGGGAAAATTTGAGCGAAGCGAAGCGAATCCTACATCACGCGAGAGTTCAGGGTAAACGGATCTCTTGCTCACTGGGGGAGCGAAGAAAGATGAAGGTGGAAACAACGGAGGATGCGGATAACGTAGGTGAAGTATACCGAACTCGAGCCCGAGTGCCGCACCTGCGTAATTATTATTTCAAATTAAAAGCTCGTTACGGATTTAGCTCGCCGACCCGCCTGGAAGATCGTACGTGGATGTGCGCGTGTGAAAGCACACACACGAGATTTCCGTAGCAAGCTGAGCACAAGTTTATACGGCGAAATTATGTTTTTCACAGTATGGACTTTCGGCAACTCCTCTAATGACGCACCTCGGATCAACGGCTACACATGAGCAACTCCTGCATCGTGCTGTCCGCTTATACATCTTTGATCGAAAACCCATCGCACGTTGAGGTACTGCTTTATGTTGTATTATACGCCGCATGTAATTTTGACAGTTCGGCACATGAAGAAATCGCGATTGTGTGTGTGACGCACGCGAGTTGTATAATCTTCGTTCGAACATTCGCGAACAATTCCAAGCGCCATGGTGTCATCAGGGTCAGCAATATGTACGAGGAAGAGGCGCGACGTCGTTTTCACACCGAAACGGTTTTGGCAATAAACCAGGTCAATACGGTGGAATCAGCTGTTCCCGGTGACCGCGTATCCAACGATCCGTGACCGAGGGAGCCTGTGAACGAAACCGAGGATCGGGAAGCTGTAGGGACGACAGGCCCCATGCGGTTCATACGTGAACTCGTGGTAGTGTCTCTCTCCTTCGCCACGAAGGTTCAACATACATATTTTCATATGCTCTTGCGTTGGTACTCAATACGGTGGTACTCGGGGAATAAAGTCGGGAGAGCTGCCATGGGAAACCCATCGCTCGTCAATGAGTGGAAATAGCCTTGGGGCTACCGAAGGTTCGTCGAAGGGAATGAAAATTGTGAAGAGACACGATTTTCAATTTTTCGACGCTACAAACGATCCGTCGAGGGGCACCATCCACCGAAAAAAGGTCTATTATGCTTGCATCAATATGTCATGCCATTAAGAAGGGTCGGGAAAAACGAGGGTTGCTCGTGTCTGAAGGTTGCCGAGTATAATTACGAGTTCGCGTATGATAATACGACGAGACGGAGCGGTACAGACGCGGCATTAGCAGCGCACGACCCGCTAACGATTCCGACGGAGTAAAACAGCGGCGAAAGAGCTAACGAAAACAAATTAGGCCGTTCGTAATTTCGTGTCCTCGGGGTGCGCGTAACTGTGTCTCTGATGCTTGTAGCGGAGAAATCCTCCCGCCCTCCTCTCGTTCTCCACCCTCGCTCTCGGCCCTACGACCGTGCGTTTTAATGAACGCTCTTTTAATTAGGACCATAATCGCGAGACCCCGAGGATATCCAATTTTCTGGCTCTTCGAGCTCCGAGTTATTCTGTTTTCACCCTTGCAACGTGGGGGACACTACCCGTCTCACGAAACTCAGCTCGTTCAACGATACTCGGATGCAGATTGAGCAAAAAACGTCTGAGACGAGTTTTGATGGTTTTGAAAAAATTGAAAAAATAAATAAAAACGTTAATTTATCATCCGGTTACGTTGGGATCATGGGAATTGGTGGAAGTCACGAGGGAAAAGTTGCTTTTCGATGCTTGGTCTTTCCTGTGGTAAATATTAATAATCATATTGATAATTAATTCGTTGCTTTGATGCGGAATCCATATTATCAACGATGAAAAGTTTTTTCCACGATGAACAACGGTCTTGATAATTTGTTCCGGTCTATAGGATTGTGGGATTGAATCAAGTAATTGCAGCTCAATTCTGGGAATTAACGTTTGGTGAATATCTAGATCCACAAGGTCAGGAGGTTGATTGTAAACTGGTGAGATCTGCGCGAAGGCGATAGAAAGCGGAATTTTCAAGTTTCAAGCCTTTCCACGCGTAAATTATCAATGTGAGATAGATGCCGTCCTGAACTTTTTCGTAGAAAATTCAATTCTCCACAATATTGTTTATGTAAAGTTTTGGTCTATATAGCGTTGTTCAGCCAGCATTTGGACAGGTAAAAGTGGATTGATTTTCTTGAATGTATTGATGTTCTTCAATACATTTTTATCTTAGTGTCCAAACGCTGGCTGAACAACGCTATATAGACCCAAAGTTTACATGAAAAATGTTGTGTAGAATTGAATTTTCTACAAAAAAAGTCCTCGATGGCATGTATCTAAAATTGATAGTTTACGCGTGGGAAAGCTCGAAAGTCGGGAAATGTAGTCTAGCGGCCGGCGGACGAGGTACGCAACTATACCTATATACATACGTGTTCCGATTCTTGACCGTTCCGAGCACCGTCGTTCCAACCATTGTGCGTTCCGAATTTTGGCCTGTCCGAACATTCATCGTCCCGAATTTCCAGCCCAACCGGAACTGTCAAGGTTTCGAACGGCAGGAAAGCTAATTTAAAATACTAGCAAGTTCCGAGCGGAGAATAATACAGGTTTCGAAATTTAATCCATAGAACAGTCATTACGGCGAAAGAACAAAGAATCGACATTCGAAGCACAGAATCGTCGATATCCCAAAATTGACAGTTCCGAAAATCACAGTTTCGAAGTATGATTCAAAGAGTCCAATCGAAAAGTTTCTAACGAGCAAAGCTTCGAACCCCAATGCTATGACGAGTAGGAATTTGTAACATCTATTCATAGGGGCAGCCGCGTAGCTCGTTCGACCGCCGCGAGACTATGTTGGCCGGGGTTCGCTATCCAATGTTATTGGTTTTTTAACCAAATTAACTGACTGAAGTTTTCAATTCGCGCGAAAACCTTTCGAAAGCCGTTCACAACACAATATAAATTCGAAGGGTGGTGTATCCCTCGGAATTGTTTCGAGAGACAATTGAAATTATAAAAAAAACTGATGCATTTTCATCTTTTTGTTCGGACGCTGGCTCAACAACGCTATGTGGGTCAAAAGTTTACGTGAACAATGTTGTAGAAAATAAGTCCTGGACGTCATATATATTTTATCCATAGCTTCAGGCGTTTGAAATTCCGTGCGTCCAAAACGTTCAAAACATGGTCGTTCTGTACGTTGAGTCTTCGTCAAATTGACGTTCTCAATTTTGACCGTTCTACTTTTCAGATTTTCGTATTATCGACTGTTCGACGATTTCATTTGACATTTGGCACTTTCGGAATTCTGATGATCTAGGTTATGTTTTTTTCCAAAATATGAATCGTTATCGAAATCGTCTTTTCGGAACATCGATGGCGTTCAACATTTTTCCGTTCGAAAGAGTCACTTCCGGAAATTTTCAATTTAACTTAGTCAAACAAACTTAGAAAATGGAAAATAACGGCAGCTTTTTACGGTTAAGTAAAGTTGAAGCGCACGTAAGAATCGCTTTGAACTTCGTCCCACTTTCAACCTCTTTCACCCTAAAAGTGATGTTGAAATAGGTTCGAAAAAGGATAAAAATTTTGACTCGAGTACTTTTGGTGACATGCCATTGGTGATTCATATATGAATTCAATATTTAAAAGCAATTGAAGGTAATAAATTAAAGAAATTCACTGCGATAGAAAAAAAATGATTATTAGAATAACGAAACAGCCACCTGTCACAAGAATGGTAAGTCTGGTTATCGCAACTCGCCGTTTTGACAAAAACGTGTATACGGGGCTGAAGTATTATCATAAAATTGGCTCGGGCGTCGGAGAGTACACGTTGGGGGTGGTATTCGATAATCAATCACGTTGGGCGCGTTCGCGGTGTACGAAAAGCCGCGAGCCAGCTCGTGTTCGATAAGGGAACGGGAGAGTGAAAAATATTCGTTCGTTCCACTGTCGGTACACAGACGGAGCATACCCCGTGTGTATTGGTACGTCTTTATCGGCTTATTGGAGTGTCTGCTTCGTGTGTATATATATATATATATATATATATATATATATATATGTATATATATATGTATACATACGCACCGATCTCGATCACTCTGTTGTTGCGTTTCATCGATGGATAGGTGAAAACGCGCACACACGGAATCCACGAGAAATGTCAGGGTGAGGCTGAATACCGAATCATCGGGCTCGTCGAGTGCTTTTATGAGCGCGAGAATTCAATGGCCCTTGAACTCTCTCTCTCTCTCTCTCTCTCTCTCTCTCTCTCTCTCTCTCTCTCTCTCTCTCTCTCTCTCTCTCTCTCTCTCTCTCTCTTCTCTCACTCTCTCTTTCTCTCTCTCTCTCGCTCTCACTCTCTCCTCTCATTCCTCTATGAGGAATCCAAAAATTTTTTTTCGAAATGCTTTCTCATAGACGAATCTTCGTTTACTAACTACGATCCAAAGGCCACAAATTGCAAGTTTCAACTTGCAGTTTTTCTTCATTCATTTATCACACGTTGATTCTGTAGGATCGGCTGAGTATCACTTTCCTCAAATTTGAAAGAATCATGGATGCTCGTAATCACCGAGAACAAAGTTAATTCGTCACGAACGACGAAACGACGAATTTTACGCCAGACACATAGAACCTCAAACAAACTCTGGGTCAAGCAATCAGTTATGCAACTTTCATATTCGCTATCGTAATACATTCATGCAAGCTCAGTCGTCCATGAAAAAAAAAACGAAAAAAACGAAGAAAAAAAAACGCATATCAGAAGTGCGACCCGTCCAAATTTAGTTCCAAACTCGGTGAGTGAGACGTACGAGAATTCACACGGAAAGTGGAATATATATATATAGAGAACGCAGAACGCGGGCAAGTGAGAATCCATTAGAATTTTACGAGGGTGACACGAAATAGGTGTTCCACTGGAATCAATTAGTTTAGAGTGGTAGCAATGCCAGTAGCGCTATCGGACGTATCCCGAGAGCTCTCGCTATGTGCGCTTACAGCTGCAGCTCACTGCAACGTCGCATTTTTTTTTCTTTTTTTTTTTTTTTCTGAGCCATCGCTATGCACATCGATACACACGTTCCGACCTCTCTTTCTCTTCAACTCGTTCCTCTCTCGGGCCCCGATAATTAATTAATGTTCGGGTTCGAGTTATTTCAACGTTATAATTGGATGTTAAATGCCGATAATGTTATACGAGCATATCGGCAATCGTAAAATTTTAGTCACAAGACAAATCTGTATTGTCACTCGTCGATGTCGTCGAGGATTTTTTTTTTTTTTTTTTGCAATTTTTTTCGTTGATTATTGTATTGTTTTGAATTTTTTTATAATATTCCGTGACATCGTGAAGCATCTTGAAGATGATGCAATTCATCTGGCTGATGTTGTATTTTATACACGAATTTCGAGGTGTGGAGGTTCACGGAGGACTGTCATTCAGTGGTCATTAACTGTTAACCGTGCCGCTTGAGCCACAGGTCGACTTCAACGATGGTGCCGCACACCCTGTCAGCCCTATCGCCGAGGTCACTGCCAGACACTTCAACGTGATTTGTAGTGCGGTCTGTGGCTCTTCCGTTTTACTACTGTCCGTACTGTTCGCGACCACCGACATCCATACCCCCCCCTCCCTGTCCCTGCAAGAAGCCCTCAAACTGACGTTGTAAAATACTCCCCCGCCCTTCCCCTTCCCCCTTCGCTCATCAAAGTTCAATGCTTAACTTTCTTATAATTTTACACATTTGCCAAAGATTCATCTATGAAGAACCATGTGTCGTAACGTAAATGTTCTTTTAGTGGCTGAATTGATGTAGAGTGTCTTATATATATTTATATTCTCGCCTACTTATCTGTCAATGACTGGGCGCATTTTCCACACGCATCGATAACGCGAGGACAACCACGAGGACCACCGCAGCACTTGGCACCGAAAATTCGCTAACCCAAATTACCCGATTTCGTCCAAAAAAGAAAAAAAAAAAAACAGAACACAAAAAAAAACGAACAAAATAATATTGCAAGTCATAGTGAGGGTGCGAATCAATTTTTACAAACTAAAACGAGAATTTCACCGCGTTAATTTCGGCGAAGTTGAAACGCTGCGTGACTGGTCGCTCCCTCGAGCAAGCGCGTCATGTACGTGTATGCGAGCGTCGAATAAATCACTCGAGGAATAAATTAAAAAAAAAAAATAAAAAAAAATAAAAAAATAAAAACCACGAACAAAAAAAATTAAAAAAAAAAGAGTGAGATAACGAAAGAGAAATAAATGGAGAGCAAGCGAGGGAACGTGAGTACGTTCGTTAAAATTCGTAGCCCACGTCAAATTCGCAAATAGAGCCCGGCGGCCTAGTGGATAAAAAAATTGACTTCCTATCGGCGAGCAGACAGACACCGGGGGTATAAAACGAAAAATGGCGATCGGCCCGTGACACGAGATGAAAAAAACATGGGAAATAATGATTCGGTAAAAACAAAAGGTTTAAAATAAAATAACCGACACGAGACGTTGGTAGATTGGTCGTTGAAACACGTGTGGTAAACATGACGATTCAAACATATAAAACAGATGCGTGTTGTATATATATATATATATATATATAATCGTTATTATTATATTATTCCGACAATCGAGGAAAATGCATCGATCAGTTTTTTTTTTTTCGATCGACTTCTCATCAGCGGGTAGACAGACACCCGGAGGGATGAAACGCAACAATAGAGATCAGCCGGTGACACGAGGTGAAAACATAAAAATAATCATTCAAACATGAAATAATAAAAAATAAACGACACGAGATATTATGAAAGATTGGTCGTTGAAACTTGTGGTAAGCATAGCAATTAAAATTGATGAAACAGATAGGTGTGATGTATAATCGTTATTTCTATATTAATTCAACAATCGATGGGGAACGTATGGTTTGTATGGTTTTTTTTTCAATAAACTGACTTCCTATCGGCGTGTAGACAAACGCCGGGGGATAAAACGTTTCGATTTCTGACTCTTATTTTGGTTAATATCGTGATTACAGCCGAAACGAAATTCCGCTGGGAGAACCAGTATAACTCTGCCATTTTTTTTTATATTTCCACTCGAAAATTATATAGAAGCCTCTTCAACGAATGCACCAAACATAACAAAATAAATCATCAATATTTTCATATCATTCGAAAAATCGATAAAAATTCATCGCTGCGTTTTATTTACTCCTTTATTTCTTCATTTATCATATCATAAGTCCGTCCCCTCAAATAAAACAGATACCTGTAATTAATAACCGTAATTATTATACTATTTGAACAATCGATAAAAATTGATGGCTGCTTTTTATTATATAATTCTATGTACGTTTATTTTTTTTTTTGCATCATTCGAGTCGTTCAAACGTTTACGTATGTAATCGCGTCTACTGCGAGAGTTTTCACGGTCCGATGAATATATTAATTGAATTATCCCGGCACACGAGCCACTCAAACACAGCCACTTATCTCACTCCCGTGTTATACATGCAAATTCGGGTTGAATTCGTCCTAACGGTTCCACGGTTTGTACGTGCGGCGCGTGGGCGGGCGGGGGAGGGGAGGGGGAAGGGGGGGGTGGCTATAGGTGGATGAGAACGGGAACTAAGAGGATGAGACGAAGAAATAGGCGCGCGGGGCGATGGTACGAGTCGAGGGGGAACGACAGGGGCGTGAGAGAGCGCGAGGGCTTTCGGGGGTCCACGTAGGTACGGAACATGGATTTAAAGGGAGGCCAGCGAGCGTATAACGCGGTAATGCGTCAAGGTAATTCTCGGTTATAATTCGGCATTTAACCCTTCCACGTCCATTAAGCAATTGGGATTTCATCCCACGACTTATTTTCACGAGCCCTCTGCCGGGACGTTTTCTCTCTTTACCGAGGAAAATTTTGTTGCCCACCATTTTTCACGTCGTTAATGTGGATGATGCGGAGACCGTGTGTCAACGGTTTTGATTTTGAACGCCAGTTATTGACATTCAGTCGAACGAAGTTTTTTGATTATTGATCAGGTTTGGTCGG
This sequence comes from Diplazon laetatorius, assembly GCA_963662125.1. Taxonomy (NCBI): domain Eukaryota; kingdom Metazoa; phylum Arthropoda; class Insecta; order Hymenoptera; family Ichneumonidae; genus Diplazon; species Diplazon laetatorius. Next base: position 1,309,312 of record OY759159.1, read on the forward strand.
GTCAAATCGATATATATATATCTCAACCACGGTTGGTCGTGAATAGAAAAACAACGAGGAAACACGTTGTTGTTTGAGCAGCGTTTTCGCTTGTGCTGTACGATGAAGATATTTATTTAAAGTTGTAGCCCTGTCTTGTGTTTTCGTGAGCAAGATAATAAAAATTTTCGGATTAAAAATTGCCTGGAACTAAAAATATTAATTTGAACGGAATGAAATTTTTTTTTTCGAAATTTCTTGGGCGCAAACAAAATTTGTGAGGCTTAATAGAGCTTGGTTACACGATAAAGAGCTATAACGTTCGAACCAAACGCCAAATCAGGCTCTGTGAGGTCTCAAAATGTTTTTTTTTTTTTTTTTTTTTTTTTTTTTCATTTGAGGAATTCAAGAAAATGAAAAAAAAATAAAATAAAGTCTTCAATTTTAGTTGACTGTAGACTGAATTCGTAAATGAATAAAAAAATCGAATCAGCTTCAAGCTTCCGAAATGAGACATTGTCGTTGTGTGCCCGACGTTTCGATATCGATCACGTACCATCAAGTCGTACCCGGTCCACTCGAGCTATTTTTGTATCACACAACCGTCACCATGAACGTCCATCCCTGACAGAAAACAACGTGCAGTATTGACCGACCGAGTGTCGTCTATCTTTTGTAAATTCATCGGAACATCTAAATTTGCTGTTTCACACTATCCCAAACTGTAATCGAGACATCACCGTCGGAATCAACCGTATGAAATATGTACAATCTTTTTTCAAGCTCATGTAAGCAGCAGTTTTTTTTTTTTTCAAACGTTCCACATCCATTCGTTCGATATTTACCGTATTTACGATGGAAACCCGAAACTTTCGTATCAAGGGATTCTCCTCGTGTGTATACTTATTTTCGAGGTGATTTTTTGGGAATGGAATTGGAAAAAAATGGTTCAATTTACGGTGTTGGTACAGTTACATTTTACATGCTTGAAGAAACATATTGGATTTTTTTATAGCATTATTATTTTACAGTTACGTTATACACGCTTGACGCAACATATTAGATTCTTTCAAAGCATTTGGATCGGAATTATATTACAGTCCGACCTCGGAATAAGACACCAGAAGCCCCCAAAGGGAAGAGTTTTTCTCTCTCACTCTTTTCCTCTTTTCCTTATTCTTCAGCTCGGAGTTCGAGTCGGAGTGGGAGAAGCGCTCGAGTGAGAAACTGGGGAAAGTCTCTTATTGCCAAATCTCTTATTCCGAGGTCGGACTGTATATTGAATTATATTATATCAATAACAGTGCTATACCAACACTGTACTTTTAACCGTTTCCTAAATTCAGTTCCCAAAAAATTATCTCGAAAGTAGGTATACTCCCCCCTCCCCCTCAATACCACCCACATGAGAAAACCCTGAAGTCCGAATGGAAAAAAAAACCCAGCAGAAAAAAAAAGTGGAAATGAAGATTCGACAAACGAGGGACATTGTTTGAAACAAAATAGGAAAAAATCGAACACATTTGTTTGTTTTTTTTTTTGTTCTTGTTCGAACTGAACACTGACACGTATAAATCTCCACGGGATAAAAAAAATATCACGCCTGTTTTTTTTCTTTGTTTGTTATTTTTTTTTTTTTCAGTTTCTATCGGCACGCGTACTCTTGTGTTTTACAACCGGTACGTATATTTTCAGTAGCGGGCAATGGAGACCGGTAAATATCGTGACCGTCACACGCTCACGTTTACGGCTTGTAATGCAGCTATACCATTGCTGTAGCCATGCCGTAGTTGCTGGTGGGCCGTAACGACCGGGGACTGCTGCGACACGACGCCACGAACCACGCGTGTCGAGTATATTACAAAAACCGATAGTAAATCACGTGTGGAATACCCCCACTGAGTTGAGACAGTGAAGCTGACCCCTCCCCCCCCCCGACCCTCCTCCGCACTTGCTGTACTTGTCACGAACGAAATTGCAGTGAAACTCGTAAGCTTTACCATTTCGACCTCATGTACCATCGTACATCCGTATTTTACCTCGTATACCATTTGTATGTATACAAGCCAGTTTCTCATTTGAATCCATCGGCGTGATGGAGACCGCAGCAACCGGTACTCGGCGTCATACGTCCGCTCACCAACCCCAGAACTCACCCAGGGATCCATTTTCATTAGTTTTTCAACGTCATATTAGTTCTTGTGAAATTGTGTCAAAGTGGATGTACCGAGCGAAAAAATCGTGAAAAAAAAAGAAAAAAAAAGGAAAAAAAAGGGTGACGAGGGAGTAAAATGGCCAGTGTGATGGAAAATTTCGAAGCTCCGGATTTTTTGATGGACGAATATTTTAGGAAGGACAATGATCCGTCGAGTGAAGAAAGTAAATGTCGGACGAGTGCGAGTGGTACTCGCGCCCTAAGGGTCGTGTGTCATTATGATATCGTACATGATAATAGGATAATTATTATTTTTTTATATACTAGTACATGTAACAAAGTAATAATTGTTATAATAAAATAATAACTATATTGTTCAACTATCGACAATTGGACAATTGAAAAAAAAAAATGTCACTATTGATAGGTGACTAATTCACCTTTTAGTACCTCTAAAAGGTGAAAAGGGAACTCTTAAAAAATATTTAGTTCGGCTTACGATTTGGTCTTTTTGGTAAATCGGCTTACGATCTTTTTTTTTTTCATTAGTTTCATCGCGTTGAATTGAATGAGTAAAAAAATGTCCCTTCGACTCATGATCAACGGCACATCAACTCGTAATGAATTTTGCTTCGCGCAAACGAATGGAAACCGGTTTTCGAAGAGTGTAAAGAAGGATGGGACAAGCTGTAAAATAACAACCCACTTGCCACAAAGTAACGTAAATTCGAAACGAATTAAAGAAACGGTCGATAAAGGCGGACCAGAATTAGAGGCAAGCGGATAAAGTTCTGGAAAGGGAGAACTGTGGAACATCCGGGTGTAGCCAAAATTGTTTCGCTACGGTCAAATATACTACCACACACAAATTTATATATTTGTATATATATATTTGCATATATATATGTATAATATAAACACATACGAAATACATATGTGTTGAAAATTCAACAGAGGCTGAGGATGCTGCAAGCAGAAAATTACCCATCTGGCTCGTTGCATATACGTGTACTCTATTATATGGCAGGCGGTCTTCAACGTGCTGGTTCAACGTATTCGGGTTGGTAGTCGACCTCCGGGGTCCAACAGAAATCGCTGTTTCTGCTTTTCCAGCAACATTCTGACCGCCATTGTACTCGCCCGTGCGTTTGCGCACCCCGACCATACAAAAACTCGAAGTAACGAGAGCTTTCGGGTCATCATTCCGCTGCCCAGCCGGTGCAAAATCCAGAATTTTACCAGTGGCCGAATCGACCAGGTTTTTTCGTCCGTTTCTTCTTGTCAGGTTAATTCGCATTGATTGAAATAGACCCGAATGACTTTGAAATTCTAATTTTTTTTTTCTGATGAACGGTGTACAATTTTTTTCTTTTTAGTATAATTTATATTCACTCAGTGTTTCCGTGTTACATAAGCGGTGCAATGTTATCTGTAGCTTGGAACGACTTATACTCGATGTCGTATACTCTTCTTTGCGACTTTGGATGGTGGAGGCGATGGTATGGGGCGGAACTTTATTTGCAGATAGTATCGATGACCTAGAATAGAATACCTATCTATCGTATTGATGTTAGCAATGAGCTTTGCGGTCTTGCGGCCTCGTTGTCAATTCCAATTAGGTTGTTGTCCAATGCTGCTATGGGTTTTATTTGTCAGACATGCCCCGAAGTTGATTCCAGCCTTCTCTTTGAAGCTCAGTCCGTTGAGCATATCGAATGAGTCTTGACTGAGGAAACTTCTTGGTAGATTTCCTGCCATTTTTAGTACTCTTAGAGGGTATTTCTGGTGGGGCCCCGAATTCAAAACAAGCAAATTTCAGAAGGGTCAAAATGACATTCTAGCAAATCGTCAGAATTCAGAATGACAGAAACTAAATTATCAAAATTCGTTTGACAAAATTCTCTCTCTTTCGCTCGAAATCTTCTCGCAATAACGAAAATATAAAAATTCGAACGAATGTGCGCTGAACCGTATCGAGATTTCCATTCTACGTTCGTTCCGAGTGAGAAAAGCTCTTCCAAGATTTGAATTCAAAGTGATCGCCACCAAGCTCGTGGAATTTTTATTTTCAATATACCGATATTTTTCGCATCGAAGTGATCAAGAAACCGCAAGCTCGCGCAAAGTGTTCGACGGCTTGTTTAAAAATTCAACGAAGGGAAATGGTTGTACAATACTTTTTAACCATCGCTTGCCTCGTCCAACCCTTTCGTCGCTGCACAGCCCCATCGCCCTTTTTTCGCTCCTCGCCCGTACCACGACCATAGTAGCCAGACTCCACCGTAAATCCGACCGCTTTTCTTCGAGGCAACAAAATTTTTTTTTTTTATTTCACCCGGAAAAAGGTTGCTCCGTCTTCCATCCCCGTCTCGACGAATGCACGGTTTTACGGTTATGCCCTGCGGAGTTTTCCGTGTGCCGGATAGAAAAACGAGATCGTAGACGAAAGAAGGGAAAAAAAAGTAAGACAAAAAAAAAACAAAGAAAACCGTAGCCCAACCCCTCGAGTTGTGTGTTTCGTCGTAACAGCCGAGCGAAACCGAAAATGAGAAACGACGGAATATTCATTCTCACGTCGTGGACAACGTAGCGAACGTAGAATGACTGTGCGAAACGTTGAGATGAGGCAGGACGAAAGTTACGATCGCCTAATGCCTTTGTAACCGAGTATTCGGTTGATGGTTCTCTCTCGTGCTTCCGTCCTTTGAGTCCGACTCATTCTCGCACACTGGTTCAGTTCCACGTGTCTGCCTGATGAGTTGGACGTAACTCGTGTTACGTATGCAAGCACACACACACACACACACACACACACACACGTATACGAATACCCTGGTCACGGACACACGGAATACCGCGTATTCCTCTCGCTCCGCATCTCGTTCTTTGTCATCCGCAGTGTGAAGCCAACCGAAATGAAACAAGCCGGTACTAAAAATCCCCCCGGGGTAGTTGGTTACGAGCGTAACCAGAATTAAACGCAATTAGTCGACTTTTCAGGAGCAATATAATTTCGCATGGTGATTACAATAATGAGGGAGCATTATTCGTTACCCTCGTTGCTATATTTATTTATTTATTTTTTTTTTTTTTATGACAATAACAGTAATCATTATCGTCGGGGTAGGTGTACGAGATGACCGTACAGAGAACAATAAACCTTCCGTTCGTTAGGGGAGAAAACGAAAATACATCGCGACACGTAATGCGAATAATAATGCGACGTATCCGATACTAAATACAACAATCATCAACGATATATTTTTCGCGATGGCCGAAGTTAATTATGTTCTGATGAAATTTCGGCAAAGGTTAAACATATTTTTTTTCTGCTACATAGGTATCTGAGATAATTAAATATCCACGATGTTATTGGGCAGCACATTCGATCTATATTCATTTCTGATTTTTTATTAAACATTATGAAAATTCAGATGAATGATAAATCTTAAGAATATAGAAGAAATATTGATGATACGGTCTTCCATCGTCAAAGATTCAAAAGGATATATAAAAATAATCCTTTAGCGTGTATTTTTTTTTTTTTCATTGACATATCACAAATAAAATTACTGTTCAACTCCATTCTATCCTAGCTGCTACATTACGTCCTGGATAAATCGGATGAAAAATAAATATGTCTCGTTTGTGGGGAAATATCGAGGGTATTAATGGACTACTGTCGTGTTCCAGTTTTCTCGGTTAATGTTCAGTCGATATATTTATTCCTCTTCCTCTCCGTCGCTGTCATTTAACGTCTCTCTCAATCGTCGTCTCGCTGAGGACGAAGGGTGAACGACGTCACGTCGGCCCACGAAGCATCCCCACATCCGGCTTGTGATGCATGGGCAAGGGTGGTGGTGCATTCCATTGCCCATGAGAATTCGATAATGTGTTCAATACCAACGTGACGTTTCCGCTATTGCACTGCGAGTAAATATTTCTCAATTAAAGCCAACCTGTACTCTACCTTTACAAGAGTAAGTGTAACCCTCTACTGAGTTTTTCATGGAAACTCTAATTCTCTACAACATTGTTTGTGTGAACTTTTGGTCCATATAACGTTGTTCAGCCAGCGTTTGTCCGGGAAAATAAAAATGCATCGATATTCTTCTTATATTTACCATCCCGTCCAAGCGGTGGATAAACAACGCTACATAGACTGAAAGTTCACATAAACAATGTTGTGGAGAATTGAAATTCCTATAAAAAAGTCAGGAACGGCATGTATCCAACTTCGATAATTTACGCGTGGAAAAGCTCGAAAGTCGGGAAACGTTGAAAACCGCGCCGACTGGTAGGCGTTCGGAATATTGGACATTCGCTGCAATGTCATTCTGAACTTCTGACGATTCGCTTGAATGTCATTTTACGCCACGGAAATTCGTAACATTGACAGACAGGTGGCAGCACATATCACGATTCACATATTTATCATGCAAGAAAATCGCAATGAAAAATTCACTAAATCCTACATCACGTCGACAATATTCATTGTGAGTATACCATGTGATTTTCGCATCTCTGTATAAACAATTCGAAATAAATAACGTGACAACTCGTTTCAGTCTCATGGGTCCGATAAATTGTTAAGTGATCGTAATCCTGCCCCACTGCTACGGAAACGACTCGAGTGGACGCGGGACTTCACTCTTTAGCGACTAGCGGATCGACACGTTAAGCCCTGGCTCAAGCCACTCGTAGTCGAGTACCCACAACGATCCAGCGTCGTTGGTAAAGCCCAGTCCAAGACAGACGACCCAGCAATGGCCCCTCTCCGGTCTCCGAGCAGTCAATAGTTATTGGCATGCTCGGATCTTCTTCCGTAGATATAATAACGTTCCACGGCATCGATTAACCAGGGCCCAGAAATTGGCCGAAGGATCACTGTGTTTTACCGTCCAGCTCTTACGTTGGATCGTGAATAGCGGAGGACTTTAATCTTTAGCACTATAGACGCACCGTTGAAAATTATGCGAGTCCACGGTCGGCCGTCAGTATCTGGCTAAGGTCACCCTAAACTACAGCCACAGCTATGCACGTGCAGCCGCGTCTATGTGTATATACGGGAGCTAGATTTACGATGGTGATACACTCGGAAAAACTTTAAGCACTTACTACGGGCGCTAGTTTACGGCCCACGGGGCTAGTGGCCACTCGTGAACCTTCGCGTTCGAGTTATCCTGCTGGGCTACCAGGCGGGCCGGTCCAGGAGTCCGTGGTGTGGTGCTGGTATTCGGACCTCTCCCATTGTCAGCGATAAAGGACTGCGGGATTTCCGAGGCGTACCTATGCGATACTACTTTTGGCTGAGCTGGGAAAGCAACCAATGTTCGACTTGATATTTTTTTTTTTTTTTCAACTCCCCGACAGTGAAGTGGGAGTTTACGCGTGTGACCATGACGCGGAGTTATCACTTTGCTGCTTCAACGCCTCTCACGTATGTGCATTTTTTTCAAAAAATTTTTTTCTTGCACATCGGCAATAAGTGAAACGTATTGGGAAGCATGCCGGTGAGGATGAACGATAATTTTTCGTGGACCACGGATAATTAATGCTTTTACAGGATAACTGAGTACAGAAGCGTCAAGGTTGTTTTGTATATACTTATGAGACCCAATGTACTTACTCACATCAGAGGCCAAAGTCTGTCTATTGTTTATCGATGGGACGTGCGGTGCGCCCTGACCTTAGCCTCGCTCGAAGTTTCATACTCCCACAGGGTTGGGAAATTCGAATGCTTCTCTCGTCTCATCCCCGAACCCGTGTTTGTAGACAGCGCGAGTCAAGTGGATGCTGATACTTTCAGGTGTGTGTGTGTGTGTGTGTGTGTGTGTGTGTGTGTGTGTGTGTATGTGTGTGATGGATTGAGATCCAGGTCTCGGTGGAGAACGGGTTTCCTCTTTGCCATACAAGGGTACACAGCCTAGCGCGCATCGCAACAGTGCAGCGAAATTTCTCGAGGTTAAGTAAAACAAAATGGCCACGTAATCCGATGTAGTTAGCACGGTTACCCAAACTTTTGTACTCGACAGCTTACATACACACGTATACAGCACGAGAGTGAAGCTTTAATGTACTTTGGTTCACCAATAAACACACTTACCCATCTCGATTCGTTGATAAATAACGATGCGTTTCAACATCAGCGTCATCGTGACACTCCACCACCATCGGCTCGGATCGCTCGAACTATATACCATCGTGTTTCGAAACACAGTAAATCGTATACGCCAGTTCCCACAAATAATTAATTTTCTTTACTTGGCTTACGAATTCTGGTACAATTGGAATCAACATAATCAGATAAATCAGTACGTTGTTTATATACATTTATAATATTTCATGATTCAACATTATTCGAATAATGATTTTGTCATTTACTCTTGTGTCATCGTGTCGAGTCTGATTGTGTATTTATTTTTAATGTTTTTTTTTTTTTTTTTTTTTTTTTTTTTTTTTTCAATGCTTCGTCTAATTTTACTTGATGTTTATCGCCCGCTAACAATTGATCATCATACATTTAGATACTTACGTTCTACCAGTCATTCATTATTCCTATATTCAAATTTTATCCATAGCCATACACTCGTACGTTACAATTGTACGTATTGCACACGAGCCAATCGATAATCACTTTTATCGGAATGTACAGGTTTCGAGACTAGATTATATTGTATTTTCAAGCGAGTCCTATTACCGATACACGTCGATACATTCTCTTTCGTATCTTTTTTTTTGTTTTTTTTTTTTTCGTCTTCTTGGTTTATTTTTTTCCCATTAAATTCCTCATCGTTCAGGCTCTTTCTCACGGTATACAAAAAAATTTAACGATGCCGTGATCCTTTATCGATGCTGAATAACGTTTATCAATCTCACCTCGAAATATCTCAGCGTTGTACGAAAGTAATTCACGACGATGATATTGCTAATAACGAAATTATTCAAAGAATAGGAACTCAATCGAATATGATAAGTACTTCGAAACTTATATTAATTATTTTGCAGTTCACTGATTGGTTTACGTCACACAAGTTTTTTTTTTTTGTTTTGTTTTTAATTCGTTCATTTTTATTTGTCACTGTCCAACGGTTTCATAACCTAATCACTTGTCACTGGATCGAATCGGTGCACAATGTTCTGCAATTAATACGGTACTCACAATGATACGAACGGTATCGTTCGTATCATTGTGATTACAATCGTTTCGTTCGTGATTTATTATTTTCTTCATTATTATCAGTCGATTATCATCACTGTCGATATCAATTATTCGCACTGTAATCATTCTTAGCGTCTAAAATTTATTTACATCACGTCTACTTAATTCGAACTTTCACTACGTCACTTATGTGATAAGAGTATCATGCATTTTAGTCGCGAGTCTCAATTTTCACGATGATTATCTCAATTGCGAATCTGTCAGATCGTAACAACGCCGACGATTAAGTACAAAAGGAGTCGACGATTGGCCATCACCAACTTTTATCTCATCCCTGTTATTATCGCACTATCGTTCATCAACTATCGCACAGTCACCCGATTACAAAGTTCGACTCGTTGATCTTTAGAAAACGTGTATATATATATAATATATATACGGATACACCATTGTACGATAAAGTCATTATATCTTCAGATTTAAATACGTCCGGATTAACCAAGCTGACCGTCGCGAATAACTTTTTTCATTTCTCCACACCATCCAATTAATTTCACCGTTGCCTGCGCTTAATGCTAATCGGGCGAATGTTACACAGCTTGCGACGATCCGGAGGGTTGGTCTCGACACTCGGAACGAGCAATGTTCGGAACGACAATGCTCGGAACGATCATAATTCGGAATACGTATGTATAAGTATATTCGCGTACCTCATCCGCCGGTCCCGAGACTACATCACCCGACTTTCGAGCTTGCCTGCGCGTAAACTATCAACGTTACATATATACTGTCGTAGACTTTTTTTGTAGAAAATTCAATTCTCTACAACATTGTTCATGTAAACTTTTGGTCTACATAGCGTTGTTCAGCCAGCGTTTGGACAGGAAGATAAAACTGTATTGACTCAATGGATATATTTTTATCTGCCGGTCCAAACGCTGGCTGAAAAATGCTACATGGACCAAAAGTTTACATGAACAATGTTGTGGAGAGTTAAATTTTCTACAAAAAAGTCCGCGACGGCATGTATCTAACGTTGATAGTTAACGCGTGGGAAAGCTCGAAAGTCGGGCAATATAGTCTCGCGGCCGGCGAACGAGGTCCGCAACTAGACCTATACATACGTATTTCGAATCTTGACTGTTGTACCAAAAAAAAGGGTGGGTCAAGTGGGAGAAGCGACATCGTTGATGTCTGCTCATTTGACCAAACAGCGCGGTTAACGAGATGCCAATGCACTCAAACGTGGAATTTCGTAACGTTGATGGAAGTTCCGAAGAAACTAGTTTTTAAGCGTTATGACGGATCAATGTTTGATCGCAGTATCGCTAAAGTATCCCTCATCGAGGTGTCCTTCTCTGTCGCGCTACTTGACGCCAAGTTTGAATATTGCTGAGGCATATTGAGTCCTCGTAATTTGTGTCGAACTCAATTGTCCCTCATCTCTCGTGATTGCCGGCATTCTCATATTTCCACCCCCACCACTCGTATTAAAACCACATCCGTCCTGACAGTCTTAACTCACACTTAGCACGAGACTCAAGACTGTCTCAAAGGGACTGTTCTCTAATTGTCAAGCTCTCATCAATTTTTACTCATTTATCGTCTCTGTAATCCAACCCGAGGACAGAGGTCCTTGAACTGATTTCACGTACTTTTTTTTTTACATTTATCCTCACCACATGTGATAACCAAACGTATGGAAAGGAAATTATTTTTTTTTTCCTTTTTCATTCATTCATACAACGATATTGCCGGAAATCAATGACATCGTAAATGGACGCGCCTCCATATCGTGTCTCGAGTTATTATCAGTGAAAGTACATTTCGAAGTGTTACGTCGACTGAATTACAGGCGAAATGATTTGTCGTCATCATTGCTAACAATAAACACGATGCTTCGTTACAAAATGCATATGCTTTCTGGATTTGTTTTTTTCCTTGTTTTGCGTTTTAACTCTTGACCTTAAACATTTAAATCGACTGTTTGTTTATACATTTTTCCATCCGATAGATACGTCACAAGAATACGAATCGTAAAAAAATTTCACAATCTCATGAAAAAAAAAATAAACTCTACAATTGGAATAATCTCGTATGCCCAATCATCCGGCACGAAGCAACCGAGCCAATCCGGTGATTTTGCTAATATTACCATACAAAATTCTCTCGAGATTATTCGCAACGTTGACGAGGAAAATTCGGAAAATGCGAAATACGTATCGACCTCGACCACAAAAAGTATTCATACTCTCGCGAGATTCCCTCGTCAAACGTCGAATCGAGTATTTCCATGTGTTGCAGTGTAATTATATCGAATTGCATGGAATCATGGAAATCGTTATTGAGATATTCAAAGCAAAATCAACGATGATCGTGACAATTCGCAAAAATCTTGAATTCAACGAAGATTTTATGAGACGGCCATCAAAGTTACACGCGGATTGTTGATAAGATTCTCGAAATAAATGTGCAACTAATGGTAACAAAATTTCCGAAGTGGCTCACAAAGTTAGCAGCTGAATGTGTTTTTTTTTTTTTTTACTTTTGTGCGCCGACTAAAAATGAAATATTTCAAAATTTGTTGCGAATATTCGTGAATTAATTCGTTACTGGGACGTCGATTTTATTAACTTCGCACCGCAGTAATGACCGAATAGTCGGACAATGTCTAAGCATAAGTTTCATAATTTTCCCCTCTTAAAGTTTAGTCACATCTAACAAATGTTAGGTATACCTTTATAGTGGCGCCGTGTATGCGAATTCATTATACACAATACATAGCATACACAGATATCGTCGGGCTACTACGGTAATCGTAACTTACTATACACAGATGGATATGTCGTGGTCTCGTGGGTCATTAATTCGTGAGTACTTACATATATATATATATATATATATATATATGTAGTCGTATTAACACCGTGACGAAGTACACGTACGTATACATGCATATATGCATTTACATATATGATATACATGGATACATATATATTCACGTATACGTCGAAGGAAATTCGTGTGTGCGTGTATGTGTGTGTGTGTGTGTGTGTGTGTAAGTTGCGCAGAGTTTGTCTTTGTAGGACGTGGCATTATGGTCGTGACTGTCGAAAACCTTACTCGCCACCCGCTTGCCGTTCATCGTTGGTGGAATATTCAACTTCGGATAACTCAGTTACTTAAAGCTTTGTCCAAAATTAAATTATGCGATTTTTTTTTTTTTTTTCATTCAATCTCGCTATTCTCGACTCTTCAGCCGCGGACAAAAAAGATTCTCAACCATTTTGATCGTGTAAAATAGGTTATCCTATTCCACCACTGGGCTGACGGCAGCCATAATTAGCGGGACAAAAAGAAGAAGGAAACGGGATCTGAGAATAGTCGGAAAAATGGATTAAAAAAATATATCAGAGACACAAGATATTTCAGCAAAGTCCTCTACCACACGAGAAACGTTCGGTAATTCGAGATTCAACGTGTTGGAATTTATGGTCGTGCGTCACGATAGATCAGTCGACTTGTACTCATTCCGTTGGACTTTCTCACATTGTTTTTTCGAAATCTGAGACGATTCTTTTATTCGCGATCTCGAGGTATCAAAATAACGTCTCAGCTGCTGGTGGACAACGAACAATCTTCAAGAAAAAAAGTTTCACCACTGTATTTCGTTCTGTTCACGGTTCAATCAATGATCGAAATGTGAACACATCGATCCGTCAAATTTTGACTTTATCCTTCGCAATTGTCCATGGAATACTTGCAACATTTGTTTCTTCGATACAAGTAGGCGAAATAAAAAAAAAAAAAAAAAACATCGCGTTAGAGCAGAAGTCTCTCATAATGGCTCCGCTGATCCTTTCAACTTTTCCTACCGATGCCGACGACATCGCCGAGCATCAATTTCCCGATGGTATCGTATCTCCTTCATGGCCCATTATCATGCAACTAAAGCTACGATCTTCCAGTCGCACGAGGTTCGTTTTCGTCCTGTTCTCTCTCGTCGCTCCAAAATTTATGGAATCTCCCATTCCGTCCCCACTTTAACTACGCTGTTCGGCCACTTGGTGCGAAAAAACGTCGTTCCGAGTTCATGAAAAAAAAAGGGAGAACCTTCTTTTATGGACCCAAAAAGAAATCCAGGGATCAGGGTTCCAGTTTGGAATACCATTTGACGTCGAACGTTCCAATTGATCGTGATAAAATGGATTAAACGAAGATCGGAGTCTTATCGGTTGCTGACTACCGATTTCACGGATAATATTCGTGAGACCGAATTGAGAAACCTTCGTTTCGTGTTCCCAATATAACGCTTCCGGGAATCGATTCGAAATTTTACTCCGTCAGCCTACGGCAATGATTATCGACTCTCACCGATCAAACCTCATTTCTCACTCACCGGCTATACGATATTTACACGCGTCCCGACCGGTTAAATCCACACCAGAATTCGAACAGCAGTAGCAGGACCCACCGATGGCAACGGGACCCATTAATTTTCGGACTTCGCAGTGCACTGCCGGCTGTCGTTTGTTAACGTCGCCCGGGGAGGGCACAATTAAGCGTCGCTCGCAGAACGTGGCGATCACCCGGAGAAATTATTACATCGCCTATAACGTGTTCGCAAAGCCTACGAATACTTATGCACACCGTGCAACGTACCGCGATTCGTTTTATCGGCTGGGTTATCGCGAAACACGTCGATGGACGAATTTGTGAATGGATACACAGTGTGTCATTGGGAAATATCCAATAGCAAGCGTTACCCGTTTTCCAGCGTTTTCCGCGGTGGGCGACGATGTTGATCGATATGAACGACGAGATTGCGATTATTCTCGATCGAATTATTTGTCATCGAATTTTCGAATGTCACTGAGGTATCTGTCTAAATGTCGAATTTAGGGAAAAAAATGGGACTCGCGAAATTAATAAGAATCACTGATCTAGCTGCAGCTATTGTCGAATCAAGAATCAGGATTGGGCTCAAAATTCGGAACGAACATGTTATGTTAGGTGAATGTTATGTCTTGTGCCGAATTATGAAACCTCTGAAACCCCTCTCAGTTATAAATCCCACTCGTTCGAACAACTTAACATTCGGGTCATTTCGTTGCCAATTTTCTCGAGTGCCCAGTAATTTCATCGCATATTATTCGTTGACTGATAAAACTGAAAACAGAATAAAATTAACTTTTCGTTAAGGACTTTTGGATTTAGCTGGTTAAACTTTTTTTATATCATCGAATATTTCTCTCGGTCTCTCGGACCTTCATCGTCCGACGTACCTCGATTCTCTCACCAAGCCCATCTTTATCACTGGGATATTTTTACGAGCTACCTGATATCCTTGTAATCCGGCTACACCGCACATCGCGCTCGGGGTCTATGGCACAGAGGGTGTGAGTGATCCCCGTGGCACAAGAGTCTTCAAGGTACTGAGCCATACCCTCCTCGAAGCAATTCGATCCCAATCGCCTACCACTGGCTGTCAAAATGACGCGAGATTCCACCTACTATTCACCGACGCACACACACACACACACGCATTACCGTTACTCCGGTTCTCCGGAGGAAATCCCCCGAGGAGATACGATCGATAGAGGCAACGACCTCACAACAGCATCGATGAAAACCCATTCTGACAGTACACTGATGTACCAGAACAGCCATTTTCATTCGGATCGAAAAGATGTGTATTTTTTCGTCGTCACGGTTTTTTTTTTTTTTCGCACCTGTCGTCAAGATATATCGGAAAAAGAAGCTTTAAAAGGAGTTTTCAACATAACCGACGTTCTTTGCAGCATCAAAGCCTTATCGGCAAGACCGACTGCATGATTTATCCAAAAGAGGTACGCGCCAAAGATGAATCGTCGGATTGTCGAAGTAAATTATTGAACAATTTTCCCCCGAAAGTCGATTCTCAAGCTATGAAACATTTTGACGTCTTATATACATACATACATACAGCGCGCCGTCTTCGAGTCTCGTTACACGGAGACGTCGATCGGGGAAGATGAAGAAGTTAATGAAATTTTGAGATTACTTGGCGCGGGTCATGACTACGCCGGAGTAGAGTGAAGGAATCGTTAGTTAGCCGAGGCAGCAGCAGCAGGTTTCGAAAGTTGGCTCCAGCTGCTAACTTAATTGGTCACGAAGATTTATATACGTTCAACATTTTTCGCTTTATTCGTCTTTTCGAATGAAAAATTTCTTCACCGTGAGAATCTCTCTTCGTTATGACGATTATTCGACCGTATTAACCCCCGCGAGTATCGAATCATACTGCGATTTCAACGGTTTAACGCACAAGGCAATTCGACCATTGAAATTCGGTTGAAAGTGAGAGGATGGGGTGAAGCGCGGCAAAACGAGATTGTGGATGAGAGGGCTTAATATTACCTCGGACAGACAGCTAACTTGGAGTACGGACTATTCGGCCAGCGGGGGGGGGGCCCGATGAGTCGGCGATGTATTCAACGGTGATACAAGAGCGTGGTTCCGATGCGTTAACCTGCCTCATCCGACCTTGCCCTCCCCGGTTGGGATTGAATCGCCATTATCGTAAACGCGTTCGAGACTGCAAAGAGGATTAACGCAGGCTCAGTCGACGGATACACGTCGGTATTTCCAAGTTGAAACTGTACAAAACCACCCCACAAACCCTATCGAGTGCCAAACGATGATTGCTATCCAATGACAATTTGTTATTATCACGTTCCACTCGCATTTATTCATCCCGACTGAAAGGATCAACGAAGAACGGTTTATTGATTTTCGCGACGGTTTAATTGCAACAATATGATGCTGAGAAACATTCCGAATAATTAACTTTCGAGAACAAACAATTGAATTTACGTCTCGTTTGTTTTTTTTTTTTTTTTAATTTTCTTTTTCAACTACCGATACGTTGTAATTCATCGATCAACCTAAACTACCAATGTAATCAACGGAATGTACAAAGTTGAAAAGAATAAAGAATCGTGAATAGCTGTAACCAAATACAGTTGCGAATTGGATCGATAATCCCCACGAGTGACGTAATAGACTTTCCGGGAAAGATCCCAGTCCGATCCGATCAGGCTCCAGTGATAAGTGATTAACGTTCACGGTTTCACCGATGATAGACAACCTACGCCTCGACGATGATCGATCCAACGAGACACGTGTGTCCATTACCAGCTTGAAACATCAGCCTCGTCTAATGTGTACAACCATTCAACGTGGAAGATCCATCCGAATTGTCGCGAACAACATTCGGGGGGAAGGTTTCCGTCTCCGGATCACGTACTGTTTGGTCCTGGCGATGTGGCAAGCAGGGTAGCCCGTTCTACAGGGTGCAATGGGTTCGGGGCTGTTGGAAATTTCGGTCTAACAGCAACTGTGTAACCGTTGTTGTGCCGTACAAACAGCTTTGGAAGCTCAAGCCCATTGGCCGATTAGCGCCCACATGCCTGGTTTGGTCTTACCACCCGGCAAGCGTCAATAGGTCAACGATTGTACAGTCGGTTTCACGGTCGTGGATTGAATCCTCGGCGTTGGTTGCACCTGGGGGTGTACTCTCTCTCCAGTCGCATATTGCCATCTGCGCAAGTAGACACTACGGCAGCTTCTTGTGTATACAGTTTAAACGTTACGTCACGTGAATGAGCGGTAGAGATGAACGATAATGAACGACGAGTCCTGCAAAAGGTCAGTGCGAGGATCGCAGGGATTTTGGAGAGCACGTAATCACTGCTGCTGCTGCTGCTGCTGATGCTGCTGTTGCTGCTGATGTTGCTGCTGTTGTTATTGCTGGCGGCAATCGCCGAATACCTGGCGAAGTGGTTACTGCCTTCAATCGATCAGTCACCTTGCGAAAGATCCGGCGTGTAGAAGTAGAAGAAGAAGTGCCAGAGTCCGCGTGGCCGCGCCGCTCTTGCTCGAATTTCCATGCTGCATGGCTGCCGGATGTTCCCCTGAAACCCACGAGAGCACCGCACGTTCATAAATTATACGACATTGTAGTGTGAGCGAGAATGAGCGTGGAAGCTCGGAATTTACCGTCGCAAACGCGCGGGGCCGGGGGGGGGGGAAGGTGGGAAACATTTCTCCGCAATTTCGTTGAATATATGCAGTAACGGGGGAGGGGGGGGGTGGAATGACAGCCCGGAGCGCTAGTTGTACTACTGGCAGATCTTTCGGTCGAGGGCATTTCTACGTTACCACGGATTCTGAGATCTTCATGGTCCCATTCAATATTTACTTCGAGATTCGTTCTGATTTCGGACGAAGGGTCGCCCAGAGATATGTGCCCGACCACGGAGCACGGTTGTTTGTCGAGCACGTGAGATATATATTTCTTCGAGTTGTTCAAACGATTTATCGAATGGAATCCACCATTCTTTACCACCGCGATAATCTTTATCTATGGCTTATTTGGGTTTTCCTTGGTATTGGGGGAAAAAAAAAAAACGAAAACCGTATCAATTCGACAAAGACGTTCGTTGTTCTCTTATCAATGATGATTTCGTTCTTCGTTATTTTTTTTTTTGTTGATTGAAAAATGATTATTGCAAAACAGGCTATATACTGTTCGAAAAAGTGTTGTTATCTTCTATCATTGTGTGGCTATGGGATTGTGAAGTGATGATGAGGATTGGAGGAGGGAATGTTATTTTATTTTCGGCGCATGCTCCGATAATTTACGACTCGGAACGACGTGAGCCAGCACAAGCCGGAAACGTTTCCGGGACTGGAAAAAAAAGCTCATCTTTCAGGAAAACGAGACCATCAAACACCGTCTGGAGCAGCGAAAAATAAAGAAAAAAAAGGTTAGCCACAGGTAAAACGTTACGGCGGCCAACCCGCGGGTCGAGGGGCCGAGGAGATGTAGCGAGTCCGAGGGAAGAAAAAGGGAACGCTTCTGCCGTAGCGATCGCTTCGAAAATACGTATGGCTTAGCCTCGGGGGCCCAAGATTTTGCAGTGGCTACGAGCGACCCGCGTCTTTCCCGAGATCCGAGTTAATGCCAGATATAGAGAGATGTACCAACCCTCCGGCTAGCGCTCGTCGTTTCTCTTGGCCGGCTCTCAGCGCCGGATAGAACGAAGTGGAGAAGTCGGACAGAGCTCTGTGAGGATAGCATGAGCTGCCGATATATCGAACGATGAGGATAGCGGAAGTCGGTCGTGGATACTCCTCACGATGCCCCGAGGCACTGCGAATTCCGGTGGCAACTCGATCACTGCGATTCTTTCCTCATCCGACGTCGACGGGTCAACGTTTTCAAAATAACGGCTGCACCACATTTTCGTTTTACTTCATTGTCGTACGATTTTGAGGGTTTGGCTCGAAATGCGAACTCGCAATGTTTGGAACGCGCTATGCTCGGAACGATCAATATTCGGAATACTTATGTTGATTTTCTCCAATGAATTTTTATCTTCCTGTCCAAACGCTGGCTGAAAAACGCTCGATAGACCATAAGTTCACATGAACGATGTTGTAGAAAATTTAATTTCCTACAAATAAGGCCGGAACAGCATATATCTAACATTGATAGTTTACGCGTGGGAAAGCTTGAATTTTGGTCATTGCGAACGTTTCCCGTTCCCGAATTTCCAGCCCAACGACGATTTTCATTGGAATCTTTTCGGATCTATGTGATCAACCGTGGTGTCGATTTCATCGAACACGTGTTGGCGTATTTCGATGACTATGTAATACCGATATGGATCGGCCAAGACTGATAGGAGTTGCATGAAAAACTTTAGTGACGGGCTAATATCGGGGGGGGGGGGGATACGATTACGCACAATCATAGGTATATCAAACTCATTGCATATGCCAGTGTTCTCAATACGCTGCTATTCACGACGGCGGTGAAACCGTAATATCGGCTCTAACTCGGTTTCCAATATCGTCCCATATCCTTCCGAAGCTCCGACTATATACCCCCCGTGACCTCATCAACGTGCGCGTTGAAAATTTTATGCCGGCTTTCGCGAAGAGTCTCGCGACGTAGGGACCGACAGGGCGTAGTCGCGGAAGGGGTGCGGGTATCGGGGCGGTTGATTATATTCCAGGATGTGAATGTGTTATTTATCGATGATACGAGGTTCTACGAATGAGACCAGAAGCGAAAAATTAGAGCCCGACGGAATAAGCTCGGGCAAAAGAATCCTATATCGAATGAATACGTTTTTACAAACTCCGGATATCAAGTTGAATGGAAAATCAATTGGCTGAAGTACGGATGATCAAAAAGCGGTACGATCTATGATTACGCGTTTATGGTGCAATTACTTATCAATAGAACTCACGATGCGAAAAATGTCGTCGATGATAATCCAATAATATCACGACCAGCCTGATTTCGAAGCCAATAATCGGTAGTCGCACATCCCAAACTTGTCTCTGTAGTTTCACCCAGTCGTGAGTTCGATGAGAATTCAAACGCTGTGGTTTGACACACGAAAGCCATTAGCAAACCAGCTGTCTTATCCGCGCACTCGTGAATTCACGTTGTGTAGCTTCGGTAGATGACTGATAAAGGTATGGCTCAGTTCCGACGTGAGTCCTTCTCGCACATAGCCTGGCGGCAATGGCGAGCGTCATCCACCCCGTTACCGGGTAAATCGCTGATATTCCGTGAATAATAACTACGCTCAATTGCTGAAACTGCGTGACTGCTCTTCAACGTTGAAACCGGTTGAGCATGACTGTACGTCCTGAGCCAGAGGGGGCGAGGGGGTTGGTTTCCGTGCTACGGCTCACTGACGGAAGTGCAACATGTCAGTGCGCATCAGGTAGGGCGGAATAATGAACCGCAGCAACGGATCGGAACGGATTATAACTGGGAATACATGTATTTCACGGATTTCACGAGACTGTACCGTCAAATTCCCCGAGAATTCTTGGAAATAATACTCCCACGCCCGTCTCTGCACGTAGGACATGAAAACATTTTTTAAAAAATAGAAACGAGCTAATAGGCAAATCTTGTCTTCTTGAATCATCGAATAGGATATTAAATATTGATAATTCGAGTGGAGTTTGATGTAAGTTCTTGAACTTTCTCGTCGAGCAATGTCGATCAATCGAAAGAAACTTTCGTCACGAGTCTATTATGCTGGTCGATAATTGCTATCATCGGCTTTGCGTCCCTATACCAATAAAGAGCGTCTCGTACGTGGCGAGGGAGGAGGGGGGGGGGGAGAAGTAATGGGGCATTGTCGAGTGTCTCCATGAGACACGGATTCCGGATGGTATGGAAAAGGTGAAGCGGAGAATAGACAGAAGTCTGGATTGTATGCATGTGACGAGGGGTGGGGGGAGGGGGCGGTTTTTCTCAGGGGATGCGTGGTACGACACAATGGTAGCACACGGTGAATGGCATGATATTCATCTCGGTAGAGGAAAGACGATGGTGGAAAACGAAGAGCAGCAGGACGATGTACGTGGGATGGGGTTACGAGGAGGTTGAGGGCTCAGGATCTCAGGTTTGAGAGAAGAGGGAAACCCGACCGAGGACGTTTTAGTTCATCTCCGAGACTATGGAGTATCAGTACGGTACACCACGTGAGATACATAAAATGATACATATGTAGCACACATTCTTATATATATATATATATGGGGAAATACGACTCAATTCGAACGGGTCAAAACCCTCGTTCCTTCAGAAATGGTCGTCTATTTTCTATCGAGTGTGGGGTATCCTAAAAATATTCCCCGAATATTTTTCAAAATTTCCCCCCCCGAGCATTGCTACTTCGAAAAATGTAAAACATGAAGAATTGTAGAAAACGGGCATTGTGCAGTTTTTTAAATTGATGACGTTTATTGTTTGGTATTCTGTATGAAAAAAATGATGATTCCTTGAAATTTTCCAACAGCACCCATTCGAATTGAGGCGTCTTCCCCCATACATACATAACTTATATATTCCAGATAGACTCATGTATCTGGAATATATAAGGTATATTCGAGAATAATGCAATTGCGGATGTGTGTACATTGAACGAGCTCTCCGGCATGATTGTATACGTAGGTTATGCTCTCTTTTGTGCACGAATATATATATATATATATATATATATATATATATATATACATATATATATATATATATATATATATGTGTGTGTTCTTCGGATATAGAAATGTATATACGCGTCGTATACGTGAATTACCCACTATTCCGAACGATACAATATCCCGGGCACGCGGGTTGCCAAAATCCACGTGAGGGACGTAACGATCCATCGTAACTTGCACGACGTCGACATGGATGCGGACGGACGGGTCGGGAATGGTGTGGCTAGACACGGCGTGGCTCATCCTCCCGCGTACGGAAAGAACGGATATATTTAATACCCACGGCGATGGTACACGGTAAAACCGGCAACGTACCCAGGTGCCGCGGTGGAGCTTCTTCGAATAATTCTACCGCGGGAAACTCGATATTTCAGGGTGCACGAAGTACCTCGGGTTCTTCGCTCACGCACGTATCCTCCATACGGCTCGACGCGGCTGAATTGTCTCGGGAAACTGTGATTACCTTATCGATCTCATATTCCCCCAACAATCCAACGGCAACATATTGCATCACGGCTTATTCATCTGTTTACTTATTTATTCATTTATTCATTCATTTATTCATCCATTTCGGTTTTATTCGCAAACAAATGGGGTCCTACTTTCCACTTTTATACACGGACTTACTTAATTCTCGTGGGAAATATATCCGTTTGGATAATTGGATTATTCCGTGTGCTGACGGATTTTTTGATTTTTTTATTTTTTTTTCCCACAAGATCCGACCACGGTTTCGCACGAGTCTGCGTAAGAATTTTTATAAAACACCGTGAAATTGCAAATGTTTGTGAAATTTTTGAATGCGTCAAATATTATCGTTCCATGTTTTCCGGTGAAAAATGTTGTAGTCTCTGAATCATTTTGAGGATGTATCACACATACAATCCAAACTAACCGTACGCCAGTCTGAGAAATCTCGCATTTCAGAGTTTTCGAGACGCGTGGAGAATTATCAATATCTAATCCGTGGATATGTCGTGACTTTGAGGTGGAAAAAAAAAAAAAACGATGACAAGGTCCCGAACGTAATTACGACGTACAGGAATGTGAATGGAACGAAAACGAAAGAATAAATTTCATTCGGGTTGAGGATTATCCATTGCGATGTGGCGGAATACGAGCGTGGGTCGCGTCAGGATTAAAACTTTCTCATCGCCGTACGCTGGATAATTGGTTTAGTTATTGAATTCTCTAACTGGAATGCAAACTCAGCGCCAGAGTATATATCGGATCGCTTTACGCCCCCCCCCCCTCTCTCTCTGTGTCCGGAGTCCCCATTAATTCTACGGACCCTCGTCCAGGCAATGCCGTTTCAATTCGTGTCTCTCACGAGTTTGCCGATTCTCGACGCAGGAATTCGGTCTCATATCTCGACAGTTTCCACGAGAGATTCCGGTCGCATGATCAATCCCCCCCCCTCCCCCGCGTCCCATTTCCCACCTTCACACTCGTGTAACACATCGCTGACCTTGGCGATTTGACATTTCATCGTATACCGAATCGACTGCCCATAATAAAACCAACAAACGCGGAATCCCGAAGATGCAATCGTTTGTGCAATTCCTGCCATGGACTTGGTTACGAAAATGGCACTGCTCCAATGGGGAGCCAGGAACTGCAGCGTTGAACCCTTCGCAAGGGAACCGAATTCGAGGAAAGATAGCGGAGGTCGCTGGCGTTAATGTCCGCCATGGGTAAGCAAAACGTGATAAGTGCGTTGTGAGAGGGTAAGAATATGCGATTCCGACCCTCTTGCGTGACCCATAATCCATGCTGAAACCCATGTGCACACGTGGCGTCGAGGGGTTGCGCAGAAACGGAGCGCAAAAGGAATTGGAAGAATGGAAGGCCGCAGGTTTGCCAATGTTGTGCCACGACGTTGGAAGTAGCTATGAGGCTTGCATATCGCGCAGTCGGTACACCTGGTCGAGTACACCACTTTATATTCCCTTGGGGAAAACCGCGGATCCGATGGAATATCGTGTGTAACAGTCACGAAAGTACGAATGAAGTACGTCGAGTGAAGAGCAACGTGAGACAGCCTCGTCGAGTTTTCTTCGTCCCTGTCGCTTGCTTTGCAAAGGGGACATATTTCGAAGCCTTTTCACACCTGCTCCCGGGATGGCACGACTACAATAACTTCGTGGTCACCTTCAGCCCGACACGGGGTGGCGGGGAGAAGATATTGCGCTTATGAGAAGAATCTTATCCTCCTATCTTCATAAATAGGTTGGGCTCGAAAGCGTTTTATTAACCGTTTATATAATTTTGTCATTTGTAATTAAGCTCAGCAAGTGTATGGAAAAGTAATCGACTGAAATAGAAATCCAAATTTATGCACTATTAAATAAAAAAATAATAAGTAATAATAATAATAATAGGTAACGAAATTCGTATAAAAGATAAAGAAATCGAACGTCGCAGTAAATTCGTAACGACGCAGTGTTCGTAGTTGGTTGGTCACATGCTCACAATAAGAGACGAAGCTCTCTCTGTATCGCGACCACAAAACCATAATAAACATTCCCGTCTTTCCCGACTACATCGTTTCGCCCGAGTTTGCACTATCAGGCACTTTTATCGCTGTTACTACAACCGCAACGCGTTGGTGGGTATTACACTGAGCTCCCGAAGCCAGCACGGGCGACGAGACTACTCGACTCGAGCCTATTTCTCGGTGGCGAAATACGAGCGCTGATTTCACATTATCGCGCCGTGTCGCCGTCACTCCTCGACCAACGTTTATTTATTCGAATCTCACTCGTTCTTCCACCTTATCGCTGACTGTGGCGGTGCATGCGACTGCTCTTTTCTCACTCCCTCGCCACGTTGGCTCGTCGTTACATCCGACAATGCCCCAGTCCTTCGCACCTTCGACCTTTCGCGTCCTATGCAGATTACCGTACAGAGTGATTCGGAATTGACGCGAATCCGCTTACCGGCTTTATTTCCATTATTCCGTATTTGGAACTATTCTCCCTAGTAAGACGTTACCCAGCCGACGATGCAACAATAACGACCTATTTTTCAATCACGTAAACGTCAAAATATTGAACTGAACACGATCAAATCTGATGTACAGGAATCGAAAATTGGGCATAAAAGTATTATTTCTTATTGATATTGCATTAGTTACTGAATCATTACATCTCGCAAATTCTGCATGTCTCGCAACAAGAGGTAACTTCACTCTAGAATTGAAAAAAATGGATTTTGTTTTGTTCAAATTATGCTTTAAGCTCCTTTTCGGCGGGCTTTTTGTATCGTCACGGCGATCATATTTTGGAAAATAATTTAATAAGCCAACTCCCTGTGAAATTTTCAGATGTGCAAGAAGAAACAAAAGCAGAAGAATCTTAATGTTGAACACCAATTGTATGGAGTAGCCATCGCAGACAGAAGGTCAATACAAGACCCTGATCAAAGAGTTCTACGTAAAACTTCAAAAGCGTTTATCTTGAAACTAAATTTTCTAATCTGACTGACCAAATAACTTGATTGAGACAAAAATCAATTGATTGACTCGAAAAGAATTACATTATCCAGACAACAAACAAACAAAAACAATGTATACGGCAATACCAGAAATAAGAACAAATTTACACCATATTGTCAATAAATATCTTTTACTACTACCATATTTTTTTTTTTTCATCCCCAGAGTGGCGTTACCCCTTGAGCTGTCCAATTTAGTGTTGAACCAGTAAGAGTTTAGGCGGAGTTAACATTTTTTTGCGATAAATAATCGTCATGACAACCAATTTTTGTATCACCCTGTGAAACGGGGCGACCTTCGCGTTTATTGCACGGAACGTGTCACGCGGAAACAGGTCGTGGTTAAGCTGCCGGTCCCGCGACGACTCTCGGCCGGAGGGCTGTTACAGCCGGGTGGTTTGCTTGCTCGCTGACTGGCTCGTTGGCACTATGCTATTTTATGGCTACGTACGCTGTACGAACCAGTCCCCCCCCCCCCCATCCACCCACGCGTCGCGGCACATCGCCGCTCCGATAACCGTGTCGCACGAATACCACAAAAGGTGGAAGGGCACCGTCGCACAGTCCCCACTACTACTTTTGCAACTGCCGTGGAGTTGAAAGTTTAATTCCTGAGCCAACCTTTCATGCTTTTCCCTCCCTCACTTTCATCCCGTTCGTTTGATCGTCGCGCGAATCTCACAGACAATCTCTGGTCGCCGGTGGCTCTGGACCCGTTACTCACTTCTTCGGACACGCATGCTCGGAATATCTCACAATATTCTTCCGAGAACGAGCAGCTGTCGGAGATTCGAAGAAATGGGAAATGATGACGCGTGTGAAAATGGTCCCATCTTAATTCATGGATGACTCGTCGCGGTAACGCCCAAGTGAACAAATTATATGTAATCTACGTATAAACTATATATGCCCATTGGGCATGTATAGATGATGTATAATTTTTTTACTTAGGGTAGTGGATTATCGTTGCTTCCTCACGAATCAATGATCTGGGTTCTTTGTTATAAAATTCAATTGACATCCACATGCTCAAATTTCAGGACACATCCATATTACATACAACCACTGATCATTTCAAAAACATCAAAACAAGCCGCGAAGAAACTTGCAACACAAAAATTTCTCTGTAAAAAAAAAAGCTTCCTCATTAACGGACTTTGTGCACTGTGTACGATTCAGTTTGAGCAAATTGTGAGTTTCAACTTACAGCTTGTTTTTTTTTCAATGTTCAATCTTGCAATTTTTACCAAAGTCACACAAATCACCCCATCGCCACCCTACACAAGTCAAATGAACGTCACAAAAACTTACTCACGATGCATCCACGAGAAATTAAAAAAAAAAAAAAAATATTTATTTAATTCCCAATGAACCTCGTGGAGGGACTTGTGCGAGAGTTTCTCGTACTTTCATTGTGGAGCGCGGAAATTCCGTTCTTCCTTCGAAGTCTCGTGAAATCTCGTCGAGTTTGAGTTTGGCTAGGAAACGAGGCGTTAATTCCTTTCACGCAGCCCGGCGTCGTCTAGTTGGTATTCACGAAGGTTTCTCAGTCCGTGAAAACTGTCGTACGACGAAACTTCGGCAATACCGTCGCGCGAGTCCGCGCTCGCTGGCAGATTCACCCGACCATGTGGAAAGTTAAATACCGATGCTGTGGCAATAGGAACCCGGCAATTAGCCACAAATCAGCACGCATAAAATATCCACTTCTGTCTTCGGTCACGGTACCGTAATTCCAAGGTGAACGTGCGACAGCCCATTCGAGTCGTTACGAAAAGTTTTCGATCTTCATTTTGTTTCGAAAACGTTGCGGACCATGAATCTTCGGGGGTAGCAGAGTCGCGAATCGTTTGTTCGATGACACGAAGAAAAAAGTGATAAGTCGAAAAAGCGGTTAAATTCGGAACGAGCAATTTTCGTAAAAGCCATTGGGTGGCATTTCTTTTTTTCTCCGAATCGAAATATATATTCTGAACGGCCGAGTAACCGAATATTTTTGTTCAAAACGGCCCAATGTTCCGGAACGTAAAATTTTGAACGTCCAAATGTCACAACGGTCAAGAATGCGAATTTAACATTCAATGCCCAATCCCATATATAGATTTTATATAATTTTTTTTCTTGTCTCTTACTCTTTTTTATTTAATTTTTTACACATCTACCAAACGCACCGTAACAATTTTTTTCCCCGACCGAAAAAAAAATAAAAATAAAATAAAATAAAATAAATAAAACGACAATACTCGGTAGATGTTATCCCCACACGCGTCGTAATCCTTTTTCAACGTTTCCCTCGCGACCGAGAATCCCGAAGAGGATAAATCCGACCACTCGTAGCCGTGGCCGGACGCGAGGTACCCGCCGCTTCTTGCGACACTCAACGAGCTTTACTGATTGTATTTATCGATCGTCCCACAGACCCCGCTTCTTTCCGCGCTCCCAGCTAAATAACCCGCTCACCGCTAAGCTTCGGCTCTGTGGAATCTTCATTCCTAATTGCAACTGGCGGACGAAAGAAAAATCAATTTTTGTATTACCGCAACCGATCAACTTTAAATACAGATTTTTTTTTTTTTTTTTTGTTTTTTTCCTCATCGATTCCGCACATTCCCGCTCACAACAATCGAAAAACGTCGATCCACTGGCATCTCTCCAAGATCAAACGACCAACAACCGTCAACGTGATTACAATCGCTGTCAAAAAAAATTCCTGAAAACTCAACAATCCGTCGATTCCCCCAATCTCATCACCCAAATGTGTCCCGTTTATGTCATCGTATCACCACCCTAATAATCGTTATTCCCTCAAAACCCCTTGTAAGCTTCGTGAGTAGAGGTTATATGGTTTGATGTGAAAAAATTAATATCGTGCCTTGTTGAAAACTCGAGCGAGACCCGTGGGCTTGTGACTCAACATATCGAATAGCTTATGGTGGGGAAAGGAACACCGTGCTGTTATTATATTCAAGGTTCGTGGTTGTGAGGTTCCACAGTCCACGCAATCTTTCTGGTAAAGGGTAGAAAGAGACTAATACCTCGGGATACAATGTATACCAGACCCCCCTGTCATGGCTTTCACGTATATTTATGCCCACGCTTGTGTAACCTCCGCAGCAGTGCTCGAGCGATCGCAACAAAACCCATCGGTATATATATATATACACACACACATATATATATATATATACATATATATGAGCGTGTGCATAATTTAACGGGGCACGTGCACGTCTACGTATGAATGATATTAGGTAGAAGTGGTGATGGTACGAAGATATTACACTGTACATGAGCAAAGTATATTTATGTGTGTGTGTGCGTGTGTGTATGTGTGTGTGTGTGTGTGTGTGTGTGTGTGTGTGTGTGTGTGTGTGTGTGTGTGTGTGTGTACGTATGTATTACGAGAGGATGTGGTATGGGCTGAACGGGGCCATCCACGGAAGCACCTGGTAGGGATTTGCATGGGACAATATCTCGTCTGATTTATCCCTCCCGACTCGGCGGGGCTATAGGCAACTCCGCTTGCTGATTTTGTCGGGGCCATGACACGGAATGGGGGTTTTTCTTCATCGGAACGAAGGAAAGAGGAAAAGGTCGACGCAACAGAAGGAGGATTTATTCATTCGGTGCTTACCGCTCTGATCTCTTACCCCTAACCCCAGTCCTTCTATGCACGATGTCCTACATTTATTCGCAATGGATGAGAAGAAGGGGGGGGGGGCGGTTGAGGATTGCTGTCAGAAACGATGCAACGACTAGCTCGAATAGTTTGTGCCAATTGCCAATTTCTCGTGGGACATTCAAAATATTTAAGGCAAAATATTTAAATATTTAATATCTGAGACGGGAAATAACAAGATCATTCGTATATCATAAAGAGGGATTCATAAAATGTAGGGAAATCGTATTTCACTGTTAGATTACCATGAAAAAAAAAAAAAGGGTAAAACATTTTGTAGCTTATTTCAGTGAAGAAGTTTAACCGATGTTTTTGGAACAAGATTTTTTCGGGTTTCATGACGGTAGTTTAATAGTTGTGGTGTGGTATCAGTCAAGGGTGGAATATGTTCGAGTGGGATATAGGACATCTCGGTTGCGTCGATAAAGGATTGGTGGCTGAGGCAGACGACGAGAGTTTCCATCATATAAGATTCCACTTATATATGCTTATATATATATAGAAGATATAGAAGATATATATATATATATCCTGGATCTTGGAGACTCTCCGCTGAGCTAATCTGATTGCGAAGAGCCCTAGGCGGGTGAGAGTAATAGAAGCCCGGTTGAGTGTCGTGTCGCGCGCGAGGCACTTCTTCAGCATCCAGGTCAAATAGAGCGTTCCATTTCAGCTCCGCGTCTTTCCACTACCCACGTTCTCGTATCAAATTACTCGAAATATATTTATTCGCTCTCATCCGCTTTTCTCGCTCGCGCATTCACGAATCTCGATTTTTATTCACGATATAACGTTCGCCACGCATGGTACACGAACTCACGGACGTTGATTGAAATGGCATTGTGTCTTATCAAATGTGTGACCGATTTGACAGGATAAATATGCCGAATCTGACATTCAACGGCGATGTAACACTGACGGGTGGGGTTGGGGGGTCGAAATCCAGAATGCGCAATGTCTGAAAAAGGTCAAAATTAATCTCGAACACTCGTGATTTGAATCGTCAAAATCCGGAATGAGTTTGGAACGAACGGTCATTCGTGCTTCGTTCGAAAATTCTACGAGGGACGGTTGCACCGGGATCAATTTTCGTTCAACAGAACAACGATTTGGGTCGAAATTGGAGAGGCGAACTTTTTCACGTTGAACTACGAAGAATCGTTGATAGCCGGACACGGTCAATACGGGGGGACTCGGGGATCGGGTCGGGGAACGAAAGTGCGGCACGGGTAATCGTTGGGTGATCGAGGTCGGTCGGAAGAAAAAGTGAATTGGACACGGGTTCGGAGACGCCAGGGAGTCTGGGCGTAAGACGAAACGAACGAACGAACGAACGGAATGACCGAACGAATCGGTTATTCGACCTACCGTTGAGCACGTGCACGAGGACACTCGCGGATTCTGCGGTCGATGGGGCGCAGGTGTAATTGCCGGAATCAGCTGGAAGCGCTCGAGAAATCAACAAACGCGAAGTTCTCGTCTGCTTTTCCGTTACGACGCTTATTCCCCCGCGTTGACTGTAGTTTATCACGTGTTCACCTCTGTACCTTTAACAGACAATCGACACTAGTGTTAGACAAACATTTTTTTATGCGAAGTTTATCATGTTTCGACCTAGCACGGTTTCGAAAGTCCGTTAATCCGAACGGGCAAAGTTTCGAACTATTATAGTTTCGAAAAAAAAAAAGAAAATTCGAAATGCAATTTATGGAAAGAACAATTTTTTCGACTCGAATATCAGACCATTTTACGTGGTTGATGTTTGTTTACAAAACAAATCTGGTTAAATAGATTTGAGGGATGAGACTACGATCAAAGTCACATTGCTGAGTAATACGAACGATTTGACATCTACAGTTGGATTCGAAGCAACGAACGTGCGGGGTAATTTGAATCGTCGACGGTGAAGTTATAATCAGCTAAACAGTATCGGACATTTCAGGGTGATATATCCTCCGTCGTCGAAGCACAATTGGCGATTTAACGAATATTTGGATTCGTTGGAATATCGAATGTGCACGATAGATCGAGTTAATTAAGAGACGATCAAGATTCGGGTTGACAGTATGAAATTTCCAATCAACCATCTTGACTCACCAGTAGATGAAGGACGGCGGCTCGGGTGTTTGTAGTACGATGCACGTCAGGTTTATGTCACTTCCACTCTTGATGTGAAGCTCGGTATTTCCGATTATTTTAGCTTTCGAAACTGTGAAATAAAAAAAAAAATAAAAATAAAAAACAACGGAAAAAAAATAATGTTAAATGTCATTCGTTCGTTAGCCGCTGTGGTCGGGGACAGCTTATCGATTCGGTCGGTGGCATTCCCGATAGCAAATTGAAACACATTTTTGTTTGACTCGTGTGACACACACGTGGAATTGACTCGTTGCTCAGAATTTATTCATGCCACAGCGATAACTCGGTAAATTTGGACCTTGATTGGGGATGATGGATGAGCGTAGCCACGATCGGTGGGGGTTAGAAATTCCGAACGATCACTGCTTCGAACACGAATGCTTTTGTGACTCGGTAGAATTCAGAACGTGTGTACGCGGCGTTATTTCTGAACTGTCCGAACTTTGGAAGTTATATTTTTTTTCGTTGGCTTTAAATTTAAAGAGCTTGCTTCTCTGTTTGATAAAAAGTTACCCATCAATTTTAAGATCCCTACTATCATCCCTTCTCAAACTAACGGAAACAAAAGTTTCGAAAACATCGATTTTTCACGTTTCCACTTTTCGGGGTACTTTCGAGTGGGCGTAACCGCTCTTTGTGTGAAAACAAAATAGACGTCAAAGGAGCGTTTTTCAAAGCTGTTGTCAAGTTCTTCCGGACAATTAAATTTATCAATAATATTGTTGCAATTTTCATGAACAAAATGAAAGATTGAAATATTTATTTAACGTTTTTGAAGGCAATTGATAGTGGTTCAATGGATATGGGGGTAGAAGGGACCGTTATGAATTCCGAGTTCATGAAATGCGTGAAATGCGGGAAAATGAAATGGAATGCGTACATTCCCCATTCCATTTCCAAATTTCCTTTTCATTTCCGAAATTTACGAACGGTAAAAATATATTACGCATAAATAATCAAATGGCACAGGTTCATAAAAACTTGTGAATTTCAATTTTTGAATGTGCAAAAGTAAAAAAATTAAAGATCGAACGAGCCATATGCCCATAATGGAACTCACGGACAATACGTAAAATTGGACCGTATCAAGCGTAACGACTGCTCGCCCATAGGCACACCATCCGATGTTGAGGATTTCATAACCAAATTCGCCGACAAAACATTCTGATGAGCGCAAAATCTTTTTGAATAGCGTTGATAATACCACACAAATTTAAACCGTGTACAACCCTTTGAATTGATGCGAGAAAAACGAAAAAAAAAATTTGAAAAGTCATTGCATTGTTGTACTCCCGTCCGAATGCTGGCTAAACAACGGAATATGGACCGAAAATGTACATGAACAATGATGTAGTGAATTGAATGGGCTAGAAAAAAGTGTACGGAGCCATATATCTAACATTGATAGTTTACGCGTGGGAAAGCTCGAAAGTAGGGCAATGTGAAAAAACCGCGCGACTGGTGGGCGTTCGGAATTTTATCCGTTCGAAACATTGGCGTTTAAAGCATTGCACGTTCTGAATTCGCACCATTCTGAATTTCAACCCCCACTTGCCACAATTTGCTGCCAGTGAGTTGATACGCACCGATCAATGAGATACGATCGCAGCGTTCACATTATTTTTATGATCTCAACTCATATGCTGTCTTCGATTAACAATGAGACTATTTGTAAGAAATTTAAATCAATGATAAGCATAAAAGTGCATGAAGGAGGGTGGGTAAGGTATTACATTTTTTTTTTGCATTTTTAACTGAATTCATAATATTTCTATTGTTTTTTTTTTAATTTGCAAATTTGCAAATTTTTTTTCGAGGCATCTCTAGAGATTCACTGTCATCCGCTCAATTTCCCATATTTTGAAATGAAAATTTAGGAAAACATTGTTCCAATGTTGTATTCATTATACGGGAATTGGTTGAATAAATTCAAAAATGATTCTTTCTCACCGAATTAACCGTACCCCGCCGTGGAGGAAAGAAACTGATTGTACGAACCTACGACGCTGAGATTGTAGGCCTGGCTGATCTTCGGTTCCGTCGACACCTGACACTCATACGTCCCGCTGTCACGAACCTGTGGCGAACTTATTTTCAACGTCCACTCGTCGCTTCCATCGCTGTGCAGCGACTGAAACCTCTGATCGTTCGTGTAAGTTAATATTCCCACTGTGAGAATGTGCAAATCCCTTTTTCGTATCCACGATACCTGAAAACACACGAAAAAAATAAAATAAAATAAAATAAAATAAAATCATGTTTCATGCGTGTCATCATCCGAATTATCAGCACTTTTCCGAATTAAAAATCCCCAAACCAATGGAGTTCGGAAAAATAAAAAAAAACACACACACACACACACAAATAGCGTGAACATGGTTATTCACACGATGTGCAAAAGAGTTATTTACCAACAAGCGGAAAATACTTTTATCAATATTTGTCAATTTTTTTTTCTTCCATACGCTTTTATAATATAAATAATGATGGATCGGGTTTGGTCTGGCAATATATTTCAATCCACACGTTTCAACATTTCCCCGCATCGCAGACAGTTGCGAATCAACGTGAAAACGTTCGTTTCGGATCCTTCAGCACGAACGCAATTGTAAAAGGCATATAATTGAAAAAAAAACAAAAACAAAAAAACAAAAACAAAAACAAAAACAAAAATAGAAGAACAAACTTTGTGCGGTTCGGAATCATGCGAAGAGTTATAACGAGCATGGATTGGAGCGGCGAGGGGTACGCGGGGATCGGGGTTTTGGACCGAACGATGTGAAAACAGAGAACGAGTACGGCCAGCTGAAGAATGGGTCCCTAGTACGGCGGGGAGAGGGAGGGGGGTGAGGTGGGGTGAGGTGGAGTGCACGGGCATTCAGCTCGAGCCACGGCCGACCGGCTACGCGCGAAACAAGACCGAAGAGCGGTGATCGTATCATCCAATACGCGTTCCAGTTTTCCAAAATCGCATTTTTATGACAAACAAATATTGTGGTATTGCGAGAACGAAATTCGGGACGAGCGACGAAATGAATGAAAAAAAAAAACAAAAAAAAAAAAACAAACAAACAAACTAAAAAACAACAGGCGCTTGGTTCGTCGATTTCCACGGGTTTCGTCGCCGGGGGTTGTCGAAAAAAAAAAAAAGTCCAAACAAGGGCACAATAGCGTACCCAAAACGTGAAGCCCCATGACATTGATTTCACAGGGGAAGCGTGAGGGGGTTGATAGCGAGGGGGGGGGGTGGAATGAGAGGGTGGAATATAAACGCGTCGGAGTGCGGGGATAGTAACTGGTGAGTCGATGCACTAGGTGGGCACCTGTGTTGCATCGAGGGGAGTTTTGATTTATCGTCGATTACGATCGGTGATTAGAATGGTACGGGGGTACACTACGCTCGCTGTCACACAGCAAACCGTGATTCGCTACAGCGACGAACCTCCTCCCCCCCCCTCCCGCCCCCGCGTAACCCGTTCGTTGTATCGGAACAGCAGCACCGGCTGTTTGATGCATGAGGGTGCTAGATAACGCATATAATGTTATTATTCAGTGCGATGCCACGCATCACGTATATCGAAACAGTATATATACACTGTCGGGGCTCGCGTGAGCCGCACTTCCGCGCAAACCACTCTCGCAACGCACACCCATCGGCGAAATCATTTTCGTATCGGCAAGAACCACGACGACGTGCCGACGCTTCGTTCTGATGTATATATGTATATTAGGGTGGTCCTTATTTGGGATCAAAACGATTTTTGTCCCGAAATCGAAAGTTGACCTCATAAAACTAAAGTTTTCGAAATTTAAGCCCCTTATCATAAAGCTAAGGGATGCCTCTATAATGTTTATTATTTTTTGTATCAACTTGAAAAAAAAAAAAAAATTTTGTTTTTTTTCTCAAGTGGAACAATCTGAAGTTGATCTCGGAGAGAACAAGTTCGAGTGCAATCCAAGAAAAAAAAAAACAATTGTGGTTCTTCCGTTTATCACTAACCATTGCTGAGATATATTGATTCGAATGATCGAATACGGTCAATCGGTGAAAAACTTCATTCAAATATATATCTCAAAAGCGAGGCCGCAAAATGAAAAACCCCGAAAGACGGGTGTTTCATTAGTTCGTGAGTCAAAAACGCATCAGCTCCATAGCAAAACCACCGATATGCGATGTGTGCCGACTAAGAGTGAGCATAAGAAAAAAAAATCACGATCGAAATAGAAAGAAGTACGGTTGATACAAATTTACCGTTAATTATGCATCCACTATCTTGCAAAAACGAATGGATAAAAGGTGCTAATTTATTTCCGATTGCGGTGGGAAAAATTGTTTGCGACATCGACTGCCCCACGATGTAACCGTCACTTCTCGTGATAACGAAGAACCGGAAGAAAAAAAAATCTATTTGCATCCCGTGTAACGAGCGTTTCGTCAAAAATACTATCGATGGAATGATTGATGAATTGGCACGGAACGGCGCAGGCCTCGTATCAATCCACAGGGCTTGCCACCCATTTCCCTATCCGTACGGGAACAAGCCTGAAGAAGTGCCAGTCGTTTGTTGAGGCGATGAACTGTCCCACAAATAATCGAACGAAAAATTCTCGGAAAACGGTAGCAAGAAAAAAAAAACCAAAATACAAAAAAAGTTAAAAAGCGAACGACAAGGACACTAATGGAATGTAAAAAATTTCCAGGTTAGAGATGACAAATTCAAGCAAGGGTTGTTAATCTCGTGGATCATGTTTTCACGCGCTAGCTGACAAAAAAAAATGTGAAATGCATTGTATCGAAATTACAATTTCCCAAAAGTCGACGACTCCGACACGGCAATGTTTCGAATGGCAATGTTTCGACAGATGAAAATGTAGAAAACGTATATATATATATATATATATATATATATTTATAGGTATAGTGGCGTAAGGATTGCAGAAGCTATAACCTTCGCGCAGTTGAACGAACTGCTACGTCACTATACCTATACATGATTTTCTGAATATTGATCAGTCGAGACATTTCCATTCGAAGTCTCGTCGTGTCGAAACATTTATTTTCGGGGAAATTTCGATTCGATTTATCGACCTGTCGGACCTTTAACCGTTCGAGTTTTCGAATTTCGCTACATTATCCGGTCGGAAAAAAAAAATTCCGAATTTCGACTCCTACCCTGCGGTATGAAGCTTATCAGGATCCAAGCACACGTTATCATTACGGGAACGATGACGTTCGGTGATAAGATGGAGACGGGGAAATAATACTGTATGCTTTTACCTGTGATATCCTATATATATATTTATATATATATATATGAATTACGTGTGAAACATGGTTCGTATGTATAAGAAAACTTACAGCGCGATCGCCGAGATTGCGGACTCTGCAGTGCAGGTAAGCAGATTGGCCGACTGTCGTTGTTGTTTCCCGCTTCGTCGTGTTGTCGAAATACGGCTGGCTGAAGGGCTGTTCCCAGTACGAAGATTGATGATGCTCAACTACCGATCCACCGGCTCCGTTCTTCGCCGCGCACTCTGTCCAACAGATACAAACACAGGCATGGGTTTAAAGAATATCGTGAGAGAATAATAATAAAAAAAAAAAAAAGATGAAAGAAAACAAAAAACGAAAGCATCATTCGATACTACAACCGGACAGAGACGGATTTACTCTTGCGGCCGAGACGGGCAACGACGCTTCATCCCTCTTGCCCTTCAATCATCCGCCATTTTCTATTTGCCGCTGCAACCCTTGCTCCAAACATTTTTCAAACGGTTTCTCACACCCGCGGTTACCTCACCGATGTACCCCTCCCCCCCCCCTCCTCAGGTGGATATTTCTTTATCATAAATCTTCAGTCTCCGTCTCGGTGCTCGTGTCAAATGACGTCCGATTTACGGAAAATCGTCGATGATATTACTGTATTGTGCGATAGAGATAAAAAAAAAATAATAATAATAATGTTTCGCAATTTTCCGGAGATTACACGGAGGCAACGGTGAGAATATTTATTCGCGTATTATCGTGAGAGAGGCTTTTGACGGTCGATCGATATGGGATTTTGTAATATTCGTGATATTGATGAAACGATCGCGTGATCGCGTGACCCAAACACTTTCTAGTAAAAAAAAAAAAAAAACAAGTACATTTGGAATACACGGGCCAAACAATTCGAATCGAAACATTAGACCGAAATCGAATAACGATAATTGGCTCATGTGTGAACGGGTAACTGGGGTGATTCAATGCCCCATACTTATACACGTAGGATGATGGTTCAAGTTCGGTAAGGACAACTTTGAACTGGTGCGTTTTTTTTTTTCGTTTTTCAGTACGGAGGACAATAATACCAATAATTTTCTGCTACATTTGGACGAATATGTATAAAATTGTTGAAACAAGAAAGAAACAAAAAAACTGCCGCTCATTCGACATTTTTCAAGAGTCATCGTAGTTTTTCAACAATTCGCCCGATTTGAAATATTCAAACGGCATTCGAGTGAAGAATAGTCACACTTCAAGAGTACGCAGGAACTTTTCCGTTTCTTGAAAAAAAAAAACGCACACACACACACACATAACTATTAATTTATCAGCGATACCCCAGCCGATCTTGTTTGTCGAACACGTTATCGACGGACCTAGTGCTGCTGCCCAAGTTACTAGTTCCGTGGCTGGCCGTCCGAGGGCGACAGCCGAACGCTCGAAGTAAATTATGGCCAGGGTCACGGACCGGTTAGGAATTCGGTTGAGCTAGGGGCGGAGTTGAAATTTCGAGTGGGGTTACGTATGACCCCAGCTACCCGTTGGAGGGGTCAATATCGGCACCGACCGGGTCAAACCGTACACACACATATAATCCTCAATTTTCCGCAGCGTGAAAAATACCCGCAGCGCAGCCACAAAAACGTCGGTGAACCACGAACCATAGTTTATACAAAGTCGATCGAAAATCGAACACTAGCGATCACTTCCAAACGAATATAAATTGGATCGCATAGACATTGGAATTCTTATCCGTGGTACCATCGGAAATTCTCCAGTAAAAAAAAAAAACAAAAAAAAAACGGTCCCTTGGGAGCCGTTGATTGAAATTCAAGAGATCGCGGGTTATTTGGATGCGGATGCATATATAGAGCGTGCGAACAAAGTATCCACAAGTCGGAACGGTGGAGTTCGTTCGGAGGTAAGGGTCCGAGAGCAGGTTTCGAGGTTGCGAATCGCTTGATTTCGTGCAAAGTTTCACACGTTTCGTTTGGCATTATACACCGCGTTGATGTTCAAAGGTTTGGTATCATCCGAACGTTGGGATCTCACCGAAGCTCGGATGGGATGGTAACGTACACGATGATGAAAAAGGAAGCTTTTACGTTCGGGCCGACCTAACACGAGGGCAGAAAAGCTCACTTTGTGTGTGTGTCTATCAAGATCGTCCGATCTCTCGATATGCTGCACGGGCGAGGGTTATACGGGAAAACGTTTCGCAGAAGTTGACGGATAGGATATTCGGTTTTCGGTTTCGTGTGTACAACCGTCGGACTTTCGACCCTCCGTGTGCTCCTTGCGGTCGACGTATCCGATCCAGAAAAAGATTCATTCCCGCGATAACGATTCTCAAGCTCTTTTGCACGTTATCATTCGCTCACAACACACAGAAGTCTTTGAAAAAAAAAAAAAAAACAGCACTTAATTTGAATTCACGATTCGAAATAACATCCCCGCCCACTTGGACCTCGAAGTTCTTAATGACCTGCCGACTTTTTACCATAATCAAATGGCAAAGCTCAACCTTGTCCGACACTCGCTTTATTCTCCTCCACCGCGATAACAAATGTTTTCATGTACCTGCCAACGTGAACGGCAAAGAAGCAAATAACCGACTCGTCGTTTGAATGGCGAGAATATTGCCATTGGACTCGGTATTCGCGACTTTAACGTAACCATGTGTACGACCGATTTTACGTGTGTACGATGAAATCCGTGCGAAAAGTATACCGCGTTACACACGTATTATTAGTACAACTGGCAACCGGCCGTTTTACGAGAATCAGTTCCGATCGTCGGTGAGCCAAGCTGGTTCGAGGTAGCTCGAGCGAAGAAAAAAAAAACACTCCGTTGGCTATAGATCATATCCGGCTTACGTTGAGTCACGTTCGTTTGACATTGACAAATGATCGCACTTTGATCGATACGAATAAACGTATGGGGGAAGGAGGGGGGGGGCAAAAACTTACATGATCGGCTACAATGGAGAAGCGAAGGTGACCGAAGGGAGAGGAATAAACCGCGCGCTACTACGACCAACCTTGTCGGTTTCGCCGCTGGTCATTTCACGGTTGCTCGACGTCGACGAGCAAACGCGAACAAACACGTATAGGAAAATTTGCGTTCGTTTCGTATGGCGGGTTGATTGGCGTAGATAAATTTTCGATTCGATTCGTTTCGCTCGTGCTACGGGTAATATATATATACATATATATATATATATATATATATGTATTCGGAAAGACACTTGAATTTAGTTCGCGTGTGCCAGGTGCATTAAACGTTTTATCAAATGCGTAAGAATTCGTATCGAATAATTTGATTTTTCAAGAATTGTTGTTGTCGTTATTTTTTTATTAAAAAAAAAAATGTTTTTAAAGTTCTACAGATATTTTCGTGTGGTCTGGTTGTGTGTTCGGGTCATCGCCGTGAAAAATTGTTTCGTCTCTGGAGTTTAAGGGCTAACCCAACTCTAGAGCAATTGAAAATTGGAAAAAATTTTTTTTGTTGAATAATGTTCCCAAAAATCGCTGCGTGCTTCTCTGGCTAATAATATCAGAAACTAAAAAAAACTGTTTTCTGCTGCAGGCCAAAAATTGAATTATAAGATGTCCCTTTGACTGAGCTCTGGCGCCACCATTTCGTTAAAAATAATGTTTTACAAAATTGTCAACCATCTTCAGATTATATCCAACAAAGATCTTCCAACAGATTTTGTATTGCGTGAACTATATTGTTATGGAAAAAAAACTCAATTTTTTTTTTGTATTTCATTCATCTCTGGAGTGCACTTAACCCGTCAATTGCTCGCTCGAGATCAGACTGGGTGTCGGTGGTCCGCAAAATTACCGCGCCGCAGGCCACGGGCTCAGATATTCGAAACGATTCCGCGAAGCGGAACAAAACGGCAAATACGACGATGAACGACGACAGGACCTGAGTCAAGCTCCAGGCTCGGAGTACAAGTTCACCGACCTCATTCTTTTTCCCTCCTGGGTTGTCCGTCTGGCTCGACCGACCACTTTTTAGCGGACAAAAAAAAGCGTGAGGTGTTTGCCCACGTGAGCCCTGCGGCCGTATAGGGTCATTCCCGCCATCGCCAGATGGATACTCGCCCTGCCTCCAGCTCTTTGAAATTTCCGTTCCAATCTGTCGCGTGCTATGAGGTTCTTTAATTTTTATTATTATTATTTTTTTTTCCGATTTTCACGGTGTTTTCGGAGTCGCAAAACTCTTTCGAACTGGTCGTTCAAGGCTTTCGCCGATTGAAATTAATACTGAAAAATCCTTACAACTGTAAACCTTCAACTTCCGTGAAAAATTTTATCAAACTGTAGCTTTTGGTTTAATTTTTTTTTTTTTTTTTTTTTTTTTCGCTCGGTCCCAACGTAATTTGATGAGATTTTTTTTACTCTCCTCCGCGAAGCCACACGGGTTTCCGGGGTTTGTGGGGAATTAACTCTTTTTCCGTGCTCGACATATTGCGGGACACGACGACTGCTCAACTAGGAATGAATAAAAATTATATTCCGTCGTCACGTGAACTAAGCTTTTAGAGCAATATATATATATATATAGATATATTTTTTTTTCGGTCCCCAGCTAAATTACTTAGTACTTTCGCACACAGACGAGTTGTTGACGTCGAGAAAACCTTTGTTCCACCATTGTCGTTTTATCTACTTCAACCGAAGCGAACTTTTCAATCTCATTTCGTAGCCGGTTGTTTCGTGCGTGAAATTCAATTCTAAGCTAATTCGAAGCAAGCCAATGGTCCCTCCGCCCTTCCCCCTCCCCCCCTCCCCCCCAAACCGCCAGTCTCGGATACTCCGAATAATATAAATCATTTGCCACGTATTGCTAATTGATTTGTGAGTTTTCGTGTCACTGGGCTGCCCGGGGCCAACAGCTGATGCCGACTTTCGCAGGAGGGTGAAATTCCCTTGGGGTTTCGAACCTGCGATGTTTCCGTACTGCACAGCACGGCACATCCGTGCGACCGAAGTTTCGAAACGATAGAAAGAGATAAGACGTTTTTTTTTCGTAGCATCGTCGAGGGTCGCAAAATGCTCTCTCGTTTCTTCGTACGAAACACAAAACGTAATTGATTTTTCGTGAGAGAGACACGATGGAGAGCGTGACGTGAAAACACCGAGGGGAAAGAAATCGTACAGACCCCGAAGTTAATTCGCGAAAAAAAAAAAAACCGAAAAAAAAAGATGATTTGGGTGAACTGAAGCGTGAATTAATCGAGATATGGCTGAGGGATCGTGGAAATTCCAATTCAACGAGAAACATCATAACTTTCCTCGCGAAGATCTGTTATACCATCGTTTCCCATGCATAAGAAGATAAACATACACCATCGTATGAAACGCCAGAAATTTTTTTTTTTTCTCATTGATCTACCGTACAGTCTTCTCTCGTTGAGCGAGGCAAAAGAAAAAAAAAGGAAAAAAAAACAAAATAAACTCTCCGCGAAAAAAAAAACTCGGCAAGTTGAGCACGTGCGGGTTATTGCACCACGTGACCTGAAAAGCTTATCCCCGAGAACGATTCTCGAACCGCAGGCGCCTTAGGGGGCTTCAAAACTCTAATGCCGAACGAAACGTTGCCCATTGTTCGAGAAGCACGAGAGAGTTAAGTGGGAATAATATTTGTTGGAAAAAAACCTTGAATCGTGCGAGCGGTATAGCGCCGTTGTCGAGCGGAAAGTGTGAAAGAAATGTCGTTCGTAGGACGAATCAGCCGGGTACCGAACACTTACCACTCGCCTCGGCTTATCTCGTGTTCTTCATCCGGAATTTTTCATCGTGCCGGGACTGGTTGCCGGGCCGTGGGACCCGCGACAGACCGGTGATTGATCATCCGTCTGACTAATACAGGCCTTCACTACTAGTGAGCCGGCAACTGGCTTCTGATGCCAGTGCGGGTCGGTGGTAGTCGTGTGTTGTGCAGTGCCTAGCCTTCTGCTGTTGGTGCCGCAGCTACTGTGCCGGCAACGGGGCAACCAACGAATGCACTTATCTACGTGGCCACAGCCTTGTCGAATGAATTATCTCGGTGGGGCAACAATGGCAATAACGATTTAAGTGATACCGGTAGAACGAGTAGCCGGATTGCTCGCAGGAATATAAACTCGGTTTTGCAAAGTCAATTTGAGATCGGAGCGTTGGTGGGTGGGGGGCAAGTGGATGGGGGTGGGGGGATGGGAGGGGAGGGGGTGAAAAGCGAATGCCAGCGAGGCTGAGGCGCAGGATGCATAGGACGTAATAATACTAGTGTCGGTGCAAAGTAAATCGTGCAGCAGCAGCACCACCACCACTACCAGCAGAGGCTGTGGATCCGCGCCGCGATTTAATTGCACTGAAACGTCCCGTATTTACCGGATATCCGGCTTCGTCGTGAGAAATTGGAAAAGTTTGTGAAAAACTTTTCATTCAGCATCCACCGGTGTTGCAACGATGAGGGAGAAGAAATACGGGGGGATGAGAGAGGATACAGAGATAGTCCGGGTAAACCAAGGGGTGGAGCGGGGAGGGGGGGGGGGCTACAAAGAAGACCGGCATCAGCGGTTTTGTGTGGCAAAAGAGACGGATTTCAGTGGGATAGATGGTTACTTAAAAATCGTACTTTCTTCTACACTCATTCGCTCCTCTCTTTTGTCTCGCTTCTTATATTTGGCCGAAGTATGTATATATATATATATATATATATATATATATATATATATATATATATATTTACCGTTCGTGGGATAACAGCGAATTGCGAAATTCCGGCAAAGGTATCCACAATTGAATTTCATTGTTGTCTCTGTTTTCGGTGTTTCGTTACAGAGACGCGACCGGACTTCGTTAATTTTGATAATTACGCGATAGAAATCCATTTTTAGGTCCACGTTGTTTTGCGCAGTTTTGACGAGGTTGTTTCTAGGTCACCGATCAACGTCTGTGTATCGAATTTCATCTCAATTGGTACATAACTGAGAAAATAGGAGGTCTGTGACATACAGACAGACGGACAGACGGACCGATTTGGCGAAACCATAAGGGTTTCGAAGATGTCTACGGAACCCTAAAAATGTAGGGTAATCAGATGTATTTCCATGCTACATAAATTACTTACCAACAAAACGGAATAGTCCGACTGTTGATCGTTAAAAATAAATTGTCGACCTCCATAGATACGGAGTCCACATAAGCGAGTAACCCATCGATAGCTCATAGTCCAAAAATATATCGAGAAACCAAAATCAATCGCCGAGGCATTGACATGTCGTAGTTAATAGCCCAAGCGACTTATCCGAGACGGTATTGACGTAAATTACATTGACGCACACCGGGAATTTCTGTCCCATCAGACACATCGAAACTGCTATATTCGGTACACACTATTCGTTCAAGCGCAGTCGCCGATCGATTAAGCAAACGGGGTATGAGGCGCAAGGCGTGGTGGGATATGAGAAATTCCGGAATGGCGGACGTTGTTACTCGAGCAATTTGCGTTCGACTTCATCATTGATATCCGACTGTACTACATTCACGGAACATGAGATTCCACGGATACGAGCGGGATTGTTTCGTTATTGTCTAGCATGGATAATGCGTTAGGGGTACAAATACATATACATATATATATATATATATATATATATATATATACCATTGTTAACCATTGCTGACATTTTTTTTTACATATACTCAACCACGTGCATTAATGATCTGTAAAAAAGTGTTGTCAATATATGCGTCTTTGTTTTTTTGTTAACCGTGTCTGGAAAAGATGTTACAAAAATCGGTGAAATTGCGTATATACGACCTTAATGTCCAAGTGAATTACGTAATGTATGATTTACCATATTTTCCATTGAGGAATGTAACCTCGACGTGTTTAGAGAGCGGGCGCTTATGTTATGACAAATAACATGAACTCTATCATAACTCACCCAGACCTAGGACAATGGCCGACGTTGAAATTATTACCGCTACCAATAAACCGGATTTTGTGTATTGAATTTTTCCACGCTTCCACTCTCGATCGGTTCTCATTCCACGCTCGCAACAAGCATTCATCCATTTTTTCCTCTACTACTCCTCATTCTTTCCCCTCGGCTATGCATGTATATATATGTATATATACATAATATCGTCGAATCTCCGGTTGTACGGACTTGAGGAATTTTAATAAACGAGCTTTTCCGGACTCGAGCAACCCTCATACCATGGAGAATCAACTTTAGAACCCGACTTTTACGTGCGTTTCGCCGAAACGAAAAAAAAAAAAAAAAAAAAAAAAAAAAAAAAAAAAAAAAACTGTTCTTCGTTTAAAGCGCCTATAGCTTTACGCTCTCTTCAGAAGCTAACTCCGCATTTCGGTGGGATGAAAAATCCTTTTTTTTTTTCTCAGTGACATTGATTTCTCCTTTATTGAAAACAATTTTTCCGTAACATTGATAACGATAGCACCATCTATTGGATTTTAAATGGATTATTATCTTGCGAAAGATGATAATCATTATGAACATATTTCTTATCTATCAGTCGGGCATCGGGCTGTTCTGTATGTTCATGAAGGTATTTAAACGTATTTTTGTCTGTCTGCGAGCTTGGGAGGGTCGATTCACTTCTCACCGTGAATAATGGAAAGAGTCAGGGCGAGGGGAGGAGACATTGGTAGACGGAGATGTC
The DNA here is from genome assembly GCA_963662125.1 of Diplazon laetatorius. Classification (NCBI taxonomy): domain Eukaryota; kingdom Metazoa; phylum Arthropoda; class Insecta; order Hymenoptera; family Ichneumonidae; genus Diplazon; species Diplazon laetatorius. Next base: position 1,353,955 of record OY759159.1, read on the forward strand.
GAGGGACGTCGAAAATGACACAGACAGGCTGGATTTTTATGGCACACAATGTATCGATCGGAAACAGGCTCGACGAACAAATTTTGATTGACAACGGAATGTGTAAACGATTGTGTATGTTTGTGTGTATATATATATATATATATATATATATATATATATCATATATGTGTGGGCGGGCGGACAATGTGCGCTCACGAGAAACGAAAATTCATTTGTCAACTTTTTTCGCTGACACTCCACATACCTGCATCCTCACCTGCCTGTATGCATTGTGGAAATGTCAACCGGGTACTCTGTTATCCGACAAATTTTTTTAACTTTGAATCAGTCACAGTAGGCAAACGAAAAAAAAAAAAAAAAACCCGCATTGCAATATCACGAACGTCCTTACTTTGTACAAGTTGAATAATTGAAGTAAAAATACAAATTTCAAAAAATCAACACAGACGCGAATGATAAACGCGACCTGAAAAAACGTAGACATGATTTTCCATCACGAAAATGAAAACGTAAATTTTTCATCAAACGAATTCATCAACGATGTTCATTTTTGTATATTTAAATCGAATATTTGACCGAACTGAGGAAATTGAAAGTTGAAAGATTATATTCCGGAGACGACTTTCGAAGCACTCAGAATAGAGTCAACATGTACATCAATTATGGGGTACCGAAAGGTTACCGGTAGAGTTTTCGTAGATTACGACAAAACGCATAAGAGAATTTTTTTATAGATATGAAATAATTTGAAAACTGAATAACAAATAAAAGGAAAAATCTCGAGCCTTGCCACGCGTAAACTATCAATCTGAGACACCTGCCTACGGGGACTTTTTTGTAGGAAATTCAATTCTCTACAACATTGTTCATGTAAGTTTTTCGTCTATATGGCGTTGTTCGTTTAGCGTTTGCACAGGAAGACAAAAATGTATTGATTTTCATCGATAAATTTTTATCTGCCAGTCCAAACGCTGGCTCAACTTCAAACATTGCTTGTTCCGCATTTCAAGCCCAACTCGAATAAAATTGCAAGTATAAAATCGAATGGACACCACATTGGCACCGAGTCTTGTCATTATATCTATATATCGTAATTATTCCGTTAACCTTATTTCGCAAGCTCAATGAAGATTCAAATCGATGTGTCCAAACGTTAAATCGTGATCGAAGATCAGCGACGGAAAGGGAAAAAGTAAAAAAAATTGTTAGCGATTGTAGAGAAAAGGTTTACCCACGTCACTCTTGGACGTGGAACGCCCGCCTCGGGACGGCTCGCGAGGCACGGGAAAAGCTTGAAATCCGCTTGTGTCGAGCAAGCGAGCGAGCAAACATCAGGCGTCTAGCCTCGGGTGTTGAATCCCACAAAGCGTTGCATGTCTCGAACCATTAGCCCCATCCGAACACGAAAGACTCTCGTTACGAGATCGCACGCGCACCACCAGATCTTGCGGAATCGCGACGACCTAATCTCCACCCTCGTGAACGTTTTGAGGGAGAGAAAACCGATGAATAAGGACGCCGAGAAACCGAAAAACACCGAAATATTGAAAGGGAACCGCGTTTTCCACGATCGAAAGAAATAATAATAATAATAATAATAATAATAATAATAATAATAATAATAATAATAATAATAATAATAATAATAATAATAATAATAATAATAATAATAATAATAATAATAATAATAATAATAATAATAATAATAAAATACGAAAAAAGAAGGAAAAAACGTGAAACCGGTTGGGTTTTTTTGTGGGATTGAGATTGCGATGAGGAGACAAGAAAAATGATGGTTCGATAAGAAAATTAAGCTCCATCGTCATTTCGAACGACCCGTCTCGTGAAACGATTATTATTATCCGGTAGATTGGTCGATGAAAATAGAAAAGGCAACGCAATAGGCGCGCAATTTGCCCCAACGAATTTCTGAATTCAGATTTCGGAATAAATATTACAATGTCGTACAAGCGTTACGAGATTTCACCACCCATTTGGATAATCAAGGCACGTTTCAACAATGATATCTAAATATAGAACCGTCGATTTCAGTCCAACACCACGATGTTTTTGTGTCAACTCTTTTTACAGCTGATCTACACGATTTGGAATTATTTTAGAATCCAATCAGGCTGCCGTTATTGTGGAGTCCATCAAGTTCCATGTATGAATTATGAGTAACGGACTGAGAAATATTTGTGTCATAAAACGATTGATATTCTTTTCCACTTCCATACGGTATGAAATATACATATATGTGTATTTCGAACTACTTAAGCTGATGAGAGTGCCCAAATGAAAAAAAAAAAAGGACCAAAATAAGGACCATCGTCATATATTAATGCGAAATGTGGATCGACAAGAACGAAGAAGAGCGAAAGTAGACGCGGATTGCTGACAAGAAGTCGTGGACGTAAGATAGACAAGTACGGTGTTGAATGAGGAGTACACGAACAGTGGTGCAATAACGGAAAAGGGAATGGGAAGAGCAGCCTCGAGGTCCAACAATTGCCCACGGAGAATATTGTACCCATGCTCGACTAACGAGCCAGCATCTAACCACGAGGAACTATTTCCGTGAGTCAGCTCTTTCTCCGGGACTTGGACGGTGCTGAGGGTTGAGAGGTGTTCGAAGCTCATGCCGCTCTGGCACCCTCGAGAGTGTCCCAACCCCCGACGGACCGAAAACCGTCGCCCAAGAAAACGATTAAGCTCAACAGACATTTTGCAGAGCGTTAGCTGGTACATAGCAGAATGTATATATATATACCAGCTTCGTGTGGCTACACGCGATGAATCATCGGAAAAAATGCAAAACTTAGGCATGGATCGAGATCAATGAGATCTACACATCGTTGGATGACACGTGTGTCTGAGTATCAAGAAAATCCTGAAATTTTTACAGTCGGTAGCTCTTATAATTTCGAAACAACATGCGACATTTCAAAACGATCGTCCGTCGAGTTTGGAAGTTATGGCTGTATGAAATTTAACATGTGTTTTTTTTATGGGAAATAAGGCTATTGAGGCTATTATTGACGATAAACGCGAGGAATTGGCATCGAAAATATTTTGAAAAAATTTCAGTTTGTAGAATGAAGATTGACGAATGTCCACAAAAAAATTCAGATCGATCGTCTGTCTGGTTCTTGAGAAATGCTCTGAAAAGTATAGAAAACTAGCCCACTTAAAAGTTTTTCGGATACAAGATGAAAGATGATGAAAGATTGTAATAACATCTATTCGACGATATTTGACGATTATGATTTTTTTTCTCGTATTCACAAAGCAGTTATAATCGATAAGGTAAAAGCCCTTAATTTACTTTCCAATCGAACAAATGCCATTGTCGTGCCGTCTAGGATCGTTCGATACACGTGGTTCGAGCATCGATCGATTAATCAATCACCAAATACTCGCGCTTGTGCCTCTCACAGTCGAATTAATCCCATTGGGGGGGTAAGCACGTGTTGGCGCAAGCCCATCACAATTGCATCGAAGATTCACGAAGCCCCGGAAAACGCATTAGCTCGAGAGAAATGCGTTACGACGTTGAAACTCCGCGGAGCCATTGTTGCACGAGGTCGTCAGACGTGGGGAGGACCGGCTAATAGCTCAGACAAATCGAAATTGTTCGAGCAATCGGAAGAACGAAATGAGGAATGTGGAAAACTGTAGATACGCGTTTCGATTGTTCATTTTACGTTGCTATACGTACGAACGAAGACCGGAAAGATCGTGAAAGAACTTTACCTAAACGTCGGTTTGCTTCGATAGCGAGAAACTATCACGTGGATGAACCAGGGACGATGAAGACACGACACGGATGTATAAACGGGGTACGACGACGACGGGGCGGGGGGGGGGGGGGAGAGGGGTGGAGGCTCCTAGGCCGCAACGAATTTAGTCGATGCGCAGCACGAAATCCGTGGGCTTTGGAACAAGAACTGTCACGGGCAAACGTTTCGCCAATTATAAGTTGCTACGGTACGTGTTCGGTTTACCCGAACACGTAAACGCTTTTACCATCGACAACTACGACTCGTGCCGAGATGACAATCGCAATTCATACGATTGCGTCTCGGTCGATGTTTGAGGTTCAAATTACATCATCGTGAGGATTATTTGTTTTTTTTTTCCTTTGGCTTTCTCATGGAGGAAGCTTTGTTTTCGTATAATTTTTTTTTTTTCGAAATGTTTATGAAAATGTGTTCAGAATGTCCCAAAACATCTGAAAATCACATTTAGAAAAATGTCCGGATGTATGTGTGTGTGTGTGTGTGTGTATCTATATATATCGCCCATCAGTCGGCGCGGTTTTCAACATTTCTCGACTTTCGAGCTTTCCCACGCGTAAATTATCGAAGTAAGATAAATGCCGTACCCAACTTTATAATAGGAAATTCAATTCTCCACAGCATTGCTTATGTGAACTTTCGGTCTATGTAGCGTTGTTTATCCGGGGTTTGGACGGAAAGATATGAATATATTGATTTTCTTGTTGTTTTGATTAAATTTGCTGTTCGAAATAATTCAATGAGGAAAAAAAAATAACGGACACGGCCGTTCTGAATTTCGACCCCTGCCCCATATTTCGGTTTTTTATTTTCACGATTCGAGCCCTTATTTCAGCATTGCTGCTACCCCCGCTTGGTTCGTAAATTGTTGAAAACGTTGACGGTGCGATTGGGTCAAGCGTGATTTTATCTCCACTCGATCCAATCCTCTCACTCGACTCGACCCTTTTCCACGGACAACGATGTTTCCAGATACTCCCAACTCGATTTATATCCACATTCGGCCCAGGGACACACCACCGCGAGTGGATTTTTTTTCCCGCTGTTACCCGGCTTCGTCAGATATATATTTTCACCGAAGCTTAATTCCCATCACTCTCGCGCCAAGCATCCGTTGACCTTTTCTCGCATCATTCCCCGTCAACTTTGACTCTCGTCGCTTCATAAACTACCCCTATTTTTCGTCCTTCGATCCCATCGTCTCTTTTATCGGAAATCTCCGATAAATCGAACACCCACGAAACACATTGACAGTTCAACCCCCCCACTCCGCACGTGTGTGTCACTATGGGTGATGACGAGAATTTCATTTTCATCCCTCACCCACCTCACCCTGTATCGCTTACCACCGTGATTTTGATAATATCGTCATCGGTCTTTCACTCGTGCCGATGGTCGTTCGCGACGGAGAAGTCGGTAAGGGCTGCGTCGACGGAATACCAATAAGGCGGTATCAGGCTATAGCGAATAGGGTGCCAAACATGAGGCACGAAAAATATTTACCGTCATTGTCACACCGCATGAATCGGCTTAACTACGATTCCATGAGATTGACGTTTGAACCGTAGATTTTTTATCATGAGAAAATTGTTCATGGCTTACGAATTATTCATTATCTCTTCGGACATATGTTTTTTTTCTACCAACGAAGATGAAAATCATGCATCGGAAATTGTGTAAGTTGTTTGAACATTTATATTACGATCTGTTAATTTATAATTCAATATACGTCCGGTTCGTGTGAACGAATCTCCTTTCTTAGGGTGTCGTACATCTGAATGTACTTACTTGACCTTACGTACGTACTCGACGAACGTACTTTCCGTTGACCTAAAATCTTGAAATGTGTAATGATTCGAACCCTCAGGGCTCGATTCCCAGTGGCGCTTGTTTCGGTGAGGGTTTATCAATAAAAGTCATCGTTATCGAAAATAACCATACAGTGTAACTCTATGAAAGTATCAATGGATTCGCGTTTGATTTAATAACCCGGACTCAGTGTTTCGCTGAAAAAGTATCTACAGATAACACGTACGGATTATAACACCGGACGTATCGTAAAATTTTTTTTCGACACATGTGATAACAACGGACGCGTAATTGCCATACACATTCGGCCGAGTTTCGATTCGAACCTCGTGCCATTGTTATTGTAACTGATATACTGTTCGTAAAATTGTTTCACTGTGTGATACATCGATTAAACTGGTCGAATTCGTAACTTCATCGTTGAAATCCATGTACAGATGGAAAATTCACGGTAGTAAATCCGATGAAGTTTCGACGATGACGATGACGATGATAATCCGCTATCATCGCCTGTCGTTGATCAAAAGTGCGGTGCAACGAGATAAGAACGATGCAGTAACGGTAGTCGAGATCCGACCACTCTCTCTCTCGAAAAAAAAAAAAAAACGGGTAATGCGCGAGGATGGCAAGGACACTGCCGCTGGCCGTCGTCCAATATGAATTCCGACAAAAGACCTATTCACGTGTAATATCATGAGGAACACCTCTTTCATTCTTTCACCATGTCCCTTTTGCCCTTGGCTCCGCCATTACTTACGAGCAAAAGTGTAGAAAATAATAACGTGACGTTGGTGCGTGGGAAAACGTGAAGGTTGAACAAAGAGCGACGGTAAGAGAGGGGGGGGAATAAAAAGAAGATGGCTGACAGCTCAGAGCAAGATAATAATAAAGGAGGAACGAAGAAAGCTCTTTTATCTCGCAACATTTCGTTCTTATAATCGACGGTACAGTCGAGTCCGGGCAGCTTTATTCCTGTATAATTTTCGAACCAGCGAGAACCACGGTTGCGTGTTCGAAAGCTCCTTCTCGTATATCCCCGTAGCGTGAGGATTTTCAGAAGTTCCGGTAGCGATGGGTTAGATTGTTCTGATATTCAAGAACATTTTCTCTCTTTCTCTCTCTCTCTCTCTCTCTCTCTCTCGCTCTCTCTCTCTCTCACAATCGTATTGTGTCGCCGACGAGATATCGTCATGATTTTTCTTATGCGTTTTCGCGGTGCCCGACGGCTCACAACGTGTACCCCACGCAAATTGCCGGACCAATGAAAATGCTCCAACTCAACATCCCACCACGGTCAATCTTCATTGTGCGAAAAAACCGTAGACCCAGACGAAATAGTAAAATATTTCGTACACTACCACGCGATGTTAAAATTCAAGTGTATTACGTTGAATTTCAATTTTATATCCGTTTTCACAAATTCACTGTGTGTGTTACTTTTGCATAATAGCACTTTCGCAAAAACAAACTGTAAATACATAAAACGTGACTACAATGAAAAATTCGTAACTCAACTACGGACGTTTGCGAATAAAGCTTTAACATGCATGGTTGACAATGTGATTTTACAAACGTGTCAAACTCCACGAGTTTATCGATTTTTTAAAAATTTTATTATTTTTTTACTATTTTTTTTTTTTTTTTTTTTTTTTTTTCATTTGCTTCGATCGAACTTGAGTAACGAATCGAACCGAATAACGTCGAAAAAATGTTATTTCCCTTCGTCAAACATGCATCGGGTCGGTACATAAATGCGCACAATGCATTTGCTCACAATTTTTTTGTCGAATATTCCGATAAATCCAATGTAAGAATTTTACGATTGGAGTAGTTATCGATGTTCGTAAACGTCGATTCACCAATAATCGTTATGCGATTGGTTCCCGTTTGACCGGAAACACGCGCATGCATGCCACACACGTGCGACGAAGCGCGAGTGTGTATAACGGCACCGTTGGGCAGAAACTTTCTATGATCTCGCGCTATGGAACCCCTTTCTCCCTTACCCCCCCCCCCCCCTCCTCCCCCACCGCCCTCCAAGGCTTCGAACTCACCGAGTAAGACGGTAACCGAACTCCACGATTCACAGAGCATAAGCTGGCAAGTTCATTCCGTTTTCCCGTACTCGCTCTTGCGAAAACCGAGTCGGGGAGGTACACGAGTTAGAAACGCACGGTCTCACCAACTTTCATAAAGTCGCGTGGAGCCCGGGTTTCACGTAGACATTCTCATATCACCGTCCCTTTAGCGTTGCACGTGAGGGTCTGACGTTGTTGGGCGCACGTTGAGTCGTGTTGGTGACGAGGGTGGATATATTTATATATTTTATACATATATATATATATATATGTATATATTTCTGTTGCCGATCTGGGAAAAATTCCAGACTGTTAGTTGTCGCGTGGAGGTTTGCACTTTTCCTCCTTTCACGTTTCTCACTACGGCTCGCGAGTTATGTCCTGGGTTAGACTCGGATACGGATACTCCCTATGCATACGTGTGTGGCAACATATATACGGAGTACCCAGTGGGTTTGACTGAGCTCCCTACGTAAAGTTAAAACTCCCTTTTTTTTTTTTCGTGCATCCAAACTCTTCCCCCACACAAAACTTTGCCACCCCTCAAAAACATACAAACTTTGTTTTTTTCTTTTTTTTTTTCAATGTCGATAGTTTACGGTTATTGTACGTGGCATTTGCATGGATATCAGTAGCTGGGGGTGAAACGAGACGTGGGACACTGGCGTCATGAAATTAGAAAAAAAAAAAGAAAAAAAAAAAGAGAGAGAACAATCGAAATTGAGGCGACAAAACTTTGTTGTGATTATTACGATCCGATTGTGTGGGATGTAATGAGGCTCGAGAGAGAATTTCGTTTCAAAGTTTTAACGACTGAATTTCGTATTGTTGGACAAATTATGATTCAAAAATAAACGATATTGCAGAATTTGTAAATTGTTGGAGTTTTTTTTTTTTATTACGTTATTCTTGAGGGTCCACGTTTCGGTCGATCTCTCGTCTATGCAGATCGAGAGTCAGCATGGAAAACCGTTGCATCAATTTTCTTATACCGTGGATTCGAGAGAACCGTCCGTGGACTTTCGCAAAATATTCACGGAACCGCGGGGAAAAGGAAATGTATTGAGAAATCGAGCTCCCTCTTTTCCTCGCTTCGAAGCTAACTTTGTGTGCGCACAATCTTGGCGAAGATTTTCTTCCTTCGATCATGGTGAATAGATTCATCGAATGCGAAAACGTTGGGAAGAGCGTATTACAAAGTGAGAATAAAAAAAAAAAAAAAAAAGAACGCAGAGATATTGGTCGAGAACTTTATGGTAAATTTTTGAACAATGCCTGGTGATTCGAACGAGTTACGTTATTCGAAACGAAAAAAAAAAAAAAGTGGGACAAGTGCGAGTAGGACTCGGTCCTGAGCGTTACTTACCGTTATATAATCGTATATAATAATTATTGCACGTTCCGAATTTTGGGTGTTCCGAACATTGCTTGTTCGGAAATTTCGAGCCAAACTCTTTTTTTTTATGTACAGGTATGGAATCCTCAAAAAAAAAAAAAAAAAAAAAAAAAAGAAATTGAAACAAGAAAGATTGTAATTCCCCGAATAAATAAGTAACGAGAAAATGCGAGTGCGAACCAATGAGTTCTGCGGTATAATGCTCAAGGGAGGACGGTGAAAAAAGAAAATGGCGACGGAGAATAAAAATAGATATGGACGGGAATAGACAACAATCGACGAAAATGTGCTACCGCCGGTGAATAGCACGTTCGCGCAATGAGGAAAGCTATTTGGTAAAAGCTCGCATTAGCGTAATTGCGGAGATGCGACGGAAGTGAAAAGGGGTTGTGAGGGGGTTGGGAAGAGAAGGATTAGCCGGTAGTTACAGTTGTGGAACGGTGGTAACGGTAGAAGAAAAGTCACAGCTCGAGAGGATAACGGGAGAGACGTGGAAAAATGTGTACCCACTACATATGGTTCGTGCTGCACGGGGAATTGTAAGATCAATAACCTTTTTTCTTTTTTTTTCTCGTTTTCGTTGATGCCCTCGTCGCTCGAAGCTTGTTTAATGTAATTCAGATTTCTTAAGGGGGCGTATACACCGGAAAATCGATTTTTTTTCGTTTATTTCTCGAAAGACCAATCACAGAAAAGTATGTAGTTAAATTCTCAGTGAGAAATTCTTGAAAATAGCTGAGTCATAGCAAATGATTGCGAAAGAAATAATAACGAAAAGTGAAAGAAAAGACGAAAAAAATATCAAACGTTTCTCATTTGAGTGATGAAAAAATTATTTCCCCTCGTCGCACACCAGGTTTACTCTTCCGAAATGTTTATCAATGATCTTTATGTTTTTCAGAACATGAACCTAGAATCGCAATTTTTATTTTTCATTCATTCGAAAATAAAAGCAGAATGTTCATCAATGATTGAAACAAAAAAATAAAGTTTGCATTGATATCTTCATACGTATTGAAATACAACATTTTTGAATTTTCACCTTTTATTTCGTTTTCTAGATGTATGTGCTCCCTGCATGGATTTTTAAAATTTCCCTTTAAGTGATTTTTCGCAATGATGATTAATTTAAGGGCTGTAAACATACAGAAATATAATAAAGGAAGTGAGGGCGGATATGGTTCGTCATTTATTTTTGTTTTTTTCCGTGAATATCAATCACTACGGTTATCGATTACGAATATCTACGTTTCACATTCGGATCTATCAATGAATTGGATTATATTTATAAAAAACGATTAATTATGCGCTGCGTTATATAATTATCACGGACTTCCGGCACAACGTTTCCGATCGCAAATACTCTACGGCCGAAGACGTCGCCGTATCGGTCGCCGTATAAGCTTCAACCTATTTTAACCGTATCGGTTGAATTAAATTACGAATGTATGTTATATTGAATAGGTGAACTTTCACACACGATTGCAAGATCCAAGCTCTCGATAATTAACCGTATCAATAATAAAGAGGCGAGCTAATTAGGTCGTGACCGTTGTCAATGAGCAACGACCGAAGCTTCGCCGCTATTAAGATCATGAAAAATATTGAATGAATCAAGCGAGACATATTATACGAAATTGAAATGAATATATGGAAAAACACGATAAAAGGATGAATGAAAATAATACACGTGTTCGTTCTTTCGCCGCAGGTGATTTTTTTTGTTGCACCTTCCCTGTCTTTCACCAGAGAATACGTTTTCGTTCGAACGAGCCTGGGGAAAAGCGTTATTACTGCGTTTCTCAATTGCCAGCAGCTGGGTTTTTCTAATCGACGTTCGTAAATCCGTACGTCGTCCAGAAGTTGTGCTGGGCGATCCACAGAGGAGGATGATCGTTTTCAGCAGCGTTTTCCTTTTTTTTTTTACCACGTCGGTTAAGTGAAAATCGATCTTTATTACTTTATCAGACCGAGCTTTTTTACGACCTTGTGCTTTTGCTTCTTCTTTCGTCGTTCATTGGTCTCACATCTCTTCCCTCGCTCATCTCTTTATTGGCCCCGAACTTTTTATCCGGTTTGATGAAAAGTTTGATAAAGTGCCGTTCGGGTTATCGTTCGGGAATATACTTTCAAAACGCAGCAACGTTCTGACACGTCGTCGAAGCCGCTAAGCAACAAAGCGATACGTACATGAATGATGAATTAGTTGGAAAAAATGTTGCAAATTTAGGGTTCGGGCTCGAAAATCAAATTGAGCAATGTTCAGAAAGGGTCAAACCAGATTGATTGGCCAATTTAATGTGGCTCGGAAGTCGAGTGAAATTTATGTTTCCGATTATCAGAGTCGGATCTCCGTTCCCAAAGTCTAAGTCAGAGCGGCTTGCATAAATTTTTTCGTCGGACAGTAATACACGTTAAAAATGATTAATAAAACCAATTGACAAGTGTTGTTCAATGCCAATGGACGATCCGTTAAATCGTTTGATCACTCGACCGATGGATTGAATTTCAACGATGTAAACACGAATTTACATTCAAAAGTAGCGTAATGCTGCAAACTCGTGACAACGTAATGTTTGAATTTCACGGCATTGCACAACGCGCATTTGCCACGAAACTTTTCGCGTAGCTAAACAACGGGATTTCAAACGCATTACGCATTTGTTACGTGTGGCGATGAGCCACCGGACTATGAGTGAGATTGATGCGGTCGTGTGTGGATAGAGCGAGAGAGATGGGAAAGCTTGCGGAACAATAGTTCAGGTTATTGTTGAACGTTCATGAGCCAATGTTTGACCACCGGCGCAGTAATCGTGGTCATTTTATCCAGCCAATGGATAAATCAATCGATTTCAACGGGTTAGCACTGCCGGTTAGCGGATTTGGTTTAATCACCGCACTTTATATAGCAATGGCGGCCGGAGAGGTTTGTCCACATGACGATTCAATGTAAATAAGATCATGAGGCGTAGGTTGGGAATTGTCAACAAATTAATCGTGTTTAATCGTCACGATCATCGAAAAAGTTCAATTATCCAGATTTCTTGTTACAGAACACATATAGTCACATGATAAATCTGCATTTCGGAAAAATTACAAGTTATTGGATAATCGTTCAACCTTCGATTCCTACTATGGGTCTGCTGGACCCTGTGCCTTTTCTACGTCCCGGTATCTGGTTGAGCAGGGGAAGGGGGGGACTTTGGATTCTTGTCTACCTCTCGGGCGACCGAGTCCGTTTAGTCCGGCTTCACCTTCGAAGGCAGGAACGTTTGAACATTTTTACAGGGTCTATCAGACCCACCCGACAAATTACCTCACAGTACGAGTATAATACCCGAAACAATCAAAAGAAGAAAATCAATATTTTTACCCATGATAAAATTGATAAATGTGTAATTGGTGCGTGTAACATATATTTTTGAGATTATGTCAGATCTCGAAACTGATACCTATTATAAGCGTTGAACTTTAAGATAGGAAACAGTTTACCATTGCTGTTCCGTCACGTGATACACAGAACGTTTCACGGGGGAAAAGCTATAAAAGCTAACGTACAAAAAAGTGTTCTCTCACCCTGTGTCGTACTGCAGAGAGACTAAGATTACTTTATACGACAGGTTCAACCACGTAGAAACGATCTACGCGAAGGGGTTATCCTCCTTCGCGCATATTTATAGGTGGCATCGACTCCGATATAGCTCCTCGATCCCGGTTCTCGAGTTTCAGCTTCGCGAAGCGTTGCCTCGCCGGCAAAATCAATAATCCAACTTATCAACAAAGTTATATCACAGGAAGGCTTCGACGTGGGTGAAGCTTGATCGCAACGCGATAGCTTTGGTCTGCGATAAAATTTTCACCACGGTTAAGCTGGGCATGATTACTCGCACTTGTGGATTTTACACTCAGCCCCCTCTGTGCCCACCAGCGGCAACATTGCAAACCCGACAAGGCGCATGCATTAAACAGCGTCGACGGAAAATTGGTTTTACGTCAATCAGTCTGACCCTCCGCTCCCCCGGCCCTTCATCCCGCACGATTGTATTCGTAGATTAGATCGCGAGACCTGTTAATAATCGCGCTTCTCGTCGCAATCAGGAAAAAAAATTTGATCAACTTTTTTTTTATCGTCAAAGAATACGATATGCAATATGACATAATGTCAATTACAATTTCGTTTCAATGAATATGTAAATGCATGAAAATATCGACGAAACAATTGAATTATCAAATAGAAAACCTTTTATCGTTTATTTCCGATAAATATGGATTTTATTCATGATAGTCAACGAGTGTAGGATTTCGCGTGAAACACTTCATTGTACCAATTAAAAGAAAAGACTGTCTTCAAGCCGAACGAGTTTCCCGTGTCAATAAAAAAAAAAAAATTCCAAGCGAAGAACAATCCGAGTTACTGTACTGAAAACAAAGCGCACGGCGATCAACCGAACACGGCTTTTCATTGAATGTCGAAAAAGCGAAGATAGACGTATCTTCCTGGGATAAGGAGTTTTTCACGCTTTGCCGCTTCGCTTCAGTGCGAACATGGGAACATCGGGTGGCGTGAAAATATATATAGTGCGTTGCTGGCAGTGTGCCAAACGGAGATCTTTTAACGTCGAACCAGGCAATATTTAACGAATGGGTCAAGAAAACACGATTATGCGGGTATCTCGAGATTTGTAACGAAAAATTGTCACTACTTTTTATGACCCCAAGTTTGAGAGATTTTCTAGAGATTTCAATTCAAGAGAATTCAATTCTAGAGAATTTTTTCCTGGAATAATTCAGGGTGTTAATCCTTGAAAGTATATCCTTGAAGTTTGTGTGGTGTGAAAAAACTCTTTTTCAAAGATTTCTGGACGGTTCAAAAAGTTTTGTTAGATGATTCCGTTGATAACCAACAACATTACGCACGTATAGTCTCGGGGTACTCATTATTAAACGAGATACGCTCCCCATACGTATTACATACATGATCTGAATTTCGACCCTCCGAAGCATCGGCGTTCGAAGCACTCAGCGTTCGGAATTTTGGTCTTTCCGAACAATGACCGTTCTGAATTTCCACCTCCGCTCGAATGAGTTTCTCAAAATTGTTTATACTGTTGGAAAGACATAGCTTATGTCCTACCCCGTCTTCGCAATCTGTCGGAAACTCGGTGCAAGACGTATAAAACGTCTTGACGACGGCATAAACCAATTCCCCCGACTTCCGACATTTCGCTTGGCCGCCGCGTCTTGGGTCCTTAACGCCGTTACCATCCATTATTGCAGATTGCTGTTTCATCAGTTCTTAATAGTCGCAATCTCGGATCACCGAGCAAGATTGCGGTGTATAACGTGGACGTTGGTTCGAAGGTGTCGAGTCACCCACTCGCAAACCGGGTAACTCGTCTCGCGTTACAAGCGCCCGGCTATTCCAGTCGAAATGGTACCGAATTAAATCAACGGTTTATCTAGGCCCGGGCCTCGAAACGCAGCGATAAATCGTGCGATTAATTAGTCGCAGTAATTAACTGCAATCAGATGGTGAACGAATTTAGGTGGTTGTAATTCTTGGGTCGTGGAACGACTGAGGTTGAGAACGTAGGTGAGAAACGGAAATAACGGATGTGGCGAGGACACGTGTGAATTGTGTGGAGAGGGATAAGGGTGCGTGAGTCGGGAACATAAGTCGATCCGTGTGCGGGCACGGGCCATTGCTGGCGCTGTTGGAAGTTGAAAAAAAATGAAAAAATTGCAATTACGTTTTCAGTGAACGGGAGGAAAGTAGGGGTTGGAAGGTGAAATCTCGGCAAGCTGAGGTTCAACCTCTCGTGCATGTTCAAACTCTCTTTACTATCATACGCGTACTCACATGGTTATCTGGGTTGCTTTCACTTATGAAAAATTCAATGAAAAGTTGTTTGTGCGGGAACGCAATAGATAAGCGTAATTGAGGCTGGATGTTCGGAAACTCCGAAATTCGGAATTGCCCGACTTTCGAGTTTTGAGCTTTCCTACGCGTAATCACAAAAACAAAAACACAAAAAAATCACACTAACAATATCGTAGAGAATTAAATTTCCTACAAAAAAGTCTAGGACGGCATACATCTAGCATTGATAGTTCACGCGTGGGAAAGCTCGAAAGTCAATGCAGTCTCCGTTTCCGAATCTTGTCCGTTCCGAGGCATTATCGTTCCAAACATTGTGCGTTCGAAATGTTGGCCTTTCCGAACATTGCTCGTACCGAATTCCAAGCCCAACCCGTCGCTGTATCCAGATGATGCTTCTGACGAGAGTTCACTAGCAGGAACAACAGCACAATGAGAGGCATCATGGTGAATGGCACGAAAACGGTACGATGAAATGGCAAATCCTACGGTCCGATAGTTCGCTAGCGGATCAAGTCCGTAGGACGATGTTCCGACAGCGGAAGGGTCGGACGGTATCGTCTATTGGTCATCGAAGCACATAATTCTCCGGACCAAAGGCAAGACCGTACTGTTCAATTTGATTAGCAACATCACCGCCAAACACGGCCATTGGTCTTGTTCAGCCGTGCTACGGCTATACATATATCCCATTGCCCTCACAGTTTGCGCGAGGACTGTTGGCCACTCGTTGACGAACTTAGCTGATCCATTAATCGAATGACTGCTGGAAACTAGAATCGCAACGCGCGTCACGAATCTCGACCGGGAGCATGACGACGATATCTTCTCACGTGGAATGGAGACCGACGCGGAAACTCGGTTAGTCCGGCCGCGGGTGTAAGTCAATTCGTGTCGGTGCCGTCTACGTAACGGTGTCAAAGCTAATTTGAATAG
The DNA here is from genome assembly GCA_963662125.1 of Diplazon laetatorius. NCBI lineage: Eukaryota > Metazoa > Arthropoda > Insecta > Hymenoptera > Ichneumonidae > Diplazon > Diplazon laetatorius. The sequence goes on from OY759159.1 coordinate 1,369,852, forward strand.
TCTCCAGTCCCGGAACGTTTCAAGCATTAAATTTCGAACACTCTTCCACTCGTTGCCCACGATTGGTTCTTCCACTTCAGTAATGTGGAAATAAACCGCGCTAGTGAAAAAGAGACAGAGAAGAGAGGGTGAAAGAGAGAGAGAGAGAGAGAGAGAGAGAGAGAGAGAGAGAGAGAGAGAGAGAGAGAGAAAGTGCGAGAAAGACCGAGCGGGCGCGGTAATGAAAGCGCCGACTCGGAGCTAGAGCTTGATCGATTTTTCGCGTCTGCTTGAACACCGGAACCCGCGACTTTCAATCATGGGGAGCTCCAGCCTCAACATTCAAGCCACAATCGAATTCTTCAACATATTCGATAATCATAATATAATAAAGATTCCTGAGATTCCGGAAAGTCAATTGGCGACTTTCCTCTTTGCAGGTCAGCCTGTGAGATGACGATTTTTTTATTTTGTTTCTTTTTTTTGAATTCGGGATCAACGACTGGCAACTTTTTTTCTTCGATTAAGTTTTGAATCCCCATGATCCAGGTTTGAACGATGGATTTACCATGGCAACCGCAACTCCGCGTGCACCTGCCAGCCACAATTTTGAAACCACGGCACGGGATAACCCGTCCACTGGGCGACCGAACCAGCCGCCTGAAGCTCCGCGCCTCCGGAGTCCGAAATATCATTGGGGAACCCGGGCGTTCAATTTGCAGTAAAACTTCACAGCCACGCGGACTTATACTTTCGTCCAATTCACGTTCGTGCGACTGCACATGTGCATCGCGAATATGCATTCGCTTGGTCGCGGTGTTCCTGAAACTAGCGCAAATATATGCGACTCCGAGAGAGTTCGATGTCGAGTGAAAAAAAGATTTGAATACATTGGGTGACAACCGGTTTTACCGAACAAAGCCGGCTGAAGGTCGAAAAAACGTGACCTATGACGTTGTCCAGGCTGACAAGGTTACCCGACCAGGTTTGGAATTTCAATTCGGTCTGTAATCAAGCCACCCTATTTCCCGTGAATTTATTAAAATCCAGATGATCGATGACCTCGATTCGAAAGCCGAAGAAACTTAGTATTTGAATATCGCAATCTTGTTATTCAACGTGCACGTATTTCCGACCTCAATACGCATATCATAATTGTATCTGCGCCGATGCAAAACACTGTGCTAGGTTTTAACGAATATCTCGTCTCTGTGGACTCTCCGAGCGAACCGGTAACAAATGTGACCCGCCTGAGGCACTCGGTTCAGGCTACTTGTTGTTACCCACCAAGCTGTATATCTCGTACTCACATTATTCTCGAACTTTCACACACTCGCAATGTCCCATGCTCGTTCGCATATAACTTTATCACCTGCACAATTCAACGATTCCAATTTCTCAAACTCCATTATCTTATTTTTTTTTTTTTTTTTTCGTCAACGATCATATATACGATCGAATAGGTCAACCAGGGTTTTCATTTGAATTTCAATATTTCCCTGGGCTATTGGATCGATTTGGTCCCATTGGCGAATACGTCACAAGCTGCATCCGCATGCCATAGCGCAATAGGGACACGTTCGTGATACATATATATATATCACGTTCAATTATAGCCAGAATTTTATTATTATTTAATTAAATTTTCTCGATACAATTACAATTTGAAACGCAATTGTAGACGATGTCGCATGTAAAATCTGATTGGACAATGGAATCTGAAACGAACATATTCGACGCTTCAATAAATAATCATGATAAAATTCATCGAATCCGTGTTTCCATATGCGGATTATTCGAATGAAAACTAAACGAAATAAATAAAAAAATTACAAAAAAAAAAAAAAAACAAAAAACAAAAAAAGAAAAATGTTACGGTTGAGGGAAAAATTGCGACCGAGTGTACGCCATAAAAAATTGATTATCAGGAATAAAAGGCAATTGGAAAAATTGCGGTTTCGGTCCATACATATATATATGTCTATATAACAGAGTATGTCGAGAGCTTGTGTTGGAGGTGACCACGGGAAGAGCCCACATTTTACTGTTCCCCGTTCCGTCCAATAAAACTCGGTTTGCCCGATCGTGGGAAACCGCAAGGGTTGCCACAATTTTATCGGACACTATTGGCAGGTGCGTTGCTGGTTTCGCACTCCGATACTTGTAACTGGTGCAGTCGACTGCCTGCTAATGGCGCATCACGGCGACCTTAAAAGAAGCGATAAATGCTGAAACGTTTTCACGTACATGCCTGGGGGGGGGGGGGGGGCACTGGAACAATGGCTCGCGTTACATCAGTTTTTTTTTTTTTTTCGGATGGAACGTTCCCATGCCTAATTATTCAACAGAGTGCCCCGTAGACGACCTCGCTTTCATCACCTCTGTGATTCACGCAACAATGTTGGCCCGAACTATTTCCGGGTCCAATACATTGAAACTATATGACAATGGTTCGGCCTATCGCGTGCCTTGAACGATGGAAGAAGCCTGGCCGGACTGTACATCGAGATCTACCACTGCGGCGGTCTACAGCTCGGCCGGTGTCGGATCTACCAGTGAAATAGATACGGGTTATGTCGGACATTCGTGTCAGACGAGCCGGTGCTTTACGGTCCAAAGATTAGATTGGCGTGACAAATGGTTGGAATTAATTTCACCGTTGTTGATTGTGCTTGTTCCCCCAATCACGATGTACAATAACTGACTCGACCACTTGAAAAGCCATCGGCATCGTATATTTCAACACCTTCACGAGAGCGTTCTGTCGGGCAATCGTTCGGAAACGGTAAAATTCTCGTTGAGGTAGTGGAGTTACAGTTCATGGGTGGGAATACAAGTTTCGAATGTTCGATGCTCCGACGGCTGGACGTTCCGAAAAAATTTTTATTCGAATTAAATTTTCCTCGAAAATCTGAAATCTTCGATTTTTTTTCGTTACGACCGGATAATGTAGCGAAATTTGAAAACTCGAACGGTTAAAGGTCCGACAGGTTGATAGATCGAATCGAAATTTCCACGAAATCAGAACTTTCATCGACATACCCGAAGAATTATTTCATTGCCGAGGTGAATTTACTTACTGGCCGACAGACGACGGATAAACTCAGCTCGGTTCAGCCTGGCACTCGCAGTTACTCCCGGAATCTTTCGTGAATAACGATGAAAGTTGATAGTTTTCTTTATCTTTTGGCTTTCAAGCTCTCCGAGATTTACGTAACCGCGATAATCCATTCGTAAAACTCGTAAACATTCGAACGACACGCTTCGTGCGGCAAGCGTTAACGCCGAAGTTTGTTAATTCGTGATACTCGTTCCAAGCTGAAACACCTAATCGTTCTTACACGAAAATCACAGCCACACGCTGTGGGACTGAGAGACGCGAGAGTGGGTTGGGTCTTTGCGCGCGACCTTCTCGAGATCGTGGGAGTAGATGAAGAACGAAAGTTTTTCAATATCGATTTAAGAATTTCGCGACTTTACGGTAAGTCTCGGAAAGCCGAAACGAGTGTCGGGTAGATGGGCCGTGGCAAGTTGGCGCCATGGACTCTGGCGAAATAAAAAAGTCGATCGGTGTACTAATCGCAAAGACGATGAAGGGAATTTATTTCACGCATTACGAACATATTACATTACAAATTTATTTAAAAAATATCCATTTTCGTCACGCTTTTTTATTTGTTTTTCTTTCATCCGGATACCACGATAGGGAGGGGGACGCTCTATTTTCGCATATTTTCCAGCATATCTTCTCAAATATGTTTTTCCAAATTCTGAAAAAAAAAATATTTTTGCATCTCCCATAGCCAGCCCTTTCAAATGATACCCCACATGATACATCAAATGATTGAATAAGAATTCATATATAATGTGATTTATTATTTTCTTGTTTGGTGAGTTTTCGTTAGTGTCGAAAACAAATTTGAATGATTATAACTACGAGTGGATAAATTAATTACCATGATAAAAAAAAACTGTCTCAAATCATCCTACCCCATTTGAAGTCACACTTCTCAACTGTCCCTCCGACTCACACACAAACACACACCACACACACATACACACACACTGTTTTATTTCCTTTGTCTCCGTCTTCATTTCCTGCTTCGCCATTGTATCCGTTCTTCTTTCGAAAAAACCCCAAGCCGTGCTTTATTGTGGTAAATTATTATCCCGTTAAGCTCTCGAGAATCCGTTTCGCCGGACGTTATTCTTTCTTTCGTCCTGTGTTTAGCTCATCCATTATTTTTCTCCACTCGGATTCTTCGGCACTTTTAACGAGAACCGAGACGACCATTCAGAGTTCTGCCACTCGTACCTCATCCGACCCACGCTTGACAAGTCACAATATTTCTTTACCACGAACTTACCATCCGGACAACATTTTTTTCCCTCGACTGTTTCGACTCACGTTTTTTTTTTTTTAGCTAAGCATTTACTCCTATCCCCATTGTCGTCGACGATAGTACGATACGCGAATCAATGTGAAAGCTCACTCATATTACCCACACGAGATGTATCACAAACGTCGTTCTCGCTTTTGTTGCTACAATACGAAATCGAACAAAACATTTTTCGAAAATATCGTCCGCATGAAAATTTAATTGGGAATGAGATTTTCACGAGAAAAAAAAAGTTGTTTGTGATAAAAATGTCGACGAAAAGTTTATCAACGATGTGGTTTTGGCGCTAAATAAAAATGATATTTTCACCGAATTGCAGGATGAAGCCGAAGGGATGATCCGATTCGACAAGACGCTCAATTAACACGACCAGCGGTAGACAATGTCGGATAAATACGAATACTTGTCATTGTCGATGATACGCGAGGTTGTACAATTGTTATTCCACGAGTTCTAATACTATTTTCACACTGGTTTATTTTCATATATTAATTCACACTATTGTTCGTTCAGAGTTTGGGTGCGAGTTTCACGGTGCTGAAAATTCGTTGCGTTGTAATGCCCACGAAGAGTTCTATTGTTAAAATTTTCAGTATCGCGTGGTGCGCCCCGTGAAATGCGCGCGAATTCTGTGCAATGTATTATAAACTCTGATCGAGATGTATGCAAAATTATAGAATATTCGCCCACATTAAAGTTTTGCGGATACAAGATGAAACGTGATACAAGATGTAATAACGTCTATTTGACGATATTCGATGATTATGAATTTCTCTAGCATTCATAAAGCAGTAATCGAGATTTCTCAGATCGAGGTTGTAATTTTAGCTGGGATTGTAGGTGTGATACATTATTAATATCATTGTTCTCGTGACATGAAAATTTACAGGAATTAAGCATCTATGGATCAACTGCAATTCTATCATGGGCTTATCCATGGAAATCTCCTGGGAACCGCTTTATCTCGCACAAGGACTCTTACAATGAACACGAGTTGGGCCCCGACGATTTATACGTATTATCACTGTTTTCCCATCCCTAATGCCACTGTTTCGCTGATAATCGTGGCGGGTGTTATTGCCCTCGAGAAGTTCACGGTTTATCTCGAGAACTCTTGCGAAGCTGTTCAACATCTCTGATCTGTTGCGATATTCCGAAAGTCCTCCAATTTCAGCACGACGAACTTCGACGGAATCTCAATAATATTATTCATCGATGGTACTCACACATCTTAACAATGAATACCCGTACACGCGAAATCTAGCAATATATATATATATTCTTGTCTGATTTTTACGTGTTTTTATTTTTTAACACCAATAACGATGGAAACACGAGTGGTTGTGAAAATTCAATGAGATACATAACATCTCGTGCTTGCTTGAAATCGATTTTCGAATTTGGATTGATCATGTCGCGAAAAAAAATTGCAATTTTTAGGTGACCCAGTCACCTTGAATAAAATCAATTTCAACGAATTATTCAAACTAAAGTGCTCGTGTAATTTCGATAAGTACAACAAACACGTTATTTTTCGGTCTGTCGTCCGAAAAATGTAATTGATTCCTACCGAATGGAAATATTTGAATTTCTAAATTATCCGTTCACATTATTTAAATTCCAAGACGGGAAAATTTCGTTCACACGGATTTTCACGGATTAACTCAAAACGTCTTTCGGCTTGCAGTCTATAAATACGTATGTATGCACCGGTCGGTTTCATCAACATTTGCTTTCGATCAGACATTTTCATTCCCGCGGTCGTATCCTCGCCGATTCTTTTTTTCACATTTTTTTTTCTCGACCGTAACGCTCCGAATTCTGAAACACTTACCGCCAGTCGAGTTCTCGGAGCGGATAAGCCCGTTGGAGCAAAGTATTAAGCCGCTTCAAAAAGCTTCGTATCGGATAGACAAATGGCCGAGCCACGCCCCTTCGTTCACCGATTCAACTCCAACGAACTTCGAGCTTAATATTTAAAGCTCGTGAGTGCATTCAATTTGTAATGGAATGCGTAAAAAAAAATGTGTTCGAGTATTAGTTGCGCAATAAATTGTGGAGCCAGTGACGATGAGAGAGAGAGAGAGAGAGAGAGAGAGAGAGAGAGAGGGAAAGCTCTATCGGGCCATTAACCGTACATAAATTAGTCAAATGATAATGGATACGACCTTGTAAGCCTCTACGTTAGTAATTTCATTCGATTCGCGTCATTGTCAGATATTCCATTAATTGTGAAATGGACGGCAACTACAAAAAAAAAAAAAAAAAAAACTATTACGCGAATGAGCCACACGGATGCCGAACGAGATGGAAAACCCAGTAAAATGTTTATCTTCGTGAAACATTTATAAAAAATTCATCGTGAAAGGAAATTTCACCACCTCGGTTTCTTTTTTTTTTTTTTTCACCCTCCATGAATTTTCATCATCCGTGCGATTTTCAAATATTTTTTTTTTTTTCGTTATTATTTTTTGACAGAAGCAGCCGTGTTTATGTTTACGCTCCGGTTGGCAACAATACCCGCGAGCTTTACAGCGCATAATTATTCTAGTACTTATGATGGCCGGTGAATTTTTCTGTGTGTTGTTTTTTTTTTTTTTTTACTCTTCACATCTTTCGAGTTCTCCTCGTGCGGATGATTCGCACGAGATTTTTTTTCGTTCTTACATTTTTTATTTTCTCGGAAACCACGGAAAAAAAAATGGCTGACCGGCGGGCTGAACAGTTTTTAATTCGTTGGTGCAACAGCGATGGGAGAAAAAAAAACAAAACATCGAGGGGCCAACGGGAGAGCGAACAAGAGAACGCTCGGTGAAAATACTAAACCAGTTCTCGTATACCTTAAATATATATATATATATATATATATATATATATATATATATATATATATATATGAGATTACGAAGTTCTTTGTTTGCGGTGAACAATCGAAGTACACTTCTGCCGCTGGCAGACGGTGGTTAGACGAAGCGAAGTTTGAGCTTGCAACGACAGAGCGCGGGCGAGCGGAATTCCATCACGAGCCTATACACAACGAATAGCACAGCCACGTCGTGCGACTTTTTGCTGTGGCTATAAGTACAAACCACTATCGCTCAAAACCTCTCGACTGACGAGCTAAATCGCACTGGGGCTGGGAAAATGCAAATAGAAGAAACAAAACAACCTGCAAGTTGAAACTTGCAAATCACTTACTCATGATTTAAGGCAAGCTGCAAGTTGAATCTTGCAATTTGCTTCCTCTAAATTGTAAGTAGTGAATGAAGATCCCCATCCTTGGATATAACTCTGTATTTGAAGAACCATTTAGACGACTATCTCGAAATTTGCGGACGCTCCAGTGGTAACAGACATTTTTTGAAAAATTAAAAACGCTGTGAAATTCGAACGGATGCGCCGATTATTGCAAAAATTACAGATGACACAGAGATTGTATGGCACCACATGTGTGCAAAATATGAGCGTTGTAGCTTGGGCGGTTCTCGAGTTATAGACGTTTGAATTTTGGAGGTAAACGACCCGAGATTCCACTTGAAGGAAAAATTACACAACTGCCAGATTCGTCCTGCGATAACACAAACGTTTTTTCCCGCTTCGGTACGACTCAAGATATTCCAGGGGCAAATGATTGCGAATTGAAATGCTGGGGGGTCTTTGAATATGGAGCTTGGGTCAACGCACAGGTTATATTTGTCTTGAACGACGAGTCTGACGAGGGGACCCCCCAAACAACACTCGAACGCTTTCGGCTGCATTAACCACCGTTCCGTTCCAGAAAGCTCACGAATGTCCTCTGTTTTCCGGCCTCGAGCTGTCTGCAGCTCCAGACCCTGGCGCGCGCAAATTTCCCTCGCGCACAGACGACGGTCCGTAGACCCGCACAATACGCGCTGCACGGTGGTTGGTTCATGGTTCCGTAAAAACCGAACCCCTTCTCCCTTTCCCACCCTGCCACGGTCGCTTTGAAGTACAATATTTTTCCGCCTCGTGGTTACACCTACGCACACTCGCGGCAACGTGAAAATTCAAATATCACCCGCAGCACTCGCGTACCCACTGCAGCTTGGAGTTTACGAGCCCCAATCATCATTCACTACACTGGAATAAACGCTGCGTGAAACAAAAGTGGGAAAATTGGATTTTCATTTTATTACGTTTTGTTTTTTTTTTCTACTTAGAGATTTGCGAGGGGGCTCGTCGTTTATGATTTTTTTTGAACATTGAAAACTTTACGCTTGTCACAATTCCGTGGGAGATCCAGTCACGAGCACAAGTTTTTCGGATACCGAAATTAAATTCTGCAATGCTTGATAGATTTTTTTTTTTTTTTGGGGTTCCGTACCGTCGACGGAAAAAAAACAAAAGCTTTGGAAATATCATTTTTGATAGCATATTTATAGAGATGTTTTGGAAAATATGTGAAAATAGAGCATCGCCGATTTTCCTCCTCTCCCTCCTCCTGGCATTATTTGCGAAACTGCTGAACCTAACGTTTAGAAAAATGTAGGAAGTCACGATAACGCCTTTCTTAAGATCTTGTACACGCGAAAGGTTTCAATTTTTTTTTTAATTTTCTATTTTTCAATCGGCTAATTTGAAAATCCGCTATTTTTTGGGGTGTCGCACTAAGATGATCCCTCAATAGGCTAGTTCAATGTATATAAACGTTGCAAAAAGTGGTTGGGACTCATTTCAAAGTGCTCCTCCACGTTGTCAATGTAAAACGAACGGTGAGACAGGTTTTTCTCGATTTCTCTGCGGTTTTTCCGGTCTGAATTTTGTGGGCTGTTATCGCTTTGGAGAATTCTCAATAGTCACCAACTGATTGACAATCAGCTCGAAGAAAACGCGAAGCATTACCCGTGATGCGGAATGTCAAGGCGTTCACGAGCGGACAACGTCAAAGAGTTGGGTTCCATCGAAGTTTGCCACGACCGCGCACAGTCTGATCTCGAGATCGCAAAGCTCGAACAACGTTCCACGACGATTTGCGTCTTGCACACAGTGCCCCCCCCCCCCCCGTGGCGCGGCACTGGGTGTACCGTTAAATTGGCGAAAATTGGAGGTGTAAACGCGAGTTTCGAGGAAATCGTGTAGTCACACACGTCACGGAGTTTCCCCGGGTCGACGAAGTTGCCAGCGAGTCTGTTGGTAATACGCGAATGCATTTCGTAGGTGGCTGGTTTGTTCCGGAGATACCGACAAAGTGATGATGAACCCGTGAACGCCAACGGTACGGCTTATTATCACCGTTCCAAGTCTACTCGAGTATCCCATTAGTGCAATCGCTTCGAGCAATAGTTACCACCTCGTGTACCGGATACGGATATAACCGTCGAAACCGTGAAACCAATCAAAATAATATTCTTGGGGAATTACTCTCGCACAACTGTTTCGTGAATTATTGCAAAATGTTGTCTGAATTATAGATTTTTTTTTGTGCTTAGGAGCAGGGAGAGAATTATGACTTGAAAGTCAACCGGTCGGAGATCGCGAATTTTCACCATCTCACGCGATATTCTACGCAACTACTCCTCGTTCACCAACGATTTCTTTCATAATTAGTCCATCTAGGGCTAGTTTTATGTCAAAAATGACATTTCACAACATTTCGTGTGAAAATCGACCAGTCGAGTCGACCGGTCGACATTCAAATGATAATTGACCCCCAGAACCGGGTGAGTTGGCACTTCAATCTTTCGAAGTTAAACTTCGATCTTACACTTTTTCACAAAACCAAAAATAATAAGCAATATTTTTCACATACCACCAAATTCACCGATTGATTCTCAGATATTTGTACAAAGAGTTTATTTACTTGTTCCGATTAAATTTAATTTCACATAATTCACCTCAGCCATTCAAAAAAACGTGGGCCAACCAATCCGTTTTTACCCCACAAACGTTTCATCAAAATTATCAATCCATCGAAACAATATTTTCAAATAACCAAACACAAATTTCCGTTCGAATAAAAGACAAAAAAAAAAAAAAAAAACAACTGTCACTCGATCACGAAACAAAGAAACCTTATCATCGCAAAATTTAAATTCACCACCGAAAGTTTCAACATCACATATTTTTCTCCGAGAAACCGAGTTTCACAAAACGTAATTCGATAATTTATTATCTTCCGCGAGCTTGGGAAGATCGAGGACGATGAAATTTGTCAATTTCCGGTTTAAGAAAATTGCGCGTCGCCACACGTGTGTCCGTAAACCGGAACAAGACGGGCGACGATGGACCGGAGCGAAACAACGCGACGATAAGAACGAGATGAAACGAGGGAGCGGACGGAGGAGACACGAGGGTTAGGCGGCGAAGAGCAGCTCGGTGGTGCGGGCTGGAGGGGGGGGGGACTCGATTAGATTTGGGACGAAGACGGATGAGAAAAAGCTTCGAGCATCGGAGGAGGCTGTTGTATCTGGCGTGGCAGACGGTGCACGTCTGGGTCCCTGCACTGCGGATCTCTTGGCCGAAATCCATGCTGTTTAACTGGGTACCAACACCAGTGCCATTCAAAGCGGAAGCAATGGAGACGCGGCCTTGGAATTTGCGAATTCGCGTGCATGCATCACGAAGGAGGATCGGCGAGAAGGAGAGACCGTGAGAGACGAAAGAGGGAAAAAAGAGAGAGAGAGAGAGAGACAGCAAGAAGGACACAATGGGTAGCGAGAAAAAAAAATGAAGTGAGCTTTTGAATTCCCGTAGCGTTGTCGTCGCGGTGAGCTTCGTACAAGCGTGCGAACTCCACACCGGAAGAGTAATCCTTCGCTTCTATTTTTTTTTGTTTTTTTGTTTTTTTTCCTCCTCTCGCCACATCCTCCGCCTAAGGCTGTAGTTGGGATTCCGCAACGGCCGGATATACTTCGCCGAGGCGGACTACAACGTCACGTTGAATGCTGAAGATGCACGAACTGGGACGCGAAGCTGTTGGAAAGATAGATAAAAAATACGAGACCAAACGACGTTGAGGAAAAGTTGATACGTGCGCAACCCACACCGGTAAATACGTTCCATTCTCTCTTATCTAACGTTTAAGCACTGCTTTCACCGGTGGACTCCGTGTTTGGTAAACATTGGGATGCACAATCTTGCGCACAAATAACGCGATCGCCACGAAACTCGTTCAACTCGCGAAACGTTTTATCGTACGAAAAATATTTTTCACGAGATAAATAATAATCCGCTTCTCGACGCGAATAGCTTTTCCAACGGGTTACACACGTGTATACATCATTCTCGATATCGTTGTAAACAAAATGTTAGATACATACGATGCGATCCGATATAACACGGTGTGTGCTCGGGGCGGAGCTTCGTGCATCGCCGGAAACCACTGAAAATATAAATTTATTGCGAACTTGGAAAGATTGGGTGTAGGTACGGAGAAAAATTTCGCGTATCGCTATTTGCCGTCGGATGTATTGGCTGCCTTGAACAAAATATGAAAACGCTACGGAATAAAAGAGAGAGAGAGAAAGAGAGAGGGAGAGGGGGGGGGGTAGGACATAACAAGAAAAAAATGAATCGGTACGGCGAAAATATATTTTCCTCGGAGATAAAGAAAGCGAGATAAAAATCGGCTAGGAATGTCATCGCTTGTGTGGATTCGCTGAGTAGTATATAGATATATTAAAGACTAATTATAACATATATATATATAATATACTAAAAAATTATACTACAAAAATACCGAAAAATGTGGCGCAGCTAACCGGAAAACATAACCCAAAAAATAAAAATATAAATTACTTTAATTTTTTTTCAAGGTTATGTTTGCCGAATAGCTGGCAACATTTTTCGGTGTTTTTGTGCTATCGTATCTTATAATATACATTTTATTCCGGATTTTTTTTCGCGACCGTTTCTGTATTAAACTCGGAAATGTGATGTCGTAAATGAGTTTAGAAACTTTCAAGTGAATTCAGGTAATGCAGTAGGTGAATTTAAAAATCGAAAAGAAAATCTGAAGGTGGGTAACGATACTTCTTTTTTGGGCCAAATAAGAACCACCCTCATATACATATATATACATCCGAAGGTGATTAATGGCAGGTGGAACATTTTTGCGTTACTCCTATTTCTTCGGCTATCTCATATTCCGCATCGTCTACCGCCGCGAGAAATCGCTTTTCCAATAACCGATCGGGACACACGGTGGACAAAGATATTTCGCGGATGCTCTCTGTACTATATATATATATGTATATATATATATATATATATATATATATATATATATGTACACGCTGACTCGCACGGTGGAATAAGTGCTTTCGCGTTGCTGCCAGAAGCACCGCTGCGTCAGCAGTGCCAGAGGCGTAAGGCCACAGCGACGAGAAAAAAGGACACGATGGAAAAATAGAAGCTAGTGCCGAAGCGCGGTGGCGAACAATAATATTCGAACGTTTTTTTCTTTTCGTTCTTTCTTCTTTTTATACTTTTCGTGTATATTTCATTCTTCGAACTCGTCTTTGATTTTTCCAACCGTACTTCCGCAATAGATGAAAGAAGAAAATGCCTAGCGAGAGTCTCAAGTTTTCGACGTTTCTTGTTTTTTTTTTTTTTTTCTCGAATCCATGGATGTACGCTGTCGAAGCGACATTTTTTTCTTTCATACACGTGAAATAGATGGGATATTGGTTTTTTGTGTGTAAACATGTGTCTACCGACAGCGGGCGAAAGAGTTTCTTTGGTGGAGTAAATTGGAGACTCGCGGATTTTGCGTTACAAGAAGTAGTTGCATCGGACACGAAGCGCATGCGCGAGCTGACGGGCTCGAACGCGTGGTCATAAGTGGATAAGCAGCCGCCGTGGTCGCAACCTTAGGCGTCATCTTAGGCGGCTACAATATAGTGGAGACTTTTTGCCATTCCTACATGCCGTACTGTTTCGTATGAAAAGTCGTTTCTATGTTGTGAGTGCAATGTAATGGAATGGTATACCGTACAATATCCGAAAAACTGTGACTGTTGTGGGTTTTAAACGAAAATTCGCAAAAATATTGTTGCAGATGATGTATGAGCTTATTGACCTGAACGGATAAGTGTGATATATGGATGATAAATATGTATCGATTTGAATGAGAGTGCAACATTAGATGTGAGAAAATGCTCGAGAATAACAAGCAACTCCCTCCTTGAATATTATTACCGCTGAATTGAATTAGTGTGAAAAAAATTTTTGCACACGACATACCACCCGAACTTACTTCACCCGAATAATTCCACGGATATGACGATAGACGATTACACATTCCACCGTAAGCACTAGCCCCAATTCTTTTTCTTTTCCCATTTCCGTATCATTGTATTTGCATATTTACCGAACCCTCGGTACATACATCGAACCGTAGATGAAAAACAAAGATTCCCGACGATCCAGAACGAAACTAGCTACAGAAGAACGTTTATTTTATTGTTTTTCTTCGTTTTTTTTTCTACCAACAACATTTTTCGTTCGTGCGAGGATAACACGACTCAGCGTCAACGAGACCGGGTCGCTACGTTGCATTCAACGGAAGAATCCACGTGATTTGATCCAGAGTTGTGACTAACGTTCAACGTTCATTCGATGAAGTATTCACGGTGCGTGTTCCAAGTAAAGATAAGCCCCCCCCCCCCACCCGCGCCCCACACGCCTCGTGCAACTTATCCGAAGTGAGTAGGTGCATGTGTATCGCGTACGATAGCCCACGAGAGCCCGACGAGTCCAGGATACGAGGTCGAGTCGAAAGCGCATGCAAAAACGGACGAAAACAATAGTTGGGGATGAAAAAAGGAAGACAGCGTAGCGAAACAGACGCGTGAAACAACGTCCGCTTTATCTCGGAGGGTGCGAAAGCGCGGGGGCCACGGATGAGCTGGGAAGCTGTCGGAGAGGCTAGCACGTGATGGTGAATCTCCATTTGGACGATCCGAGTGTCGGAGCGAGAAGCAACCTGTACAAGCGGTTTAACAGTTGCAGTTGAACATGGAAAAGGAGGAAGACGAGGGAGACGACGGGTGATGGAAAGAGGTGCGATTTCGTGGAAACTATGAGGATAAAGATGGTGGTTGAGTGAGAGAGAGAGAGAGAGAGAGAACGAGGGAAGAAGAACAGGGGTTACGCTCGTTCAGCCGCCACCTACGTGACCGGAATTCGAGGGAGATTCGGGTTGTCCAACCAGCGGCGGGTAGCAGCTTGGCCGAGCCTCCCGGGTCCCACCGACCCAGCTAGCCTCCTATATACGTGTACATATATATATATATATATATATATATATATATATATATACGTGACACGAGAAAGATACACAGGATCTTCGGGTTTTGTCGACTCCTCCCAATCATTTTGTTTTTCCAGTATTTTTTTTTTCACTCTTTCGACACTTACGACACTTCCGCGATGCCGTTAATTCCGCAAGACAATGTCGCAACGAAGTCTCGACAAATTGGGTTGTTGTGAGTGAGCCAACGAACTCGACGGACAGTGTTAGCCCCCCCCCCCCCCGTGACCTCGATATCAGAATTTTCGCGTCGTTGTTATCGTCGCGTTTAACAACCATCACGGTTCGAATCAAAACTATAATTTGCAGCTGTGCAATGAGATGAAGGTTGAGTCAATCCGGCAAGATGTGCCCCAATCCAGTCGGTTTATTGCTCCAAGTCGCGATAGGCACGAACGATGGTGACAAAACAGCAATTAACGCGATAATCATCGGGGTCATTGGCAGTCGTCTTATCTCAGATAATCCATTGTGGTTTTTGAGACGAGAAACGACACTCGTTCACCACCACAAAAATGCTTTCGAGCTTCGTCTCTGTGAGGGGGATATAATGGACCCCGGAAGTTGGGTCGTAGTTCGTACATTAACCCTGACCTACCCCATGTCGTCGTCCCTTTCTTGGTGGAATGTGGCGAATGCCAGAAGTTGGGGGGGGGGGGTGGGGCGAGAAACGTCACCTAAATTTGTGATTCATTCACATCGTCGTTCTGTCCCACGTAGGGTAAAAGTTGGGCGGCTAACTGCAGTCCCGCCACGGATTCCGTGAGAGTAACATGTGAAACTGATGCATAGTTCACTATATACATGTATATATGCATGTAGAGTACTCCATCTGGCCCTAACTCGTGTAACAGCTGGCCTAAACGAATACGTTCACCAAGAGACGTGTATAAATGTGAAGTTACAACAACTGCAGTTGCAGCGGAGGCAGCACCAGCAGCAGCAGCAGCAGCAGCAGCCATTGAAAGTCTGCAACGGCCGATAACAATCGTCGCGCTCAAGCCCGAGGACTGTCGATTACCAGGGGACTCCTATACGTTCCTGATTTATCGCCATGGCAATGCTGCCAATTCAATCAAGATGGACCAAAGCCGATCTGGTCAAAGCCAAATATATACGATGAAGCCAGCTAAACGTATTATCCTCGTGACCCTACTTCACGTGTTTCGCTGTTCGATTGTTCATCAAATTGGTAATCAATGATACGAACTGCAATCTTATTGCTTCGGTGAGCTTTCCGGTTCTTCGTCTTCTCGAGACTTTCACGGCAGATGGATGTGGAAAAAAGCGAAATTCCAACGGGGGAATTTCGTTCGACCGCAACGATTGATCATCCACGGTTATCCAATTGAAATAAAACTAATTGAAATCTCGAGCAAAGAACGATCGGGGTTCGAGTGAGCGATTTGTAATCGCCTGATTGGCGTGTATTGTATCGAACGAGTATTTAGAGCTCAAAGTACGCTGCACCTTGTACAATACGAGTTTGTGTCCGTGTGTGTGTGCTCGGGTTCCGTTGATACGATTAGAATTCTAAAAGTGACACACCCGAGTATTTGTCCTCTGCAGAGGGCATCGACGGTTAAAAGTGCGTGAGTTGTGCATTGGTTCACATAGCGCATGGCTTGTAGTTGTGTGTAGTAACGTCGTGTGTTTACATAGTGTGTGTGTCGACGAAAAAGAAATAGATTTTCCACCAGACGAGGCGGAAACCAACAAATGACAATGTGAGGCCGTGCGTGCGCGCGGGGGGGGGGGGGCCTCCGGGCCGCCTCACCCAACCCAACCCTCAACACTGCCTGGCACAATGCCAAGCACACACGATAAAACATTGTTCTGCGTTTTCATGATGCAACATAGATGAGTTTTATATATATGTACAGGGTGTCATATCTACGTTTATGTGGATGTCGATGTGTATACAAACACACACACACACACACATATATATATATATATATATATATATATATATATATATATTTGTACGTACACTCGTAGATATGACCCCGAGTTATATGCAATGTCCGCGAATCGTTTTTGCTCGGAGATTCGTCATATTGCTGAATGCATGAAAATTGCAGTTGCCATTGCCGCGACTGTTGCTCGTTCGCAGTGGCCCCGTATTTAGTATTGCATGTGGATTCTCGTATCTACAATGCCACCGGCCGGGCTTGTAATAAACGTATCTATAATTTGGTGAAGCATCGCGCATCGTTGGCCCACTGTACTATGTTTCACAGGCGCTCTGACCGCCCGGTCATATAACTTTCACGATTACACATGTATGGGCGTACACGAAAAACAAAAAAAAAACAAAAACAAAAAAAAAAAGTACATACGAGGCGTTCTCTCACAGCGGTGAATGAAATAATTTTATGTTTTGCAAAAAGTCGAAAATTGCAACTCGTAATGCACACAACAACTGGCCTCATTCCCAGGGGTAGGAGGGTTTTTTTTTTTTTTTTTTCAATCTCATTTCCATCTCGACCTCTGTCCCGTCTCGCTCCAAAGTGCATCGGAGTTCCGGGAAATACGTATGATAAAATATAACGTTATGAACAACACCCAACACCGCTCTTTCGAATCATATTAATGTGCGATGGTGCCAATTAATGAGAGTAAAATGTGCGCGAGCATTGTCGTTTTGTACCGTCGACTTGCTAATTAGCTATAAAACGCTCGAGCATGGCTGACAATAGTTACGCCAGCCATCGTAATATTCGTTCGAAAGAATTGAAATAAAAAAAAATAAAAAACAAACAAACAAACAAACATACGTATGTTAATAAAATTGATACAATGCAACCTCTCATTTATCTCTCGTGTAATTTGTCGTAATGCATTCATTATCGACGACCATAAGGTTTCTCCGGACAATATTCATGAATGCACCGGTAATGGCAATTAAACGTTGAAATTACAAACGCGCTCTGTATTTCCCCGTGAGACAACGTTTATCACGGGCTGAAAACGCTTCGATACAATTTCTGTTATCTCTTCGAAATATAAAAGACGCCCCGGTACGCTAAAAAAATTTATAAAAATTTCATATTGAATTATTTCGATAACAAGGAAGATTGAAAGTTGCAACGGATATCCAAAGTTTTTTCGAGTTTGAGTAGAATTGATGGCCGTGTGACACAGAATGGCCGTGCCGTGGCTAACGACTGAGCAAGCGTGCATGGATATACGGTCTGAGTTTGAAGGATCGAGCTGACGGGGCGACGAGAGGAACAAACGCAGATGCGATGTGGCACGACCTAGTGGCCGGTCCGGGGCCGGGAAAACAATATCAAAACTTGTGCCGGTTACCGCGAGAACGTTGTGCACGATCGAATGATATTCCGTGGGTGAAAGGCTGAGAACATCCGCGGGAGGGAGGGAGCGAGGGAGTGAGGCCGAGGACCTGCCATCTGGCGTTCCACTGCTGCTGCTGCTGCTGGCTGGACTCCCGCTACCGCTGGCGGGTGTACGTTGTCTGCATTCGAAATGGCGTTACGCGCTGTTGGTTCAAGTTGGCCGGTGAGGTCCAGTGGCGAAGCTCGTGGAAATAGCGGAGGGGGGAGGGGGGTTAGCGGTTCGGGAAACGGAGAAAGCACAACGCGACGATAAAGCACAAAACTTGTATGCTTCGCCGGATCGTTCGGCCGGTTTGTCCTCGAAGCCAGTCTGAAATCGGCAACGCACGGATAAAACCCCGCAGAGCGTCACAGCCCCACATCGACTACGTGTCAACAAGTTATTCCCACGAAGAACAAATGCAGAATCGGCGATTCAAGGGGATAACCATAGACGGGGGAAAACGGGCTACGGCAAGACAACCGACTGGTCGTCGACGGTGTGCCGTTTTTTCGGACTTTCGTGATGGAAATTCGCTGATGCGCTGATGCGTCAAAGCTTCCGTGTGGGACAGTATACGACAGGATGATAACGCATATACAGCAAGAAAATTGTTATCACGTGGCTCGTAGCTTAACACGGTCGCCTAAACGAGTACGACGACGATCGTGTAATCGCAGACGAATATTCGACTCGTTCCTCTTAACAGCCTGACACGGCTATGTGTGTGTGGCTGCACGTGACGTATATATATATATACACAGCTATACGACAATGTGAAAAGTTGAACGCGAGCCAGAGCTAGGCTGCATGCATGCCACCCTGCGACGGTGTTATTCATCGAAATTCATCGCGTAAATTTATCATTTTCCGCTTCACCGCCGTAGAAGCATAAACCGGAACGAATCTATGCACCAGTACGCTCCGTAAGTCTGCATACATTTATGCATGACTCTACCTGGCAACGATCGAAAGCGTGAAAATTTCCCTACTTTACTGGGACGGATACATATATATATGTATATATATTCATTTGGAATACATTACTAGATAATATAGTGACCCTTTTTTTTTCAAATAAATGCCCGTATAAGTAAGTTACAAAATCGGGCCTATGATGGCCAATGCTTCGTCATACCAGTTGTAGTTATGAATAATGTATACTTACCATTTAATGACGATGATGATATGAGTGGATATCAGTTTTGGGAAGTTACGAGACAGTGGAAGACCCCCAAGGAATGAATATCGAGACTTAGAAACCTGCGACGTTTTTATATCTGTTCTGGATCGATTTGGTGGACCCTACAAATGGCACGCGCTTGATAGCAACGTCATGGTGCTCGTAGTGTGGAATTCTCGGAGTACACAGCGCTCGCACATGCAAAAGTATGAAAAGGAGCCGCTTCCACTCCCGGCTACAGAGGGTTTGGCTGGCCGCACCCCGCTAGCGGGACACATCACGAGATTCCCGAGTTCGGGTCGGCAAGGAGGTCAGAGAGACGGATGAGAAGCAGGGAACGAAGAAGAAGATCCGGCGTACGAAGCTCGGGTTTTCGGGATTGCGACCATTCTTCACTCGCTTCGCGATAAGGGACAACCGCGAAAACAGCTTGATGCAATGCACCATTCTGTCGTGAAGCGTGCGCTCACCCTCCGAATACCACGAAACGTTGGGGGCGCAACGTCGGCAACTCGTCGTCTCCGATGTACTCTCGAGAGTACGTTTTTTCTTCTTCTTCTTCTTCTTCTTCTTCTTCTTCGGATCGTTCGTTTGAACAAACATTCATCGATCAACGCTGTCCAATTTTCGTTGAGAAAGATCTCGGAAAATACCTCAGTGGCACGTTTGACATATATCGTGATTGACCTAATCCGTTACCGCGTGACATCGCAGTAGTGTGGAATTTTTCGATTGTTCTGAACGATATACAGCTGACGAATCTACAATTGTCACCTCTGTCAATGTCGTATTGCTGAAGTTTGAATTTTCTTTAACACCCAAATTATTCAAAGTCATAATATTCTTTAGCGATATTTACAAAGCGAGTTTCCTATTAAATGTGCTAGAATTCAATATTGTTGGCTACATCATGAAGCACAGTTGCTATTGAGTAGTTGAGATTCATGACTTCACCAATTCAAGTATCGCCGCAAGGTAAGTACTTCTCCCTGCAGAAGCAAATTTTCACCCGTAACCATTTTCATGTGGGTTTGATAACGCACGTGCCCATCTTCATTCGACATGATTCGCCTCTTCGTATTCCCAGGTTTGACAATCAACGAGTGCAAACGAGAAAATATTCGAGTAGCGATAACAATATCAAGTGGGAGTGGATGAAGCGCAGGTGGAAACAAGAGAAACACACGGAACGAGGAATGATAGGGTTGCGATGGTACCGGATCGTTGGGCTAGCGACGGATATATACGTCGATTCAGTCAGGTCGCTGCTCACGCTGATCACGGCAATTTCTCTCATAGTTTCTCGAAGCCATCGATGCTCGCGCTCGATCGTCGGGAGCCCTCGACACTGCTGTTCCGAAGCACGACGGCTACAAGTGATCCCAGTGATGACAAAACGCGAATCCCCACCCGCATGTACTCGGGGATCGTCGAGTTGCGCCGGCACGAGAGGTTCAGGTTAGTTGGACTAATTGAAATAATGGGAATTTTAAGTACGCACGGGAACCGGTATTTCGTGTCAGTGGTATAACATCTACTTCAGTGTTTCCCCAATTATTTTTTTCCCGGATCGTCAAGCATCGCAGCCCCATCGAATCCTGACTTCACCATTTTTGCCTGTTTCTACGGTTGTTGTTTCGTTACGTTATTCATCGATCCATTTCTGGTAGTTCGATTTTTTTTCCATCTCTCAATATTCATCGTCGTTGCAGTTGCGACGTAACAACACTCGAATCTCACTAACGCATAACGACGAACAATACCCGCCTCCCCCACCCCCCCCGCGACTCAACATCCCAAACGGCGAAAACAACACATTCCGTCGAACAGCCATTCACCCTCCAACTTTACCTTTCCAGTCTTGCCCCTTGTCCTCGAGTTATCCGGGACTCTCGGGACCCTCTCACGTACACACGTCCCATTTCACATGTTTCCAACATCTTCAACTCTGTCGGCAGTTAACCTAACTACATGTTCTCGGTGTGGTTTTCGTGTCCCGTGGCATCAAGAATGGCGGAATTAGCATTGTACGTGGCACAGCGCTTGGAACTCAGGGCATTGCACGATTGTTCGGTATACCTGCGTAATCGAAAACCAATTACGTGAATCTAGCGATTGTCGTGTATTAATACGGGCGGAAATTGCTGATGCACAATTTCTGGTCGGGATCATTGAATCTATTGAGATGCGATTTACGTATTTGACGTGAGTTCTTGAACGCAATCTCAATTCATTCCAAACCTGTCGTCAGTGTCTTCTACTCCGAATTCCATGCGATTGGAGGTATCTAATCGATTCTGACGGTTGTAGCCAAATACTAATGAGTCTAAGCCTAAGATAATATATTTGAGGGATTCCATATCAATTCAGACAGTCAAAACCCCGACATAATTAAAAACATTGATTTCAAAAAAAAAAGTTGCAATACAGATCCCACTCTGAAATTTTGGCCAATCTCATATTTTGACCTCCCGGAAGCATGAAAAAAAATCAAAGTTTTTCATTATCTCGGAATACGAGTTTCTCCATTTGGGGGTAGTTTTGAATTTCTCTAAAGGTTTTAGGTGATCCAAAAACTCCGAAACAAAATCATGGGTGTTTTTGGGGTAAAATGGAAACCGAAAAATAATCCTGAAGTGGATCGGCGGAGGTCAGCGTTTTGACTGTTTAAATTGACATGGAATCCCTTATATGCATTGTGTAATAACGACCCCGCAACGCCTGGACAATAAGACAAGGATGATAATGCGATATTGTTTCAATCTCCGAGTACAAGACGGCTTCTATCGGACGATTCTGCAAGGTGTCCTTGGTCTCAACGTTGCCGCGAAATGGCTAGCCGTAGCAGCAGACGCGGAACTTAACATCGACGCTGTACACTGGTTCGTTCTTGCCCCGTTAAGTTCATGTGCCGTATACCCGTGACTTCATCCTCGTCCAACGTTATGCAACTACCATCGTCGGAACACGCATTACTAGCCCTGATTATTATCGAATCTTGTACAACCGGGGGAAACGTGTTTCACGTCCGAATTGGCAATTTCGCGACAGCAGTAATTGGCTCGACAATGGCCGTAACCCAAGTAAGCTCAACAACTACGGTAAATGGTGCGACCCATACCCTGCACCATGTCTATCCGTTATGTACGTACCAACATTGTGTTTGAATATATTTAACTCAACTGTACCAGCATGATTGTTGGAATAATATGATCTGTGTTTGTTGAAAAAATCTCAGGATCCAACATGGATTTCATGATGCATCTTCGACGGTCGAGAACTCACCTAACTTTTTTTAATGAAATTCCTGACAAATTCCTTCTCGCATTTCTATCGTTCAGTGATTTGATGGTTCTGAATTTCGACCCCTGCTCGATTATAAAATTCAGAAAAACCTGCACCAACTTACGATCCTTTCGATCGTCTCTGACCCAAATTTAATGGAAAATCATCAGCGACAGCAATATTCCGTTAGCCACGAGTCACAAACGCGTGGAACTGAAGTCATTGAGGTTAATGACATCAAGACGATGGGAGGTGAATAAAATTTGTCCGGCTAATTCCTCGACTATTTATTTGCGCTGTGCCATCAGATTGAAAGTGGGAATACGCGGCGAGAACCCGGGAAAGGACGAAAAATGGTATACTGCGAAAAGCTGGAAAGCGCGAGCGAAAGAAATCATCTCGATAGGGTGTTAATTAGACGGCACGCTTAATTGAGTTTGGAGTTTTTGCGAGAGGTGCAAGAGAAACGGTGGGTGCGATGCAAGGTAAACTGTATGTTTATAGACGGAGGAGAGCTCGAGAGCAGAAACAACCAGCAAGCAGATGCTCCGAGCTTGCAACCTCGCTCTCGCGCTATCGACGTCTACGATCTAACTACGTTAGCGCTCGTACACAAAATTAAGCCGTTAGTCTCTCACTCACTCTCCTTCTCTCTCTCTCTCTCTCTTCCCCATTCTCATTCTCTCTCTTTCTCACTCGCGAGCCCGCGATTCGTTCGCAAACGACGCGTCGTTGACCTACACTACTTCGGCGGCGCCCGCTTTATCCGGCTTTGCTTTCCCGTTCAGACTCATGAACCTTTTGCCGCTCTAATTTCGGTCTCTTCTTTTTGTAATTTGTATCTACCATGAGAGACAGTAGAATCAGCGATAACTCTGTCGTGCTTTTCGGGCCCTTCCCCCCGCCCCCCCCCCAACCGCTCCGACTTCACATCACGACGTTTAATTAACAGTGTCGCGAGATATTTTCAGCGCTGAAATGAAATAAGTAATGATGGCACCGCTGTCTCGTGGAGTATTCCATGAGCTATTGCCACTCCGAAAACCCGTGTTTTTTTCGACGCTATTCGGTCTGGTGACGCTATGTGATACTATCGGACAAAACTTTACGTTCAAATGCGATTATATTGGTGTTGCATGTAAAACCGTCATTTTTTAATTGATTCTGTCTCGAATGTTCATTTTGGTCGTCGTGCTCGTTCGATCGCGAGTATCACAGACGAAATTAGTCCAATGAACTATTGCTTATTGTTACGTTAAACCTGGGACCCTATACCAAGCTGTCGGGGTCCTGGCATTTCGGCGGTTTGTGTAGTCAAGTAAAACCTGGTGGTCGCATCAGGAGGTGGCAGGTTTTTCGAGATCAGGTTTGTGCAGAATAAACCGTCAGTTCCCGAGTAAAAATTTCCTCCTTGGCCAGCACTGCGCTACCATTTGGCTCAGCGGCGTGGCAGATGTCTGGGTGGTCGCTGCCTCGCGCGTGGCCCCGGTATATGGCTATTGAAGGGCTCAGCGAACGATCCCAAACGGCAGCCAAGTAGTTGGCTTGTAGTTGGAAACTGTATAGCTCAAGCTTGGCCGGTATGTGGCTCTTGCTTGACCCGTACATGGGCTAGATATCGCGATTACGTCATGCAGATTGGCGTATGCATGGCGTGGGTTTGGCGGAATCATAGATGCACTATTTGGGAGCTGTATGGCTCGTCCACACGCTGTCAAATACTGGGCATATCCAACTACGAGCCATCAACTACTTGGCTGCCGTTCGGGATCGTTCGCTGAGCCCTTCAATGGCCATATACCGGGGCCACGCGCGGGGTAGCGACCACCCAGACATTTGCCACGCCGCTGAGCCAAGTGGTAGCGCAGCGCTCATGGCTAAGGAGAATATTCTTACTCGGGTTGTTATACACCGGCCACTGTATGGAACACTCGAACGTGTGAGCCAAACGATCTCCTCTGGCTTCGCCATGCAGTCGCCAATCACTTTCGTTTCCACAGGTGAGCCAAGCAATGGCTCTGGCGGTACCATATACCTGCCAAATATGCTATGCGCCCGAAAGTGAGCCAAACAGTATCCTCTGGCTCTGCCATACAAATGCCAAATACCGTGCGCGTCTATCGGTGAACCAAACTGTGCCTTCTGGTTCTGCCAGACCAATGCCAAATACTCTACCGCAACAGGGGTCTGGCTACCGAGCGTTGCCTCATGAGACATCGTGTAGCCAAACGTTAGCGAAGTGCCACCCAAATATCACGGGAGCGTACAACGAGCTGCCAGCGCCCGGCCAAGCAAATTTTTTTTACACGGGTGCCGTTCGGGATCGTTCGCTGAGCCCTTCAATGGCCATATACCGGGGCCACGCGCGGGGTAGCGACCACCCAGACATTTGCCACGCCGCTGAGCCAAGTGGTAGCGCAGCGCTCATGGCTAAGGAGAATATTCTTACTCGGGTTGTTATACACCGGCCACTGTATGGAACACTCGAACGTGTGAGCCAAACGATCTCCTCTGGCTTCGCCATGCAGTCGCCAATCACTTTTCGTTTCCACAGGTGAGCCAAGCAATGGCTCTGGCGGTACCATATACCTGCCAAATATGCTATGCGCCCGAAAGTGAGCCAAACAGTATCCTCTGGCTCTGCCATACAAATGCCAAATACCGTGCGCGTCTATCGGTGAACCAAACTGTGCCTTCTGGTTCTGCCAGACCAATGCCAAATACTCTACCGCAACAGGGGTCTGGCTACCGAGCGTTGCCTCATGAGACATCGTGTAGCCAAACGTTAGCGAAGTGCCACCCAAATATCACGGGAGCGTACAACGAGCTGCCAGCGCCCGGCCAAGCAAATTTTTTTTACACGGGTTATAGTCATCAAGTTACACCGTACATTTTTTACGAGAACCTGGGATGAGCGTGATCCCACATTTTTTGCTATATTCTCATTTTTAATCATTCACGTTTTTTTTTTTTTTTTTTTCGTGATTCATCTCTGTAAATCGGTTCGTCATCGGCAGTGATGATATTATATACTTAGTGATACGATTTTGGAGACGAGGTCGAAAGAACATTTTTTCAAATACGTGTACAACAACTTTAATGAGTTTTTATTTTTCGATCAAGTTAAAAAAAACGCTCTGAAATCGTTTTTCTCACTTTGTTCAATCAAAAATGTTATCAGTCATTTCTCCGAAGTCTCATTCCATCTTCGTGTTTTGAGAATGCGATTGTAAAGAAAACTTGTTGGATCTCAGTGTTGATTTGCTACGCCAGACCGTTCGATAGTTGCGAAAATCCCAATTTCGCATTAACGATTCAGTCTCTCGTGGGACCTCAAAATACACGAGACACTCGTGATCGTATTACGTCAGTAAAAATCCAAAATTATCCGAAAATGAAGCCGGGAACCGTTTTTTTATCCATCACACGGGTCCTAATGTTTTGCATAATTATTTTATCACCCAAGATTTGATGTAGTACGAATGTCAGTAGGTCACGAGGAAAAAAAAAAGTCAACGCTTGTCCTACATAGATGAAAACACAAACCGCAGCTTTCTCCCGCTCAGACGCGGGATCTCCGACAACCCCATTCTCCGGTTTGGTTACCCAAGCACGCTCGGCGTTGCTCCAACACTACGAATTCCACGAATACTCGCTGTCTCAATTTGCCGGATAAATGCTTCACATATCTTGCCACGCTGGGAAAGCTCTCGTGGAAGATGGAGAATGGAGATGAGGCACAGAGGACAGCGAAATCAAGAATGGTCTTCTTTTCGTAGACCCGGTACAGTCTGGTTTCTGGCACAAAACGTTATGATAAAATGAATTGTAGATACAGAGAGACAAATGGGTGTCCGAAGATTGAAGCAAGTGCTCGAAGAACAAAAGCACCGGACACCACACAAATTCCGATTTTCAATAACTTCGTCGCACAAGAACAAAAAAAAAAAAAAACTCTCATAACATCATCCGTCAGCTTCGTCCCAGTACCCAATCGACCGCAAACCATCCCATCTTCGTCACGTCTATAGACACTGAGAGCCAAGTTGCTTTGTGAAGGAACGACGGAAACGTTGGGTTTGGGTGAGTAAGATTGCGACGACACGGCAAACCCGGAGAAAAAGATTCGCGACAATCGCATTGGAAGACCAGATAAGACGCGAGCAAGACGAAAAAGCGAAGGAAAAAAAAAAAAACTAACGAGAGACACTCACCTGATTGATGGCTGAGGACTGCTATCAGGGGCCAAATGGCCCGCAGCCACTTTCTGCGATTTTCCTTCATGATGCGGATTTTTCTCTACCGTTTGCGTCGAGACCCCGTAAACGTCACGGTCCGTAACACAAGAGGCACACCGGTCGCAGTCCGGTGCGCTTCTCCGCGCCCCTTTATTATTCCTAATAACGTTATAACACACTGCTCGGACGATTTATTAAAGCTCCGACGAGCGACACGCCGCGGTATCTCTCGTCGTTAGTCACTTTTAAACACCACCGACGAACGAGGATGCGTTTTAATTGCCGACCACATTGCCATCATTATCATTATCGCCTCACGTATAATTCGTTAATTTTTTTTTTTTTTAATCTTTTTATTCAAAACTTTTTTTTTATTAATTTTTGTTTTAAATCGCGTTTTACTTCGTCACTGCGGTTTGCGGTGAGACATTCGAAAATAACTCACTCACTTCGATTCTCGGAGTACATGATTATTATTTTTACTTTTATTATTATTATTATTATTATTATTATTATTATTATTATTATTATTATTATTATTATTATTATTATTATTATTATTATTATTATTATTATTATTGCATAATTATTTGTTTACATGGCCGAAGTCACTCAAACTCAAATTTTCCGTCGCTAACATTTTTCTTCCGTCAGTTTTTCGTGCTCTCGAGAATCGTGTTTTCCACTGGATTATTTCTCTCCACTACCCATTATATCACGTCGTGAAGTTCGGCCGGCTTTTCCGGGGGAAAAAAAAAAAGAAAAGCGTTTTAATCTCAAGCTTTTCTTCTGCATACAGCTTTCTCTTTAGCTTGCGTTCACCCTGTGGCGGTAAAACGAGAGTGCTCCGCGACGGGTAAACCACAAGTCTCCGCCCCCTCCTTCTCTATCACAATCTCGCTCTCACTCTCTCTCTCTCTCTCGCTCTCTTTCTCTCACTTTCCTTCGCGCTCGTCCGAGGGTGCTTCGACGTGAAAACCACCGTGGCGTCGTGTTTCGTCGAGCTTCGTGTACCCTCTCCACCTGTCGGGTCTGTCCCCCCCCCCCCCCGACCCTCTTCCTTTGATCTAAATTTCTGCTTCGCGAAAGCACGAATGTTCGGCTGTCCGGTGGCTCACGGTTTAACGATTTACCGAACGCGAAACAACGTTCAACGACTTAAATTTTCACAACTTTCACGAAGAAAATTCGCGCCATTACGTTTTCACAATCATCTTAATGTTGCACGACAAATTGACGAAACTTTCGCGACGAGATTTTGAAATTTTTGGTACCGAAACAATTAAACACCGAAGATTGACAAATTTGGGAGAACGTTGTTTAATTCTGTCGACGATTAATTCGTGTTTCGTGACGTTTTTTCACGATTTTCACTGATAGTCTCGATCGCGTTGCACTCGACGAAAGCAAACGCAAAGCACGAATACACTTCAGCATCTGTGTTTGTCATTGAGGGTGAATTTGAATTGCCCCTCACCTCCCCCCGCCCCACCACTCGGCACACCGGTACGATCACTTTAATTCGCTTCGACGTCACGTACACAGTCGCGTCACAGTCTACACTTCTACGTGCATCTCGAAGTTCCACGTTGAAGAACGTCCAAGCCGGTTCTAACCAACGAAATGTCGACGATCGATGTTTTTGTTTTTTTTTTTTTTCCTATTTTTTTCTCTTCAATATTTCATTTATTTCTCAACTATTATAAAAACCAACTTAACACGCTGGACACGGAATTATCGACTCAAACGTTTTTTCTTGCTGTTTTTTTTTCAATCGAGTAAAAAAGAATGTGGTCGATGAAAATCACAACCTGTTACTTTTTTTTTCTGGAATCCCGATACGAAGCGATCGGTCGAACCATCGAATTCGAACTGCACCGTAATTCGTATGCCGACGTCGCCCGACGCATTGCCTCGAGCGTCGGCTATCTCTCTCCTCTCCCCGGCTCGTTGTGACAATTTTCTCCGGACTCGTTAATCCGTAGCTATCCGAACCATCCGTGACTCGTCGGACTCCCGGATGGAGCTTCTTATTCACTCGGGAACTAAAATTCTTCGTCCTCGGTTTGTATCCCCAGCACGTTTACTCCAGTCCCTTGAAACAAAGAAAACAAAAAAAAAAAAAGGTTTGAATACATTAAGTCGGGTGTCACGGAAATTTCCGTTGGGGAAAACGGAAAAACGATTCCAGGACAATATCATCATGACGAGTCTCATCACGACTACGAAACATGAATTACGATCGCATCTGAATAATTGATACAACATTTGTATCGTGAAAATCGTAAGATTTTTTTTTTTTTTCAAAATGGAAAACAATTTTTTTTTTTTTTAAATAGTTTATGATAAAAAGAATAAAAATGGAAACCATGCCCAGGTCGGTAGTTCCGTTGTGTCATCAATATAAGGAGACGGTGGAGTCTCGATCGGAGCTTTGAGCCTCGGGTGGTGTTAATTAATCAATGAATCATAATTGATCGGGCAGTATCGGTCGGGGACATGAGACCTCGGGGCCGAAGGGTTGTTTACTCCATTAACCCCTTGGTCGGGGGGGAAACTACTCGAGTATAGCAGACCGAGAGAACGTCGTGCGAGGCATATACCGCGTGTGTATACATTGGACGTTGCCATCTGTATCTTCCATGGCCCGGGTTAGGTCGATATGGAAACTGAGGTTGTAACATCGTCGTTTCTCACCGAGCCGTGCTCTCTCCGCATCGTACGAATCTTCGTCCGGCGTACGGATGGATTCACCGACGTTGATGGAAAATTTCGCGCATACCGAGCGATAGCCGAAGACGAATGTAATGGCAATGACCAGTTATGGGGGATACATAGTCGAATAACCGAGGGCAGAAGAGTCAATGCAGGTCGCAGACGAGATGACCAACTCGCACCACCGAATAGCCAAGGTGCTTCAATGTTGTTCGTGTATATTGGGATGTCACTCCCCAAGAAAAAAAAACATTATATGCAGTCTATGTATGAACTATATATAAACTGTATATGCCCAATCGTATATATATAGTCTGTATGTAGATTGTGTATAATTTTTACTTGGGTTTATATGATTATCATGGATTTTCAATGCTCTCAACCCCTCTAGAATGATTTAATATGTTCAATATAAAGTACGATGCATTGCAAGAATCAATGATGAATATTAAGAGTGTTTCTAACAATGGATTTTTTTTTTTGTTGTCGTTGGATGTGCAATGTGCTGTATTTGGTGTTACGAGAACCAGGTTTCCACTTGGTCCATCCCGAGTGCACCGAAAATATAGCATGGGGGTCGTACATACATAGACACATCGAAATGTACGAGCAAGGCATACATGTAACTGGGTCTTGGGTCTCGAGCGAGAGACTTTGGCGTTAGGCAAGAGCCGCGAGAGGAGACTACTCGGGTGTTCCGGCACTTGGGTCGAGTCTGGAATGAGTCTCTGGAAGCTTTGCCAGTGGTGTATACCGGATTGATGCACCGTCCCCGACCGAGAGCCCCAGCAGCTCGGTCGTCACAGCGACCAAGGACAGACGACGACCGGTGAATAGCTACCGGATGTAACTTTGCGCTCGAATTCGTC
Source organism: Diplazon laetatorius (assembly GCA_963662125.1). Lineage (NCBI taxonomy): Eukaryota > Metazoa > Arthropoda > Insecta > Hymenoptera > Ichneumonidae > Diplazon > Diplazon laetatorius. The sequence goes on from OY759159.1 coordinate 1,400,136, forward strand.
CAAGTACGTGCAAAAGCTCGTAGTTTCCGTGAAAATACTTCGACCATGGAAGCCAAGTTTTATGGGTTTGGTGAGTATCGGAGCGATGCCACAATTAGGTTCTGGGTTCTCATCTGGGCTTCGATTCGATCTCGATCGGTATTGATGAGTTTCAACAGACTTTCATCAATCTCGTCCATGAAGTCATACCGATAAGACCCCTCTTCGAATCAAAGCTTCAAAGACGAGGGAAAATTTGTTTCACTCTTGAGTTAATAAACGATTTCAGTGATATTTCATTCGTGCGTCTTAATATGTTTTATGATTCGTGCGGTTTCGTTCATGAATTTGTGCTAAGATTTTCTTTTCGAACCAATGGAAAGAGTTATTCGATCGAGACTCGGAGAAATAGTGAGTGCAATATATTTTTTCTTTTTTTCCACTATTGTGATAACCAATGTTCGAGGGAAATACGTCATTGATTCTCATTGGTTGAATGTCGAAAAGTCGGTTTGAAAAAGATTTATGTGAGTCGTATGGATTCGGGGTCGTGCATGACTCTTCGCCAGAAAATCTTTTCAAAGCTCGGCTTCGAGACTCATTCCGAGAAGGGATCCCCATATACTATATTCCCCTTGCACGGTTCCTCTTGCATGGGGAAAGTTCGTAGGGGGGCATCGATAACCGTAAAAAGCTCTTATTGCCGAAAGTTTAGCGGAAAAGTTTTTTTTTTTTTTTTTTCACAGGGAGACGCGAACTTCGAAAGGTATTCCATTGAACGGATGATGAAGAACAGGAATGAAAGGACGAAGAATACAGGCCGGTGTGGACTGTTGATCCCTAAAGCTGTAACGCAAAGAACGAAGCCGAGTTTTTTTCAATCGCAATCATTGTTAACCGTAGTACAGTAGTCGGAGGTTCTTCAAACCTCAGATTGAACGACAAATAACTCGGAACAATATTTTGATGTTGATTGAATGGCATTGTTGACAAGGAAGAATTGACATTGCAGTCGATTCAATTACATCATTGATTTATTTAGTATTTTTACGTATAGTTTGAATAAATTGAATACATTAAATCGATATGAATTTTAGCTACAGCATTGCAATGACTCAAAGTATTATGGGGTTAGTATAACCCCATAGGGGCGTTTTTTTTTTCGTACGCGAAGTGTCGGGTCTCAAGGTTAATCGTTGATAATGAGCATTGAACGTGAGAATGACATTTTCTCAGTTTCATAGTTTATGTGAAATTATTTGGAAAAAACAAGAATCCAAGTTGGAAGCTCTCGTCTAAATCAGACGAATAAATGAGGTGGAATCGAGAAGTTTGATTGAACGACTTCAGAATCTGTATTGGCACATTGGGATAATCCAATAATCTCACGAATCCAAATGACATCAATATTGGTTGAATAATTTTTTTTATACAAACAGTATCGGAGCACTGTAAGCACGATGAGAACCAAAAGTTTTGATATAAAATGTTCGTTCCGAGTGAAGCTATCACGTAGCGACGGTTTGAGCGGTCCGAAACTTTTTCCTTCTTTCCTTGCATCGCAAAGATTTTATTGGTGACCGAAGAAAAAAAAATAAATCGTAGGTACCGGTTGACGAGAGTGTGATTTTACGATGGGAAAAAAAAAGAGGGAGAAATGGTGGAATGCGTGTTCAACTGTTCGTATCTCGGTGTGAGATCATGCGTGGCGAAGCTTTTTTTTTTTTTTTCACGAGTTGATCGATGACAAAAGCCGTTACGGAAAAAAAAAAAATTCGCAATAAATATACGTTCCCGTCCGGAAGGCGTTGAATTTTTCATGTAATTGTCATTTTATATATATTTTTTCATGAAAATTCGTTAATAACAAATCCAAATGACTTGTCCGATCAATTATGCTCATTGGAACTCACGAACAGGCATTTCCATTTTACCGAATAAAATTTTTCATAATTATTTTCATGGAATTGAAAATTCGTGCATTATTTTCGATATATTTTTTCAAATGTAATAACCTACACGACGTCAAATGGACAATCGAAAAGTTCGTATTACGGTTTATTTGAGCTGCTGGAACTCTGCCAATGCTGGAATGCCACATTGACCTCTTGATACAAATGTTATCTGCCTCTTTAGTATTTTGCAGTGATGAAATTCATGACGAAATCAAGACTATGTTTTATTCGTTGTTTGGATCACTGCTTGATACTTATACTCGAATAAGCAGTAATAATATATAACGGACTAAGTATTAATAAGCACTACGAGGATGACAACACCTTTCGATACGCATATATATATATATATATATATATATATATATACTCAAAAGAAACATTTTACCAAGAATCAATGTGTGCCATCTTGCACAACTCCACGGTTATTGGCAACGAGAACGAACCGCTCATCCACCTGTGTAACACGATTCTCACGGGCTACCAGATGCCTCTGGGCATTGCTCGGCTGAACGAACAATGCGAACACACCAGCTAAATTTACACACATACATCAAGCAAATTGCGCGGGATCACGAACAATGTTTTTTTTATTTTCTTTTTCTCCAAGTTTTTTTATCGCGCTCCACCAGAGATTTTTTTCTTTTCGAACGTGTAAGTCAGCGGACGAAACACACTACGCGATAACGAGGTTTGTCACAGGGGTCGGCACAACTTGTTCGAACAATGTCAACGACCTCCATCTTACACAAAAATCTATAGCCATGACCTCGAAAATATTTTTCTTTCACCATAGATCTCGTATGAAACAGGATTGTTCAATCCATTAGTGAACGAGTGAAAAATCGTACTTGCAATATCGCAAACGAAAAAAAAAAAAAAAAAAAAAACATCGAAATACGTTAATAAAAAAAATGAAAAAAAAAAATACAAAAGCTCGATCCCAAGCAATCGTGAAATTGAAGCACACACGTCTGTGATCATAACTCGTTTCTTCTTTCATATCTCGCCCAACCGGAGTCGACGAGATAAGAAAAAAAAAATAATAATAATAAAAATAAAAATTTAAAAAAACGCTTGCATCTCAAAAGATAGTCGAACGAACATATAAATTCGAACGTTTCGATAAACCGTAAAAGCGAAGGAGCGTGAAATCAAGAACGCGAAGAGGAAACTTTTTGTTTTCTTTATTTTTTTTTTTCACGCGGTAGATACAGAAAGATATGAATAAGGAAACAGAATCCGAACGCTCGAGATTTATTTTTCACGAGAAGATGGGGGATGTTGGGCGTGAGGGTGAGAGTCGTAATACGAAGAACGTTGGGTTTTTCAACCGGTCGGAAAGTCGTGTTATAGCTCGGAGCGTCCAAAGAGAAAACATAAGAAGACGAATAGGAGGATGAAGAGAAGCTAAAGAAAAGCGGCAGAGAGGCGTTATGGTGGCAAGAGCGACTCCGGCTTCTGTGCTTGCGCTGCTGCGGGAAAAAAAAAAAAAAAAACAGGGTGCCCTCACTGATTAAGACGATTTCAAAGGAAACAAACACACGTTTACTCCACTCAACATCACACACACACACACGCACACGCACAATCGTGAAATGGAAGAAAGTAGCGAGAATGTGAAATTGTCGTAACAGGTTATTTTTTTTTTTTTGTTGTTGTTGTTTTGTTCCACTGGGGGGGATGAAACGGTTGAGAGAAAACTGTTGACGATGTACGAAAGCTGCGAGCAGGAGTAACACAGTCGTGACTGGAAAACACACAACTCCGATGGAGTTATGTTGGATGCAGTGTGTCTATTGAGTAACCGTCAACAAGCATCAACGTTCGATTGGTTACAAAGCTTTCACGGTTTTCGCTCCTCGAGGACTGGCCGTGTGAAAACGGCATAAAGGCTAAAGCTCGCTATAGCGAATGTGTCACGAACAACCGAAACGGCCACTTTTACATCGACTTTTTTTTTTGTACTATTTGGTGACGATTTAATGGGTTCGCTTCTCAGCGAGAGAAATTCAACGAATAAAACGTATATGTGTGTGTGTGTGTTTGTGTGTGTGTTGGGACACTCGACAAAAGCTCTTTGGTGGGTGCTTCGACTTGGCGGCGCACGCGTTACGACGAAACGTTGGGAAGCGTATAACCTCGCTTTGGGACTTTGGAAACTTTCCGAAAGCAATCTCATATCCAGCTTTCTGTGTCAACGTTAGTGGGTAGTCCCACCGCGTCACGTCGAAAACGTCGTTGTTGATGTTACATGCTGATGATTTCGTGTTTCATATTCGTGAATTGTTGGATTATTGCTGTGCACAAAGGATAGAAGCAATTCACGAGCAATTTTATTTTCGGATATTATTCTGCAACTATCGTGGACTCTGGAATCGGTGAAGTTTAAATCGAACTAATCGGATGCAAAAAAAAATGTAATCAATTTTTCATTTGATTCATTATAAAAAAAAATTATTTTCTTATATCGGATTGTTGTTTTTTTTTTTTTTCTATTGAAAACTGGTATTTTCGATCAAGTCGTATAAGTCGTTTCATATGTCAACGGTTATTTTACTTGACACAATTGGATTTATTCAACCGATTACTTGAATTTATATTTTAACAAAATCGATTTCTGTTTTGACAAAATTATATACGATTTTGTGTATGAGTGGTTTAGATTTTGCAATATATAAACTGTGATATGCATCAGCCTCATACATACATTTTCTACTTGTGTGTGTGTGTGTGTGTGTGTGTGTGTGTGCATATTGCACACGATCGTCGAAGCAAAGTCGTTGCTGCCAATGGACGTTTCGTTCGTCAGCATTTTTTTTTTTATGAAAAAGGGTTGAATGTTGCAACAAGTTTTTTTTTTATCATGTTGAAACATCGAAGATGCAACTCGAGAAATTTTCCGAGAGCCTATCACAGAACCTCCGCGAACTCTACCGATAGTTCAATCGTTATCGCCGTCAACCGTTGATCGAAGCACATACGTGGCAATATAACTCGTGTAATACGCGCAGGTTATTTCGCAGCAACTGAACACTCTCGACGCGACAAACTTTTGGCTCTTTCAACGGTGGCATTGTACTCGTGCCGTCGGTGAAAAGTTCGCTCGTGATGTGACAGATATTATAATTGTCGAACGAAACACCGAAAAACTGGGTTAACAGGGTAAACCAGTTGCGTACGAATAAATATTAATCTCGAAGCACCTTTGAAGAACATTTTTTTTTTAACCACACATACATACATATATATATATATACCAATTCAGTCGACAAAATAAGGATGAAAAATAATAATAACAAATTCACTTATTCATCGATATTTTTCTGTATTTTTTTTTTATCAACATCCGATGTTTTAATGATAAACAGAAAAAAATTGTTTAATTACCATTTTTAGAAATTATCAAACGTCGATGAATAAATTTTTCACAGCTCCGTAAGTTTTTGCACCGAACGATTTTTTTTTGTTTTTCTTTTTTGTTTCGTTTTTTTTTTTTTCGAAACCTGCACTTTTTATCCTTGAACCACGACAATCGTGGAATTTTTCGAGCGCGCACAAGGTCGAAAGATTTGTCGGTAACGACCGCGATATTACAAGTCGCCTGATCCCGCGTGACGGTTTGCCCGCGACTGAGCGCTCGCGGACCAACTCTCGTGAGTTTCCCGGCTTCGCCGCCAGAGCGTTATCGCACCCCAAGTCGAATCCCACCCCTTCCACCGTCCTCCCCCACCCCTCGGCGACAAAAAAAACACGACCGCTATACGCATTCGTGCGTTTTCTTGTGCGCCACCTCGTCGAGTGGCTCCGCGTGCTTTAATTTATGCACTGATGTGCTTATAATGATTCGAAGTTGATTAATTTCTTTATGGATATAACGAGTTTTGATAAAATTGAAAACAAATAAAAAATGAAAAAAAAAAAAAACTATACCGGATGTCGAGTTAGTTTACATTATTGTATCTACGCTGTGAAATTTTCGTATGGTTTGGATAATTCATAAGTGGCGAAGTAGATTAAAGTGTATATTATTGATTTTTAATATGCAATGAGCATGCGAACGGTATACAGCGCTAGTTGATTGATTGTTTACAAGAGGTTCACATCGAAGGGCATTCGAGTGGGATGTAGATAAACCTTGACGCATTATTTTGGGTAATCTACTTTATCTGCTTTATATATTTTTCTATTTTTTATTCTCTATACTTGATATATTTTCTTACGGAATAACCGTAAAACCGAAATCATGGTCTGAAATCGATTCTTATGTATGAAGACTTTGGTTACATATTTCTGTTTTAAATTCAATTTCATATAATTACAGTGGCCAGTTAAAAATACCCGTGACAACTCATTCGGCACGCGTTTTACTCCACTTATGTATAATCAATCGCTAAAAATTCAAGTAATTTTTGTTTTACGATTTTCATGATTCGTTACTCCGTGAAAATATTTAATCACGAAATATCCATACCCGTAAAAATGTAACCTTGGCATTAATTATCCGAAACGTTAATTGCTCATACCGTGAAAAACCGTTCAGTCAGCTGCTCCGATAATTACGTTTGGCTCTCACTCCTCATTATAACGATATTCGTTTTTTTTTCTCTCACGTTACGAGGCTCAAACGGCTGCAGAATTTATGTACCGCGCACTACAAACCGAATCTCACGCGAATTCCCCTTGTTTGTCTGTCAAACAAAACGTCTATGACCGCCGAGTGATATATTTTTTTTTTTTTTCGTCCCGTTCACGTTTAGTTCGCCATCGACAGCGAACGAGAATTGATCGAGAGGAGAAAATGTTTCTTGGCGCGACCTGTGCAACGTCGATAAAAATCCAATCTATTTCGAATTGATACAAATTTGGAAATGCCTCACCCGCAGTGATATAGTGCATACAGGATAGTGATAACTGCACGACAATGGGATTTTTTTTTCTTATCGACGAATACGACTGTCAATGAAAATTCGAACTGTACTCACCGTTTATTTTCTCGTCCAGTTCGAAGAGTTGTAAAATTCTGGTCCAATATGAAACGTTCGACACGTTCAAGGTCGTGCATTGTAGTATTTTTCATAAAAAAAACCACCCCGAAGATATTAATGATTCCATTTGATTCCACAATAGAAAAAACAATGAGCATTAAATTAATCAACTAATTCATCAATTTCATTTTAAAACGCCACCATACAACTCCGAGTACCAATTACGTTTCTAGTTATAAAAATTAGCTGTCAAAAGTACTACGAGACCTCAACCAACCCTCTTTTCCATCGGTCCGTAAAAAACTCCATTTAACACGAACAAACATGGTGATCACGACGATGGAGCTCAGCCATTCGCAATGCTTCGCAATAAATAACATCACGTTTCCAGAGTCTATGTGTGTGTGTGTGTGTGTGTGTGTGTGTGTAGCCCAGCTGGACATTCCTCGCATTAAATCATCGAACGTCCGGTTCTTAAAATGTTTACTCGATGTTCTCGCGCATGACAAACCGAATTTACGGCATAACGCATCGTTCTCCAGCTTCTATCATACTAATGACTGTTTACAGCTTCCACGGTGACCGAACAGCGTATAGAATTGACCGTGGGGTCGAAGGGGGTTGGCGTTGGAAGCGCTATTATCGGTGCGGGAGTGGCTCGCGGGAGCGGTGTGTGACAGCCGAGGGAAAAGTCGGGGTCAAAGAGTTTATTTACGAGAGCCTGGCCAGGAAACCAGAGGTGATCGTACGTGCTGGCGGGGCTAGGGGGTAGTTGCGCTAGTGGAGGTGCGGTAACGCTGCTGAACAACTAATAAATACGTCGAGCATGGACGGCATCCCCCTTCCCCTACTTCGCTCCCTTCAACCCTCACTCTTCAGCCCTGTGACAGTAATTATTCCGTCGGGAATTGCAAGTCGGCGAGCGTTACGTTGGAGGTCGGGCGATCGCAACCGTAACTGTAACAGCGTAGGTACATCGGTTGGGATGGAATCCGGGCTGCGGAAGTCCTTCTAGAATACACGCTTCTGGCTGCGACACCGCTCGAACTGTAAGAGGCGTTATGATACGCTAGGTGACTCGGATATCACGCGAAGGATGTGAAAACAAAAAACCCATCACGCATATCGCTATCTAATAGTCAAGATATCGATAAATCGATTTACCCTCAGGGTAAATGACTATGAAATACTTTTGCAAATATACAGCGAATTGTTTGTTGGTAATGGATTTATCATTTTCATACCTACAATAATTTTGTTATTCGTCCAAATTCCATCGTCAGGATGGACAATAGATTTTTTTTCTTTCTTTTTCATCTGTACATTGGTTATTCCTCGTTCGTTTTTCGACGTCAGTTTTCACGTTATTTTCGATTTTATGGTGTTCGATAATTGCGCATGTGCCGATTATCGTGACCACCGTGACAAACGAGAATTCATACATTTATAATTGTGTGAGTTGTGGCTAATGGCGCGTGGGCCACCGTGGAGAACCGACTGTGGACGTTAGATCGTTGATTGCGGACCGAGCGAGAAAGTCCGTGACTCGGAGCCAAGTGCGAATGGCCGGCAGCAGCTATGGGCAGTCCGTATACGTTGGATCGCGTGCCACTCGTGATTTCTTCGCGTTGTGCGAGTATGGGCAAATCGAAAAACGCTAGCGCAAAATAGGTTAGAACAATAGGGGCAAAGAGGAGGAAGGGTAAAAATAACAAATGATCCGAAGCCTATAGACGCCGAGGTGGGATGTCATAAAAGTAAAAAAAGACGTAGCAACCAAGTGAGATCCAATCACGGATGTGCAAGTTCTCGTGAATTAAAGTTTTCACGCGTAAATGAAAGCAAAACAAATAATCACGAAAAATTTCATCCTTTTCATTTATCCGAAAAAAATTCGTCGGAAAATTCTCGTATATAATTACTCAACCCGAGTCCATTGGTGAAAAGCTCTCGTGGGCACCCTCTGGCCCATCCAATCACGATGAATGACTAGCGTTAAATACCGAAGCTTTTCGCGGTGGCCAAGTAATAGTCGTGGTAGCTTGTTTTTTTTTTGCTTCTGCCAGAAAGCGAACGAGAAAAATAATTACGTGGATTCAACCGACGTTTCTTTTCTGGGTATCTTTTTTTCGGTTTTTTTTTTTTTTTTTTTTTTTTTCACCCACTTCTTCCACCCCAGCCGAGCGATGGCAAAACACCCTTTGCCTCATTCCATCCGCAAGCCCCGGCAATCTTACACTTTTATTTTCTCAGAACTTGTCGGCGAGACCCCAACACTTCGTCTTGTTCGCTTTAACCGCGCGTCTTGTAACCCGTTTGCCCGGAGACGCGCAACCGACTCAAGCCGCTCGGAGCGACCGGCAACTGGCAAGTGAACACAACTCCGCCGACCAGAAGCAACGACGGAACGGGATCTCTTTGCGGTTGCGGCGTCGCGTCCCGCGAAACAGCGCCGTGGAACTACTCCGGTAAATCATAACTGCGTATCCGGTTGGAGTGCGCCGCAAGAAATGAAGACAAATGCTTCCCCCGTGGTCGAGCGTTCCCGCGTCCACGAATGGTTTGAGTGTTATGAAGAGGAAACGCGATAGCTAGGGTCTCGGGGTAAACCGGAAGATGGTGGGCGGTAGCGTGGAGCAGTACCCCGTCACGTCGAGAATCTCTTACGAGACGAATCACTCGTTCTCACGCTTTTCTTCGTCTTTCGCGGATTCGAAACTACGGCCAGGTCGAAGTTGGCGTTGTGCACATCGTTCTGTGATGTTATACGGTCGTGCGGCATTATGTGCAACTTTTATTTGGGATGATTTCACATTGAATGTCAAGTGGAAAACTATATCGAAGGTCGGGGCTCGACATTCAGAACGAGCAATATTCAGACGGGTCAACATTCCGAACGCCAAATTTTTCGGATGTCAATGCTTCGAACGGTCAAAATTCAGAATACGTATATGTATATATATATATAGGTATAGTTGCGTACGTCGTCAAGAAAGACTTTTTCTGTCGAATTATTTGTTAAAATCACTCGTGACAAAAAGAAAAATTGATCTGCATGCTTCGACGGTTGTTTGTCTTGTTACCGTAGAATCAATTTTTTCACGAATGTTGACAATGAAAACAACGTGGAATATACAAACCAGACACGCGAAAATATATGGAGATTCGTTTTTTCACTCCAACTCTGCATCTCCTCGTTTTTTTTTTTTTTTTTTTTTATCTTTCGCGACAAAAACTCGAAGAAACTTTTCTATTCGGACGAACGACATGCAATTTCGTAGATTGGAATTTTCCAATTTACGTGCGGTCTTACTCTCGCCATTGAGATCGACTGGGATTCGAATGTGGCGATGGTTCGTCGGTCAAACCTTTTGGACACCGAAGCAAACGTGGCCCATTCACACATACACTCGTCTTCGCGCGAGTCGTCGTACTCTGTTCAAACAGACGAGAGAACGACGACCACGAAGATCCCATGGACTTTTGAGTACCGACGCGAGATAGAGAGTTTCAGAAACCGTCGCCTCGATAGCCATGGCGTCCGAATATAATCTCGGTAAATCGTAAAGCTTACTGCAATAAACGTTTGCTGTCCTCAACTTGTTTTTGATTCCGTATTTTATTTATTGGCAAAAAAAACAACAACAACAAAAAAACCAAGTTGCAAGTTGAAACTTGTAATTTGCTTCCTCCGAATCGTAGGAATCGCACGAAGTTTATCTATGAGGAAGCATTTTCATTTTTTCTGTAAGAGGAAGCAAATTTCGAGTTTCAACTTGCAACTTGTTTTTTTTTGTTTTGTTATTTTTTCGCCAATAAATGAAATACGGAATCGAAATCAAGTTGAGGATGTTTTATTATTTGCAGCTTGTTTTGATATTTCAATGTTAACCAATGGGTGCATAAAATTGAAATTTTTCTACGAATTTGAACGAGCTAGTGGATTACTACCTGCAATATCAAACAACGATAACGATTCATTTATTTATATCCAGGAGCTTAAGTATCTTCTAAGTATCACGAAAACCGAATTCAGTCAGTGAAATGATTGTAGAGCTGCACATGTCTGCAAAGTTTGGAGAATGTAGCTAAAACCGTTCTCGAGTTAATCACGTTTGAATTTTGGAAGGCCATTAAATACACACTTTCAGACACTTTCTCCAAATGTGTTTTCTCGACGTCCTAGCGCATTCCGAACATGCTGACACGAAAATCTCAACAATAAAAATCGCACGATAATATATCTTTCTCTACGAGGGAGCAAAAAAAAACATATATATATATCGGTGAACGTTGCAATTATCACGACAAGTCGAATGGACTAAGAATGAAAAAAAAAAAACCGATTTTTCAAGCCAAACATATTTGCTTTTCGAGTCGATACCCCATTACGATTCCACGAGAATCATCGAACTCAAGGAATTTCAAATCAACACGTGTCGCACGTAAATTCCGTCGTGCATGTCGCAGTCCACCTGGAATACTCTTCGAATAACGAGATTTCCGTGTTCGTTCGAGCCAGCAACGAAGCTCGCCTCATACATCATTGTCGGGGTGGGGTGCGTGACGTATGTACGTTGGTTATGCCACGGCCCACCGGCTAGTTATAGTCCAGTCGGTGTAGGTTGGGACCGAGGGGCGCCGGGTGTCGCGACAAATGTGTCGATGTATTAATTTCCATACAGAGTTAGGTTGTGGAAATTGTACGAGACCCCGGGAATTATCACACACTCGTTCACGATATACAACACGGTTACGTGGGATTCCAAGCACCGAAAATTATTCGTTGAGGACGTGAAATAATGGAATCAAGGATTATACACGTATATTCCTTGTATCCACAAGCCTAGCACGGGGTAAAACACAATGTGTAACACGCGTATGCCAGACGTTAAATCTCCATTCGTTTGCACAGTCAAAAAGTCGTGATAACACGTTAAATCTGTGGTCGAAAGATAAGAGAATGAAATAATGATGAATCAGGAGTTGTTTTTCTTTCTTTTCACAGCTGTGAAGCGCTTCAATGAATTATAATTCGACCCCAAATCCTGATTTAATTCCACCGGAAGGATAAACTTATTTCCCAAATTGAGCTGTCCCTTTGAAATTGAGAAACTGAATTGAAATAATAATAATAATAATAATAATAATCTTAAAATTGTGAGCACGTTCGATTTTTCAGTAATTTTCATGATGTCATCTCCGTTCAGTTAGTCAATGATATCACGGGTCAATGATCGAATCTGGTAATGAAAGATTTTTGGTACCTGATAGTAACAATGAGAGTGTTGGCTCCAGGAAGGAATAGTGGCAGTCTGCCTTCGGGCAGTTCTGCTTTTCCGAGTCTTTTACCAATTGTATTCTTCCCAGTCTTACTTTTCCCAGTTCAACGTTTCCCAGTCCTACTTTTTGCGGTCTAATTCGCCGTTGATTGGTCGGTTAGTTCATTCACCCGAGCCAGCACTGAATGAATGAACGAACAATCAACCAGGGGCGAGTTAGACTAGGAAAAGTGAGACTGGTAAACGTAGAACTAGGAAACGTAAGACTGGAAAACGTAGGACTGAGTAAAGTAAGACTGCGAAACGTGGAAAAGGTGAGACTGGAAGAAGTTAAGACTGCGAAACATAGAACTGGGAAAAGTAGAACCATCCGAAGGCAGACTGCCACAGTCCCTCCAAGAGCTTTAGCACGAATCGATGACTCCGGGTCTCCGGATCGAACTAACGGCCAACTTCGTGGAACATTACCGGTCGAAGAGCCGGATCGAGTTTGCCACGGCCCACTATGGGGAGGTCCTGTGCACACATGGGAACAACGGCAAGCAGCACCGAGTACGAAGCGTCGAGTGAACGACGTGGCAGCCAGTGGCGGTACCGGGGGAACGTAAATCCTTCGTAAGAGTGATGTATCGGTCGTACGGGGGTGCGGCATACTTCCATGTTGATACCGACATTCCCGGAATTGCGGAGCCGGCGTTCCGATTCCTCGTTATCCGTTGGACCATCGCTCGGTGAAGTGGGCTGGGAGGATGTCGGGCAGTTCCGTGAGGATCCACTCGCGCGAAAGCACGAGTACACGCGAGCCACGTGGCCACGACGATGCGGTATTGTTCCGATGGAAATCGATGCCGCAATCGAGAGCGCATAGCCACGAAAATTTCGAACCTTCGTGATAATTAAGAGGACATGTCTCTAGCGTCAAGGTCCTAAAATGAAATAATTTTTTCGCTGACTAAATGAATGAAGACATTTACGATTTCTTTTTTTTGGAGTCTAATAAATATGCACTGTATAAGGTAAATGGCCCAGTTACTGACACTTTAAGAGCATCGGTGTCGAATTTTAACTCTTCATTGACGCGTGATATAGCTCAAATGAAAGGTTACGGTTTTAACACGTGCGTTAAGGCTCTCTGAATGAGATTCGCCTATCAAACAAGATTAACAGACTTATATTAAATTTAGTTCAATTATATTTTCAATGAACTCATCCCCATTGACCTTCTGATGTATCCACGATCTCAGTATTCGAAAAATTCTCAAAACGAATGAAAAAATTAACCATACAGGATTATGAAAATATGGCTTGACACGCTGAATTTATTTGGCACCCAAATTTCGAGTAGAACCTCCCATACATTAATGCACACACGAGTCACCATATTCTCCAATGCCTCACTGAACTTCCAAACTTGCCTCTCTCTCCGTTTCCACTTCCACCGCTTTTCTTCGTATTCTTTTCTTCCTCTTCGTCAAAGTCTTATTCCCACTCGGTTCGCAATTTCCGTTTTGGTCGTCTCGTACGGGGCCGCGCGTTTTCGCGGTTTGCAAAGCACCAATGTTTACCATGAGCAGGACTTTTTCGCATCCGCGCGACGACTGTCGCCGACTTTTCGAAACTCGGTTCGCGGATTCGTCGTCGTGCCGAGAGAGTTGCGAGGAGCAAACCGTGAACCCGCTCGACTTGCGAGACGTGTGAAATTGGGTGAGGAAGCGGCGGCCCGGGGCACGGGGGTGACAGGACGAAGGACGAGATAGCCGGGGATGTCGTGCGCGACGGTTGCATCTACTCGCGGTAGTTTCGCACCACGATTTTTCATTCTCAATCGAGAAAAATTCGGACGATATTTCTTTGTCTTCATCGCACACTGACTGACATACTTGGGGGAAAGATTACCTGCCCATATATATATATAGCTGCCCATCTTACCTATCGTTGATTTTCAAGTTTCAAGAGCAAGAAAAATCTTGTTATCATCGAGCTATCATTTCACTCGTCAAAGTGATTATTTTCTTATTTATCATACATCATTCCCTGCATTATTTCCGAATGGATTGCCAGTAATCAATATTAAATATGCTCGTGTTTCATACGTCTGTGTGTGTGTGTGTGTGCGTGTGCGTGCGTGTGTGGATTAAGTTCGGTCATATGTTCGTTAAATTATTAATTGCCAAATAGCCTCGAAACCGATTATGATTATTGGAAAAAAAAAAAAAAAAAAAAAAAAAAAAATCGTAAGAAAATAAAAAAATGATAACGTGAAATAATGGGTGAGAGACGTGCGACCAATATGGGGATGGTGTGAGTCGAATAGATCGAGGGATTACGAACCGCCAACCAATTCATAACGCCACTACAGCCACTGGTGCAGAGAGTTCCAGTGGGAAAACGTTCAACGTGCGGGAACCATCATGATCCTGATGGATAATGCAATTGACAAACACGCTCGGGGTCTAAACTGCTTCATTATTCGAAGCGTTCGCGTGTATTGGCAACTATGAGAATCGTGGCGGTGGTTGCGGTAATGATACCGGTAGATCGTACTTTGTATGATATCGACTTCCCCGAAACCCATATACCACAGCTATATATATATATATACATATATACATATATATCATCGACAAGAGCTCATACAGTTTTGTCGATGGTGAGCCGCGTGCGTGCAATAACGTATACACCATGCGTGAGTTGCGCTATCTGCATTTGAGATATATAGAAATTCACAGTGAACCGGACAATCGTGTGCTCGCCACTGTTTAAAACCGCGTTGGGGATCGGGCTGAGCACGACGAAACTTCGTGAGAGGTCGTTGCACTACGGGGGGGGGGGGGTTGTTTTCTGATTCTCGGGGTCGCGGGGAACAATCGTCGAGGGATAAAAGGACACGCGAATACACGAGAGTCACGTATTCATCGATCGTTCCCACCGGCAGATATTGTTTTTCACAGCCGAATTACTCTCGACGTAATGAAAGAAAATTGCTAGAACCAAAGCGGACATTGAGCTCTTCGTTTGTGGGAGAATATTGCAAACAATGTACGGTAGTATGGTAGTTCAGATATCGAACAACCCACGTCATGAGTTTCTATATATTTCAGTGCCAAGTCGGTGCTAAAACTGCGACCATAAAACGAAATTCCAGCACTTTGAGAGCGATGAAAAAAGTAACAAGTTGCACCATTACCGGGTTGGCAACTTTTTCTTCGTCATATTTCACTACTTCGATTCGAGCACTTTATTATCCCACATAGGGTTTCGACGAAAGTTCCAAGCACCGACATACACGTGCATGCGCGAAGTTGTAGTTATAGTTCGCATCGATTTGCACAGGTTAAAGTCTGAAAACTACATGGAAACCGGCAATTGGAGTTTAATTCGAGAACCCGTGACGTTCGAAGTAAATTGAAAAGTGAACGCGCAAGGATAATGTCCTTCGAGATTAGCGAGAGAAGAAAAGGATCCTGTCGCTTTCGTGAAATTTCGCAAACGTCCCAACGCCACGGGATGGAAAGAGCAAATCCGAGATTCTCGTCAGCTTGTCTAGAAAAAGGTACTCGAGTGTTTCGTTGGGGCACTCGGTTTTCTCGCTGTTCCAATCCACTTTTCCCATCCCCCTCTCTCTCGTTCTATTACTCTCTCCGTTTCTCACTTGCTCTCCCACTCGCCGGTTCTTCCCGTTCCACGTCTTTGAGAACCTTGCAAACTTACTCGTCTCAACAATTTTTGAACAGCAGCCACGTACCTCACTTCTTCCCTCTTGAATAAAAAGAAAAATCAAAGGAAAAAAAAAAGTTCTCGCTCACCCTTCGATGTGTCTCGTTCGATTACCTCAAGTTCGAAATCATCATTAGACCCGAGCTTTCGCGTTGATTAAATTTCAAATGTTCAATCCGCAATTAAACGAATTTTGAATTAATCAATTCGGAATTATTTGAATCGAACGACTGGACGAATCTCGAATGACGTTTGTTCAACGACGGAAAATACGTAAAATGAACGTTTGACACTGCAAAGTCTAACGCGGAAAGATTGAAATCTGTTGTTAACGAAACAACCAGTTTACTATCAACGGTGTATTATTCGCTTTGTCGAGCTTTGAAGTGTAGCACCGACGTCGAAGACACGGTATTGAGAGTCATCGCGAGGTTAATTTAACGTGAAAATTCGCAACGGCTCGAAGATTCGGTTAATAGGTGACTCTGGATGCGTCGCAGAATGAACACCGGTAGCACTTCTCCAACGAGAGCTTTTCGCTGCCAGAAAGCTCGGCATTTCAATTTGAACTCGCGCAAGTGGAAACGTACAATGTCGCTCTTCGTTCGCCGTCATTGTTGGACCGAGAAATACTCATAATTGTAACGAGTGCTGTTGAAAAAAAAAAAAAAAAAAAAAAAAAAAAAAAAAAAAAAAAAACAGACGGACAAACAAATGATGAGAAAATTCATTATATCGGGGTCCCTTTGACAGAAGCCTCGGGTCTAAATCATGGACAATTATCTATCCTCCATTGGCATGACATTTAATAACTGTTGCATACTCGTCTGACACATCAATTATTTCGCAATAAAAAAGAATTCACTCGATGATAAAATAATTCACACGCAAAAGTATTTACATTCAAATTCACTGATCGATCGTGTTCTAATTGTTCGTTGGATTGTCGTCAAAAAAAAAAAAAAATCGCAAAAGACAATTGATCCGTGAAAGATATTTCGAGAACACTGGACCATCGTCCGATAAACCAAATCCAACGGATTATACGTTATAACCGAAAATTCGCAGTGTCTGTGCACAGTTTTCTCCGTAGGTAGCAGCACGACTTACTCAGACGGACAGAGTTCTCGACCTCTTTGTGAAATTGAGTAAAAATGAAAGAGATAGAAAAAAAATAGAAAAAAGAAAAAAAAATACAAAAGTTGGACGGTGGAGTAGCCGAGTGGCTGCCGTATCATTAAAGTTCATAGTGATGCCGATGGTATAAAAGCGAGACGGAAAGAGAGAGCGAGAGAGCGAGATTGATACAAAGAGAGAGAGAGAGAGAGAGAGAGAGAGAGAGAGAGAGAGAGAGAAAGGTGGCAGTGTCGAACAATCGGTGCCTTCGGACTGGCTTCGGAAGTGAAATGGCTGACATTCGCTTCCGGAAGTCCTGATTCTCTCGCGGGTTTCGAGGTTCGCCCGAAGAATAACCCGGACGATGGAACCCCGACGGTAAAGTGGGGTCGGTGGGGGGGGGGGGGTGGCTTCGAACCCAAGAGCAAGACAGTATTGGGGTAAAGTAGGAGATGGGCAATCGAATCGGTAGATGCAGCGAGCTCGCTCCGGAGTTTTAGATCGGATTCGTGCGAGTTAGCGGAAAGTGGAGAGTAGCTACGGCGGTTGCGGTCAGACGAAGTGGTACGGACCACGAAGGTGGACGTCCTCCCCGTCGCCCATCCTCTCCCTCGCTTCCACCACTAATTCTCGCGTTTTCTCCCCCCCCCCCTCATCCCCCCACCCTCTTTCTCCCACCCTCGCCCAATACCCATTATTCGATAACGCCCGTCGTTAATAAACCAAGCCACCCACCAATTTTCACTCTCGTTAATCACGTTGATGATTTCCGGCAACTTAACGCGTGCGAACTATCTCGTGAATTTTACCACGGCTTTCGAGCTTCTTCGTTATACACGTTTTCTCATCGTGTCCATGTTGCTTTCGCGTTCCCGAAGTTGGACGGTTCACACGGTTCGTCGGTCGGACAGGAAAATTTCTCAGTGAATTAACACCCCCAAATTGCGCAAACGAGATGCGAATTCGTAGCAAAGTTGACGGGCATCGCAAACGATTTGTTTACCAGTTGCCCAGGGTGACAGTGTGTTTTCTATCCCCGGAAGTATACGGTAAACATATATAAATAAATATATATATATATATATATATATATATATATATATATATATATATATATATATATATATATATATATATATATATGTGACGTACGTTGAGAAACGTGTGTTTATGGAACTGGCAGCACGACGGTTGGCGGATCGTTAACGAACTCTCGAGTGCTACTTCTTAGATCTCGTCATAATTATTCTAATTAGAGGAGGACTCATTACGCGAGCTTCTCCCGTTGAGTACAACTTTCACGATACGCGGACTGGCAGTCAACTTCGGTTCTCGCAGAGTCTAACGAAGTATATTTTATGTTTCAAGAAAATAATTTTGTTCATTCAAACCTTCCGGAGTTTCATTTTTATTATTATTATTATTTATTTATTTATTTATTTATTTATTTATTTTTTCGTATTTGTTTTATGATTTTGAGTTGCGCAGTTATAACGAGATGATAGAGAACGAAGCAACAGTGAATATCTTTACATTCGGCAATTCGTGTCTCGTGCGACGTACGATATTGTTTTACAAATATTGTTATTGTTTTTTTTTTTTTTTCATTGTAAATGAATGTGCCTACGTGAAATTGTTATCCACCATCGTGCAGTTGACACATCGAGTAGTCCGGGAATTGCGCCACGCGTTGGATGCACGTGCGTGACCGCGATCGCGTATTCAACGTTCACCTGCTTCGTGCTTCGTCGAATAATGTGAATGACGTCTTGAGTAATTGGATGGTACACGAGGGAAGTTTTCAGCCGGAGCGAATTCTTTCGGTGTTGCGAGTTTCGAGGAATGGTTGGACCTTCAACACACAATCCGCGATATTTTTCTTCTCAACGAAAATTGCTATCACGGTTAATTACAACAGTACCAGTGATATCAAATATATAACCGACATTATTATTATTATTTTTTTTTCAATCCTCGACATGATTTAATTGTAAAAAAAAAGAAATTAAAATGGGACGAGTACACTTTTACGACCTATTTATAAATTTCAATAACCAGTTATTTCGTATTTCGCAGATGTATGATAAAATAATTTGATGAAGTTTGATGATTGAAAATATTTCGAGAAGTCGCGAAATATAAATGTGAAAAAATTAAGGGGACGAATGAATTCATAACAGGCCGAAGTAACTAGATCGTTTAGAGTGTGGATGTGGTTATTTGTACCGACTACGCTTTCCCCACATTATATTTGCATGACCGGAGAGAGATTTGAATAAATCAAGAAGGCCGTGGCATAACCACCACCACCATCACCAGAAGCACCGGGGGTTACCTTGTACCGTGCTACGCAAGGCTGTGCGATATACCTACTTAGTCTCGTGCAATGGTAATAAGAAGTCGCGGGAGTCGAGAAGTCCGGGCCCGTTTCACCGGGGCGTGCTTGATTTAATGGCTTGGCCGCATTAAATCTGTGGCTTCTAAGCAACCCGTTGCAACGAGTGCTCGAATAGCCGATGGAAATAAGAGCGAACGTTAGACTGCGGCAAAAGTACCCGAGACGCTGAGAGCCGAGAGTATCAAGCAGCTCGTGGATTTCGTTATCGTGTCGAACACTATCCGGATTATAGTGTGGGCTATGGAAATATTACGCATTGAAGGTATGCAAGATGTTATCGTGGCTGCTACATGCATAAATCGACCTTGTGAAATGTTAAATAATTGTAAGTACCATCGAGAAACAATGATGGGTGGGGAACGGTGAAAGATGGGAAAAGGGAGAGAGCGAGAGAGAGAGAGAGAGAGGGAGATAGGTGGTGGACACGAGGATCATTCTTACCAGGACACTCGACAGAGTCACGAAGCGGTGTAATTCTTCACTCAGACTTTACGACCTCCCTACTCATCTTCTGTCACCTAATTTCCGTCTCTCTGACTGCTGTGTGAATTAAAAATGACAGAAACCTTCTTAGATGATAATGGGCGATTACCGAGTCGATGAATAAACCAGAAATAATTTTGCAAACACTTGTGGATCGAGTGGAGATCGAAATTCAGAATGACTGATGTTTAGAACGACGAAAATATCAAACAGTCAGTGTTTCGAAAACCAATGTTTCGAACGTTGAGAATTTTTCTAGCCTACAAATCAACGGCGTTCATACTACTTTTCTCGTTATTTTTACGCTCTGGAACGCACATGAGGTCTCGATAATGGTATTCGCGAGAAAAATCAATACACGCTAGTTTAAATGACGTAATCGTTCGTCTATCAAATCAGGTTAACGGATTGACGTGGTTTCATGCTATCATCATCTTGCAGCATACCGGCTTACCAAATAAATCGAATCACCGCGTATATATGGGAAAAAAAAAAAAACAGAGAGATGGAATGACATACCCTGATCCTCAACCGATAAATTTCGATTGTTGCGCGTGTGCGAAAGCTCGTTTGCTTAATCCTCTCGTACACTGATGGAAGTACAACGAAAATTCCAATCGTATCGAGAGACGATACGTCACCTCTGGGTTCATCGTCCAACCCTCACCAATGGATTTTACGTAATTATCACATAAGCGATTGAGAAACGTCTTTGACATTATCAATCATTCCATTACCCACCGATAAAATTTCTACCGCATAAAACAGATCAGATCCTGTTATGAGATCAAATCTTAATCCTGCAATTGAAACGTAAATTTTATCTCGGTTACATACATTTTCCATTTCAAATAATCAAATCGAGTAAATAGAAAATCGCGAATCCTGAATAATAATGCAAGATTGAATCAGTAGAATCAAGAAGTAAATTAAGTTATGAAAATGGACAATATTACGAATTTTCATGGGAAAGCAACAAACGTCGATATAGACCGTAGTAAAACCTTTATTATTTTACGTAGCCCCTTTTACGAGGGAGTATTTAATGAAAATCAACCCCGAGTGGTCATGGTTATGGAAAAGCCGTGGAGTTAACTGCCGCAGGGAAATTGCTATGGTACTTTCTCCACAAGTCTGTGTGTGTGTGTGTGCGTTGGTCGATTTTTTTTTTTTTTTCATGGCTTTGTGCTCGTGTTGCTGGGACAGGTCACGAATGCAATATGCCGTGTGTAGTTGGTGCTGCTAGCTCGCGACCATCACAATATATCACTTCTCTATTTCTCCCTGAGGTACCTGAACTGTTTTGCCACGATCAAGCTGATCGTTTCACTACAGCTGCTGGCTACGGATTTTCCGAACTGTCCCTCTAGTTCACCGATCACTTTCATTGTGCGGATCATGTGTGGGTGTGTATGTACAACGTTGCATCGACGTTCACACGTGGATGGTAGGCAGTGTGGAATCTACCGAATAACGCGACGACCAGCGGGCTATGGTATATGCTTTTTTTATTTATTTTTTTTCAATTCGAGAGTCCGAACGTTGTACCATAGTAGTACATGTCGTGCGTGCGCCTGGCGAGGAACAAATTGAGAGCCAAGAGGGGGAAAAAAACGCGTGGGTGTGTGAGCGAACATTCGTGGAAATGGATTTTTGTCGAGTGGTTCAATCCATTCGGTACTTTGGTTCTCTCGCGCATTTCTCCCCTCTCCTCGACTATTTTCACCAATGTTTTTCAATCTATTTCGTATATGCCCAAACTGAAAACGCAGACCCGAAACGCGATCGCTCATACCGGCTTGCCCGTGCACACGTTTTCCCCCACGCCGAACGACCATAAAGTTTTTTTTTTTTTTTCAATAGTCACGACGAAGAACGCAGTGAACAAGATCGAGAGTGGACCGATAACGAAAGCATCGGGGGCTAAAAAAATGGGAAAAAAAAAACGAAATTCTGAAAAAGTACGAGGGCAAAAATATTGGCGAAGGGTCGACGATATGATGGAATTTCACAGAATCACACCGACAATGCTGTTTTGACGAACCATTATTGACAGATTGAGTTATGACTTTTGTTCCATGCACATCGAACAATGTTTTACCGATCATCGGGTCATTTGTCGCACGAACGATTTTACGACGTTCGTGTGAAGACAGGAAAAACGTTTAGCTTCGAATACGCGACCGAGAATCAATAAAAAAAAAACAACAACCCAAATTTTAAAAAATATATATATATAATCTATATAAAAATTATAGATGGGATTGGGCATACTGCATAGTTTATGTATAGTTTATATATAGATTATATATAATCTACATATAAACTATTTATGCCCAATCCCATATATAGTTAATATATAATTTTTTCACTTGGAAAGTTTCAATAAAATTTTTCCCTAGATTTCGAATAATTTTGCAATGACATGTCAAAGGATTTCGAGAGAACGGGTTGACGCATTTGCACGTTCGAGTCGTGATTGAATTATGAAACATTCGAAATTAGATTTTCCGTAACTTCTATTCGCGGATAATGCTGTTTGGTAAATGCGTTTCAAGATCATCTCAGTATTGTCGAAGCTTCGTTTGGTGCGCGTTTGTTTTGTGGCAACGTGCAATAGTCGCAATGGTAAATCACATTGTGAAACAGTTATTATCTGAGGACACAACATATTCGCCCGGAGCTCCGGTTCAAAGTGCGAATACATTAAGGACAGAAAAAGACCCACTCAACAGCCTCCTCGATCCAAAGCTTCGCCAGTTGCCCCGGGAACATTTCTTCCCCGCACCGCCCTCTCTGCTTTTCGTAGCTCGCTTGCTCTTATCATAATTGCTCGAGATGTTGTATATTTGATGCGATATACTTTAATCCACATGACTGCAAGCTGTTGAGACACAGTTTGATGTCAACATTTTACCTCACGCAATTTTCTGTATTTGCACTGCGAGCTTTCGGCACTCAATTGAGAGTCAGCTACAAGCGTGACTCGTTATTTTGAAGAAAAAAAAAAAAAAATCAATCTCCTGCGTACACCGAAAATTCTGTTCGGAGTCGGCAGGCAAATGTCAATTAAAAAAAAACGTCTCTCCCAATTTCCTAAGTGGGAAAGAAAAATAAATCATTGGCACTCCGTGTAGTAAAAATGTTTCATCAAAATTAAACAGTGAAGTACGGTAAAAGATTCCGAAAAAAAAAATGAAGCGTAGAAAAGTAAAAGATCCTTCGGTAATTGGGTTGGTGCGGAAAGAGGAAAAAACGGAAATTAGAGTGAAACACAGGAGTTTTGTGCCGGTGGATGCATGAAAATGTAGATCGAGACTCGTTTATCCGTCCGTCCGTTCCAATTGGGAAAATTTAAGCGAATTCTCGTGAACCCAGAAGCGGAACTTCGCCGGGTCACCGTCCGTTCCATTTAAGCAGCTATGTAAATTGGGTTGCGCGACGTCTATCCCAACCAGCCGTCGTCTTTTTCCCGCGTTTCTCTATTCGTGTCCAATGTCACCATCGCGAGTTTGTTCGAGCTCGACGTGTTCCAGTGACCGGGCCACAGTCCCGCTGGAAAACTAGCTGCGTCAATATAGTAGCGATCTCTCGTACAACTCCGGACCACCCTACCCCCGCCGCCTGTCCCTCACACGAGTGCAATTTCACTGTCTCGTCATTACCCTTCGAGCGCCGTCCACAAGCTCACGATGAAATCGAGGATCGTACCAGCGCCAAGACAAACGAGTCTCCCCACGTAGCTAAATCCAAATGTGACGACGTTCACACTAGCTGAGACGGAGTAAAATAGAAAACACAATAAAACCCGCTCTCAAACGGAAAAGCACGGAATAACCGAGCCCCACAGGCGGCAAGGGGTTTGAAGATAAGGCTGCTGCGTGAAAAAGATCCGGCATTCCGACGATACGGAAACTGCCTAGCATTGCCAACAGCAATGTCGTACTTTTCCAAGCAGTTACAATAAACTCGGATTGGAGTAATCCTAGAGGGCCGCGGAAATGCGGACGGGGTCCTGATACCCGGCTCCTTTGCCTTCTTATTCCCGAACAGAACCCCAAGCCGGAAGAGCGTTGGTCGCGCGAGGGATAGGTGAAGAGAGCCGGGAACAAAAAAAAAAATGAGAAGCGATACGGAAAGTGAAAGACAGAGATATCGCAGCATCCACACTGTTCCGTTGAGGAAACAGTGGATCACGGATAATGGCAGTCTCGACTGTATTATGCATACCTTCTCTCGTACAATCTGCCATTTTTGTTTTTTTGTTTGTTCTCCTTTTTTTTTCATCGTTTCACCATTATTTTTCTTCGTCTTTCGCTACTTTGTATATGTTTCTCATGGCCTTATTCTCTTTCGCAATGACTTCCTCAATTCCCCCGGTGGAATTGGTGATTCGTACGCGGCTATGCATGCCCTAGCCTCCAACGTTTCCCCCCGTAAGAGCTTTCGTTGACCGGCGCCGTGCTCAACGTCCGTTTTCACACCCCCCCAGGGGCGGTACTACGGGGGGCGGTCGAACAGGTGCGGGCTTACCGCCGTCCTTGCCGTCGCTCCGGAGAGATTATTATTGCCGCGTATATATACGTGGGGTTATACGACGAAGCTTACCGGTACATTCTACGTAACCCGCGTGGGATTCTGCGGCAGAGTGCGGTCACTTTCACCGTACAGAACCGATATAACGTTCGTGCATATGTATGGTCCCCGGCAGTAGGAGCCTGGCCCCGGTGTTGCGGTTTACATTATATCCATATGCGCTCGAAACAAGGCTCCGGCTGTAGCTATCCAACCTACCCAATGAAACATATGTACGTATATATATATATATAAACATATGCTGCGTGGTATAGGCACTGTTGCGAAGTTAATGTTGCCGTGAACGTTGCCAAGAGAAATTCTAATGATTGTTTGCGGTTACTTTGGTCGCTTCAACAGTCTCTATGAACTATTAAAGTTATCAACTAACGTCGTTAATGATCCCCCGCCACCGCAGTTACATCGACTGTCATCGTGTCTTGGGAAAACCGGAGTACATAAACCAATACGGTTACCCGTGATGGAAGACGCACCGTACCGCAACAATCGCTAATCGTGGTGGGTATCGATGAGTTTCCAACTCTCAAGTACTTCCCAGACACCACGAATAGCTGGCTTGATACCGCTTCTTGATCTCTCGCACTATCGAATAAGTGTTGGGAACGAACTTTTTGAATTATGTAAACTGCATCGATAAATTGTTCGAGATTTCTGGTATATCTCATACACAAGTGAAAAGATGAATATTGATTTTAAAAAATGATGAGCCAATAGATAATTAAAATTCGATGAGCCAATATAGATAACTAAAAAACGAGAATTACATTTTCAACGATAGACATGAACCTACAGCGGTATTTTCAAACAAGCATGTGGTATGTGGCTGGCATATTCATTGAGACAACGATGCACAAGATTGAATTCTTCATTTTTGAAACCACCGCCCGAATGGGGTAACGATGCACAACGTGGGGTCGTCAACGTCGTCAACAGTGGGCTGGAAGCATCTTCAGTGGCATCACCGTGCTCTTGGACTGCAACGCTGAGAGCGGATGTTGTGCGCGCACTTCAATGAAATTAGCGGTACCCTGGGACCCGTGGCGAGGCTGACGCTAAAATTCATCTGTATCCATAACGGAGAGCGATACGTACCACAAGTGTCGTGTCATCGTTGGCTGCTATGTCTAGCGCGTCGAGCAACCTGCCATGAAACTCAGCGGCTGTTAAATTTATCGAATTTCATAGATCGGTATAACTTGGTTGGAAAAGCGCGTATCGGGTAAGGCTGCTTTCTGCATAAGGCGTCGTCCCACGGGAATCTCCGTCGAAAGTCAAACTTGGGCGAGGGAATCACGATTCGAGCTAAGACCATATGGATTACACGAGGAGCCAGTATTGCAAGGCCAAGAGTCAAGTGAATTGCCTTCTACCCTCTTAGCCAAATTCTCCCAGACCGTTGCGAACAGCTGCCTCCGGCCTATTGGCTGCGACCACACGATGCTTGTTTTAGTTTGCTCATGCGATGCCTGTGTTACGTCTGACTTGGGAATGGTGCCGGATCCAGGGTCCAGGACATAAAACGGTCGGTCTCTCTTTTGCATCAGGATTTTACTGCTCTACTGCGGGAACGGAGCCCTCGTCATCACAGTTGAGAACTTCGGATTTTACCTGGCGATGCTCCACAGCTGTCGGTGCCTTGGGTGCTGCCGCTTGTTTTCTCTCCTTGTTGTCTTCTGAGAATTGATACAGTTAGGAGAGGCGAGTAAATGAATTGTTAGGACTCGATGATTTGTCACGCACACGAACTGTTCTGAGCGAACTGAGAGAACTGCGTCTGAGCTATTGAAGATATCGACTTCAGCCATCTTCTCCGACTTTCATCCCATTCTTGTCCTACACTCGGTTATCATTTTCCAAGGCCATACAAGCCGGAAAATTGTTCGTATATATTTAAAACGTCACGTAGGCCATATCAATTGTGGTATCAATCGCTGGATGGGTTCTATAATATCTGGTGATTGGAAATTTCATTCTGTAGGCGACAGATTCCGTTGATCATCCTGGGTGATGAATAATTCACACTTAAATTTCCGCCACAAATTATTCTTTCGTCGGGAAACCTTAGGCAGGAATTTCACAGTATTTTTATACGACTGTGAAAGACAAACATACTTGATTCGCGATCGAGTCTAAGCTCACAACGATCGATTACGCGAGTTCCGTTTCATCCGGTCGTATATTGTCTCAGCCCGGGCGATCGTTCAGATAACACGTCGACTTTCTTGTCAAGCTCGCTTCTCCGTCGCTGCTATCCAGGCGTGTACGCCCACCTCTTGACTAATCCCTGATACCGACCCCGTCTCTACCCTCTCTTTCCCCTTCCCGATAATCATCGTGATTCATACATTTCTAGCGTGCGCGAAAACCGTAAACCGTGCCAGTAACCGTGTCCAGTCGCTCTTGCCCCACACCACCCGCTCTTCCTTTCACCGAATTGAAATTTATTGAAAGCGTACGGATTCATTGCGCCCCCGTCGCTGCTGTACCGTACATTTCGGTCTCTACCTCCACACCGATTTTCCCCCAGTATTTGTGGATTTGCCGTTAAGCCACCTGAAATCCCGAGTTCAAGCTCGAAAATCGTGGGGTGCTAACAACACCGGCGTCACACTATTTCGTCTATTTATTTGGTTGTACCACGGTTTGTTTACAACTTCCGCAACATAAATTCAGTTTTCCGTCACATCGACGCCGTTTACCCGACTATTATACGCAAACCCCTCTCGGTTTAGCGTTTCACGATCGTACCTCTCGCTGATTCGCTCAACCGCGTCCGTTTTATCCGAAATCATGCACGCATCGTGCACGCAAGTGCGTAATAAAACAAACGTTCTTGTTCGCTCGCGGAATAATACTCGGATTAACGAGAACTCGTGTTCGTGAAACTTCGATTTCGACGATTTTTTCAATTCAGTCTGCTCCGTAATATTTTTCATTGGCATATCACTATGATCAAAGGGTCGAGGGACTCTGAATATTATAAATAAATTCGCAAGAAACAACACAAATTTGAGTTAATGTAATTGAACGAGTACGGATTCCCGTTGAGTGAATACTAATTAACAAACCTTTTACCTTATCACGAATATTTTTTCAATCAGAGATAAAAAATATCGAGTTCATAACTCTTTGAATGGTGAAAAATAATTGTGGAATATGTCTAAAGTCAATTTTGGTTAATAACATATTTGTGAAATTACATTTATTCGAATGGTCGGTATGCCTGGTGATAATTGAAATATTTTCAACGAAGGGAACTGATAGCACATACAACATCGAATGGAGTCTGGCGCGTAAGGATGGATATACCGAATGGTATACCCATCCCACGTCACTCACACAAAACCCGCCGCGGGTTCGTAATGTGTACTTCGATGAAGAAGAATTTGCATTGGTAATTCGAACATGCGCACGTATATTTGAAGTCAAAGGAAATATCAGATCGAGCGGAATTATACGTCGAGATATGGGTAAGCAAACGGTGGAAAGTGAGATGGATAGCAAATGGATTCGATGATGCGTTAACGGAATTCGAATATCAACGACACGTGGATTTGGATTCGTCCGAGTGCTGTGCTACGCCAAAGCCAAAATCACATTGGAATAACTCATTCAACTATTCGCAATTCTTTTTTTTTTATTCTCCCATTCCGTAGATCGTAATGGCATCAGGTAGATTTTCCATGGCAATAAGTCGTGCAAATTTCGAAATAAGAAAAAAAAAATTACGACTATTCGCAATTTTTTTTTTTCCGTTTCGAAATTTGCCCGACTTATTGCCACGGAAAATCTACCTATTCAGATTCACGAGATAAATTCCTACAACGTGAAAAAAAACAACTATTGAAAAACCCATGAGTACATTGTTCCCGCCAAGATTCATAAAACAGTGATAAAGTAGAAAGGTCACCGTCCAGTCAGGCACACTGACTGGGCGGTAACAAGTATCGTGCCATCAACCGGTTTTGCTTTTACCGGAAGTCCATCTACGTTCCAGTCGCCTTTAAAAAGCTCCCGCTGTCTTGCCTCACAGACAATTGCTGGAGTAGTAGTTACGGTAGTGGCATTGATGTGAGCAGCTTGGTCAGTGCTTCCGCGAAAGATCCTATTGCAAGAAAAAAAAATTAAAATGTCGAAAAAAGAGTGGGTGTATCGCAGCAACAAGCCTTTTTCGCCAAACGTGCCCTGAGTATAGCAATATGCACGTCCCCGGTCTGAAGCATGACAGGATACTGTGTCGAGGCTGTGTGTACGCCTGTTCCATGATCCAACCCCGTGCAACGCCGTGGATATCGTTACCCACTTACGTGTGCCTGCGTATCCAACTTCCCGTCGCAAAAAGCCTTCGTCTTTTTACGTACGGTCCTCTCACTGAAAATTGCTCTTTAATGGTGATGCCACCGAGCAACGCGTGTACACGTTCATGCTGGCTCCAACGGTTCGTACTCTTGTTCCGCTCGTGTTCCTGGCGTTGACGCGTGCAATTACCGAGCGCAAGTATCGCGCGCTTGTTTTCGTTTTTCTTCATTCTTTTTTGCCCCTCGCTTCGCTATTTTACATCACTTGCCACTTCACATTGTTGCATGTTCATTTATTTTTTTCCGTTGTCACAATGTAAAACGAACTTTCGAAACTCCAGATCCGGTGGACCCAGAATGGGAGCCTCGTGGACCATCAGCAAAAAGTCTCGTCCCCTCAGGCGTGCATTGCATGTCTCCCGACCCTCGATGTGTTAAACCGTCGCAAGTCCCACTTACACGTTGCATCGATTGTCATCGATTATAACCCGATTAAAAATGCAATGCTTGGTCCTTGATGTTCATCTTTCGCTGCGATGAACGATTTTTTTTTTTTTTCAGCCCAGCGAAGAACGTTGATCCACCATTCGTGCAAATGTGGCTTCGTGCGACCGTAGATTTTACACGGACCTACATGGAGAATCGTCGACGAGGGAATTTCCATGATTTGTGAGTGGATTTGGATACTCCGGTACGCAATTTTACAGGAAAATAATCTGGCAGAGATTTCTCCTCACGACCATGTACGAACATTTGGCAACGCGAGTCCCATCGAATGGGTCGGAGAGAATCTAGCCCATTAAACGTTCGTACCAGTGGCGAGAGCCCGACCACGTAGGATCGATATTTTATCGTTGGGATTATGAGATAGTACGAACCGGAAATAGAGATCTGGTAAGGAGAAGATGAAGTGTGGGAAAGGATATTGAAATTGTTGCCAAGTGGAAGGCAGCTGGAATGTCACTTTTTCTCTCTATATTCACTTTCAAATAAGAGTCAAGCGATGGGAACCTGAAAGTCTCCAATAGTCCCCAACCATGCGGAACCGGATGTCATGAGAAATCAGGAAAGTAAAGAAAACCCATCACCGTCGTTGATGTCAAAGAGCTGAGATAAACAATTTGGCTCCTTGGATTTAGGGTCGTCACTTGTATCACGAACAGCATCAGCATCGTTATCTCAAATTCTAAACTGCTGATTCGGCTCCGAGATCCGTGAAACACCGCGCGTGAGTCCAGGAGATTCGATGAACGAGATAGAGAACGTGGGTGCTATGTCCATTAGGGAAATATTTCGGTTTAATAGAATGCAATGATGAATAGTGATGGCTATTAGACGGGGTATGCGAGGAAGGCGGAGGCACGAGCCGTTGGGACGATGAAGGGACGTAGGTGGGGGACCAACCGGGGGTGAGCAGATAGAAACCCCGACCGGACGGCGAAGAGGTGGGGGAAGCGGGTGGGAAGGGTGGTAGTTCACCGACGGACCGACGGTGCGCTGGAATGGTAGGAAGCAATTAATAACTTTGCCGTGGCAGGTAGGCAGCCAGGCAGCCAGGCAGCCGATGTACTCGTATACAGGGGAGCTGGTACGCTCTCGGTGGTGCTGGCTTGCCCATGTGAAAGGGAAAGGAAGCAGGCACAGAACGGCAGGCAAGCGAGGCTAGCCGGCGTGCCACTGGGCTATACATACATCTCCGTGCGCTACGTTGCAATAATTACGACGTCACGCCTCCTGCCCAACCTAATTAACTAATGCTACGGCACTCTCTCGCTCGCCCACACTCTATCCCACCCTTTTTTGTTCCTGGTTGCCAGCTCCGCGCACCCTTGCCCCAGCCTTAGCCTCATTCACCCTCAAACCCCATATATAGATGTACACACATATATATATATATATAAATGCGTATACATGTATATAATCCTTTATTTTCGCTAATTCGCAAGTTTTCTCGGGCTATACCGCAAC
Source organism: Diplazon laetatorius (assembly GCA_963662125.1). NCBI lineage: Eukaryota > Metazoa > Arthropoda > Insecta > Hymenoptera > Ichneumonidae > Diplazon > Diplazon laetatorius. Next base: position 1,430,916 of record OY759159.1, read on the forward strand.
CCTCTCTCATCTCCGCTGACTTCACACCGAACGAAATTAGGCTAGCGCATGGTTCGAGTTGCCACGACCCCGGACCCCCCGGCTGATGCACGATCGCCAAGCTCTTGCAACGGACTTTCGTCTAACCCCGACTCGACTCGCCCGACCGACTCAACACCCCCGCCCAACCCCTAACCCGACCGCCGTCACGACAACGAGAAATATAACCGACGTGACGGGCGGAGATTTTATTTCACGCCTTGCGAACGCGATGAATTAAAAGTACTTTGCAGTACGTTTCGGATAATGGAGTGTACCGCGGTGGGTAGCGTGCATCGGGACCGAGTGAAACAAACTGCTTGGAAAAGATATGCTTCTGCCGTACCAACGCGTTATGGGATGTCGGGATGGAAATTCGAAACGAGAAATGTTCAGAATTTCCAGTCCGAAGGGCCGAAATTTCAGAACGAGCAATGTTTTGAGCGCTAATGGTTTTCGACCCGACACGGCAACGGAAGAACAAAGCTCGGTTCTTGGTTCGCAAATATGTTTCCCCGCGCCGCTCAACAGCGATGCACGCGAAATCATAAGTGCCTTAACGATATTCGTTATAAAACTAAATGCACTAATCGATCCTTGAAGACTTGTATGAAGACTTTGGTTACACTGTTTTTTTGTTGAATTCCAATTTTATACAATCACTGTGACCATTCAAAAAAAAAAAAAAAAAAAAAAAAAACGCTAGCCAACTCACCCGGTTTTACCTTACAACACGGATAATGTGAGTTAAGGTTTTCGTTACAATCCGAAGCACACATTTTGTATTAGTCATCAGTAAAGTCGTTACCGTGGGACATGAAAAATTTGTCTGGGTCGATGACGTCGGAGCGAGTGGTTCCGGCCAGTTACCCGAATCCCCGTGTAATCGAAGAGATTCGTCGTAAGCCCGCACATCGGTGGTGTCACTGGCGGAAAAAAAAAGAGTCGTAAGAGTCGTTCGACAATCGAGAGAGCAAAGTGCGATGGCGTGAAATTCGGTCGGAAAAATACTTTTTATCCGCAGAAACGTTACACAGTGGCTCGACCACGTTCGCAGAAAATGGAGTACCTACCCTGGCGGTTCTTCTGTCCTTCCACTTGGGAGTACGCTCGGCGTGCCGGTATAGCGCGGATCGATCGATCGGGCGGGTTTATACCGAAAACGTGACTCGCGTTACCGCGAGGTGCGACGAAACCTCGGAACATCTTGGACCGTCTTATCGCTCGCCAATCTTTCTAGACTCGGAGCTGACAAATTGTCGGGCGAAGATGGATACAAGCTGGATGTTGTTTTTTTTTTTTTTTTTTTTTTTTTAGAGCGATAATTAACATTTTCAAACCGATCCTTCCGTTCGTTTGCTCCCGTTTTTTCGACTTTGATTGGGCCCGCATTACCCTGAGAAGTAGCGGGAAAATTCTGAGAAAAAATGACGGTCTACTGAGAGTGAAAACAAAGCCAAACAAAAATATTGTGGAACGATCGGTGGACTCGAGGGGAATGACCCCACGGCCTCATTTGGAATACCCCATACATATACCGCAGCTTCGCTTTGCACACTGTGTCCGCGCTGCAACGTCATCATCGCGTCACACGCGTTCCCGCCGTATGTGCGTGTGAGATGGGATGTGCGAGTTTATTACGTACGATATGAGGGAACATCGTGGCAACATCATCAACGTGGAAACGCGACGGCGAACCAGACCGGGGCGAGCGAGCTCGTGAAATATCTAGCTGCGGTCGGGTCCATGCCGCACGAATTTATGCGAAGACCTTCTGTGTGTCATACGCAATGGGCGGGCATTCGCTGTGGCACGAGTACCAGAGCCACGGAACATCATGTCCGTGCTGACTAAATGTTACTTCTTTTCGGATTTTTTTCTTTTTTTTTCGTGATTCCTGAATGGTCGAAAATTTTTCGCTCGCCATCGGAATTTGCTATATATGAGCGTGTACATCGTCACAATGGCAAGCGAAAGGGTCTCCGATTGGTAAGTGCAAAGTCCCATCAGCAAAATTTGTGAGATTATATTTTTATCATAGAATATTTTTTTTCCTAGTACATGAAAATTGAAAAAAAAAATGTTGAAACCTGCGATTCGCTGCCTCGGTATGAGAATCAATTTTTGTTTGAATCTTTGGCTTCCTCGTGGAGAAATCTTGGGAATTCGAAAACGTCTTGCATTGAAGAAAATCAATACATTTTTACCTTCCTGTTCAAACGCTGGCTCAACAACGCAATATAGACGAAAAGTTTGCATGAACAATGTTGTAGAGGATTGAATTTCCTACAAAAAAAGTCCTCGACGGCACATAGCTAACATTGATAGTTTTCGCGTGGGAAAGCTCGAAAGACGGGCAATGTAGTCTCGCGGCCGGCGGACGAGGTACGCAACTAAACCTATATACGTGTAGTCCGAACCCTGACCGTTCCGAGTATTGTCGTTCCAAACATTGCGCGTCCCAAATTTTAGCCGTTTCGATAATCGCTTGTTCCGAATTTTCAAGCCCAACCCCGATGCACAATGAATTGTTAGTCGGCCAATAACTGAACTGCTGACAATCGCAGATGCGACGATATCACGGGGTCGGTCTTTGCTACGTATACTTTTTCGAGTGTTCGCGCCACGGCGCGTTACCTCGGGGGGGGATGAAGCATGTATCTAAGCAGGAGTTTGGCCTGTGTAGGGGCGCGATGGCTCGGGAGGGGGGGTGGCTCGAGAAAGCCGAAGGGAGTAAAGTCTGACAGAAACGTATAAAGCACGTGGCAAAGTGCCAGTGTACAATCCACCGCGTACCACGAGCGCGAGACTGGAATGTCACATTCGCCGAGGTCGGGAACTTTCTTTCTTCGCCGCACTCTTCGTCTCAACGATTTTCCAGCTCGTCGTTGAAAAACCCGGCAAACCGCCCCCCGCCCCTCCCCGGCCAACCCGAAATCCCGAGCGATGTAGCTGGTGGAGATCGCCTCCGGCCAAAGTCGCCGAGGCATTTCGGGCGAGACGAAGTGAATTTTAAAAAATGTCGATAACCCGCAACGGAAAAAAAAAACAAAAAAAAAAAGGTTACAGCACAAAGTGTCTTACTCACAAATACACGAAGCCGAATGAAATAATAATCGTCGTTGAGCAACCGCGTGGATTCGAGATTCGACGATTCTGAATTATTGAAAAATGAGATTCGTCAATTATTCAATGATCGTTCGTGAATTAATAAGCCGAAAGTGAAAAGACGAATTATCGTTGAAAGTATTAACGATGAATGACGTGGGTTTAAGTGAGTTATTGATGAGGGATCGATGTCAACGTGAACCCTCTTGACGGCTGATCAAAATTTAATCGACGTATATACTCTATATTCCGACGAAGAATCTCCCGCATCTTTTTTTTTTCGGGGGATATCGTTGGAAAAGCCGTCCTTGTCATATTCTTCGAGGCTGAGATGGCTCGTGAATAAAATATAAATCAGCAAGTCACGCAATTGGATTGAACGCAATTAACGTTGCCAATTGTCGAATGCAGAGTGGTCGGAACGAAGTGAGAATTGAACGGATGAAGTTGAAGCGGGGGAAATGATGGCCTGTACATAAAATTCCGCAACAGTTGTCACGAATTTCTGGAAACGAGAAATCGTTAACTGTGTAAGTTCCTTTATAAAAAAAAAAACAACAAATCGCCATATACGAGATAACGATGGGATAAAAATAACAATTTGCGAAAACCATGTCGAGACGAGTCATCAACAAGGCACTCTGGCTCTCAGCATAATTAACACCACGCACAAATGATGGATTGACGTGCGCGAAAAGTTCGAACCAGCAGAGAAAAACAAAAAAAAAAAAAAAACACACACACACACACACACACAACTTTACAGTGACAACATTTTGAAAAATCGAAAGTTCCAATAAAAATTGATGGTAATCAGAAGACAGAGGGTATGAAAAAAGAAGAATGAAAAAGTTTGGGAAAAAAACATGGTGCACCAATCCGAGACAGTCCGTCAGTGGATTTGCTCGTTTCCACCGTAAACCTCGGTCCACCATGTTGCCGTGGATAAAGGCCGGGCCGATCCGCCATACCGATCGAGATAGCGCGCGTGCGAGTGAGACCGTACGATCGTCGATGACAGCACAGCGAAAAAAAAAAAAAAACATTGAAAAAAAAAAGTATACAATCGAAGAGAGAAAGAAGCTGAGGGAAATGGTCGGTAGGCAAAGTTGGATCTGACTAACACCCATCGGTTCACTCGCTCGGTTCGTTCCATCGTTTTCTCGGTATTCCGAGTGGCAATGTCGACGAGTAAAATACTCTTCGGTCGGTCCGCGTAGCACCTCGGAACGTTTGATTGCGAGGCTTTTGCAGTTTCGTTCATTCCCAGCCGTCTATTGTTCGATATTTCGTTCTCTTTTACTCCAGTCAGCTTTTCAACGAATCTACACAACGAGTGAAACAAAGCGAACGACCGGAAAGACTCGACGTAGTTACGACTTTATTCTCTGGCTTTTCCATCCCCCCATAGCACGGCGGTCACTAAAGTTTCGTGGAGAAAGAGAAATACAGGAAAACCCAGGACCAAAGAGCGGAACGAGAGAATGAGAAAGAGGGAGGGAGAGGAAGAGAGGGTGAGAGAGAAGAGGAGCGAACGAAACGAGGACGAGACGGAAACGTAGAGGAGGATGGAAAATTCAATTTTCCCTCTCCCCCGAAGCTTTGGTTCATTGCTATGCTGTTGCTCGGCTACACCTGCTGGGAATAGTTATGTACTGCGACGCACACGGAGCACTACCGGTATTGTATATAGCACACAAAGCTTGGTCGAACGTGTAACAATGATGTCGCCTAAAATATCTCTCTCTCTCTCTCTGCTGATCGAGTCAGCCGTGGTAGTGGGTTCACCATGGCGAGCCCTCCTGTTATTTGTCGGTACAACGATTGTCCAATGACTGCAGTCGCCGACACATTTTCCAAGTCTCTCTGGCTCGTGCGTCTCATACGCCATTCACTGTCACTATCGAAGTCGCCTAGGCCGAAATTTTCATACCTCATTTTGGACTCTACGGCTTTGATATCTCCATAAACCTTTCCTCACTACGGCTCATACATCATACATCGTTATGTAGATGGGTACGAATGCGTCAAGAATATTCAGATTTTTATATTAGCTCTGGCGATTCTCATTATGATAGCACCACATCCACGGCGATAACCCTACACACACGAACACACACGCGCGTGCAGGCACAGGCGCGCGGATACACGGAATACGTACCTCGAAACGGTAGTAATGCTATATACAATGTTGTACAGTACAGCTGGGGTGAGTGTAATACACGTCCTCTACTATGCAGCTTACACGAGAGACATTAAACCAAATGGAAATTGTTCTGTGCATGTCTCTCTCTCTCTCTCTCTCTCTCTCACACACACTCTTTTCCCAGCTCAGCCCTTCTAACCCCCTCCACGTCCACCCGCTCCTGTTTACGAAGAAACGCATGCTTGGAATAATATTCCGACGGTTTCTCTCCTGCTTGCTCCATACTGATGCCCGGTAAAGCACCAGCTAGATGGTTTTACTCGCTCTCGCACGTGTATAAATATCCCAGCCAAATTAAAAGCTATATTTTATCGCGGAAAGGACACGGAGCGGAAGGAAATCGTGTTGGAGGACTGCAGCAGCGTAGCCACGCGGCGACCACTGAACTAGGTTGAAACGTCATAATTCGGTCCGCAACGGTATTTTTGACCGTCGTCATCCGCGACCGGCAATCTTACATTCTTTTTTTCTCATTACAGTAGCGGTGATTATTCCCCAGAATTCTGTTTACGCTGTCGTCGTAGTTATTCGTACTGATAAATACTTATGCGCGATGGTTTTCTCCTTAATATCTTCTCCTAATATATATATATATATATTCCGCGATTAAACGAGAAAACTCGAATCTATTGTTCCGCATGACTACAGTTGTACGTGTTACGGTGTTACCCACATTTTCAACACTTCCAACACAGCAATGAGTGCACCAGAATCGATGAATTACGCCATTGGCAATATGTAATTCTCACGACCAGTGCCACGAGCTCAACACCAAAAGCACCCCGATCCGTCGCACGGTCGACGCTGAAGACCAAACGCACAATTAACGTTTCGCTAATCCCCCATGAACACCGTAGTGCGAGAAACTCGTTTTACCGGACTTTGCGGAAGAGGACGATTGCGCGACCGGTGCACACTGCGATGAAAGAAAATCAACGAGATAGAAACGAATGGATTAAACAGAGACAACGAACACGAACGAAGGTTAAACATAAAGGAATGGCAAGGACAGAACCCGAAAGCCTCCGGAGACATCACCACCGGACTTTCCCCGGGAGGCGGCGCGGAAACTCGAGGCAAGCGGAAAAGCGAAAAAGTGTGCGGGAAGGATAATCCCGTCGTCTCAAAGCAAGAGAACACGTTGGTATGCTGAAGCGGAGAGAAACCCACTTTTCCTTTCTCACTTCGACCGACAAAGATATGTTGTTTTTTTTTTCCTTCTCTTTATTCCTTCGTAGTATTATTTTTTTTTTTTTCGTTCTTTCTCTCTTTCCTTCGTTTTTTTTTCTTACGTACCACGGGGAACGTCATCACCACCGTTGCTCGCGTCTGTCCTCTTCTTCACCTTGCGCGCCTATCCTCGGCCCATTCCTTTGCACATCCCGACGTGTCCCCCAGCGGCGTATAGTCCGGGCGCTACAATCTTCCGAGTACCGTGAGATATATTGCACCCGCTTATGCTGAAAAGGCTACGACTAACCGCGTCGCATTTTTCACTCGCTCTTACGGTTTTGCACGTGGCGTTATCCACCAAGAGGATCACAGAGTCCTGTGGCTCTTCGTTCGAGGTCGAGCCCACAACCGGGGAGAGAGCCTCTTTCGACGCTTTTGCTCTGAGTGGGGATCTCGGGTCAGCGGAATTTTATATTCGACCGTGATCGAACATCGGTTATGGAAATGGGTATACGGTGGGAAGGTTTCTCACAGCAGTGCTCGCGGGAAGACTGCCGTCTCGTTCGAATGTTAAATGTAATTTTCACGTATGAATTTTACTTATATCAATTTCGAATTTGGCCATCGAAACGAAAGTCTTCCGGAAATCTGAATCTGAATTTTTCCGAACTTGTTTAGTTATCAATTCATTCAAATAGATATGATCAATAATTATGATATTTTTATATTCCAAATGAAGCACACTGATTCTTTAAAAACGACTACAATACCAAAAGCCGATCATTTGATCATTAAATTCATTCAAGCGTGAAAATTACAAGAAAATTTCGACTGCCTCTTATAATTTTCCAACCCACAGTGGTGATGTACGGTTGTCTTATGTTGGAATGGAAATGATGGCAGAAGGCAATGGTCCGATCCTTCTTGTCGGTCATATTACTTGTTCCAAATGATTATCCGCGCGGAAAACGTTTTTAACCCGTGACAAGCCAGATTCGCATCAAATACACTGAATGAAGAAAAAAAAGGAGAAAATCAACCGAATGTGGTTTGTATGTGCGGAGCAAAAATATCTTTTCGGTTGCGAAGTACAAGAATGGTTGACTACAAGGCTCGGGTTCGTGTTTTTTTTTTTTTTTTTTTCTCCTTGTCCGCCCTTCGATGTAGTGGCGGGCGGTCTTTTCCATGCAGTATCTTCACCAGCTTCTCCGAAACTCCCGGCAAAAAATACTTAACAGTAACGGCAACACGCATATCACGAACAGCTAGACTCTCTTTTCGTATATATTTTTTCGTTTTTTTTTTCTTTCGTCTCCGTGAGTTCTCGTGGAAAAAGACCGACGTCTACAGGTCTTTGACAGAACGAACGTACACATCTGGCAGTTTCCCCTAGCTGTATTCGGTTTTTGACGGTCTGCGTATTTTTTTTCCCCTTTCCCCGGACGTTTGAGACGAAAAATTGTTCGGTAAAATATAAATGTGCTTCCCTTCTCGATTCCATCTGCGTCACGGAAGCGAAATGGTGTTTTTTTTTCTGTTCGTTTGTTTTTTTTTTTTTTTTTTTTTTTTCAAATTCTCGGTTGTAGGGTGAAAGTGGATGAGTTAACACACGTTTTTCCAAATAGCCATAGTAATTATATGTCTTAGAAGATAATATAAAGTTTTTATCCAAGTCATTCAACCCGAATCAACCTACAATTGATAAACCGAAAACACTGTTCATGCCTCGCTCGAAGTATCTCAGTTGATTGGCAGCGCGAGGGTGATGCCGTGTGCTTTCGATTTTGTTTTCGGCAATGACGGCACGAAGATTGAACGCGTAGGCGCCGGTCCAATCAAGCTCCAAGGGAGCGACATCGGCCAGCCGAACGGTAGAGAAAACATTTTTCGCGATATATATATATTTTTTTTTGCCAGTCATCCGCAAAAGATCCTCGCTATCCCTTCCAAAAAGTGCTATTACTTGTTTTCTCTTTCAGGCGTTATTTCGGAGAAGCCGATCAGCTTTTTCCCGATCGATCCACCAGCACCAAGTTCCGTCCACGGATTAATTTATATTTCATAAATTGCGCTCGTTACACGTGCACCATTCGCGTATCCCGAAATATTGTCTTACCCACTGTGACCGAATAAATCGAAAAAACGTAGAATAAAAAAACAAGAAAAAAATAATATAAATAACTCGAGGACGGAATACGTTTGGCGAACGTTTTCACTGGCCTCTTTCACGTTGCGCTGTATTTCATCGTGTTTCCCTAACGAAACGTGGAAAAGACGCAGCAAAACTGTGTACTCGTTTTACGAAAACCCCGTCTCATTCCGTGCTACTTTCAACGAGTGAATTAAAAATGTACGAGTGTCATCAAGCGTTCCCCAGGTACTTCATCTCGACGTTCTCAGAGCCCACGCGCGCTATAGAGACTGACACGGTCCTCATCGTTCCGAGGGACTGTGATGTCCCCCGGAATCTTGACTTTGCCTCGTGGTATATAACCTAATGCATACGTATATAGATATAATATAATATATATATATGTACTCATCGTTCATGCACCGTCGCTACTCTTGATCCATTTATTTTCTCTTTACTATCGCATGCGACCAAAAGCTACAAGTAGATATCCCAGACTCAATAATATAACGGAAATAACATAAATTTCACAATTTCAGATCGACGATTGAGTGAAACGCTCGTACACGCGATCGAACAAACCCTTTCGAGTCACAAAGAGCGAATGATATGGCTATCGAACAATCATTTTTAATGCTATATTGGCTAACGCGGTAAATTTTGACGGTGTATGAGGTGTCGTCAATAGATCAGATCGAATGCCAGATGAATTATACGTTTTCCAGGATTTTGTGAAAATCCACTCATTTGAATTTGAGAAGACACTGAAATGTTGTGCAACCACCGATGAATATAATAATATCGAAACAAGCTGCAGGTTGAAACTTGTGATAAGCTTCCTCTGAGACGTAGGTAGTGCCCGAAAATTCCTCTATGAGAAAGCCGAAGATTTAAAATACAAAATACAAAAAAATAACTTTCCAGCAACAGTTTGAGTGATGAAACTGTGTACCAAGCATCGTTCGAAATATTCGATCATTAGTCTCTGCATCACGTTATTTTCCGTTTTCTTCCACAAGCTATCCCGTGTACTTTGTCTCAATCTTCCGTCACTATCTACGTCACGATCACCCGCTCTTACGAACGAAAACGATAATGACCGCGTTCGAAGGAAGTACGGAAGTGGAAAAATACGGAATGGCTTTTCCGTCCCGACGAATTTCGGGTTAACCGTGACAAGGATAAGAAGCAACGACGTAAAAGCTGCTGGAGACTGGAGTACATTGTACCATCAAAATAAGATGAAACGAGACTGCCGAACTTATGACACACTCATCCGGTATATATTTTTCGCTACCCAGTTGTGCAACGGACGACGAACGAACCTCGCTAGCTACACAGACCAAACTCCGTGGGATCCAGAATAATACAACGGTCAGATGGGTTCATGCTTTGTCGAATTTTTCATCATACCAAGTATTGCTGTGCGATGATAATACAGGGCAACGGAGTATAGATGGTTCGAAACGTCGCAAAGCGCGGATATATATATATATATATATATATAAATGTGTGTGTGTACGACCAATGCGACGATCAAAGAAACCTGACCACGAGAACACGACCGAGTTCAATCTCTGATCCACCACAGCTTCCACTACCGAAGATCACGGTCCATGGGAAGAAGCCAGTAGCAAGATGAGATTGCAGGTCCCAAGTGGAAATCACCGCATAGTTTCCTGGTCCTTTTTCCACCGTGAAACACGGAACGTTTGATTCTTTTTACAAAAAATCCTCATGCAAATGAAGTTTCTGATAGAAGACGAAATGTAATTCCAGTCTTCAATAAATCCACGATAAATGACGTTTTGTTTGACCGGGATAACATCGTGGAATTGAACATCTCACGCTGAGAATGATGGATGAATATTGGATGCCAAAGTGACTTCTCTATTGGGTAAGGATGAAAAGTGATGAAGACGCTGACGCGTGAATTCCAGGTACTCTACCGGTACCACGAGATTTCGCAAAAGAACCGTGGAGTTTTGCAATCGACGGTCAGCGTGGAATGAAACGATTTACTTTCTTGATCTACAAGAATGGCTTGTTTCCGCCTCGGCGAGGTTACAACGTCAGTCATAGCCGATTTTCCTTATACTTCGGTGGTAATAGGAGAGAGAGAGGGGCACGTTCGTTCGGTTTCACTGAAATTGCTGTATTTCAAAGACTTCCAGAATCTATTATTCGAAAACCATTTAAGATAGTATTCCATCCACTTTTCTGCATGATGTCCGGTATTCTTTTAGAATTATTCATTCAACGATTTCAGTAGAAAATTTGAAGTGATTCTTTTTTATCTGTCTCCGTCTTGAAGTGATTTTTTTTTGTTGTCTTCTTAGTGTGGGTAAGTTCGAATATCAAAAGGGGCAGGTTCGGACATGGTGATGTGCTTCCAATAAACGTTTAGATAAAAGTCAATCAGCTTCGAAAAAGAAAACGCTAATCAACGAACAGATCACAGCCGAACATCTTGTTAAGGACAATCAACGAAATTTTTTCTTTTCTTTTGGAATGTCCGTTCGTTGCAAACTGTGAAATCAGTATTCAAATGTTGCGGTCTTGTAGGGGGCGAACCAGAAGAGCAGATTCCGATCCTGTATTCAAAACGAAGGAGACAGATTCGGACATGTCCCGATGAACTTCACTCCATGTCCGAACAATCTCGCAACTTATATTTTCGAGAAAAGAATAAGCTCATCGTTTATGCTATTTAAAACAGTTAAATGAACCTTTGTATATTATATTACGACAGTTCCATAAAATTATTGGACGGTTAGTCATAACCTCGAAATATTCGATTGGTACATCAATATCGAATCGACAATTGACCAGGCAAATGATTTAAGGGAGGAACAACTAAGATTTTACTTATCCTGCGCCATGTGGTGTAATCAGATGATCGGAGGGAAGTAACGACATTTCTGTGATTTTCCACGCCATTAAGGTTCGTGTGCTGCAAGGGTCCGAACCTATTCGCTGTCCGAACGAGCCCCGCTCTCCTCAAGCATCTCTCCAGCTGCGTCGGAAGATCCGGAGAAACGCCGGAGGAGTACAGCTGCCACCGGATCGGTAATATCAATTCTCATCGAATCGTATGGGGTAATGTGCGAGAGGCCATCAAATCCGTTAGATTGTGGCAAACTGCGACGCTCAACCAGCAATATCCCTGACCCATTTCTCCTCTTTAACTGTGCCCTTACTTATTATTTCCTTCGCTTACACTTCAATTCCACAACTTTCAGCCTGGGGCTCGCGTTCGTTTCCGGTACTTCGTCGACAAATTCACTCGTTTCCGTGTCCACGAACCAATCACATCGATTCATTCGATGATTAAAAATCGCTAGATTAGGATTGCGGAAAAAAAGTTACTTCTTTCGATGATCGTATTTCAACTACTTATATTGATGGATCAGACACCAATTCCAAGGTTACACGCGTTGTCCCACTCAAGACCGTTAACAAGGGCCGAGAGGAAGAAAGGGGGGGGGGGGGCGGCATGTTTCCGTAAATAACGAGCTAATGGTTTCGTTCATTGATCAAAGTGATTTAATGGGAGTAGTTGTTAAATTGGAAAAATTCATAGTCAAAGTGCCTGGCTCGCATTCGAATGTGCTACCGTCTGTTTGTGAACCGAGAAAATCGATGGAATCGTGAGTTTGGTGGGAACAGAGTGTAGCATGAAGAAGTGGGACATGGAGAAATGGAGTCCCCGAGGTTGGTGTCGATCGTCGAGTACCGAGTGGGAGGTCATGAGCACGAGCTACCCACTGGAAATATTGAAAAAAAAAAATATATATATATATATATGTCAACACATATACGAAAGTAATGCGCTGGAACTGCAGCCTTCGCACCGGTGGCGTATGATAAATGGACGAGCACCGGCGTGCCAACTCGTAAAAGGGTCTCCCTGCGAATTTACGTCGATACAACCCCCCTTCGAAATCGGTATTCCATCACATTGCGGATGTACTGCCCGAGACACATGTGTACACTGGTATGTACATGTGTACTAACCGTGGTGGTTACTGGGTGCATAGCAAGAATCGAAAACTAATTGTCGTGTCGAATTAGGTTTCATGAAATCAGCGTCGAAAATGTCGTTGCGTAAATATTAGTTAGAATTTACTGCAAACTGGCAATGAAAAGTAAAGTCGAAGTATAAATAAATAGACGTATATGATTGAAAGCTCAGATTTTCCGACCATTTATTACAAATTTTTCAACATTTCTAGATCTTGAACGATAAAGGATATTGTTTGATTTCAAATCTCATTCTTTTCGTCTGGAGTAATGGATTCGTGTTTCTTAAAATATTTTTTCATTGTCGTTTTCAAAATTAAAAAAAAAAAAAAAATGATATTCAGTCAAGATTTTCCATTGGGTTGATTTTATCAGGGAAACTTGAAATTTATCGAACCAGTGAGAGTTACACAACACTATGTTCGTCACGATATTCAAAGCTCAAATGGTAACGTGGCTGGTCGACTGAAACTTGCAGACAAAGGAAGCGGAGGTAAACGACTGGCGCTCCAATTGTTCACGGTTCAATGATTGCCTCTAGTTTCCACATGCCATTTCCGCGATCCCAAATGCCTTTCATCTTTGCCACTGGTTGTATGTATAGCGTCCGAATTCGCGACTCCCAGCATTTTACATAAAGTTCTACAAAAGTCACATAGAGTGAAACATTATTTTTTTTTTCTTTGCATATCCACTCGACCATTTTTTTTTGTCATCCATTCGCTGTAAAGCGAGTATGTGACGAGTGAATTTATTATTATCGTTGTTACGAAGTTACGACAACTAAAGTGTCTCACTGCGCATAAGCTTTTCGCCAGTTGTGTTATGCAGTCCCCAGCCCGTAACTCCGAATCGATAATGCATTTTTCATCGGGCATTGATCAATTAGTCGAGCCGTCAATGCCAGCAAATTAATCTTCTCGCGTGTTGGGATGTGGGAATAGGGTGAAACGACGGGTTTGCGAGTCGTGAGGATATATATCTATCTCACGTTTCCAATGATATACATGTATCGTTGATTAATTAATCATCGCAAGTGGAATGTAGAAAACAGAGATATGTATCGAGCGATGGGCATTTTTCTCGAGCTAACTAATTATCCGAGTGTTGTTCACATGGAAAAAAAAAACGAGGGAAATATTCCAGAAGTGCGTGATACTGCATTGTTTTCTACAACATATATATATTATTTCCTAATAACATGTATTATTATTTTTTATAACATATATATTAGGGTGTGTTGAGAGAAGATATATTTTTTCGATTCTTTTGGCAATTTCTACTATTGAAACCGATACTAGCAGGTCCCACATTTGCAGTGAATATACCATGACGAGATAACTGTCAAAGTTTGAGCCCAATCAGACTTTGCTAAGAGGTTTCACTTTCACGAATTCGTTTTTGCCTTAGATTAACACGTAAACGTTTTTTTTTTTTTTCAGCTGCAATTATTTTTTTTTAGGTAACGGAAAAATTCTGGGAATGGAAAGTGAGTGTGATACCTAGTATTAAGGTCACTTGAAATAAGAATATTGTTTGTTTTACAATTTTAATAAATAAAAAGTTAACAGCTTTTACACAAAAATCATTGAAAATTGACAAAAAAAATTGTTAAATTGTCAAAAAATTGTAAAACAAAAATAACCCTATTTAAAATGACTTTAATATCATATATCGCACTCACTTTCCATCCCTGAAATGTCTGATTTGTCGGAAAAATTAATTGCAAATGGGAAAAAAATGGTTACGTGTTAATCGTTGGCAAAAACGTTGGTTGTTCTGTGCGCGAAGTTCATAGGTCGTTACTCAATTAGCACAGTTCAGTAACGATTATGTCTATCTGTAACAAACAAGGCCATTCAATACGATAGATTTGTTAATACGCGAAAAGAATTCGGATCAGTAGCGGAAAATGGTGCCTCGTGATAATGGAAAGCACGTATGCAGAACTACCCCTTCCCGGATGACATTTATTTTTCGATTTAACATTCGTCGTACTCGTGCGCGGCAGCCGTCATGTTTGAACGAAACGAGAGTTTGAACTATCCGGAGGAGGAGGTCACTGTCGTTTGTGAATAGCGAAGCACGATCACGACCAACATCCGGTCTGATGCTGACAATCCAAATCGGACGAGATTTAAAGTAGTTAATGTCTATCGAATTGACCCCTTCCCTGACTCTCGGAACATCACTCACAAATATATATATCTATATCTATATCTATATATACATATCTATCCTATCACGACAAACAAGCACCTAACGACTCTGGCATTAGCAGTGATAATAGTTTTGATAATAATTCTCATCGAAAATCGTAATATCGGGCAATCAGCACAAAATTCGTCGAACAAGCGATTAATTGATAACTATGAAAACCCAATAGTTCCCCAGCTCGTGTTGCCTGGATAATTGATACAAAAGTTGCATAATTAATCGAAATTCATTGAACAATCCATCCGTAAATCATCAAAGTGACATTATTGAATGTCTCGAAAAAAAATTGTAATAAATCATCAATACACAACGTGTACCATCATGATTTCTACTCTCGCATGAACGATCCGTCGTGTTAGAGCTTTCTGCACTTTATCAGGACTCACGTGTATCCCATGGTTTCGTTGAAAAACCGTACAATAGTGTGCAATAACTCTACGACGTGTGTGGACGGCTATTGCGCCAAACACACACACACACACACACACACACACACACACACACACACATCATGTACCGCGCATTGAACTTCAATGCCTCAAAGTATCGAACACTCTGGACTCGCTTTCTCGACCACCACGAAGAGAGAGCACTCTTCCGGAAAAAGGATTGTACGTAAGATTTACGCGGACTATTCGAGTACTCAATCCGAATTCGTCTTGAGACGCGGAAGGATATTGCATCGCTGGTACAACGTCGCAGAATTTTATTTATTTTTTTTTTTGTCGCTTGTCCATCATTTTCGCAAACTCTTGAATACATTCTTCCACCGACATTGAGCACGTAGCAAGTACATCGTGGAGTACATGTACTCATGGTACAGCTACTTTACCGAGGAAAATTTTCGCAGTACCTGTCGTTTTTCATTCCAGTCATTTTGAAGGACAAATTGGATGGTCCAGACGAGAAAACTGGGTAGCTCCATCCAATTTGCAATGCACGGGAGGTACGCCAGCAGGTGGCGTCACGCCCTTCGACCTTTGAGCTAACCCAGAGCTTCCGGCTTGCCGTATCCACGGCGAGGTGCATGAAAGAGCGCGGGAGAGATGGTAGAAGAGAAGTGGGGAGAAGTAGCTTGCACCTCGATCTGGAATACGACTCGGTTATATTCCCGTAACTGCTCGGTCATCATTGTGCTATATATATTTTTTCCAGCAGCTCTGTGCGATTGCTTTTGATCCAGCTTTCGCTTTGGCCAACAGTGAGGTTAAGATTTTTGTCGGATCTAGCGAGCGATTTCTATTGTCTCGTCGAATCACTCAATGTCACGGAACGCAAGCTCTATTTTGAATAAGTTTGAACATGCGAAAGTCAAGTTTCCAACTGGGATGTGGATGTTGCAAATTAAAACGTTTGGATTGAACGTTTTGTCGTTAACGACGAAAGCTCATATCACTCACGTGAAAGTTCCATTGATTTACGAATTGTCTGGAATGAGCGATGAGTAAAGTGTTGTCACCAATCTCATATCGATTTTTGTGGTGATAGTCAGTTGATTTATTTCCTTCTGCGATTGCCTGATTACTAAAATATGTCTACTTCGATGTCACCCCCAAAAAGGTGCAATATCGTTTTTTCAGAAAAAATATATATAGAAAGGTAGGTTCGGATGCATCCGAACAACCGAATATAGATATATATATGGAAAGGTACATACATTGTCAAATATTGCATTTTGCAAGTACGAGTATGTTCGTGTGTACGTATGGCACGGCGTGGAAACGACGAAAACGCGGGGTGCGGCGGGGGGGGGGGGGGGGTGGGTGGTGGCGTTCTGGTATAGAACAGAGAACGAAAAAGCGGCAGGAACTTCCGCACTGACCCGAATATGTACGAAATGATGCATCCTGGACTGTGTACAGTATTATGAATTTTTCGCCATTATAACTCGAGTAGGTACCCACATAGCGGACCAGCGGTGAAGCACGGTGACTGGTGCAACTATCCGGTCAGTGACAGACAAAAGCTCGAGCGCCGTACACGTTCTCTTCGTCCGAACCAGCGTGGTGCACGTCCACAACTCCCCCCGCCTACGGATTCTCCGAAACCAGCGATCTCACTGTGTAAAATCGTTTTGTAAAGAGCGTCGCGTCCTCGGCCACAGCTTTTTAGAATCGTACTCAAACATATTTCTTCCTCCCCCCCCCCCCCCCCCGCTGCCGTCTCTCTCACGGTGGTCCCGTTTCCCTTATTTTCCGTCGACCACGAACGCACCTGGAAAACGAACATTTCGGTAAACGCGATACGACGGAAATTGGATATGTTGTGGATAGCCTTGGGGGTGTGCAATATCCCACTCGGGAAAAAAACACCCGACACCCCGTTCTCGTCTGCCAGTCCGTACGACTTGCAGTATATTATTCATCGTATCTTGTCCAATTTGCGCAGGTCCAATCAAGCGTTGTTAATGTCGAAGCCGATTTTTTATTTCTTTGTTTTTCTTTCTTTTGCCCCGTCTTCTCTCTCTCTCTCTCTCTCATTTCCCATCTCGCCCGCGCGCGCGCGTCAGTCACGGGAAACCCCATATCGTCCGGGGTGGGTACACGCATTTAATATGAATTCAGAGAACGTGGAAAACGTTCGCGGTAGTTGGAATTCGTAAAGTATGTCAAAACTCTCATCGCACGAAGGGTATGATGTTACACGTAGCTGCTGGATATTCAGACATGTGTAATTTGACATATTTTTTACCCTGCTTAATGCCGATCGTCGGATTTTCCACGATGAAATAATTCGACGATTATCCGAACTATACCAGCGGCAATTTCGAAACCTCGCTAATTTTCTCAAAAATATATGTTTCCAATCTCGTGTTCAACCCTGTTTTCTCTTTGGCTATGAAGAGAGACTGAGAGAGACGAAAAGAGAGGAAAAGGGAGACGACAAGGGAAAAAATTGAAAAAAAATAAAAACACGGAAGGCGACACATGCAAAGCGTCACACTGGGGAACAAAGTGAAAATTTCCTCACTCGCAAACTGGAAAAAGTCGGGTCATTCGCGTGAAAAGAGCTCCACAGAGCTTTCATCCTACGTTCCTTGTGTTAACCGTGTAGCCCTTTTGCCTCCGACATGCCTGTAACGTCGGTGCAACGTACCCGAACGGTATAGCAACACGGGCGAAGCCACCCACGTATCGCGTCATACCAGAAAGCTACCCACTACCGTTATAACCGCAACCGTTGAGGGCCGAACGTTAAAATAAACCGGCAATCTTCCCCAACTTTTCCGACCCGAGCGTTCGCCGTGCCGAAGAATTAAGATGCGACGCGATAGCTGCGTAATCACGTTGGTGACGCGAAACCCTTCTTTTTTCTCCCGTTATCTTTTTCGGAACCGTATAACGTTGTGTAAAATATAGGAAAGACTAAATTCGTTTGCTTTCACGTATTCACGTTGACCATTTTCTCCGAATTATGGATTGTCAAATTTGTCCCAAATTTAAGGAGGTATTCTCGTGTTGGGATTAAAGAAATTGGTTTTTTTTTTTTTGCATTTTTTAAATTTTAATGATTTTAAAAATACGCTGTTAGAAGGTTTTAGCTGAATAAGTGCTATTGGAAAATCGGTATTCACAGATTCGGGTAATATGAATTTTCTCTCAATCGACGAGATGCCATAAACAAAAGTGATGAAGAATCGCGAAATGGCCACACAAAGTATGCACACAACCAGCAGCGGTCTTCAAACTCTGACAAGTGCGAACCCAGCCGGTAAGGCTGGGTCCGTACTCAGTCGTACTCAGTCACTGTGTTTATGTGTGTGTGTGTGTGTGTGTGTGTGTGCGCGCGCGTGCGTATATGTTTGCGGGCCGTGTATACGGTATTGCTCGCTTTGCAAAGCTTTTGGGGTTAGAAGCAGTGGACCCACCGAGCACTTTAATCCCTCTGTTGAAGCTACTTCGATCTTGCGACTGGCATGAATCCTCTAACACTCGAGAAAGGTTGCCCGGGGTGGAGTCTACCTACACGTACCACTGCTCGAACTTCCCTAATGGACGACCTAATGTTGGAAACTTGGTGAAGGAAGATCGTGAAACCTTGGGAAAATCAACGCTAAGAACGAAACTGTCTCTCACACACACACACACACACACACACACACACACACACACACACACATATATGTATGATCTTTACAAGACGAGAGAATATTCTTCTGAAACTCAGTATTTGCTCTGTTGCGTTCGACCAAATATTTCTAGTCCATCTCAACCCCCCCCCCCCCCCCACGATTGGCTTTCACCACTGCGCGGCTGTACCTGAACATACGTCAAGCAACGTTACCCCAGCCCGGAATTCTCAGCAGCTAGCGTGTGTGAATTGCAGTTGAAATTCCGATTCCGTTGCGACAAGCAAAAAATTTCAGCAACTGTGTCCTCCTCCAACTCGTGAAATCCCAGCGGAAATATTCGAAATTCCGCGATGTCGATGCATGATGTCGACCATCTGTCGAATGTTGAACGTAAACGCGGAAACCTGGGGCAAGATACGGAAACACGTGGATGCAACGATTTGGAGATCAAAAGAAACCACAAGGCGGTAGCAAGTGAACGTTCGGAAGAAGCACTCTGTTTGCTAATTACTCGACGTCGACACATTTGCATGAGTTCCGAGTCAACCCCCGACCTCTCTGCCGCCCGTCCTCGCGCCCCTATCGCCCGGAACTCAGCGTCAAGCCGAGCCAACGGAGACCGAACCACTGTGACTGGGACAGGCGTTAACCTTCTCATTAACCGTAATTGTTTGCAATAATTTGATGCACCTGTCTCTTCCTCACCTCCGGGCGTTTCTCGCGTCGAGCGCAACTTCTCCACCCTGTTTTCCGAATCACCATCCGCTACGTCGCTCTGTCCCGTTTCGGTCCCGGTTTTCCCGCGCCTCACATCCGACTTCACGACTGTTGCACCACGTTTCTGGAAACATCTACAACCTACTACTCATCCCAAATCGTCTTCCCAAAGCTTCCAGCACATGCGGAATTCCAACACTCGCACGTTACCCTGTGACTTATATCATTCACGTTTCCCGTATGCGTTTGGGTTGCATGGAGCCGTCTCAGCAAGCCTCCGGGTGCGAATGTCGACTATACAGAGAAACGTATATTTACATTGCTATACGGAACAATACGGGCAAAAGCCGTTTGCAGAATGACGCACCTACCGTTAAAACGGACCGTTCTGTCCGTCGTCAGAACGCCAACGATCTTCTTCGTGAATTTGTTGGGGATCAGTCAGCTTTATCATGGAGACCTGGAAAATTGCGTGGATATGCATGAGGTTGAGACTGTCAGACGTTTTGCAAGCTGATGTGGCGACTATCACGAATGTCCATGAGGACAGCGACGTCGGGGACAATGACGATAATCGGAGTCACCATTCGTGACTGATGTCGCGATTGTGTGAATCCGTTGCGACCGAAAGTTTTCCAATTATCCTTGTTGTGGCGTTCAAACGTGTGATTTCTGGCCCGAGATTGCGTTGAATCATAGCTTGCATGGAATGGCAGCTGCGTTGCTTATTATTATCTCCCATTTCTGTCGCTAGCGGAGTTGAACGACAGCAAATGAATCTCATAGAGATAATGGACCGCCATGGTAATTTGTCAATTGATGGAAAATTTGGATTCAACCATTTCGCAGTTGGCGAGACATCGCGGGAAGCACGAGCTACCACGTTGCGGTTGAAGGTTAATTATCCGAATTAATCTGACCCTTGGGACGTATCAGGGGATGAAAGTTGAAATTACGAACGATCAATATTCAGAACAATGAAAATTCCCACTCGAAAGTCAGGCAGATCATAATCCACGAGAAAAAAATGGTCCATCATAATCCACGAGAAAAAAATGGTCCGTCAACGATTTATACGGCTCACAAGACATTCACGCGTCATATACGCCATGAACGACAACATTCAGTCATACCAAAAATGTCATTCACAAGATTGTCCGAGTGGAAGCGCCGATTGTGAAGCACCCTCCGCGTCACCCTCGAGTTTTCCTCGTTCGGGCTTCCAACTCGTTTCTCGTTTAATCCAACCTCCAACGACTCGGTGTGTACTTAACGCCTCTTTATTCAGTTTCGGAAAGACCGAAAAACTAACGCGAGCCGGCAAAAGCAGAGAGAGAGAGAGAGAGAATGAAGTGGATAGGATGTATCCCAGCATCGTGTAAGAGAGTGAGCGCAGCCGAACGATGGGAACGACGGTTTTTAGGTACACGACAGAAAAGAGAAACGACGGTGAGTAAGGAAACGGTGACGGCAGTCGACGATACCCAAAAAAAAAAAAAAAAGAAAAAGAAAAACTGCTTGCCGTTGCTCGAGATTGCCGGCAACATTCGTATAAGACCATCCTAAGCGGCTTATCTGTTGATGATGCACTGTATTTTCCGCTGATACTTCGGAGCTCTCTGGTGCGACGCAGCCCGGCAAGACGCGCCGGAGTGTTCCCACTTGATAGCGTGTCGTTTTCCCGCCTAGCTATAACCGAGCAAACCCTTCTCCCCCGCTCGCCCTTGCCTCTTCGTCGCTCCTACCCCCCACCCATTCATCCCCTTATCCGGCTGGCCACCCGAATCCGTGGTTCGTCTGCCGTTTTCATTCTCCGAGTTCAGGGCTGCTCAACCCACCCAGAAGCCTGAGTGCTGAAAGAGGGGCAAGCGGGGAAACGGGGGGGGGGGGGACCTCGAAGCCCGTAGTATGATGAGTGGGGACGAAGCAGCTACACATTCGCGTTGTTCCATTCTCACATTTACCTTTTCTTTTCTTCGTCTTCGCCACTTACGACGATCCACCAGAACCGCAAACATATCCGTGCTCCGTTGGCTTCCCTATATCCCAGAAGAGCTTTCCCGGTATTCTGTTGCGTCCCCATCTCGCACTCCCTATCGCTTTCGGATTTTTTTTTCTTTTTTTTTTCTTCATTCCCGTTGCGGTTTTATTTTTTTTTTCTTGTTTGTTTTTTTTTTTCGTTTTGTTTCCGCACGCGACTATTATAGCGTGTCGGGTGCGATTTGCGATCACACCATTATGGGTTTGCCGCTGGGGGATTGTGTTTCTCGAATATAATGAAAAAGCGATGCAACCGTGAAAGATTGTACACCAGTGACGGGAATGAGGATCGGTAACCGTGAATGGCGTTATTATTGCAGTCCCCCTCGAGCTTAATGGAAAATATACTTCGCTTGTTTACCGCTGTCTGTTCGGAGATTGATTCGACTGTTAAAACAGCGATAGCGACTTTTCATTACAGATTCGAATGACAGAAGCTCGCGATGAAAGAGAATATCGAACGAGAGGGAGAGAGAGAGAGATAGAAAGAGAAAGGGGAAAGTTTTTAGGTCACGCCTAGTGGTGAATGCCTAAAATTTCATTAAAAACTAACCGGATAATTAGTTTTTACATGACCGTATATCCACATCGACGAATTGCACACGGTTAACGTCGAGTTGCACGATTGGTAAGCCCTTGGCGGGTGTTAACCGGCAGTCAAACTGGTAATTGGCTTGTCACGTGTCATGCGTTGCCAAGGCCAATTATTGAAATGTTTCGACAAATAGTTATAGGCTCGCGGTAGCGCGGGCCTCGATTAGCTTTCAAGTCGAATACAGCACGACGGTATTAGGTTTAATTATTCAACCGGGTTCAACATGATGAAATGACGTGAGTCGGGTCGTGGAAGGGTTAAAAAGAGGGCAGGGGGGGGGGCGGAAAGGGGTGGTGAGAGTGAGAAAGCCGAGGGTTCGCCGTTGTATTAATGGTCGCGCCGGATGAGGGACCCCCCACGCGCCACGTATAACGCAATGACAAAATCTAATTTAAATTGACCGGGAGAATACCTATTTATCTGCCTTTAGCGTTAATTATTTATTCGACTCGCGTGCTATTCGTCCAGCCCCGTTCGTCTGCTATTGCATACAACGAAACTGCCATGCTACGCCCTGCGCTTTCTATATTGATGCATCCGATGTGTGTTACTGGCATCCAGCTCGGCCTGCGTTTGTGCCACGTGAATATTCAATTCCGGTATAACTCCTGAATCGGCACTGCGGTGAAGCGGCGGGGCGGGGGGGGGGGGGGGGGAAGGGGCAGTGTCGACACCTGATAGCTCACAGAGATGCCGGGAATCGCGAACCCCGCGTGTATATGGTACAGCGTCGAAAAATATACAACGAACTACCGTTAGTGCAGAGTGTTCGCAAGCATCTACGCTTTCGAAGGCCATCGAATTTTTATTCTACCATCGCATTCTGTATATTATATAGGTACAAATATATATAAGGGTGACCGGCAAAAAATAAATTTCTCAGTGCAGTGACAACGTACTATCTGAATAAAGTAAATGTACAGAGATATGTTTAATAACTCAGAAAAAAGTGTGTAAAAATGTGAAAAAAAAAACGAGAGACGGAAATTATTTTTCATGGTTTGTTACATAAAGGGTATATTTGTCAGACCAGCAATCATAGGTTTCGGTGTACGTTGAAATTATAATTATATGAAGTGTGCCTTAGATAAGTGCGGCAGATATGTAACTGGTACGTGTATTTGAAGATGTGAAGACTGTGGAAAGGAACAATTTTACAAGGAAAATATGAGAACAGCCGTTTTCTATGTGTGTGTGTGTGTGTGTGTGTGTGTGTGTGTACGTCGAGACCGTTGACTTTGCCCTCTCTTTTACTGTGCAGTCAGTTTCAAGATTGTAATTTCCCGTAGACGTATGAGAAACCGACGGCGGTGAGTGGAGCGAGGTAGACCGGGGGAGGAAGAAAATGGGGACGGAAAACCACGAGAGTCGTGTACGAACCCTAGAGGGTTTGCTTAACCCAGGTTTTTTTTCAACCTGCCATCCGTTTCTACCGGTTGCCAGTGTGCCATTCGCTATCGCGGCAGCAACTATCTTTCTCTTTATTCGCCTTTTGGATGAGAATAATTTTCTCATTTCAAATACCATCTTGCGTGTTTATCTCTAGGCTTCATCTCGATCGCCTCTATCCGTACCGAATGGCATCGCGAAGTTTTTTTTTTTTTTTCATGCGCAACGTGTCACGGAATTTTTGAAAATGCACTCGCTATTTTAGTTCTTAAAATTTCCCCCAAATTCTAAATACGAGAAAAATTTTTCTAGTATTTCTTATATCGTTGGATCAGCAATCGGTGATGCGTAATTTTACCGATTTTATTGATAGATTTTTTTCAGGTTGATTTTTCGTGTTTTCATGTTCTCCAGTCTCTTCGAAAAATTGGCGTTCAAAGTATTACGCATTCTGAATTCTTGCTGTTCTGAAAATCGATCGTTTTGAATTTTCAACCCCTATCCAGCTCATCCCCTGGTCCATTTTTTTTTAATTACGGATATTCGTTACATCGCATCAATGAAAATAATTTTCATTGGGGACATCGTGATTGTATATCTCGATTTAATTTAATTTGCACAACCGCAAAAAGCTTCGAAAAAATGGTGACTGATAACGCTCGACGAATTTTATTCATTGCAAATTCGTCAGTATTGTTGAAATTGATTGCCACACACCAAACCCACGTCCTCTATGCAGTTCAGCTCGTTTTTTTTTGTGGTCTGACGAGTTGACAGATATACAGATATACATATATATATATATATATATGTATATACATATATTTGTCGTTGACTGAGTATTTGTACTCGAACCGGTCGTACGTGCAATAACTTTTCCAATAATATTTCACTCGTTCTTATTGTCCCTTGTGGACAGACTTTTTTCTTCCTATTACTTCTCTCGGTGCTCATGTTTGTTTATATTTTTTTTCCACTCTTTTGATTCCCAGCAGAGATGCATCGCTGTAAGTGGAGCTCTCTGAGTGCAATCGGATATCTATCGATGTCTGTGTATATGGGTGCGTTTCCCATCGCAGCAGGTAGGTCACTCGAGAATTTTATTCACGACTGTCAGAATCGACCAAGAGGAGAGACAGTAGGAAAGAAAAAAAAAAAAAAAAAGAAATGAAGAAATTACCACTCAGCCCACGTCGTTTGGTTCTCATGATAATGAGATTGGAACAATGGATAATTAGTTAGCCGATACTCCGTGTGGAGTCCGTGATGGATGTAACGTGACAACAAGAACGATGAGGAAAAAAATATGGAAACTGGCATGATGATTGCTGAGTTATCAGTGAGACATTTTTTCGAATATCACGAATAAATTTTTCATCAATCGTTAAACAATTTTTTTTTTTTTTAATTTTTCGAGTCAGTGACGTAAGTCCGGGAAAAGTATATTGCGCGCAAGTGGAAGCTTTTCGCGTGTAATCAGACATCGATCGGTGCGAAGTCTCGCGTCCACAGCCGGTTCAAGTAGGTCGCAGCCGAGGATTATACCCACAATTATCGAATTCATCTGATAAGAAACACGGGACTCGTGATAATGCACACACTAGTATTAGAACCTTAAGCTGTACGATAAATGACTTTACACACGTTATACATGAAAAATAGATAACCGTTGAAAAGTTGTTATTTTTTTTCCGGGTGATTCGATTCCGATGGAATATGATTCGTGAAAAATTTGTTTCTCTCTATTGTTTTTTTT
The DNA here is from genome assembly GCA_963662125.1 of Diplazon laetatorius. Taxonomy (NCBI): domain Eukaryota; kingdom Metazoa; phylum Arthropoda; class Insecta; order Hymenoptera; family Ichneumonidae; genus Diplazon; species Diplazon laetatorius. Next base: position 1,456,361 of record OY759159.1, read on the forward strand.
TTATGCTTTCAGTATTTTGTCCTATTAAACGTCGAGGGTATGAATTTTTATGAGAATTGAGTTTTCGCATGACGTCCAGTACGTGCGACCCGAAACTTTATCTTCCTGATCTCTACGAATATCTCGTCGTTCAATGGCGTGCCTGCATTTTCAGCTAACACCTACATAGTGCGCTGTAGATATCACGTTACAGTCTCCCGTTGATTTTCCGATCGTGGAAATAAAATCCGGCAATTTTCGGGAGAGCGCGTTATAGCATCTTCGGTTTTGATAAGCTCAATGACACGAGATGGGACATCATTCCTTTCCGATCGTTTGGAAAACAATACTTCGAAACGATAACACGTGCGACCAGCCAAAGACTTCGAAAGCACGTGATTGAAGATTGAAATGGTCGTTTGCCAAGGCCTCGTGAAGATATATATATGTATATATATATTTTTTTCTTCTTGAAACGTAAGTTGCGACGCTTGCCGATTCACTAGACTACCTCGATCCCTTGTTTCCCATTGGCTGACTCTGTTCCCTCGACTTCATCCCCCAAGCGTACATCATGGGGTGTGAGATAAGCCCTGTAAATGCTATTTACAGGGTGCATGGAAGTAAAAGATAGAGTCACGCTCAGCGATTCTCGCAAACCCACTTGTTCGGATTCGAGATCCAACGTGACGAGTGTAAACCTCCCTTCATCGCTTTGTACCCTTCATTTTTTTTTTTTCAACTAACCCGGCGCGTGCATACGGCTCGGCGGTGAATCGTTGGGTGGAAATTGCGAACAACGAATTGCCTTCAAATCCCAACAGCGCTTAACCATCGCGAAACAAGAATTGTTTATACAGGGTGTCCCACCCAAGGTGACCACTTTGGATATTTCGCTCATTTATCGCGATAGAAAAAAAAATGATATCGACAAAAAAAAAATTAACGGCAAGAGAGTGTACTGTACTGACCACTTTTTCCCACCGCGTGATAGTAGATAGAACTTTTCCAATAACCCATGACACAATAACCTTCACGTGACCTTGATCATGAGGAATCAAAATATAATTCGAAATGCTACAATCCCTAGAATACTTGGAATAAGAGGTTTAGTAGAAGAAATTCTTTTGTAAAATGGCCAAAATGATGTCCATCGACAACCGATAGATTCCTAGATAGGTTAACACTCCCAGTGTTACAAGGCAATCGAATTGTACTATCGAAAGTCCTTCGAGGAGAACAATTTCGTTTCGTTATTTCAATCTTTATACCCGGTCTTTACAGCATGACCAATCTCAACGGGTTGCGCAAAACAAATCAACGGCAACACAGAAGAAATAATTTATCCCGTAGGTCGAAACAGTTTATCCGTCGGTCGATCAGTGCTTGGGTCGACGATCATAGGCTTCTGACAATATTTTTCCGAATTTTTTCCATGTGCGATTGCGGGAATGCCGGCAAAGTCAGGATGAAGCGTTGTTGGCAGCAGTCTTGCGTGGAGGGCGAGTCGTTAAACTCGTCCGAACAACGTATTAAAAGAAGACGGTGACCCCGAAGGGCTCGGAGGCGAGATGAAAAGCCAAAAGGGCAGGGACAGGGGCCGGGAGGGGACGCGCTCATAAATGCCCGTAGAGTGAAAGTGATGCTCGGCTGGGCTTTTTGTTTGTCTTGCTTCGGTATAGTAACGGTTATATAAAAGCGTTGGAAAGCAGCGTGCGCCACTAACGCCAGTGGAAGCGCCCCGCCGGTGTGGCCCGGGCTCTCGATTTCGAATGAATATTTCATGACTAGCAGCCGCGCTGGCTCTTTTTATTGCTCCTGTTCGGTATGTCGCCTAACTTCCATTGTCCCCCCCCCCCGTCGCTCTCACTCTCGTCGTTCCTCTTTATCCCTCGATGCTCCCTATATCTGCATTCGAACTGCCCTGTGGATATGTCCTCGCAAAAAGGTTTATCCCATCGGTTTTTCGGGACCGTATAAATGAAGACGTATTCATCGTTTCTTCGGCATGTTCTCCTCGTCTTCGATTCGGTCACAACTGCGACAGTATCAAGATAAGTTTATCATCATACATTGATAACTAACTCAACGATAATATTATTTTCACACATATTTATCGATTATTTTCAGCCTTGTTTCAACGTTCTCATCGTCAATTCAGCGAGAAACCGATTTTTCACGAGCTTCGTGAATATTTCGGTCGACGTATTTCACCAGATTTTTTTAATCTCTTCTCGCATCTACGAGTCACCGATTTTCGCGATTCATTCCTGCCGGCTGCATTATTCCTCGCAGCGTGACCCCAATTCCAACCTCGCGATTTCTCGTCAACCAGAAAAAAAAAAAAAAAAGGAACTGCGTTCACGTTGTCTCTCCTCTTACCATCGTATACATTCTATGGGATAGGCTCTCGAGAGGAAGTCGCGTCTCAACGTCGTTCACGGATTCTACCATTTCGTCGGCTTTGTCATCAGCGTCGCGAACCCGGGCCAAGGAGCATTTCCGTTTGCCTTCATTTCGTAATCCTCGGAGGTTAAGTCCGAACGGATGTGCGCCACAAAGATGCGGGAATGTAGTAGCGTTTCTGTTTTTTTTTTCTACTTTCTTTCAGCAAGACATTCAGAGATCATTTCTACTTCGTCGCGTGTACAGTCTTCGTCGTCTTACGTTCGCGTGATCTTGCAACAAGAAAAAAAAAATATAGAACAAAAGTGAAAGAAAAGAAAGTAACAATACATTATTATTTTTATTCCTTTATACGAAACCTTGTGCGAAGATTCATGCGAGAGCATCGTAGCAACTCCTCGCGGCTCGAGTCAAGATGAAAACAAAGAAGTCAGTGGTATATGAGTAAACCCCGCCCCGGAACGTTGGCCATCGTCGTTGTGGCGCATCAAGTGCCCCGGTAGATGGGCCACACGCGGTTCGAAACTGTAACGCGTACACACGGCGGTTGTTGCGTTGTCTTTCAACGTGATAAAATAAAGGCGAAACGAAGCACGACGTTATCACGGGTGGTTCGTGTGGGTGGTCGGGATCCGGAGGAGAAGGGGTCGATGCTGTACCGCCCGTCGCGTGATAAAGAGAAACGGTAAAAGTAAAAGATAAAGATAGAGACGCGGAGTGTATTGTCTGAGTATACGGTTGCCGTGGAAAAGCTTGCAAAGCACCGTGGAATGGAGAAAGTCGTGAGAGGCAAAGCTCGAAGGGAGCAGTAGAGTGGGGGGGGGAGGGGCGGATCATCCCCGCCTACGGATGTGGAAGCACCGTGCTTCAATGACAATGGCGATCCGACGACCTGCATACGATTTCCACGGTATTTTTCCGCTGTGCTCGGTTTGCTCGACCCAGCTTTTCTCGTCCACCACTTGGGGGAAATCTCGACGGTAATGGTTATCCTCGTGTAACGGCCGCCATGTCAACGCCGGACCTCTCGGGTACACAAGATTCGTTTTCCTTATCAAATTCACGGATGCAGCAGCTCTCAACATCGGTGTAACAATCGTCAAGGAATATAGCTACGCACGACCGTCAAATTCAACATTCTTTTGTTCACCAATGTCATTGACCACAACGCCCCATGCGGACAATTCGACGAACGGATAATTGAATCATCGTGGACCGACTGATAATCGGAATTCGTTTGAACCCCGTGGATCGTTAAACTCGTTGCACGTGTTTTACCCGTTTTGCTCCGTTTCTCGAAACAAACCTCCGCGTCGCACTACGTTCCTCAAGTTATAACTTGATTTCGACTGTTCTATGTATTTACCACGTTCGCTCGAGGGTTCGAGTGTGCGCAAATAGCACAGACGCATTTACGCGATTAGTATCGCGAACGTTCGTTGGAAAATTGCTGTCTCAGCAGTGCGAACGGGGAAGGAGGAGGAGGATGCGAAATAGTATTGATTCGGTTGGACGCGAACAAGCGGATAGTCGTAAAGTCGACGGAGTGTGAGTGTGTCGCGCTTGTGTTACAATGAATTCCCGTGTTAATTGTCGCTTTGTTCTACGATGCGCGAGCACTCGGTTTCAACGGTTTCAGCAACGTTTCTCGTGAAACTTCGACAAAGCTCATTCGCTGTCGCTAAAAATCAACGGGTAATAATTCGAAAAATAACGATTTTCACGACGATTATTTTTTATTGATTCGGGATCGTTTGTGTTTTTGATTATTAATGGGAACGAGAATTTCATTTTTTTCATTCTTCGAATTTCGTTACAGCGTACAAATGTAATGAGATAAATGATTCCACATTCGCTGCATCCTCAAACACGACTGGCGTAGTGTTTGAACGAACAAAAAATATCTTTCGACTTCTCGAAAATTCCTCGACTACGAGAAAACCGGATATACATCCGGCAATTCGAAACTCATATTGCGATAAATATACGCGAATTAAAATCTCGAGCATTTGTATTTGTGTTAAAATCACACCAGTATCAAGAATTTCCAGGTACAATTTAAAAGCTGGTATTACGATTATAATAATACGATGATAAAGCCACGTATTAATCCATTCGAAGCTTATATTAATTTCCGGCCGCAACGGATTTTCCCCGTAAAACGGTAGAACGAAAAAAAATGTATCGTGTGTATTATGTTTCGGCGAGTGAGGCGATTCGGATTAAAAACACAAATGCTAACAGCGAGAAAGAGAGAAAATAAATTCACCTGGGACCCATTGAATTGTCAGTGCTAGATAAGTAAAAATAAAAGTAGATCGTTTTGCGGATTACGCGTTCGTACCGAGGTCGATTGCATTATGGTTAAAAAGCCCTTCGTAGGCCATGGAAAATAAATCGACGAGGATCTCGTTACGCATAATGATAACAACCGAAGTCCATCGGCCCAACAATACGACGTACTCGCAAACCCGAACATCAAAATACACAATTCGATATCACAATTGTTTCGCAATAATTATGCGTTACCTCATCATTAAAATTTTGATAATTAACGACCCGCGTACACGAAAATATTGAGATCAAATATCCATGACGCGACGTAATCAATCGTTACATCGAATGTTCGCGGTTTCAAAAATAATACAAAATATCATGAAAATTAACGATGAACCATCACGTGACGCATCGACCTTTCATTCGAAGCTCATACTCGATCGATGCTACAGACGGACAATCACTGGGTAATGGCTCAACAAAGACACGCGAGCTTTTTCGATCGTGGCATGTTCCAAAAGTCGTTTTGGCTGTCACAATTTGGATCCGTCGATGCGTCGATGAATTATGCATTGAAAAAAACACCCCCTACCCTCACCCCGATGTTGTTCCAACATCGGATGAATAGCTCAGGAGTCTGCGTGGACGGCATATGAATATCATGCTGGTTTATTCACCGATGAAAGATCGAGGGAGACGGCGAACGATAGTGAAGCGAATATGTGTGCTCCAACGTACACATCCTCCACAGACACCTTTAACATGACTATACTTTTTTTATTGCGTTAGCTTCAATTTTTTTTTTTTTTTTTTTTTTTTTTTTTTTTTTTTTTTTCACCGTATGCCTGTGACGCGGCGGTGCTGCCGTTGCAGCCACTATAACGGGCTACCAGGAACCATAGCCATCGACGACCTGCATATCTCGTTATCGAGCATTTGCCGGGTTCGACCATTCTCGACTCGGCTCTACCGTCCCACGATACGATCCTCTCCCTTCCTCTCTCTCTCTCTATATATATATATATATATATATGTATATATATATATCCATCTCCCTTCTCCGTTCGAAAACCCGACAGCCTGGCCTCTCCGGTCTAACGACGACGAGAAACCGTGCGATTGATTTGAAATTGTAATTTTACCGCCCACGATCGTGTCGGGTGTTTTTCTCGAAAAAAATCGTCATTCGACGTCGAACCAACGTGCCAACGGCGTTAACAGGGCAGCGTTGCCCGTTAGCAGTTCCCGTATCCGAACGATCCGGCCATGTCGAGATTTTGCAAACTTCCGGTCCAGCCGCTTACCAGACGGGTGGAAGAATCGAATTACTTTGACATAGGGGGGGGGGAGGGAGGGAGGGAGGGCGGGCGCGATAACACGACCTACCATCCAGGATGCTTGTTTCACGGGCACACTCGACCGGCGATAGACAATGGGGCCGACTGTGAACGAATGAGAACACGGCGGCAAAGTGAAAATTAATAGGCGTTGGTGCCTCGCCGGGGTACACGGTGTAACCAAATCCGTTCGTGGATTTATCGATCGCAGTCTCGATGAAAGTAAAAAAAAAAAAAAAAAAATATGCTATGCACCTCGGACAGTCATAGTGGATTCCGGATTTTCAACATTTTTCCCCGTCGTTCACGGTGAAACTTTCATTTAAAGACGGAACTTTGAAAAAATTGCTTGAATATTTGATCGAAAAAAAAACAGTCACTAAACATGAAGAAACCAGTCCCTTTGGATTTAATATATTTTTTAACAATGAGGATTTCACGATAAATTCCTTGGATATATTTTTATTTTATTTTGTACCATTAGTTGAAAATATTATTGTTTTTTTCCGTGGAATAAAGAGCAGAAGAAGATGGGAAGCTTAGCTTTTTTTTTCTTATGTATCAATTAAAATTCCGGTCCGATGTTTGGACATCTTATTTTATTGTTTTGGAATTAAAGTTACGACTGGTTTATAGAAATTTGTATGGAATAATGAAATACACCTTCATCCAGACTTCGATATTTTTTTTAACTCGATCGGACCGAAATAACATTGAAATAAGCTTTTACACGAAGAAATTGAAACGAGCTTTGATATAAAGTTGCTCGCAAGCTATGAGTGGGGCTGAGAAGTTCCGATAAAAAAATTATACCGACACGTGTATTGACACGTTGGGTGTACCCCCCCCCCTCCACCTCCTAGAAACATTAGAGGGTTGACGTCGATCGTACTACTCACTTTATCACGTTGTTATCTCCATGTCGAGTGCATCGTTAACACAACAGTATCGTAATCTCATATTAATATCTCCCTACGCTTAATCAGGTGACATCGGACGTGGGTGAGTCCCTAATCGGAACCTTTATCGAGCCAACGTTCCGTCTCTCAGTCCAAACTCGGTGAAACCTCGCAATACCCAAAATATATCCGAAACGTCGTTGCCAATCACGAAATTTAATCGTTAAATCTAAATTATCATAAACACTGAAATATTTGTTTCACAATATTCATAATAATCGTACAGGCTGGGTCCATCGTCCAACGTGTATCCTCGGATCACCAACGTTATTACCGTACGCAGCACAAAGTTCAGAAACACACGCGATACTGACTCGACTGAAAGAGAAAAAAAAAAAAAAGAAGAAAAAAAAATACAGATAACCCGCCACCGAGTTCATAACCATCGCACCCTCATTTCCCCTTGTCTGGCGGGTTTATTCAGCGATGCAGACACTCCGTAGTCAATGAATTGTGCGAAAGCTCGTTCGTATACAGCTCGGCTACACGGCACACACATCGGGGGGGGGCTGAAGTCGCCCCCCTCCCCCAGCTCGCGGCCAGACACGCTCCTGCAGACTGTTTCACCTGCGAAACCCGGTGAACCCAACGAATAATCGGAAAATACGCGAACCTCCCCCCCCCCCCCCAACGTTTGATCCGCCAGCAACGCGCGAACCAACGATTCGTCTCGCAAACATTGTAAAGCACAAAAAAAAAAGAAAAGTAAATAATGAAAAGCGAATGAAATGGTTTTGGCGAGAAAACAGAATGCCGGTGAAATAAAGAAAGAGTGAGTAAAAACGTGTGAGTTCCCCCGACATCATGGCAAACTGGGTTTGACGATGATGATGCGAAGTCACATTAGCTCTAACCATCCCTGTTGGTAACCGCCACTGCCACTAGTCCACCCACCACAAGAGCCGAAGCTCGGCGTAGTGGGCTTAGCAGAAGGAAGCAGTGGCTGTCCTCTTGGCTCGGTCGTGTATACGTTCGTTACACATATGGGTTGAGGTTGCACCTCACTGATACACTCTGGCACGGATCCAAATACTCGGGCTTAATCCACGAAAAGTGTGGCTGCCATGATTATGAGCTCACTGGATTTCTAATAATTATAAATACACCACGGTATTTCACGTTTCTCACGTAAGCTCTGCGTGTACATGGTTGAAATAAAAAAAAAATAAAAAAAAGAAGAAGAAAAATGATATATTCCAAGTTTTTGGAAAAACTAACTTGTACTTGGACGCGATCGGGAGTGGCGAAGCGAATGTCCTTCCGGCTGCTCGGGAATCTTCATAAATTAGATTTCCAAATAAAAAAAAAATAAAAAAAAGTTTTCAGAACTTACATTTGGTTTTATCATACTCGAAGGACGTACATATATAAATCTTTCTGCGAACGTCCAGCGAGTTAACATATATATTCATCGGAATTGTTTCACAAGTATTTTTCTTGCGCCAGTCGCGCCCAATTGTCTGTTCCGTTGTGCCAAGCGCATTTCAATGATAGTGCGCATGCGCGTTGCGTTCGAACTCTGCGAGTTTCTTGAACCTCGTGGATAATCTGATAAAATCGTGTTTTTTCGTTATTGCAATCCAACGTCATGGAGTTCTCAACAAATGTTGAATCATTCCTGTGACCATGGACTTGTAAAATGGTGATTGTTTTCCAGCGGAGACCGATCTTCGTGAAATGAGGTGACAAAATTTGTGTCGTGACGACATATACGAGACGATTGATCACTCAATGCAGCCCAGTCTCGAGAGACCGCTGCCTCGAGAGTTATCTTCCTCCGACCGTGTATGGCCTGCAGGAGGGTGAAGTGTCGATCCGTCATGCAGCTCGGTAACTGTGTGTCCATCCCATACGGAAACACGTCGATGCTTCTTCCCCCGATAAAGCCCAAATTGAACAACGTACTGAATCGAACGATCTGCCAAGCTATCTCGAGAAAATTGACGATCTCATTTCGGACAGTAATCTTCGATCGAAATTAGGTTACACTCGGGACTTAATTTTTTTTTATCAAGTAAAATCGTGAGATGATTTCATTGTTTTCGAAAATTTTTTCGATATTCGACACTCGTAGTTGACACGGATATTGGTGAGCCATCGCCTGTTGAAGATGCGACATTATTTAAACATTATTTTCGTTGTCACGAGTCGAGGCGTGAATTGTTTCTGAAAATGGTTTAGCGAGTGTTTTTTTTTTTCAGGCTGTTGAGAACCGCGAAGAAAACGTTTTCATTCTCCCGTCCATCTAATTTTTGGTCCCTCGGGAACGATTAAGGAACGTACAACGCCCTCTTGGAGAATCCCAACCCACCGTGTCGTCGGGTTCGGCCCAACCTCGGCTTCATTCTCACTCGTACGCGGCCCACCTCTTTGTTTCCCCCTTCATCATCTTCTTCACTTGCTCGCCCCGTGGCTCCTCTCATCCGACGTTATAAGATCTTCATTTTCCGAGTTACGGGAAGCAATTTGTCTACCCCATTACGCTGATAAATCTCGCATGTTACCAGCAGCCAGCCGGAGCAATGGAAGTACGTCGCTATATCGTTTTTCCAAACTCGCTCGAAGTCGCTTTCGGCAACTTCGTTGGCCGAAATTCACGCATCGGGTAGAGACGAATTTCATCGTGATCTCTTGAACTCATCAATCGTTTGAGCTTATCAATTTTTTTTTCCATTATCCATGCAAAATCCGATGACTGGTGAAGCTCGAGACGTTCACTTTGAACATGATAAAAGTCAGTTCGACCGAGATAAACTTGTTTCGCGCCAAAGATCTGGCAAATTCCTCAACCAAATGTAAAACAACATGTACCGATCATCGCAGAGAAATCGCACGCGTTACCAACGGATGCGGAAGGATTCTCAGCCATTTAATTTATCCGGGAAATGCTCGAGATAACGCAAGCACGGTGACAGTTTACAGAGTGGCGAAGTGTGGAAGGAATTCCGCTCGTAAGAACCTGAGTCAGCAAAGTGGGGAAAGGAAATGTTCGACTTTGTTTGAAAAAGAGTAAAGCACCGACGTTCTTGCGTGTGGCATTAAGATATTCGTCTCGTTGCAGTTCTGACAAACGTGACAAGTAAACGCGCCACTTCGAATTCTCGCATCGTTCTTCGAATCTTATTTTCGTTACGATAAACCGTACGCTTCGTGACGTTTTCCCAACTTACACGGTTATGCGCTTTTTGCGAAGAAGCTTGTTAGTCACGACGACGAGAACGACATTCGTTGGCTGTATTTTCGAGGCGGATGGGGAAAATCTCGCGTCAAGTATGATGAATATCCACTCAGTTGGATTCTCATGAGCTCTATTATTTTGCGAATATTTTTTTGTGAGCCTTGAGTTGGGGTTAAATTTGTGTTTGATATATTCATTGAATCAATGAAAAATATCATCCCAGACGTCGACGATAAAGATAAGATCGTGCTTGTTCGAACCGTGTTTGCCGTGTAGAGATCAGATGAGAATCATGATATATCAGGCGAGATATAACGTGTATTCTGACATTTTTCAATACACATTCAATTATTATCCTTGTAAAACAAGCTAGACTACGTTTTATAATACTCGTATGCAAGAGTTTGCACAGAAAGACAAATATGCATTGAAGAAAATCAATAAATTTTTATCTTCCTGTCCAAACGCTGGCTGAACAACGCTGTATAGACCAAAAGTTAACATGAACAATGTTGTAGGGAATTAAATTTCCCACAAAAAAGTCCTTGACGGCATAAATCTAACATCGATAGTTTACGCGTATAGTTTACGAATCAACATCCGGTGGAGTTTAACTTTTGTGAAATCGCATAAGACGTCGAGCTGAAGACTAAGCCCCACACGATGTCAAAACGTTGCTTGACTTCAAAATAGCGCATCAGTTGAGCCCCCAAAAATGGAAAAAAAAATTCATCCACAGATTGAAAAAAGATAAACCATTGATAAATCGGTAAAATTCACATTCAACGACAATAAAATAAACTACCAGATGTCGCAAATGGATACCCAAATAGCCGAAAGCCATAGCGATGTTATACGTTCGCGAAAGAAAAAACATAATATATATCCACGAGTTTTCAAATAACTTTGGATATTCGTAAGCCTCACGGGGAAAGCAATTTGCCTGCGACGAAATGGATAGGGCGGAAGGGGCGCTCGGTAGTAAAGTCCACATCGAACGAAACGAGGGGGGGAGTGCAAAGACTTTCAATGCTATATCATTTTTATCGTCGTGACGATCGTGTATTATACGGGTCATTTTATTTCTGCATTGTAGTGCGACGGAGATGGTAACCGATTACACGATTCGATGGTCATTACGATTGCGAACGTGTTGTACTACCGATGCGATAAAAGCATGACGAGGATACATGGAAACACGGCTGGTGTGTATCGACGCCAAAAGCTCAGTTTCGATTAGAACCCCGTTTTCCCAACCGTTTCTTCACAACTCGAACTTTTCGCATTAACGTCGTGAATTCGAACAAGTTTCGCTTGGTTCTTCTCTCGCAGGGCGCTTGCTTTTTTCCTTTCCATCTCTTTCTCTCTCTCTCTCTCTTGATTTCCCGTATCTCACCCTCGGCCATCTCGCTTTTCCACTTTCCACAAGATACAAACCCTAAATCCCGCATCGCCCGTCCAAAATCGAGATTACTATCACCCTATCTCTGACCCTATCGGCCAATATCGTTACGGAAAATGTCGTAAGGTAAATTTCTTCAGCTCGTGGAAATCTCCCGCGCGGTCCTCAATTTTTACGCTTCACTCCTGCGAACATTCAGTCTCCCTTCTCGACACACGCAGTTTCTTTCATCTCCACATTATTCACCGGAAATTTTCATCATCGTCAGCATTACACGTTATCTCGTTTTGTAAGATGAAATCTGTTCTTATTTATGCTTTGTTCTCTTCGTCACACTTTTTTTTTCCGTAAGCAAATCGATATCACTCGCTATCAACGCAAACGCATATAGAAGCTGGACTACAGCAGACCAAACTAAACATTTCAACAATGTTTTACCTCAATTTTCTTTTCCACAGGATCCAACGCCTATTCTTTGGAATCTCAATTTCTTCTCCAAAAAAGTACGATAAAGGTCCGCCCCGCCCCCGCGCCCCTCTTATTTATCTTATTCCTCACTTTTTCGACCAAACGCATATAGACCGAAGCCTAACGAAAGTTCTCACTGATGGAACGTTAAACTTTATCGCCTCACCCGCTACCAATTCGAACGAAAAAACGTATTACAGCTACAGCTTCGCGTTATTTCTTCTCCTTTTTTTTGTTCTTTTTTTTCCCAAGGACACGTTTCCACTTCATTCCATTCATTTTGGCATTCGCTCGATCCGAGGTGGTATCTCGAGTTCATGGAAAAATCGTAATAAAACAGATTCTTCACAACTGTACTCGTTGGCCCAAACAATACTTCGTTTAGCTCGAATAGCACCACGAAATTAAATCAATTAGCGAACGATTTGTAAATACGCGGAGTAAAATTTCCAACGATAAAACGATAGCAGATTGTGTTGTGTTCCAGAATTTCGTGAACCTGCATCACGTTACGTCGCAATGATTGCACAAACAGTTTGTGACGTTGAGCGTGACATCCGTGAAAATTTTTCGGCATTATGAGCAATGAGGTTGGACAAATATTTGTAGTGTAAGCAGCAACGCCATTCGCCACAGCGACGTGAACAAACACTCGGCATTGATAAGCCCTCGGGATTCATTCATGCTATCTGGATTCCAATGAGAATCGGAAAGTAGGACATGCATGCATAGTAGTGTGATTTACAATGGCTCAGGCTTGAAATAGTTGGATGTTTATCACAACGGTATAACAATCAAGCCAGAATGCGACACTGGTCCCTTCAAGGTCACCTTACCGCGCCAGGTCGAGCCCGAATTTCTTTCAAGTCCGAAATAATGAAAGTTTTCGCAAATATAGTAGAACAAGTTGGATTGTAGAATAAAACACGACTAGCATCAGTACATCTCCCAGCTTCCACGTTGAATATGTCATCTATTCGTAAACGATAATGCCCACGAGTCTCAGCGAACGGGTAAGCTCCGATAATACTCGAGATAAACTCGATCCGTGGCAAAGATATGACGCATAATTGATAGGTTTGTCGGGAACGAACAGAATTGCTCTTCATCGGTCGTCTCAGTCTCCGGTAGTGTTCAACCGCTAACAGCGGGATTCCAAACGACTACGATTTTCGCCGAACATTCGAACAGTCCTCGAAACTTCGATAATCCTAAATTGCCTAGCAGATTAGAATACGAAGACCGTGGGATATCGTGCGCAACCGCAGGATGATTGGTCCGGCTTAGCCTCAGCTTTGAAGCCTCATATCCACTCCACTGATGGAATACTCGCCTATCCCCAACGGGATTTGATCTTCGGCATATAGAAACAATCTTACCATCGTGTCATTCACAGTTCCATTGGCGATGAACCATTATATACTTGGCGATAACCATTATATTACCACCGTATATTACGACTGAAGAATAATATTTGCTCAATCGATCTCTCAGAGTTGGACGTAGACAGATATCCTATAACGCATAAACGAAATGTCATGATTCACGTGATTATTTATCGAATAACCAATGTTGGATGGCACTATAAACGAAATACTTTATTCTTCGAATACCATTTTTTTTTTCACCGTATACGTTCTGTAAAATCTTTCTATGCTGACCGGTATGTCGTAAAATGTTGAATGGCTCGTATTTTTTTGTTCCCGTAACACACGGTCCAGCTATGAACGCTCCAACGATGTCCGGTTCTTCCGAAATGGTTTCCACGAATTCACCTTACCTCTTTCGTTTTGCTTCCCCCCCCTCTCTCTCTCTCTCACTCTGCCTTTATTTCTCTCGCTCGTTCTCGTTTCATCTGGGTTTTCCAGTTGAACTTCTCGACAGATATCCACGACGATATTATCCAACTTTTAACGATCGTCATTGTCGTGACGACGACCAGGAAGAAACCAACCGGATAAAGACCTTCACTCAACGCAACTTTCATATAGTTTATCTGTACTTCTTTTTTTTTCATTTTCTACACCCAATAGCCGGGAACTCGGCGACGGGACACTGCCCTGCAGCCCAGAGTAACGAGAGTCGTGAGGCACCCCCCCCCCCCCGCGCTGGTTCCACCTTCGGAAGCTGGACCACCGAGTAATGTACATACGAATTGATTGTCCCCGCGTCCCCCCTTGTCCCCCAAGCGCGTAAATGCCTTTCTCTCTTTCTCGACAACGCACCCCCTCGCCAACCCCCGCCCCCATGGGAAAGTTGACGATCGGTGTACGTTCGCTCAGCTGTGCCACACGCGAAACGATACCTCCGAGAGAGAGAGGACTCTGACAAACATATATTCCCGTCGAGCGATCGTTAATCAAGATAACCGGGCTAAACCGCGCGAAATTTCGACGTGCGTCAAACTGCACCGACTGCGGCATTAGCCCCGAACAACGTACCTCGTCTCTCCGCTCACTATCGACCTCTCTAATTTTCTTCCACCCGCAGCGTCCTTCGCTTCCAGTTTCACGGTTGTGTCCTACAAAAGCTATGCACGCACAGCTATCGCTGCACCAACCGAAAATTATGAGATCGCCTCGTCCGTCCACGGATACACACGCACACAAGCACACCCACGACACTTGTGTGTCCTCAAATATTTGACGTACGTTGCATATACACGCCCCACATGCGCCTACATAAACCGCGTGTATGACCAAGTGAGTCCTCGTCTACGTCGTCGTACCATGGGCCGTCGTACACCACACCTACATCCAAGCATTGTTATCCACTTTATCGCCCGGTTGTGTACAACACATGCTCGTACATGGGTCCACGCGAATCGATAACATTGCCGACCGGTTTGGATATTTCGTGAACGAAATGAAACCGGTATTGGCTGAATGATTGTCATAGCTATCGGGATACCGAAATAACGATCCGGATTTTGCAATTAAATATTCGTGGTTGTCGCACGAACCAGCCAAGTGCGATACACGAGGTTAAACATGATAAATCCGATCGGAAATTGTGATCCGGATAGTGGGGGAAAATCTGGTTGCCATGGATTTTCACGGTTCGACCTCGATTCTCGAGTCGGGGTCAGAGACTCGACGAAGCGCATCATCGTAATATCCTTTTACGAGGTAACCTGTTAAGGCCAGGTTGAGACGGCATCCGTGGCCCCTGGAGACACGCTACCGAAAGTATCTGGACCAACGCCACCCTCGAACGTCGCACCGCTGCCGATGCCATTCCCGGTCTGTCTGGTCTCCTTGCGACCCCTCCCCTCTGCCCCTTCCCTATTTCCCCGACTCTCCCCCGACGACGCTATTCGGGTAACGTAATAGGAGTTTAACCGTCTGTTCCGTTCCGACTCCCACGGAACTGTGAGATTCATGAAGCCCGGTTCAACAAACTTTTCGAAGTTTGCTAAGTACCTCGTAGGGGAAAGAGACCCTACTCGGACCCCCATTGTCTCTTGTAGCCCTCTTTCTTGTCAGCCCCGACACTCTTTGTTAGTTCGTGCACAAATCGGCCATTTTACGGTGTACCATTTTGTGTATTATTCACCGGGCAGTTTCGACCATACATGGGTTACTTAATTGCGAATTCACGGGCTGTCAGAAGAAGAAAAAACAAAAAAACAAAGGCATTATCGTCGTACACTGAGTTTCGTGAATGTGGATAGGATTGTGAAAAATTTAGGTGGTCTGTGGCGGTAGGAATATATGGATTGGAAAAAGTTTCAAAGTGCGAGGACAAGCGAACCGCTCTACGATCATAATCCTGACCCCTACCGATTCAGTTCATAATTTTTATCTTTTTTTGGCTTCCATTTGACCTTAAAATAACCCTTGTCATTTTTTTTTCAGAATTTATGGCTCATTCCACAACCCTTGAAGAAATTAAAAACTATCCTCGAATAATTTGGAGCATACGTGAATTGGAAAATTTGATTCTTTTTTGTGACTCCAGTAGAACGACATTTATTACTTTTTTCTTGTCGGAAAATGAAATTTTTGCCAAATTTCGGATTGGGGATCTTTGTTGCATCTTTTGTTAATTTGTTTTTCGAAATAAAGAATTTTATGGATTTTTAAAATCTATTTTCTATTATTATCATGATTATTGGTAATATGATTCTTTTCATTGAATGATTACGGAGAAACAGACATAAACGAAACGAATAAAATTAATAGATAAAAAAATTCATGATTTTTTTTATTTCGAAAAAACAAAAATAGTCGCATTGTTGCTCTGGAATGTCGGCATGCTTGATTTTTTGATCTACCGAAATCACGAAAAAAAAACAACCAGAATTTTCAGTTATGTCCAAGTAGATTCTTCTTTATCTAGATATAGTGGTTTTATTTGTTTCGGGGTCGTAGGGGCATCGGAGAATTCTGAAAAAAAATCACTAGTGTCTTGAAGGTCGAATGAAACCCGAAAAAAAAAAAAATTGTAATCTAATTCGGCAGCAGTCAGGGTTTTAACCGACTGATTTGACATGGAGTGCTCTATGCACGAGCTATTCACTTTCCCCTCTCGGCCGCTTCGCGTTCGTCACACGCAACATCGGGTAAACGTCGATAGAGCGCGATTGTTATTTACGATCATAATCAAGCTGTACCTCGTACGTCATCGAGTCCGGATTCTCTCTCACTCATCCGGCTCTCGTCTCACTCGGAGACAATATTTCCGGTGTTAACTCTATATTCGACTATCATACTCTCTCCCTCTCTCTCTCTCCCTCACACACACACACTTGTCTCATCGCCATCTGTGATGTTTACACTGACTGCTACAATATTTGCATATCGTACCGCACTTCATTAACGCGTCCGAATCTTCGTAGTGTGAAACACGGTTAGACGTGAATTTCCTGAAAACTGGATGAGCGAGATCATGTTTCATACGTGTGACGTTGCACGCGATTGAATCCCGAGTTGATAACGAGGTGTTGTCTTCGTTTTTACGGTGGCATTTAGTAGGACGATTGATTATTGTTAACCAGCTTTTGATTAACCCACACGATTTTATATTCTGAAAATTTCGATAACCTCGTGAAAGTGAGTTTCTGGAAGTTTTCACTACGACAATGACTCCGGCGATGCGGATAAAAGTTCCTGTTCATGTTTTTTGGGCTCAAAATGACGGTAAGATTCCGAAGGTTACCGATACAAACAAGATACAAAAAAGTGCCGTGCTCAGTCGAAAAACATTAACGGTCAGAGCATCGCATATTCGGAATTTTTAGCCTTCGGACCATTGAACATTCGAAACTTCGATTTGCACCCGACTGAAAGTTGAGTTCAAAGTATTTTCTGGTCCCATTAAT
The DNA here is from genome assembly GCA_963662125.1 of Diplazon laetatorius. Lineage (NCBI taxonomy): Eukaryota > Metazoa > Arthropoda > Insecta > Hymenoptera > Ichneumonidae > Diplazon > Diplazon laetatorius. The sequence goes on from OY759159.1 coordinate 1,473,690, forward strand.
ATCTCGCAATCCCCACGCAGATTCTTTTCACATCGACATTGAAGAGTTTTTGACGTTTCGTCATATGTGTTAATACGAATCCTGAAAATCGATCGAAAATCGAATGATAATTTATTCTCGGGCAAACCATCTGAAGCAAAGCGGGAAATTGAAGCTTATGAAAATCCATTACCACGTCGAAGGATAATAACATGGCTCGATTATGCCCGTTCGTTTTCCCCCGACTGCCGAGAGGATTGACGATATCAATTTATGCGGAAATCACGCTCAGGCCTATCGCGTGATTCTAATTCTCATGAAATATTCCAACAAAATTACCCGAACTGTACAAGGGTGTTTGGAAAATTTACGAAATTAATTTGAAGATATCATGAAAAATTGTTGTGGCGGGGAAAAAATCAGGATTTAAGTTTTTTTTTTATAGAATGGAAATCCGTTAACTCTAGGACACTACACAGGGGTTTCCGAAATCCCACAAAATGTTCATGGTCTTGGCACTCCGACAGCGTGGGTTGTGAAGTGAAGATAGAAAAAATCATCCGGACGCAAAAACAGAGACGATATTTAAGTATTCGTAACTCTCATAGAAAGGTATTCTATTTCAAACACAGTAAAAAAAAAAAAAAAAAAAAAACCACATCAGTATTATGGTGATGTTACACAACATTTTGAGGGTAGGGGCTTGGGAACAAATATATTTCGGCCCACAGTAAAATAGTGACGGCAAACGCAGAAAAATCCCATGTATTTTAAGCGGAAAACTTCAACCCCCGTGGTCGAGGGTTTGACATTGTTTGTTTTTAATCTGAAAAAATTACAGCGTTACTTTTTACGTATTTCGAACCGATTGAGGGGGCGGAAGGGGCCAAATTAATTTTCACCCCAAATAACGACCACCCTGGTGTCCATTCGTCCATTATCGAAACATTGCGTTGAATTCATGATCGAATCCAAAACGTATAGACAATATCCCGCCAACATGCACGTGCGATGAAACTCATGACACACGGAACAAAACTGAAGATTGAGAAAATAAAAATGAATATGTCGTTGGTGGTTCGGTAATATAACTATATAGCACGCTGGGGAACAGCATACCCGAATCCTTTGGCCGTTAACGAGTTTCTAGAGGGCGCTCGCGAGCGCGCTAACGAGTGTAGTTAATTTCGCACGAAAAGCAAACTGCTGATGCTGCTGCTGCTGCTGCAACTGACGTAAGATTATAAAAATGTTTACGCGAATGAAATGTCCTCGTAATTTTCACCCATAGTTTACATGAATACGTTTTTAATAACCATTGCGTGAAACATTCACAAGTACCATTTTATTACAAAGGACGATAAATATGCGGCGCAAGTGGATCGGTCGAATATTTTCAAGTAGTTTTCAAGCCGAAAATGTGCAGACGTTAAACACGGATAAACACGGTACGTAGATAGCGCGAACGACGACACGTGGTTCGAGAACCTGAGAATTTTGCACTTGCCACCGCCGACCGAGAAAACCGGATTGCTGCGAAAACTGTAACAGTCGTACGTGAGAGCTACCCACACACACACACACACACGAACACACACACACACACACACACACACAGTGGCAAATAGTAGAGGAAGAGAGACGTTGGATTCGAGCGAGCTCCCTCGTGCCCTCGAGGCTCTACGAGTCTAATGCGAATATCATTCGGCGAGCCGGATGCTTATTACGAGCCCGTAGGGGGCGAAATGGGCTATAAAACATTCATGCTGAATTCAAAACCGTTAAAATCATTCGGGTATTAGCTATTTGTACTGACGCACCGTTGAATTCCAAGCTTTGAAGAATGCATAAATATATATATATATGTTGTTGTTTTTTTTTTTTTTTTTGTGGCGGAGGATTGATATTCAAATGCTGAAAGACATTGAATGCAGCCTGGAGGTGCCCAATATTCTCCGAAATAGCCGAATATGTATGAGGCTGAGGTTCACAAAATGGTTTTCCTATTACCCGTTGTCCTTTTATTTTGTTTTGGTTTTTTTATTTATTTATTTTTATTTTTGTGAAACTCGACGCTGCACCGACCGACAAATCGTGCAACCTTTACGCACTATTTTCCAGACGGCTCAACGAAACAATCAGATGCGAAATTTCACCCACGGTAAATACAATGTTATTTTCATCGATCGTTGTGCGATATGGGCATTGGAGAGAGAAACAAGATGCAAGTTGTAACTTGCAATTTGCTTTCTTCGAATCGTAGGTGGTGAACGATGATTCTTCTATGAGGAAGCTTTTCATTTTTTTTGGCTGCCTCATAGATGAATCTTCGTTTACCGACTACGATTTAAAAAAAAAAGCGAATTGCAGGTTTCAACTCGCAGCTTCGTCTGTTATTCAAATATTCATCAGTGGGTTCATAAAATATCAATTTCTCCGAAAATTCAAACGTGCGAGTGGATTCCAATCGAGTTTAATACCGAGCATGCTGTTAATTCATGTGAATCCATAAGATTGAGCATGGCAAGTCAAATATTTTTCAATTGCCGCGAAAAAAAAGAGAATTGAAATGGTCAATTTCCACGAATTAAAAAAAAAAAAAATGTTCGATGACCACAGACGAGGGTGGTATGCGGAAATGTCAAGTGTAAATGGTAACGAATAATCGAATCGATGTTATTCGTATGGTCGAACGTAAATTCGAGTGTGATTAAAAAATCATTGATTCATGAGTGGCCCTCGGCGAGTGCATCACCGAGAATCATGGAGCAGCACGAGGGTACACGTAACGTCGAATCGTGTAACGAAACGCACATAACACAGATATAACTGTGTTTGGTTCCAAACACAGCAGCTGCTTGATGGTGGACACATAGTTGGCATTCACGATGATGTGAGTATCGAAATTCACTGGACCATCCCCCCCCCCTTTCCCCCCGTTGCCCTCCACCCCGTTCGCCCAATTCCCGGGCTCGGAAAACGTACCACGCTACAATCTACCATCGAGACGAGCACGCGATTTACCAACACATACGAAAAATCACGGATGCACGTTTGCAACGAAATTCACGATGCATTTATGAGAATTCCATAAATATTCCATTTAATCACGATTTATCGATATTTGTTATTGCGTGAATATCGAACCATTTAAGCGACGCTTGGGGGTCGGAAAATCGTTCGTCCGGCGAGTTTCGCGGCATTGCCCCCCCCCCTCCCCCACTCTCTCGCCCTCGTGCGGGGAAATCGTAGATCCCCAAATGCGCTTCGAATAACATTCGATTCGTTACGACGTGATTGTGAATTACGTTTCGTGCCCGAAAGCTTGCATTTATATTTACTTTGCATTACGCCGGGGGATAACCGTGATTCCGATGTTCTCGCGAACACGTTCGGGCATTACCGCAGAGAATAGCCGAACCAGCAGTCGTTGATTGCCAAAATTACACGGTATTTCGGATGTGTACCGCCATTTCGATACCGGATCCGGTACGCCGGATTCTTCGGCGGTATAACGTGAACGAATTCATAACGACCGAATTTATATGAATTACCGTGATGGAATAAAAAAAAAAAAAACACACACACACACAGAAAATAAAAAATTATTAACGCTATATAGTCGCGTTCAACGTCGTTGGCAATATTCATTCGGTCAGTTTTTCGAAATTCGCATATGAAGTAGTATCATTCGCTGTTGAACGAGTTTCATTTTTTCGCGATTGAACCAAATTGAAGAAAAAAAAATATACGAGGGGTGAAGGTACGAAAGGCGCCAACCCACAACTTTTCGGAATGCGTTTTTTTTTTCTGCATTTTCAGAAAGTTTTAAGGTCCCCCAATACGTACCCGTTTACAAAATATATATATGTATATACAATACTCATAATTTATTTAAGGTCGTTGACCGACTGAATCGTCTACCACTTTTTTTCCGTCATGAACATTTCACCGATGGCTAATGAACGACGAACGGCTATCGAGCACGAACCGATTAGACGAAACATCGAATAACACAAATCGATTAAAATGTATGACAGAACCGTATTAATTCAATGAATATAATTGCATGCACGAGTTGCCACGTCAACGACAATTCCTCTCGATTCTGATATAATGGCAAATTAATTCGAACGGCGAATCATTCGAAGATCGTACATCGGTCCTTTGAAATCGGTACGTCGAAATGACAATAATCATTGAGCTTAATGAGGGATACGATGAATAATCCGCGTCAAGTTCGAGTAAAATGTGTAAAGTTTCGGTTGTTGGGGGAGTGCCATGGCGTGTACCTACCGTTGGCATTGGTCATGGAACATTGGCACACACACGCGGGGTGACACATGATCGATCACACGAATAAATAGAGACGTGAACTGCGTCCGGGTCAGTCTGCGTCATCGACAAGTCCGAACGACATATAATGTACATTAGTAACGTATTCCGTCACGAGCAACGCCGTTGGTGACGGATCGATTCAGCGACGAGCTTCGTTCTCACCCTCCCCCCCCCACTTTGGTTAGACGAGTCATCATCCAACTGGGACATTTGACATTTTCACGTTCTTCCCCATTTCGTTGTAATAAAACGATCAAACACTTATCATTGCCAACGAAACACCACGCAGTAAAACGTGAATAATGAGAAAAATCAAAGACTCAAATTTTCGGACTTGAAGCAGAATTCGTCGTGCTGGATAGCTTCAAGTTTTTCACTTTTTGAGATCAATCAAGATTTTCACTTCTTGAGATTAATCCGTGCATCTGGAATTCTAACTTGTCACAGATCCTGGAAAATAATTTATTTAAGCGCCTCCGGAGATTCACTGTCACCCGCTTAATTTCCATTATTTTGGAATAAAAATTTGGGAAAAAATTATTTAAATGTTGTATTATTATATGGAAATTGATGGAATAAATTTACACGATTTGTATCACCAGAAAAAAATCTTAAGAGCATGCTTCTTTTCAACGAAATTAACCGTACTCCCCTCTCAAAAAATTTATATACCATCCCCGACGTGAAGTCAATATTTTACCATGATTGATGGGAATTAAATTCGTTATGAAGTTGAGAAAAGAAGTTGTTCGCATACCTACGAGATATATCGTGAGACAGCGACGGGACAGCAGTTCGATCGATCGAGTGTGTTAAGGGCTACGACCCCTTACAACGTCCGCTCGATTACCCAGTGTAAATAGACAGCCCTGAACCCGCATTTGCACCTAAACTGCTCATTAACGAGACCCCGATCACGTGCCCGATCATTCGGCAATGCTCTCGTAGATTATTCAAATAGAAAACTCATCATCCCCCATCGAGCACACGGCTACACCGAATAAAATCATAGCCATCATCGTTTGTGCGGCAGATTAAGAATGATAAAACGAAATTGGCGATTCCGAAGGTTCCACCTCTGCGTACTAACGTTCTCAGCGTGAGTATGGTTATGAATAATGACGCAATGATGGCAACATATACCACAACGTAACATAGAATACGAGGATTATTAAATTCTGACTAATAAAAAATGCTCTGCTGCTTGGCATGAGGGACTAATTGAGACGAACGTCGTGTACAATTTTCCGCTCGATTAATGTACTTCAGCAAGTTTCCTCATAACAGCAAATATTACGTGGCCGTGGGAGACCCAATAACCAGTCACAGTTGGGAATCGGTGGGGGTTCATCGAGGGGTTGCGGGTCACGCGCGCCCAGTGAGAGACCCTCGAGATCGGTACGACGTAACGATACATCAGCCCAGCGTGCGGCTGTTGCTCTCGAGGACGGCCACGACCTTTCGGCGGAGTGGTTAACCCGTTGGAACACGAAGACCCGTACTAGGGTCGGACTAGGAGAGACCTCGGGAAAAGTAACCCTTCCGATTTCTCTTCCAGTGAGGTAACGCTACTGGCACGATCGCGAAAAGACAGAGACCGCTAATACATCGAAAATGGAGATGGAGAAACGAAGACTACAACGGATAGTGGGTGGAAAATCGTTGGAGGCTGGTGGACCCGGACCCCGGCCACTAGGCGCCCATTATTGCCCGCTCGGCGACGCTCGCACTAGAGCCGGGGACGCGTCGCGCGCCCGCAACCGACGCGATTTATCGCCCCCGCTTGTTTTATTGGCCCGCCGTTACCAGGGGCTTCCGTCCGATATTCGGGTTATCGCGACCAGATAACAGGAAACGCTCGCTTGCGTACCGGTGGCTGCCGTGGCTGCCGGGTAGTATTGCCGAGCAGAAACGAGGCAGGGAAGGAGACACAGGACGAGTCGATGTCCTGAGTATGTGTGTGCGTGTGTGTTTGTGTGTTCGAGCAGGAGACCGCTGAAGCGAGCACAGAACGGAGATGGAAAGAGACCGAGAATGAAGAGAAAGCGAACTGCAGGATTAGGAACGGGAGAAAACGCGAACGGGATAGCCCCCGATGCCACCACTACCGTCACCAATTTTCTCCTTTTTCCTTATTACTTCGGAAAAGCTATTGCGACCCCATTCCGCCATGAGAACTATTTTTTCTAGCCTCCATCGCTCTTTCCCTCTCGCTCTCTACGTGCCTGTCTTACTCTCACTCCCCCCATCTCTCTCTCTCTTTCTCTCGCTCTCCCTCTTTCTCCTCCTGTGGTGCACTAGGAGCGACCAGCCTGTCCGGATTCGAGTGCACTTCGAACGAGTACGCCTGAGTTGGCCCTCAGCGCGCAACCCCTCACATGTCACGTTATGACGCTAAATCTACCCTCCGCAAACTTTTGCCAACATTCAATTTTCCCGTCTACCGGACTCCACCCTCCGTGTCTCCATTTGCTCGTCTATATTTCGTTTTCTTTTCTTTTCGTGTGTGTGTTTTTTTTTTTTTTTTGTAATATCGATTCGTCGGACAATAAGTGGATTGAAATGGGGATGAGTGGGATTGGAAGATAGACGAAATTAATTTCAAACTTGATATCCTGATAGTGCCCTACAAGTGCGATTGTCCGTGGAAGTTTATTCATTCTTACAATTTGGTGATTAGAAATCTCTCATTTCTCAGGTTGACACATTTCAGCACCGCTGTTTTGGTAATCTGTTCCATCGTGATGTATATCATCACTTGTTGCGTCGAATTTTAACCCAATTTCAAAATTGTCACCATTGATTCAGTTGGGAATGAAAAAATGTGCAGAAACGCTTCCTATGTATGAATCCTGATATTCATCGATGCGTTCCAAAGCGACTCAACGGACACCAAACATACGATAACTCAAATTTTAGATGGTCTGGAAAGAAAAAGCGGTCTATCAAGCCGATAGAACGATAATGCGATGTTTCAATGGATTTTCCAGTAACCGCTAATCAGGCTTATGGCGTCATGCTTAGCGGGAGTGGAATATCGTTAGCAATTTGCTTCGTTCGAGAATAACAATCAGTTCGAATAAAGGCTTGTTAAGTTTATCGCTTGCGTTACGCACCATTCTGTTTAAGCCAACGCCCACGGCACGTATGCGAACTCGCGTACAACAGTCCTCCTGAGCCATTAGACCATGAGGAAGTAGACCGTGCTATATGTATCTATATAAGCACAATGATCGTGCATATTAGGCTGCCAATAGCACACAGGCAGCGTGAATTAATGAGCCATCCTTTGCGCACACATCCCGAGCCTCTCTCCGGCTCGGCACCCATAATTTCAAGACTTATGACCGTTTACGCGCGCATTATAGCCGTGCGACTTATCACATCAACGCGATCACGAATGATCTATATGCATGTTTGCACAACATACGTATATATATATATACTCGGGTATATACATTCGGTGCGCAGTCCGGCTTCAACTTCCGTTCGAAAATCGGGAGGGTCTGGTGGACCCGTAGTAGAAATTGCGTAAAATTCCGAGACTGTAGGGACTGAGGGTTAATATTTGAAACGAAACAACCTAAAATAAAATTAAGGTAAAATGCATTAGGGCTTATTAGCTGGAAAATATGGATTCGTGTTTTACCCGAAAGGAAACATTATAATCTGATATCGCAAGTTATTAAAAAACGATTTGTTATGTTAGAGATATACATATATATATATATATATATTTTTTTTTTTACACCAAATATATGAATTTTCATGACAGTCAACCTTATTTCTTGTGATGTTAATGCAGCCCCAGTGACATTGGAAATGTTCGATCGAGCAAATATATACGCCAACGGACTTTGTGATAACGAAAACTACGAATTTATTCCCGATCAGGACGAACGATACGCAGCGGGAGGGAGAACTAGAACTCGTCGCCGGCACACGATCTCCCCGGACAAATCAGTCACGCTCGCCTTTCGGGGCTGGAAAACTCGTGATATACGACCTTCACGTTTACCACAGATTCAATCCAAACGCAAACGTTGATTCGTTCAAACGGTCGAATGCCACCTACGTCGATGCGATGAAGGCACGAGATACCGAAAAATCTAAAGGTCAACCGGCAGACCTAAAAAAAAGCAATTTCTCGATCCGATCAACTTTCCTCTGGCTTAATGAAAACTTATTCTATTATTGGTTCATGGGAAAAATAAAAATTCACGTAATGTACAATTTATACATTTACACTAGCAAGGGATATTTGCAGAGTAATGGATGTTACACGAACTTGCATAATACAATTCTCAAGATGAAACGCTTTTATGGAAGATTTTGCAATATTCCGCATTGCGATAAACCTTGACCCCCCCCCTGAAGCGGATTTCGAAACCGCAGGTGAACGTAGCTTTCACGCGGCACATATGCTCGAGGTCGGAAGTTATCGCTTTTGTACGACTGATTCTCCGGGGAAATTTCGCGGATCGAGAGTACGTCATACAGCCGCAGATAAAAACCAGATGGGAAACGTAATGATGCTCTTTTTTTTCTTAATCACCAACCAATGGATAATAAAATAATTCGCAATATTTTAATATCCCATTATTTCATTTTTTTTAGAACTGTGATTAATCACGGTATTCGATTTCGGTATGGTACTTTGATAATCCATTAAGGAAGCAGTGATAAAAGCTCCTACAGATGGTCAAAGGTCGAATAGGTAAAAATTCTTACGATATAACCAAGCATCGAACGTAATGCATCTGGGGAAGGAAAACGCAATAAAGGAACGCACATCGGGATAAACTTCGACCAATATCCTCTCGTTTCTCTTCCGATGTCGAATGAAAATTTATCGTCCCAGCCGGGCACTCCGTGTCACCAATTGTGCCGCGACCCGCGCTCTTTTTGTACCAGTGATTTTCCATTCTTGAATTTAACCACGCAAAAAAAAAACCCACACGCTGACGCAACACAGGATATGGTTATATATAGGCCAGCGGTGGAAGCTTCATGGGTGACGATGGGAAGCCATATTGAAACGCATGCATTCAAAACAAATCTACAGGAAAGGTTTCTGTGTGACAGAAAAATAATCTGTCAGTGAATTTCATTTTTTTTCCGACTTTCGAGCTGTTGAAATGTTTTTTTTCAACATTTCCTGACTTTCGAGCTTTCCCACGCGTGAATTATCAAATTTAGATACACGAATTTGCCTTCAATACATATCCATTTTTTTTTTCACAGTAACCATTATTTTCGAAATGTTTGGATTTAACGCTTGAAAAATTGTGAATAGTGAAAAGTCGTGTAATTCGCGTAACACATGGATGCAACGAGTGTCCTGTTAAGCTAGGAGCCTCGGTATACTTAAATGCGTTTATGCACGTGTCGTTCCTCTTACTTATGCCCTCCCCCCCCCCATTCTCTTTTGTGCATGGAGATTATAATCATACGTGTAATGCTGAAGCTCCGAGCTGGTCGTATATGAGTCTTTTGGTGCATTTAACGTGAGTCGAGGGCCTGCATACTTTGTGTTCCTTGTTAATATTTTCTTTACGGATTTATCTGATCCTCTAAATATATATATATATATATATATATATATATATATATATATATATATATATATATTGCCCTGCGGGCAACCAGCTCATCCATTAAGTATATACGTACCCTCGAACACACCACGTGAATATGTTTATTCGCACTAAAAGAAAACGTTACGCACATGTGTAATGCACTAATATATAAAATACGAGTATCCGAAAAGCTTATTTCCATGGTTCGGATTAGAGAGCTGCAAATCCCACCCATACATTCGAATGAAGTTATGACTTTGCCACATTCATCGACCGTACTTGCGAAGGGCTGTTGCGCCATTAAAATTCACGGAAAATACGGTCGCAGATAAGTATCCACCCTCGGGCGAGTGTATTACGAAACCGTGGCACGCAGCCATAATTTTGCGATCGAGCGTTACATTCCAAACCAGTCGGGTTATAATGTCCATGAGACCTTGCACAATAATCTTCTAGCATACAGTTGAACAAACTACCTGGACGACAGTTCTCATTGAATATCGATGGATTATATCGTGTAGTAGCTTCGATATAGAATAAATATAATCATTACTATTGTTTCCATCATCTGCTTTCATTCATTTTGGTGTTTTCGATTATTTATTTATTTATTTTTTTTTTTCATTCTCTTTTTCGAGAAGCTATTCAACGATCAATTTTTAACGATTAGTGGTTGAAACGTTCTTGCGTTTTTCGAGAATGATCATAAAGATTCAACTTATTGTCAGGTGATTTCATTAATATTATTATTATTATTATTATTATTATTATTATTATTATTATTATTTTTAGGTAACAGTAGTTTTAAAGGATTTTTGTATTTTAGGAGCAGCGGGCAATTCTACTTAATTTGAAACTGCCGCAGTCTCTGCAGGTGTTTTCGATATTCTGGAAATAAATTAGAACCACGTTTGTCGTTATAAAGAGCACCAGGATTTCTAAAAATGTACGCTCCTTCCATGGATGATATAGCATTATATTATTATATTCCCAGAACGACAGGTGGAGCTTGTCGAGGCTGCAGCCCCTCAAAATTTCGTCGACAAGCGAAACTCAAATCCATGTTATCTCACTTTTTTTAATATCCCGAAAGTTATTCGAAACCTCGCCAATTTAACAATCGAATGAATCATTCACCACACAGACTTCGTTATTTCAAATGAATTTCCAATCGTTCGAAAATATCTATCTGCAAATCCCAACTCAAAAAATTTGCCATTTCGTGTCACTCTGATAACACGAAACTGCGAAATGGTTTTTAGAATTCATTGGTTCGAAGAAAAAGAGAAAATTAACCCCCCCCCAAAAAAAAAAAAACAAATAAAAATAAACTCACAAACGAGAGAATGGCATTGGGAGTATAATGACCGAACGTTTGTTGCACTGTTATTAAAGCTGCGTGTCTGCGGAAAACAAGGCATGGGGTTTGTACACGAAACAACGGGGTAAACGAATCGTAAAAAAAAAAAAAATCGTCCCGCCTTATGGGATGAATTTTCTGGTGCATATGCGTGTGGTAAACTACCCCACGGTTCGGACTTAACGTCGGTGATTTCTAACAATTATGTCAATTCCATGAAAAAAAAAACGCAATTACAAGAATCCCGACCATACCGAACGCGACGTCTGTGTCCGCGAACGGTGATGTCAATTATATTTTCCGAAACTACAAACACAATCTGCATTGCATTTCCATGGAATAACAATACATTAATATCCACATCCGTGTTCAATATGGTTGAAAAAAAAAAAAAAAAAAAAAAAAAAAACGGTTGACGGTAATCGTTAATTGCCAAGCTTTTTCTCGGTCGAAAATTAAAAAAAAAAAATAAAAAAATACGTCTGAAGCTCCGTGTGCGCGAAATAACGAAGCGGGCTACGCTCGTCGATGTCGACGTCATCGTCAGACTCGGTTTCTTTGAACTCAGTTATCCAGCTTTAATTGCCTCGGCTGTATTTCGAAAAGTTGAAAAAAAAAAACGCACGCGGAAATACGAACGTGGCTCGCTGATTTTACAAACGAATATGAAGATGAGCGGAAAACGGTTTCATTTAAAATTTATATTTCATCGAAGCAGTTATCTCCGGTGGTCCATTCACATCTAATTATCGCAGCCCGCTTCGATTGACATCATTCACGCCTGATAAACAATATTTACATTAAAAAAAAAAAAAAAAAAAAAAAAAAACAATTTAATGACAAACAACCGAACTATCATATATATATTGTCATTCGGTTGACATAACGCTATCGCAATGAGAATTTAATAACAACGTTTATGTCGCACAAAAAAATGTCTGGACGGAACTATTCGGTGCTTTCTTCGGTGGCTTACATTGTCCTCTCGATCGGTATGTTAGTTCCAACGAACGTAGAGCATCTATCTAGGAGTAGCTGGCGAATTTATCATCTCTCGGGCTGTCTCAAAGGGGCGAGCGTGGGTCAGATGAGTGAGACGACATTGGTGGTCCAACGTCCAGTCCCTCGTCAGAGTGGGATTTGAATCAACGTTGATCCCAGAGCTTTGCCTGTGAGCCTTCTGGTGGCCATAATACCCGAGGATGTTGACGAAATCACATCCCTGTTTTATCACGAGGGCGAGGGTTACACGGACGAAGCTTGTGTGATGCGATACTCAAAAGCACACTGGAATTACATTTGCCGATGTTTCCGTCACGATTAGCAATCGAATCGTGATATACTTGCACCTCTGTAGCGTTCCACGGGTTACATATCCACCAATAAATAAAGAACACTCAGCCATTCGACAATTACCCGATGACTTATGGATTCCATTACATGGATTGAAATAAGAAAATGAAAAAAAAAAAATGTAATTTAAAAAAAAAGGAAGAATGAAAGCTCGCGAACGTCTCGAGAAATGAAAAATCGGTTACAACCGTGAAAATTAATCGAAGAAAACAGATAAACAAGATGAAATAAATGGAGAACGAATAAATGGAAAAATCCAGATGTGCAGTGAGAATGTGAATCTCGGACGAGAACGATGTTACGCGCGGTTATTTTGGTTAGTTTTCACGAATGATGCACAGGACGAAGCAAGGAAATACGGACGGGTTTGAGAAGGAGGATGACTCGTGGTAGCCCAGAGTGATGCATTGTGCTCGGCTATTGTTTGTCGCTCCTCATCTCACGAAGCTATAACTGGGCTATAACGATTATGTGTGTGTGTGTGTGTGTGTGCGTATAGCTCGGGGGCGAATATCCCGGTCTAGCCTCTCGTCTCTCTATAACATCCATGAGAATATCCCCCGGCGCTGAGGTGGCAACGAGTAGGTGGCTGGGAGCGCCGGGGCGGGAAAGTGGGGTGAGGGAGGGGGAGGGGGGGGGGATGGACTGAAAACCACGAACGGTCTTCCGTTCAGCCGTACGACATCGGGATCAGAAGGAGCGCCATTGTTGTCACGTAAACAATTTACTAACGCGCCAACTCCATGGTGACAGCGACCCCACCCTTCATCTTCCGCCTCTGGCCCTCAATGAAAACACCTCGATGACAACCCCACATGGAACCGGAAGAATAGCTCTGTATCTCTGGTTTCCCCTACCCCCCGCCGCCCATTCCTTCGTCGTCACTGTTCTATGGTCATAGACTATGTCCCGTGGCAAGTCTACGTCGAGGCCAATGAACCATGTCTGACCATAAGCCGCATATACGAATATTGATTTCGACGGACTCGATTCCTTTTGTGTGATTATAAGAGGGGAATTTGACGCGCGGTACTTAAGGGATTTGTGTTACGCGCCCAAGTGAAAAAATAGTACATTATGACACTGGTACGAAAAAAAAAAAATTTTTTCTACGAGTGTGAGTTTGTAGAACGAGCCGAAGGATAGTGCTGCAATCACACGAGTACAGAACACGTTTTTCGTACAAGTGTCGTACGAATTTTTAAATAAAAATAAAAAGTAAATAAAAAAGTATGCCACTTGAATTTCCCTGATATCTTTCTTCATTATCATTGCTATACGATAATTAATTATGGGAAGAGGGCCCCCCTCAATCCACAGAGCCGAAACGTCAGAAAATAAAAAAATATATATTGTATGATCGTCCGTCGTCAAAGCTTCCGAAAACCATGACGGAAATTTACGCCAATCAGGCGAAGGTGATTCAGCTGACGATTTCTTCGAGTTCTCGTCAATGAAAGCGAGAACTAGAAAAAAAAAAACAATGGACGTCGAGTAACACGCGACGGCGAATCCGTGTTTCAGAATATTTCTCGAAGCGTAAAAGCAGTCAGAACAACAATAGCACCATATACTCGAGAGGATGGGTGCAGCTTCGATGCGCTCGGGCCGTTTTCGCGGGTGGTACGTATCAAATTTCTTGCTATAACCCGGAGATCGAGACTGAAACTAACTGTTGTGCGAGTCGAGGTACGGAGGTCTGAGGTCCGAAACCTCAACGGATTTATACCCGTTCATAAGCAACTGCTCGACACTCGTTCAACGGCTCTTCACCAACTTTCGAGCTGGTCCCGAGAGGATTTCCCAACCACCCTCGCCGAAGCACTGGAAAACATTTCCACGTGAAACCGTGAAAATTTGGGACGAAGCGGAGAGGAATATGAAAAGTTTCGATCGTGCCACAATAAAAGTGTGCGTGGTTCGGCTTAATTGTCGTATGAATTGGTTTTTGAATTGTATCACATAGTCAGAAATACGTATACACGTGAATAAATTTAATTGCATCCGCAAATTAGTTTCTGTTGTTTTGTTTCTTCCTCGAAACGATAATTGACTAGAGTTATGCATTTTTGTAGGATCTTAGTTTGAAACTGTAAAGGTGATATCGAATTGCAGCGAGTTAGTCGAGATAATTATTACAGGCCAACGTGGAATAACGAAAAATACACAGTCGTGAGGATTCGCACGCTGATAGTTACCGTTGATTAATTTTCTTGAGCGAAAAGTTGTTGACGATGTAAAAAAAACGCTGAAATTGTAAGTCATCGGACAACGTAGATTGTTGATGAGGAAGCATTTGAACAATTTACATATCATCAGTGACTGGTACGGACAGATGACGTCAATGCGTTTACTATGTTCTGCAGTTATTAAAAAGTGACAATACTTGATTGATTATCAATTATTATTGATTCAGAGCAAACTAATCGACGTATTTACGTCAAATTCATATCAAACAAATTATTATTATTCCATGATAACTTATTACATTTTTTTCATTGATTATGACGTTTATTGATGATTGGTACGTGATACAAAAAGTGCCATAAAACAAATGGAATAAGTGTGACATCGAGATTTCTGGCAAACTTTTTTTTTTTTTTTTTTTTTTTATCGATACAAGTTCGGCCTAGAGTAGTCGGTGTAATTTCTATGAAGGATATATTGAACTTGCTGAGCCCCATCCCCGTCTTTCTTCTTTCATGACCGTCTTCACAACGAATAATAAATAATTTCTTCGCGAAGTCCAAAACGATGGTCCGTAAACAATGTCCGACGACGGGTCATAATATTTCAAGAACAAAAAAAAATGTATAACCAACGAATTTTTTATCCAAGTAGCATTCGGATCCGGTGATCGATGGTTCACGGAGTGGCAGACGAATGTTACGGCCGAAACGCAAACGTTGGGTCGAGTGAGTAATTTCCAACGTGAGCGGACCAAGAACACGTGGACGAGTTGGAAAGAATAGATTTACGAGAGCTCGAGATACACGCTCTACCGGGAAAACCTTCGCTAGCGAAGAGCAAACGTTGCTACGAGGATTTTCTTTCACAGACAAAAATGGAGAAAGATGAACGTCAAAGTCACGGGAAATGCTTTTGTAACCTACTCCGTCGTTCACGATTACAGCTCGTTTTCAGTACCTTTGTTCGTGCTCCACGAGGAACTGAAAAAAAAAAAAAAATGAGCCAACCAAGCATAGAGTTAAATTGCCAAAAGATCGATGCAAGTCTGTTGAAAGTAGTTTATCGTAACACCTCGCTGCGTTAGCTCGAAAATAAACCCTCAAGACCCGTGGCAAGTTGTGCCTCGGACAGATAAAAAAGTACGACCGCTCATTGTATACCCATTCATCGACTCTTACTACTTTCCCAGCCCTCGGGTTCGATAAAAATGAACTCACGCTGATCTACGATTGTCCGTATACAATTTCGTGGGGATTAAAAAACCTTTCAATGAATATTTTCACTTCAAGTATCGTCGATACAGTTTTTTTTTTTTTTTGTTATACCGGTAAACAATAATCCAATGTTGTAAACTCCGAAAACAAAAAATATTTCATCACTCGTCAATGTTTTTCATTCGCTCTGTACTCAATTATTTACAAATTAATCCATCTATCATCGCATTGCAAAAAGAAAAAAAAAAAAACATTCTCAACTCTGCAAAATTAATTTCTTTCATCACCACAATACTTCCATACGCGCGTAACAAAATTGTGCGTGGAATGCGAAACGTAAAAATAAAGAAAAAAATAAATAAACAACGTCACAACGTCGTTTCGTTTCACGGTTTTGCAAATGCTATTATTTTGAAATTTCTCATTACGTTGTACAGTACAACCGCACGAAATTAATTATCCATCACCGCCAGGACGAGGCCCAATTCCCGGATTACAGTGAAACCCGGATGCCCCCACCCATCGCGCGCTCAACACAGTCCTCTTCGCCCGACTAATTACGAAATCCCTCGCGTATTTCTCATTGCTGGGTTGGCTAGAGAGTATTTCCGCGCTAAACCGATACGCCCGCGCGTATGTGTGTGTGTGTGTTTCCCATGGCGTTTCTCAGAAGCGAGTCGAGTGAGACCGAAACTCGCCGTTCGAATGTTTCAGCTTCACCCGGACATGGATTATCGAGCTTAGGGATTCGATTTCGCGCACGTATGAACCATCCGTGCAGCCCCCCCCGCCCCCCACCCCTCCCCCGCGCGACCCTTCGGTCCACCAGCATAGATGGCTCTCGCTCTTTGGCTCCTGGCTCGAATGTCCCAAAATTTACATAGAAACTCCAGGAAGATCAGTTCGCACCATCGTGTACCCCTCGTCGACGTACCTCGTACCACGAGTCTCCGCCAGGACGTCTCGGCCAGGCTGCTGAGAGCGACGCCCGGACAAGAAATAATTGCCCTTTCCCTCAGAACCTTCCCTCAGCCTCCCCGCACCCCTCCACGACCGCCCTTGGCACCCTCTTATCCGGCCGTTACTTCCGTATACGTATGCGGAAACACGTTCGCAGAAACTCTATTTCCATAATTATTATGTAAAGGGTAACGGCCACTACGCCAATACCCATGGCCGCACGTATAATACCTGCCGTATAACGTGCGGTCTTGGGACTTTTCCACCACGAGAAAAACCCCCCCCCCCCACTATTGCCTTGCGTGTCGTGTACCTTCGCCAAAGTCGTCATTTTTTGCGAAACTTTTTGTGCGCTCAACCCGAAGCTTCTGGTGAATTCTCCGTTTCCTCTTTATCGTCGTATTTCATTATTTTTTCGTTCGCTCATATCGTTTTCAAGCTTACGATGATAAATGTGCTTGAGCACTTTCATGACTATTCGACGATTAAAATGGAAAGAGGAACTGATCGAGTGCGAAGTTGACCCACGCGCAGACAGGGTTTCGCTCGATATTTTATTTCAATTCCGACA
The DNA here is from genome assembly GCA_963662125.1 of Diplazon laetatorius. Lineage (NCBI taxonomy): Eukaryota > Metazoa > Arthropoda > Insecta > Hymenoptera > Ichneumonidae > Diplazon > Diplazon laetatorius. Next base: position 1,491,234 of record OY759159.1, read on the forward strand.
CCGAGAAATGGGTTGGGTTGGAAATTCGGAACGAGCCATGTTCGGAAATGCCAAAATTGATACATTGCCCGACTTTCGGGGTTTCCCGCCCGTAAACTATCAATGTTAGATGTATGCGGTCGTGGACTTTTTTGTAGGAAATTTGATTGTCTGAAATATTGTTCATGCGAGCTATTAGTCAATATAGCGTTGTTTATCCAGCGTTTGAACCGGAACGTACAATTATATGGATTTTCGTATTTTTTTTTGTCCCCGTTCAAACGCTGGATAAACAACGCTATATAGACCAAAAGTTCACATGAACAATGTTGTAGAGAATTGAATTTCCGATAAGAAAGTAACTGACGGAAAATGGCTTGTTTCGATGATTCACGCGTTGGAAAGCTCGAAAGGCGGGAAATGTTGAAAACCGCGTTGACTGGTAGGCGTTCGGATTATTGTACGTTTTGAGCCCAAAGAACAATACATCGAACGAACGAATAAGAAACATTCAATGATAAGAAAAATATAAATTCCAGTCAAACTGAATTGTCCTGTGAGCACGTCTTCAGAGGTCGAACTTGTTATCGACAAAACAGTGGATGCTCAAGTTTTTGTGACTGATTATTTTCAAATAGCCAAAACTCACGGTAAGATTATATACCGACGTGGCTTTGCAGATGAGCAGTAGGGTAGAGTCGTGACGAAGATCAATATAGGGTTAGGGCAAAACAACCATCATTCTTCGGGACTCCTTATCGCTGTCACTCGAAATCGAATCGCATCGCAATTCGTGGGCGCAGAGAGCCACGAACCACTCGAGATTCGATAGCCCCACTCCCTCACCCCCCCCCCTCCCCCTCGCCGCGCGATGACCCCAATCGAGTTAAGGCGACGAGTTCCGGAAGGCTTCTCCGTTCCGATCGTTTTCTCCGTACTGTTTCGTAACGTGACTCAAATGGGCGAGTCGCGCGGAAGAACGAAATGTTCGAAAGGGTTTTCCGCCGTTTCGTAGTTTTCTCTGTCGTTCGACTCAATCTCATTCGAATTGTCGACAAACGGACTTTGCGGCACCGGGAAATACCATTGAACCCCGCGAAATCCGATTGAATCGCACGTGGATGCCGTCAGCCTTCGTTTATCCACGAAAGTCCTGAGCTTTGTTCAATTCGATCGTGTTGTTGTTATAGCGATGTATCGCCGTGTTCAAGGTCAAGCATAATCTGCCTGGTAATCGCGATCAAAATATTTTATTTTTTTTTCGAAAACAAAATGTTTTGACAGGTTTATTTTAATATTATTCAATCGAGGCAGGATCTTGCTTTAGAAGGCACGAAAAATCTCTTATTCCTTCTTCGTCATTGAGGGATCTTCGTTTACTACATACAATTCAGAGGAAGCAAATTGCGAGTTCCAACTTGCAGCTTGCGTGAAATTACAAGAAGCGATTTGCGAGTTTTAACTTGCAGCTTGCTTAAAATTTTGAGGAAGCGATATTCAAGTTTTAACTTGCAGCTTTTCTAGTATGTTGAAATGATTTTTTTTTTTACCGAGAGCACTTTTTTTTCAAAATTACGAGCTCTATCTTTCCCGCCGACTGGAAGCTGCAAATGCAAGGTTGTTGCACAAATTTGCATAAAAATCAGATGCGTTTGAATATTTTTCACTGAAAAAAAAATATTATTTTTGATGTTCGAAAATAATTTTTTTTCAAATATCCATAAAAATAATCTAAAGAGTTCGCACGTCTTGTTCTTTTTTTTTTGTCCTCAGAAAATCTTTCAGAGACGCTTTTTGAGCTACTTGCGCTGAAAAGATAACCCCTGGCCACGAAGATAATGGAACTTTAGTGGATGTGAAATTGCAGGACATGAAAGAGTAGGTACAGTCGTCGACTTCGTAAAAGCCGAAGCGAATGATTTCAAAAGATGGTTTTCATTTTAATGGCCCGTCGTATATCAACGTGTTCAATGAAAACGGATATCACGTTTCGCAAACTACCACGATCGTCGCCATATTTCGATTCGGATAATGGATTGAGTGAGAAACCGAATACCGGAAATCCATTGGACAGCAACCGAATCGCCGGAAAGTCCTTTCCCGGATAATCGCTTTTCACGAAATAAAAGTTTCACGAAAGAAATTTTATCGACTTATCGGACGAAGATATATAATCCGAACAATATATGGCTAATCTCCGGTTCGATTGGTACTTGAATAAAAATTATAATAAACGTTTGAAAAAAGAATAGATTATAAATAAATTAGAAATAACTTTCTTTTTGTGAGCAAGCAAATCTGTCAAGGTGAAATAGCTCTTGTTGAGTGTTATTAAGGGTTGAAGAGGAGTTGAGTGATGATGACGACGAAGCCCTATCACGTGCGTTTTAACAACACGCTGCAGACAATTTTTTTCTTTTTTTTTGTATCCCATTGATAATTATTCGCAATAGCAGTGAACACGTTATAGGTATGTTGACTGAACACAGAGAGAAAGGGAAAATTGATTGGTCCCAGATCAACAAGCAAAGCAGCCCGCGTGGCAAGTGATACTTGCCTAGCTCGCACGAGTTTGCGTGAATTTTTTACTTCTCATTTTTATCAATAGTCGGTTGACTCCATATGTTATCGAACTAAAAAACGAACCGAAAAAAAATGCTTCATAATCATATCGTGATCGTAAGAATTTTCATTCATATGTTCAACGAAACCGTTGATATTTTTGAAAAATGTTAACCATCGAAGTAATTAACATCGAGCCCAGTCAAAAGTTGAACACAAGAATTAATCGACTCGTTAAAACTGACACTCACCGATTGTCTCCGGCAATTCGAATTTTCCCAGTTAGCGTACCCAATAAAACACCATCACATCCATTGACGTTATATATGCAATTCAGCCACTCAACCAACAGTCCGCGACACAATCCTCAAAATCTCGACACAATCGCTGATTCTCCCGACCCAACAAGTCACACTCGGAATCTCACCGACCTGTGTCCTCGATAATCATTTTGTTCATCGATAACATTTTACAGTTCACTCCACTTAACAACACAAATACTTAACTCATTTAACACACTATTATCGTAACATAACATATACATACATACGTACATATACATACATATATATACGTCTCATTTCATTGCGAAATATGATTGCACGAACAGTGACAAATTTTTTCGAACGATCAATTGCTGTTTATAGTTCCCTAAAGATACACTGAATGAATCAACAAGTTTGACGACACACGAAAGTTAATTATGACTCAAAACCGAACGAGTGGATTTCAATTTAGCGACACTTTTCATTAATCGAAAATCGTAATTTCAAAATATAACGAATAATTGATAATTTTATTGAGAATTACGTTGCAACGTCATTGACGAAGACTGCAGCGCGTTGACTGACCGCGATACAAGTGGCTCCTTGACCGCGAGAGATCACCCCCCCCCCCCGTTTCCTACCCGATGCAATGTAATGAAATTTCAAGTGGATATGGCGATGTGCCGAGTCCAAACAGGATAAAGTCACCCTCGTTGTGAGGTACGTGAGTGCGGCTGCTTGCGACTGATTCGCGAACGCGAAAGCGCGCAGGTCGGCTGCCGCTGCTGCTGCTGCTGCTGCTCGTCTACCGCCGTTTCTGGTGTGCGGACCGTCGCACGTCGCTTCCACCGCCCGCTGCTCCCACATGCCCATCGCATCCCCCGCACGTCCATGGAACCGACAAACATAACGCTACCTTCATCGTCAAACTCGAAACTTTCGCACGCGGACGATTTCCACAAACACGACTCCGATAATCCCGTGAAAAAAAAGCAGCAAGCTGAAAACTCGCAATTTCCATCGTGCGGAATTGTAGGCAGTGAACGAAGATTGCTCTGTGGGTGGGACGCGAAATGTTTTTGCTCCGGCAAAAACCACGATCGTAAGCGAGAGACTTGCTTCTGGAAATGAATTTACCAATTACACGCATCGACGAATTTGAGTAGTGGTAAGATGGAATATTTTCGAAAAACGAAAAAGAGTATATAGTGTACGAGACCGAGTGAGAAATTTTACGATCCAACGGGATGACCATCGGTGTACGATTTTCATTACCAAAGTGTTGCCGCAACAAAGCTCTTTGGTGTTATCGCGAAAGCACCACCGGTAAAGGTTTATTAATTTTCGCGATTTTATTCTCGCCCGACGTCACAAGGGATTTTGTTATAAAATTTGTGGATGAAAGCGGTTAACGGTAACCCATCGAGAAGAGCAAACCGCGACTGTAAACCAATTTGGTGCAATATCGAGGGTAAACGATTCAATTTGACCTAATAATGAAAAACCAAAACCGACGATTAAAGGTACTAAGCTGACGGTAAAGGTCGAAGTCTTGTGCATCATGAGAATAGAGATGATGAGAAATAGGATGAGGTATATACTGCTGCTAGGTGCAGCTGTGTTCCTCGAAATTGAAACATATACAATGGGACGAATTAAGGTGATGTGCTATTTGTTTCTCGTTCGTCCGATCTTCGCCATGATCGGCCGAAATGTAGGCCCTCGATGATCGGAAAAATAGATGTGTATGTGGCGTGCTGAAAAATGTCCTGCGTATTGTAGAAGCGAGTTGTTTTCCAGGTAGTTTGAATTGAGGTAAAAAAATTAAATTCTTACCGCAATATCGTTCTATAATATTCAGATTGATTTACGAACATTTCGATAATGGGGCACAGGGATGTTAATGAGGCGGGCCGATTGGTATTGTCGTAATAAGCCATGGTGATCCATTCAACAGCCACGTCGTCATAAAAGCATGTGAAAAATCGATTTCAGAAACACGCATCGATGATCATTCAATAAAGTTGCAATATAGTGCAAATGAGTCGAGACTATATATTTGATACAGCTGCATGCTTCACCGGCGAATTACACAAAAGAAACATAACAATTCGGATTAACAAAAGTAACACAACGATTGCGTGAAATCGTGTGCATGCGTATCCAGTGAATTGTTTACGCACGATGTACCGCAATTCGCTCTTTTATATTCGTTCTTCCGTGCTCGCCGGATCGTTTCGTTTTCGTTTTCACTCTGTTCGTCGTTCGTTCGGGGCCATCCTCTTTCACCGAACTCTTTGATCCCGTACAAACAAGCGAATTCTTCGGTGAAAACAAATATTGTTGTATGTGTAATAGGCATTCTAATCGAAATGTCAATTTTAATCGAAACGTCAAAGCCGAACCGTGAAAATACGTTTCGCCAACAATCGCGAAATTGTTGTCGTAACGTCCGCATATGTGTATATATATATATGTATATAGACGTTACGACAACATTTTAACGATATTTGGCAAAACGTATTATATATATATGTAATATATATAATATATGTACGTGTATGTTATTGACGATGATTTTACCGGCTTCGTTGCAGGTTAAAATTGTTTCTCTCAGACAATGGCTTGAATGGAATGTATCCTTTCTTTCAAATATTAAGGTTTTTCCGAAATTTTTCGACAAAAAGTACTCGAAAATCGTGAGAACTGAACGAACCGAAAAACTAACTGTTTTTTACCACAATTTTTGAATTTCCAGAGAAATATTTTTATTCCATATTTTTTTCAAAGTTCGTGCCCATTTTGATTTTTTTTTTAAATTACTATGTTGTAGTACATATAATTTCGCGCATTGCCAATAAGTTTTATTGTGAACGTATGCGTCGTCCTATTTTTTTTTTTCTAACTTTGAATATTTTAAAGTATTTGGGCAAAAAATCGTAAATTTTAAACCCATTGAAAAAAAAAAAAAATTTGAAAAAAAATCCCGAATAGTGAAAAACGTACAAAAACATGAGCTGAAATAAAAAATAGTTGTGTCAAAACCTTGTCGAGAAACCTGGAAAATCTCATTACGGCGTATAAAAAAATGTGTTATACGTAAAATCCTCACTCAACTGTCAAAACAAAAGAAAAAAATAATATACGTATTTTAAACTTTGCGATTTTCGCGTTTTTGAATTCATCGATATCCAAATCGGGTTCGAAATTCCTCACACATATATTCAAACGTGCCTCGCAAAGCGGTAAATTGTTTCGAAAGAAAAAAAAAAAAAAAAAAAAACAAAAAAATATCAGGAACCCACGATGTTGACGCCATTCCGACGAATACAACCACGAAGAGGACCGTCACAATCGGGCTGAGAGCATCGAAAAGAAGAAAAAAATGGCACGTTCGCACTCACCGAGGAAACGTGACTCGAAGGTTCGCACGAATAATTCCCCCGAAAACCTCGCATCTACGGTTCTTTCGGTGGTTCCACATGGAGTTCGTGACGTTGAAGCTTTTGTCGGGCGACATTGCGAATCCGTGAACCATCCGGGGGGTCCGAAGCTCCCGAACGAGTGATTCAGCTTCGAGACCAGCGTCAATGTTGAACAAATAGCTAATAACAAAATAACGAAAAAAAAACATTCGAAAAAACGTAATATTGGTAGCACGCGTAAACGTGAAAGAACGTATCGATGCGATAACTTTTCACCATGACAATTTCTCATCTTCATCACCATACTTTTTAGTTTAATTTTTGTTTTCCTCTCGTTTCACAATACGTCGTCTGCGTGGCTCGTTGAAAAATCGTTATTCTTCACTTGGTCGGAAATGCTTCGACGATCGTTTCGATGTTCCATATGACACTATGATTGTACCGATTGACATGTACACATCGAAGAAAAAAAAAATGTATTCCACCGAGTCACACAATGCCGAAGGCTTATAACCGTACCGCGTACGTTCGTTCGACAGAAATATCGAAGAAATATGCAACCCGATATTTTTTTTACAAATACCGGCTTTCCACGAAGATGTTGGCCGCGGATGACGTTTTCGACCGACCGACAAAGAGGGTTTCATCGAAATTGGAGAAATGAGTTTGCACAATGAGAAAAAAAAAAAAAAATTGAAAAAAAAAAAATAAGCCACGTTTGCCGGAGATGCCGAATGAGAACGGGACAATCAAGCAGTTCGGGTTGCACCAGCATCGGCTTCTGCATCGCTGCTCCGTCGAATCTTCACCGAGACACAAGTCGAGAGTCTACGTTCTCTCGACTGTCACGCTCTTGACGCACACTCGATAAAGAATCCTCTCGAACGAGTAATATTGATTCGTCGACTGAAGAATCGCTCTTTCGACTTTCGGCGACGCCGAACAGACAACGCTTCTTCCATTTCACAATTTTCTCGTGTTTTTTTTTTTTTTTTTTTTTTTTTGCCTCCGCTCGACGTGTTATCGACGAGAGTCGTTTGAAGAATTCGCGAACAATCGTGCAACTGCGTCGCGCAGCTTTGACGAATTCACAGAAGCAGATGTCGACTATTTTTTTTTTTTTTTTTTCGTGAAGGACCGTGAAGTACATTTTACTCGTCGAACTGACCGAAAACCCAATGCCCGGACGTTTTGTAAAATATAAGTTATTTTTTTTTTTTACCTTTGTTGTGCGTTGGAAAATGCTGAGGTGTTCAATTTACTTGCCTGGGATAGCGTACATACGTGAAAAAATGCGACGCGAATCTAGAATTAAATATATAGAATTTTCAACGATATATAACCAAATGTCGAAATTACATAAGAGTTGAACGAATCATGAAGAATCGGAGAATAAAACAGGTTCGGTGGAATGGATGTGGATAACGCAAATACTCCGATGGAGTACCAACTGCGTTTTGACGCTCGTTTCCATAACCCCTGCATGTGAGATTTTATTTTTCCACGAAACATATCGAGTTTATATTTTTATACCCATTTTTTTTTTTTTTTTTTTTTTGAACCAGAAACAATCCAAAGTTTATAACGATGAATCATTGGACCAAACTGAGTCTCCCGATTCACAACCGTAGTAATTGCACCCGGATCGACCGGTGATTGAATTACGTTATCCAAACCCCTAATGACGCAGCAAAATATTTTTCCGCAAGGTTATTCGTGCGGATTATTAAATATGTAACCCAGCGCCATTACGATACCGCTTCATAGCGTTAATTCCATGTACACCATTCCACGGTTCACCCGTTTCGATCGATTCTGCATCGGTTGTTCCAAAAATGTTTTTATCGCCGGAATAACTTTTTTTCCATTCGATATAAAACACTAAAAGAGGAAGTAAAAAAAAAAAAAGATGGAACAATTTTCTAGGTCATTGGAAAAATAAAAAATAAAAAATTTGCCAATTCGTTGGGTGGAATAAAAATCGTTGTGAGTGAATGGAACCTCCGATAGACCACGTACATGCATTGCCATATCGTTCCGGCGAATGGTCCCGGGATCGATATTTAATAGCGTATATTCCAACGAAATACACGTATAATCCCATGGTTCCTCGAGCAAAGCCAGCACGAAGAGCCTTCGCAGCATCGAAATGGGAAATCCACCGGCGGTCGTACGAATAATAGGCGGACAATTATATTGCCGGATTATGCAAAAAACGATAAAGAAAGCTAGTGAGTACTTGCTTATAATACAGGTATCAGTATTTGTTATAGTCCAACTTTGTGACGACAATTTTTTCTTCGTTATATTCACGATTGGGGGTGTTTTTTTTTTTGTGAGTGGAATATCGCAATTATGCATTTTCGAAGTGTCTCGAATGTATAACGTTGAGGCCTTGTGTAAGAGAAAAATGTCAAAATTTTTGACATTTTCCGAGGGTACTACCTTTGACTGCGAGTCGAACGACTCGAGAACAAATTCAGATTGGCAGACTGGTATGAAGCGCTGCTAAATTTACGATGTACATCGATTGAAAAATATATATATATATATATATACATATATTATGACGCAAATTTTAATTTAAAAAAAATGCTATCAGGCATGCGTTCGATCTTTGTTGTGCAGGACGTCGAAGTGAATTTCCACCGGTAATCGATCATCTCGATGGATCCCACAGTTCCGTACACATTTGTAACTTCACTTTTCCTCCGGTAAAATTATGCTAAACTTCTTCGACCTCTCTTTCATCTTCATCCTCGCAACCAGCTTTGAGCCTCGTGTTACAATTTCAGTGCAACCTCTTTTCCGCACAAGTCATGAAAACCAGAATTTTTTTTCCTTCATTTTTTTTTTTATTATTTTTTTTTTATTCGTTCGTTCTTACGATAATTCGTAACCTCGAAAGGTCGGTTGGTTGGGTTTGCAAAAGCCTTGGAAACGTAAAGTGGGTTGCCGGGGAAATCTAATTTTTATCAAAAAGAAGACAAAGAAGATTCAGCGGAGCGAATGGGGTTGGGTGAAATTGAAATGAGATGACGTTGAGACAGGTCGAAAAAGTAAGAATTGTAACCGAAGAGAGAGAAGCCCCTGCCCGTGAGCGATGGTAATTATGTATGGTTGGGGATTCGCTAGCCGGGTCTTAATTTTCTCCTTGCGTCGGGTCTCGGGGTGGACGAGCGAGAATTGTTAAGTATGTCTCGAATATAAGAAGACTCGTGGGAACAAGGCCCCATTAAATTAATCGATCCTGGGAGACTTGGAATAAATGTTTCTCACTCGTCCTATACACACACACACACACACACACACACACACACACACACACACACACACACACACACACACACACACACACACGAGCACACCAAGCTATACGTAACGACGATTTCTAAAATAACTTTGTAAACGTGACGTATAATGCAGTTTGTATTTTGATGGATGTAATAAGAAAATAATTGAATCACGCGGATCATTGAGTTGTACCGTTGATTTCGTACCTCGGTCTCGATCTCAAAGCGATCGAATTGTCATTTATCGACAGCCACACGACCGATTTGTGTCCCGCTTGATTAATTCATCCAGCACGTCTGCCCTTCGCGATTGGAAATATCTTGTTGGGCGATAAATGGAAAAAGTCGAATTTTCATTGGGATAAAATGATGAAAATACGAAAATAGTGGCAATTACGGCAAGAGCGTCGGTGATTGTGAGTTTAACGATTTTAACTTCTCGAAAGAAGAAGACAGTCGACCAACGTGGCTTACGTCAAACTTACATAATTTACATGATATTTTTATTACGAACAATTCGTTGGCTTGATTGCTTTGGTCCAGTCCCGCCCCTCCTCGTTGATTCCGTATGAAAAAATATTTTCAACCACGTTCCGTCGATCAATTTAACACATCCTCAAAAAAAAAAACATCCTTTCCCATTGAGCATTTACTGTTCGACCCTAACCTCCATGGAACATGTAATTTCCCTATTTATTGCCAGCCCAGAGATACAGTGTGATCCATGAGTCAGTGGTGACAAACGTTCACGGCCCATTTCGTCGCCTTGGGGTATAATTTTCCGAAAAATTCTTCCTTAGTGAACTGTTCATAAGGTTGTTGATAATTAATTCATCTTGAAGTGCAGGCGGCTACGGTTTGATCGATTCCCAATGTTGATGGGTGTGAGTGGGAAAACCTTGGTGTTAAAAATTTTACACGGTTTTTTTTAAAGGTCAGTCACCTCGCTTGAACCACAGCTGTCATGTGTTCATAAAATATCGTATTCCCATTTACGAACAAAATTCGTCTGTCTTGAAGTTTTTTTTTGATCAAACTTTTATCGAACCAATGCTCTTAACCCGATAATTAATGATCAGGAGACGATAATATATCTGAGTGCCCGGAATGCACGCGAGACAACGTCGAAAAGCAACAGTCGTAAATATGGTTGGGCATGAAGCTCGTGATCGTCAATCGTGCAGGCCTCAAACAGACAGAAACTAACGAGACGATATACGCCCCATCCCTATCGAAACGAAAAATCTCGTAACTTTCGGCTCACGAACGTTTCAACGTCCTCATGAAAAATTATTTCAACCGTTTGTCCTTTTTTTTTTTTAATTAAAAAAAAAATTCTATCGACTATTCCAATTATTTGCACACTTTTTATTCAATGTGTCGTCGATAAAATACACAGAATGATAAAAATACAAGATGATAAAACGATCGAAATAATAAAAACCTAGTTACAAGAAATCTATTGCGCTAGACAAAAATATCTTGTGTACGATATTCGATATCGATTTTTACGTCCGATAGTGAAATACACGACGAAGAATTTTTCACAAACTGCCGATACTTCACGGAAATAACTGCACGTACCCAACCGGGCAGTGCGGCACGTAACGATAACGGAAAATTGGGATCCACAAGCTTCTGACGTTCTAACCCAATCGAGAGTCTTGTACGTGTCTGTGTATTCGCGATAACCAAACTGTTCGACTGTCGTTTTAGTTAATTTTCGTCTATTTCGAAAAATTACGATGTTCATCTACGATCCTCGTGACTTATCAATCATTTTGTTACTTCGGGTTTATTATTAAAAATAAAATCAAACAACACATCTTTCACAATAATATTCGTAATATTTTTTTATCGCGCTCCGAAAAGCCATAAAAATTCAACTGAACCGTTTTCTTATCAATATAGTACTACCTTAAAGGAAGTTGAACGAATCTTCGCCAGAATGAGGCGAAACGCAAATCAGCTACTAGCCCAAGTAAAAAAAATATATATATATTCAATCTGCATACAAACTATATATGAAATTGGCATACATAGAGTTTATACATAATTTTTCACTTGGTAGCAAATATGAATCTTCCTTAATGCACAAAATGAATATGCCTCCACGTCCAATTTCATCTCCTACAAAGCCTCAGAATTTTTCATCCCTCAGCCTCGCGCCGTGTTAATTATTTCGTTTCCACAAGTTTATCATTCGAAATTTTTTTTCCAAACGAACCATCGTTCACAATAACACTCGCATATTCGAAAACAAAAGAAAAAAAAAAAAAAACAAAAACATGACTGAATGAATATACACGGTTGTTCCGTTCCCTCGAGCTGTGGAGTCAAGTACAAATTTCGAAGCTCGAGTTATTCCCCAGACTGGAATAACTTACGGTACAGTTTCAAACACCACGGTAGCGTTCGTTCCGTGTCACAGGCAATGAAAGCTTAAATTCAGGGCGCCTCTATTTCGTCGGAACTGTGGCTGTGTCGGTCTCGTTGGCGGGGTCCAGCTCAGCTCTCTGTCCTTGTCGCTTTGCGGTCCATTCTCCCACACCACGTCGCACCATCACCATCCTACTTCTCTCGCTATTGAATTTGTCCACAAATAAATAGGCATTGTATATATCTACACACACGAACACACATACATATATATATATATATTTATATGTGTGTGTGTGTATGTATATACATCACACTGCCCGCCCTTTTTGCGTTGTCGACGGAGCGGTTCCCGCGGTCGTTGCGTCGACGGGTCGAAATTTCACCATTCAACGCGCAACGAGCGAGATGGACGAGCGAGATGGAGCGTGGATAAAAGAAAAGAACGAAAAAAACGAAAAAAAAACAAAAAAAAAAGATAAAAATCAACAACGCAACTACAACAACAGGCAGGGGGTTGAATCGCAATAGCCGGACGAGCTAGTATACGGACGGGCGACAGTCGCGCAGCGTTGCAGTAGTGCGAACAGGATTATGGCAGACCGGGGGGCGCACCACGGTGGTGTTACCAGAGACCGGTGCGTCGGACCATTTTGCAATTAGCAATGATTCCCGGTGTGTTCTCGCACCTACAAATCCCCGACGAATCGAACTCAACCGTTGTTGTTGGGCTTTTTGACGCGGCGTCGCGCAACTAGGCGCGCAAATGAATCAAGTTGTCAATCCGCACGATGCCACAATATCCAAATTAATTACGCTTCGCTAACGAAATTCACGATCCTTCGATGAACGACGATTCTTTCACGTTCATCGAGGAACAAAAATGTTCGATCAAGCACTTTTTCAACCACGGCAGGTTTTTTTTTTTTTTTTTTTTTTTTTTTTTTTTTTTTTCCGACGGAAACAATCAGGGATGGGTTTTTATAATCGAGCGATTTTATGCATGTAGATCAATTGGTAATATAAAAATTAAAAATTTTGAGAAATAGAAAAAATTCAATTTTTTTTTAATTTTGCATTTATAACACGCGAGCTAATTATTTTTGATCAGTTGCAATTAATTCTTCAGGACAATCTCAAATTCCTCAAAAGTGAGTGCAAAACATGTTGTGGAGCTTGATTGAAACAAGAATATTTTTTTTTTTTTACAATTTTTAAAAAGTTAACTTTTTTTTTCGTAAGTTTCGAATGATTTTAGTATCTTTTTAAATACTCAACTTTAAAAAAAATTAAACTATACATAATCCATACCAGAAACATATTCGTAAAGAATTGATGTTACCTGAGTCTCATCCAAACTCTGCGTTCTCATACATCGATCCCATTGGAAATTATTCCGACCGAAGAAATAAAAAAAATATAAAAAAAAATAAAAAAAATTATGGCAATGGTCGAAGTACTTGGTTCGAATCCTTCGAAGAATGGCATATAGTACCGATTCTCGGGCTCGGTCCTCGTTGCTGCTTCCGGAATTTCGATAATCTGCATAATGGTCGCACCTTGCATTCCAGACTGGTCCAAGTACGCTATAGATATACACACACACACACACACATACACATATAGAAATGGATTGGCGAAGTAGATCGCGAGCATATTCTCGGTCCGATTGAATACCTTCGAAGGTTCCACGTCATTCTACGTTCTCGGCAGACGACGATGTACCTTCTCGATCTCTGCATAGCCGATCGACCGAAGCACTTCGAAGAACGAATGTGAAAAAAAAAAAAAAAAAGTCGTAATACTCGAACGTTCGTCAAAAATCCGTTCGTGGGTTTCGAATTTCCATAGGTTAATAACGTTACCACGACGTATAACGTCGAACATTATTCCGCGAATAACTTTTACGTTCGTATAACGGGATCGTGAAAATATCGAGAAAAGAAAAAACGCGGCGTTGAAATTGCCATGGACGCAGCAATGGCGCCCAAGTAGCCCGAACGACGTGTGGGATGTTGACGGGTTAGTCTTCTTCTTTTTTTTTTTTTCTAAGCCGACTATTTATACGTCGCTCACGGGCTTGACGGTGAGGGGGGGGTGATGGGAAGGGGAATTTTTTAAGGGTTGGCGAGATAGGCGATATCGCGAGGGAGTCGTGCCGCTTGAGGATAGTTCGGTGGGCCATGGGCCCCGGCTGTAAGCCTCCTGCTCCGCTACTTTCAACCTCACGACCTCCTCGACGCTGCCCCCCCCCCCCACTCGCGGTATTCCGTACTAACCAAAGCCCCGAACTCATATATTTCACGGTGGTAGGCAGTAACTAACAATTCCTAGTTTGCGGCCCGCCGCTATATTTTCGTCAGTTCATTCCCCGGGGCACTCTGGAACCGCCAATTTATCGTCGGCCCTACGCTTCACCGAAGCTTTTGCGAAAACCGAGGCAGTCCGGAGCTGCGGATAGATGCGAGGTGGCTCTCGTTCGCGCTTGATCGGTTACGCGCACCTTTCGGGATATATCTTCGTGTATCATTCTCTCTCTCAAGCTCTCTCTCTCTCTTTCTCTCTCTCTCTCTCCCTCTCTTTTTTATTTTAATTTTTTTATTATTATCTTTAATTATCGTTTTCATATTATGTTGACTTTTCGTTGTCTCAATATTTTTATATTTGAATTTACTTTTAGTCTTATTATTGCGTTTATTCTTACTATTTTTATATCTTCGGTTTATTCTTAGTCTTATTATTGTTATGATTACTTTTATTTTTTATATCTTGAATTCTTATTTTGTTATTATTTATAATTCTTTAATTATTGTTATCTTGTTATTATTTTTCTTTATTGCCTAAAGTTACGACTATGGCATAATAAACAAATCAAATCTCTCTCTCTCTCTCTCTCTCTCTCTCTCTCTCTCTCTCTCTCTCTCTCTCTCTCTCTCTCTCTCTCTCTCTCTCTCTCTCTCTCTCTCTCTCTCTCTCTCTCTCTCTCTCTCTCTCTCTCTCTCTCTCTCTCTCTCTCTCTCTCTCTCTCTCTCTCTCTCCTTCCACTTTCTCTTCTTGGAATCGCGGTCATTTGCACGCTCCAAATTTCTCGTAGTTAATACAGAACGTGAGTTTTCCAATAATCTACTGTCTAACGAGTAACCACCTGTCTGATAATCAACCAACGCAACTTCATACGTTCACGCCGAAACCGCGCAAGAGCCGTTCTCGTGATATATCAATAACTGTCATGTTCATAAATATTGGCGATTCCGTGAATGGAGTAATTCTTATGTCCCCATCGCGTTTCAATTTTTCTTCAAAGTATTCTGTTAATTTGAGAATTGTACATTTTGTTTGTAATATCAAGGCTTCTCGTTAGTTTTACCATAAATTTTCATTCGTTCGATTTTATTTTTATTCTCCTGTACTTTTTCTCACGTACGTCCTTTAAAAATTGAAAAATGTCGATAAAATGAGTACATACGATTATTCCGTCTGACTCGTTCACAGTTGTTTATCCACAGCACAACCCCCGACCTACCAGTCACTTTAAATCTCGAATATCGACGAAAAAATTCGAGAACAAATAAAGTCCCGTTTTATTCTCTCGATTTGGAGACCCGCCCACAATACGAATCGTCCAATTCCTCGGGCATTCGACAATCGGCAAAACCCACCGGGTTCGTTTTGCGGTACGATAACCACGTAGACGAGAACGTAGAACATCGAAAAAAAGAAGAAAAAAAAATATAGAAAACGAAGAAAAAGTAAAAAGTAGAATGAACGTCGACGTCGACCGATAAAGCGTGAGAATTAATAGCTGGGAAAAATTTACGAATATCTTTATCCGCGAATGGTGAAAATTTACGTCGTCATTACCGGAGCTTCGGAGGTCCAGGTTTCGAGGTGGTAATGCGGACTACGTTGCGGAATTTACTGGGTCACGTGTTTGCCTCGAGATTAAATTATATCATTTCGCGTCCGACTTCGGTTACAATGTTTTATAACATGTTTTGTCGTTTTTTTTTTTTTTTTTTTTTTTTACTTTTTTACTTTTTTTGTATCGCAGCCTCACACTATCGTGCTATGAAAAATGTCCGTGTCCCGTGTATTCCGAATATTTCGTCCCTGGAATCCGATATAGCGTACGTTTAATTTGGTTAAGCTGCTGCTGGAGCTTTAATCGAGAGATAAGGCGAGCCCGGAGAGATCGAGCGACCGATAACTGACGTCGGCGCACAGCTTGTTGTATATAAGAGAACCGAGAACGCGCACTTTATCTATCCAAGACTCTCGGTGACATTGCTGGGTGTGACCTTTTCACAGGATTCATTGATAATTCGATCGATTTTTAATTTACGCGATTTATCGTTATTCCTTGGTCGCGGATTACTTTATGGAATTATCTTTTTCTTTTCATTCAAAGGTGGTTTTGAGGTGTTTGAAACTCAAGGATGCCTCATGTCTGATAAGACATAATTACAACCCACTAATCGAACTGAACTTCCGGATGAGTTATTAACATGAAATGTAAAAAATCGGCCGAGATCGTGTTGGGAACTCAGACGATAAGGTTCCTTAGCCATTCCCACTGTAATTTTCTGCTTAACATTTCCTAATACGATATCAACAGCTATCGCATTTTATTTCTGAATGTTCTAAAAAATATATGAGCTACAGTATTTGTTATAATTTTCATGGACGGTATTAATGAAAATCTACATTTCGATTTTTTTTTCAAATTTTTTGCATCGATACTTCATAAATTAGAGGAGAGGGGCACTTCAATAACCGACTTTGCAGGCAAATATCTCGTGACTGAAGGTTGACAAATATCCTAAAATAATTTTTGATGAATTTAAGAAGACCTATTTTGAAAATACCCCACTCAATGGGGTCAGTGGAAAAATTTTTATTTTTCTAAAATTCGCATCTTTTATTTTTTTTGTTGGGTCACCAATCTACGTCCGTAAAATAAATTTAATTTCAGTAAGTATAAAAATGACAAAATCAGAAGATTCTGACGTACCGACTGACGAACGAATGAACGAATGCACCGAAACCGTAAGGGTTCCTAGTTAGCTACGGCACACTAAGAAGAAAGATGTCAACCCGTCGGAGAGATTCAATGTCTTCGAATTACCAACTTGGCACGTTCGAATTTTTCCCGAATTTATTCCAGATTGTTTCCGTGCATCAGCTTCATTCCGTCTCAGCCGCCAACTTTTCAAAGGTCATTCGACGAACAAATTAGTTTCTATAAATTTTATTTCCAAATTTATCACGCTCGTCTAGCCACTGCTGGCGAAAGGTCGGTCAGACGTCAAACTTCGATTATCCAATTTCCACCGTACGAACACTCGCGCGCCACGTCCAACGAATTTCAATGGCAATAAAAACAACGCTGTGGCGACCTTTATCACGATTCAACGGAATATTTTAATTGCACATTTATGACAACGGGTCCGTCCTACATTCGCCCGTTTATTCCATTCATCGTTAATTCGCCCCCCCCCCCAGCTGGATGATATCCGTACAATGGCTTTGAAAAATGTGCGGCATGGAAGCCCGCGAGTATCATTGAAAAGTCGTATTGCCCACTCGCTTGTTTCTGTGCGAAACGATGGAAGCAACGCACAGCTTCGATTCAAAAAAGTCAAATTGGAAAAATCGTCATTGGCAATGAAGAACTGAATATATCTTTCTAGAATTTTCATTTCTCTGTAACATTTTTTTGTCAATCAGTTGAAATGTTGATAAATAATCAAGAATGTTATGATACATGTCTCAAAAAAAAAAAAACAAAGAAAAAAAAACTCGGAAAATTTCAGAGCCACTAGCTTTTACGGGTTGGGCTTGTAATTCGGAGCGAGCAATGTTTGAAAAGGCCAAAATTCGGAACGCGAAAGTTGGAACGACAATGGTCAAGACTCGAAAAACGTATATGGACCATTCTACGAAATATAGGCATCGGTTTGGATGACCTCAGAATCTTTTACATTTTTTTTAGGATGTAGTCCTTGATGACCTGTATGTATCTGAGTTTTTTCAGATTTTTCCCTTCATTATTTTGCGTGTAGTAATTATGGGTCATTTCGTGACATTTCCGTTTTTCTTTTTTTTTTTTATTTCAATTTAATTTCTAAGTATTTTATCGCGAACTAAAAATTACACTTGGAGTGCATTTTTATGTGAAACAGAAAACCCAACGTGAATATCAATCAACAATTAAAATAAATAAAGTGAGTTCGCGAACTGTTCATTCGATAACTACTGGAATACTATATCATTCATGGATTGTATTATTCACTTGAATTAAGAAATAAAAAAAAAAAAAACGAAATGAATAATGAAACACAAATGGACATGGCAACAGACGTATAAAACTTTTCACGTCCCGGTTGTCAACGTCCGAATGAAGAGCCGACGATCGAGCAACCACAACGTAGAACTCGATGTAGTAGCCCTCGGAGTATCGTAAGTTACGTGTTCCACCATATTCTCGAGCGTTTGCGCGCAGAGACCCATAACTCGGTAAATAACGCGTCCAGTTTTCCGAGAGCCGATCTAAATTGCGCTCGTGTTTCGGTTATGTCAAGTATTTATCAAGTAACAACAGCACGATGACTATTCCTCGCTCTGGCACGTTAATTTATGTCGCCAATTACTTATTCACCGTTGAATTAAATTTACGGTGGAACGAAAGTGTAACATTTTATGAACCATGAAATAATCCCATGCTACCGGATGTGTGTGTGTGTGTGTGTCGGTGACGATTACAACGACGAAGGGAGAATTTTGCGGCCTTTGCAAAATTGCCGAGCGATACGAATGCGGTTCGAGAAAAGTGAGAACCGAGACTTAAGCATTGCGTGAGACTAGCTCGTGATGTACGTGGTGTGGCATGGGGGATTCTGATACGTGATAATGATAATCACGTTAATACCTCCCCTATCATTCGGACGTTGTGGTGCTCTATGTTCTGGCACAGGCCTGATTGCGATCGTGCTCGTAACGAGACAACGTACACACTGTGACATACGTGCGTGAGGTTTTCGTACATGAACCCAGTGTCACGTATAGACCGTTTTTTCACAATTCAACGAGAATTAAAAAAATAATAATAATAATAATAATAATAATAATAATAATAATAATAATAATAATAAAAAAATTGAAAGAAAACTGACAATAATCTCCACAGAATTATTATTATATAATAATCAACGTCACTTCTTGCTTTTGCTCCCCCATAGAGGAAGTCATGTGACGGTGGACGTTTTGTTTTTTTTTTCTTTTTGAGATCTTCATGTCATCATGTTCGGAATGTGCTGAAATGTCGAGAATACACATTTGGAGAGAATGAAAATTCGAAATTTCAAAATTCGAATGTGTATAACTTGAATATGGTTTTAGCTACAAGTCCTAAATTTTGCAGGCATGTGGAGCTCTATGACTTCTTCATTGACTATAATTTTTCGTCATCATTCAAGCTGCGACTCAGATTTTTGGTCGTTTTTTTTTTTTTTCATTCTTCTACGTATTTTTGGATCATATGGTAAGCTCGTCGATGAATCAAACCAGAAAGAATATGGTTAAGAATATCGAGAAATGTCGCATGTGAAGAAATAAAGTCAAGGTGCCGTGATTAGTTTGCGTGATTGACCGCAGTTGTAACGGCATCAAGAATCAGCAGTGAGGGAACTGCGGCAATCACCGAGCGAGTAAACCAAACCCGAGTGGGATGCAAGTTGTTTCTGGCAGCCGCGAGGAAACTCTCGTTGTGCCCCGGCCGCCTTGGTTGTCCACTTACAGTACGATCGCGGAATTGCGAGTGGACTACAATTGCCAGCAAAAATAGACTCCAGGTTATTATCTAACAACCTAGGTTATCACGCCTTCGAAGTTAGACCCACGAGCCAAACTTTCCTGTTTGTGTATTCCAATCGTTCGAATCGCATTCTACAATCGCACGTTCGAGATTGAGATACCAAAACGGGGGGCGGGGAGGGAGTGAAATTGAGTAATTTCATGCTAATCGTCGACGATACGTTACTCCGTAACTTCCTCCTTAAGGCGTAATAGGGTTTGAAAGTCGTGCTGGAATCTACAGCAAAAATCGATGTTTCACAAACGTCTGATGAGCTATTTATCATTTGCCACACTGTCTGTTACATGTTTTCGTCGGTGTTTCGGGTATCCGAGTAGGAAATACAGTTCACACAAGTTCAGAACGGGTCAGCTCAAACTGACTTTGACGTGGTGCTTGCTTCCTTCTCTCTCTCTTTATGACTCGCTCTTCGTTACTCATATTACGACGCTTCTCATGATTCTGACTTGAATCTGACCACAATGAATCTGTGACTATAGTTGTGTGTGATTGCTTTTTAAAATCCTAGTATCTTGTATTCATTTTGCTGGAAAACTTAATAGACTTCAATCTGTCTCCAAATCTTGATTTATTGATTAATTGATTTATTGATTTATTGATTTATTGATTTATTGATTTATTGATTTATTGATTTATTGATTTATTGATTTATTGATTTATTGATTTATTGATTTATTGATTTATTGATTTATTGATTTATTGATTTATTGATTTATTGATTTATTGATTTATTGATTTATTGATTTATTGATTTATTGATTTATTGATTTATTGATTTATTGATTTATTGATTTATTGATTTATTGATTTATTGATTTATTGATTTATTGATTTATTGATTTATTGATTTATTGATTTATTGATTTATTGATTTATTGATTTATTGATTTATTGATTTATTGATTTATTGATTTATTGATTTATTGATTTATTGATTTATTGATTTATTGATTTATTGATTTATTGATTTATTGATTTATTGATTTATTGATTTATTGATTTATTGATTTATTGATTTATTGATTTATTGATTTATTGATTTATTGATTTATTGATTTATTGATTTATTGATTTATTGATTTATTGATTTATTGATTTATTGATTTATGGTTGTGCTTCGAGACTAATTGAAACAGTTAATACAGCGCACGGATACGTTGCTCTTACATGTTATAACGACATTGAGTTTTCTTTTCGCATATCCAACTCGGCGTCACTCTACGGTTCATGCTTCCGTCACAACACTTTCTCATAAAAAGCTTACTTCGTTGCAGCACGGTGCCTCGCGCGTTATTGTCAGCCATGCACTTGCGTCGATACACTATATCGGCTCCTATGGGTATACCGACTGTAATATGCCCCGACTCTTACGACCCACCTTTGTAATATCCACTCACTTTACCTCAACCTGCCAGCTCTCATACCGAGCTTTGCTCGTTACTTCGACCTTTTTTTCGTTTTTTTTCCAACCTCCGTGGCCCACGTGTTTTTCTTTGTTTTTTCTTCTTCTTTCATAAGTTTCTACATCATGATACTCATGTTTCTGCTACTTTTTGCTTCCTCGTGGAGGAACTTGTGTTATGGTGGGAAATTTTTTTTTCCTCTTGATCTTCATGTCTGTATGTTCGGAATGTGCCGAAACGACGAGAATACCCATTCGGAAAAAAATTTCGGATGTGTGCTTGTGTGTGTGTGTGTGTGTAATATGGTATCAGAAAATTTAAACGTGTACCGAGAACGGTTTGAGCTACAGACCCCAAACTTTGCAGATATGTGCAGCGCTGTTATCGCTTTACTCGATAAAATTTTCGTCGTGATTAAATGTGTGGCTCGGATCTTATGTTGTTTTCAAATTCCCAAGAAAATTAGTTCATCACTCTAGCGATCGCAAATTCCATGATATTCATGTAAATAGTTCTTCACGAATAAATGTTGTGTCCAAAATGAGTTACGGTTACGATGAGTTCTGTTACTGAATTTCAATCGAATCCATTGAAAAGTTCGGTTTCTATGATATTGTGATTTTTTCGAAAAATCGAATCGATTATTATAACTTTCGTTGCCTTGCACCGAATGAGACCCCCAACTCTCCAATTATTCAAAATGTCCTTTGGACATAATACGTAAAAAAATTCGTAAATTTTTTTCAATTTTTAACTTGTGCCAATTTCAAAATTTTCGACTTGCCAGGCTCAATCTCATGGATTCACATAAATCAACGGTCAGGCTTGTTTGGTATTAAATTCAATGGATATTCACTGATCGGTTCGAATTGAACATGCCATTGAAATGTTCCACACCTACTTGTCAATAATAAAATATCAAAACAAACTGCAAGTTGCAGCTTGTAATTTGCTTTCTTTGAATCCTATCGGTAGGCAACGAGGATTCCTCTGCGGAGGCCAACGATTGAAAAAAAAAAAATTCTACCTCGTAAAATAACTTCGTACAATACCTACGAACCGGACTTAAGCAAATTGCGAGTTTGAATTTGTTTTTTCACTGCGATAACGAGAACTCTGTTGGTCTGTCTTTGGTCGTTTTATCATGCACGCCTAATTGAGAAACTTTGTCCGCATACCACTCACGACATCGCTGAATGCGCTTGTTCGAATGGCTGAGGAATAATTTTTCATCACATCGAATGTACTCATTCGTGGAAACTGCGTCGGCGCAATCAATGTTTTCTCATTGAATCCGAGTATCGGGCAACAGTAACGAGCAATTAATCACAAGCGTTAATTATCCGAGTTTGTTCGGTAAATAGGGAATGATCAGTTACACGGTCTACACGGTAACCATTCGAAAACTCATGAAACTCGGCCCAACGATTTATCGATTTTTTTTTTTGTTTTTTTTTTTGTTTTTTTTTTCAAATTCTCCAACTCGCACCACACGGGCTTCGAAAATTTTCAGTTCGCCATTTCAACCATTCCACGTGTTCCGGTAATTACGAATGTCACGAGCAATCGTAGTATCCACCTAACATCCACGTACTTCACAATTACCCGCGCCTGATTCAACTTCAAGTCAAAATACCACGAATAACGCGGTAATGAGATTTCCGATTTTTCCAAAGTTTCGATAAATCACGAAATAGTTGTTAAGTCAAGTTCGTCACAATAATTATCCGTGGCCTAAATTTAACAAATCACATCTTGACTCGATGTAAATATAACACACCACCAGACTCATTTAATGACCAATCGTTGAATGCGGAACATATATATTTGTTAATTAACTATATACGTGCTGTATCATAAATTTATCCACGTTTCGACAAACGTCGTCGGTCCAGACATTCCATAAAATATTCGTACGATCGATATTTGGCCCAGACTCACACGTATCTGTGGATACTCGGGGCAGGGGTGGGGGAAGGTTGAGCATTTATCAATTTTTTACAAGTGAATAATGCTGAATTGATAACGCGAGAGATTCCGTCGAAATTTACGTGATTCAATTATTTGGACTATCACAAACGACGAATTTCGAGTGATCCACAGTCCGATGACGTTGCAACGTCGTCGACGATCAACCATCATCGTGGGCAGTATTAATTCTCACGTCTGCCACGTTTTCGTTCGATTCTCCGTCGCACGGTAAGCCTCTATATATTCACTTTCGTATCGTCACGGAATTTTTCGACGTTGGCCAGCCTCTATCGGTTAGTTCGGGCAAAACGTTTTTCGTACCGGGTTCGAAAAACGTAATCAAAAACTTTTTCATCCACCATGGCCGTACTTCCGGCTAATATCCGAACGAGCAATGGCGCAGATATAGTTATGCGGTGTGTGACAATTTCCAATCAGAATGCGGAAATGGCATGGCGCTATGATATTTCGCGGGGAACCGAGCGGTTGCCAGGGCACCCTGGCACACCGGCATATCCAGGGATGCGCGTTTATATCTGTATGCATACATGCATGTATATCATGCACTAGGGTGGTCCTTATTTTGGTTGTTTTCTTCATTCGGGCACTACCGGAGGATTAGCCGATCCTAAATGACTGAAAAAACATATCCTCACAATTTGAGGTCCCTATCTCAATCTTCAATCCTGCCGCCAGCCTCCCATAATTATTCATTTAAATATCACAACGTTTTTCATAAATCACACTTTTTTTTTCGTTGTATATGACTGTAGTATCAAAAAATGTTAAGCTTCGTAAGCCTTCTACTGACCGTAGTAGCAGTACCCATACATTTTTACCCATTGACAATAAACTGTCATTTTTTTGCGTCAGTAAAAATGAAAAAAAAAAAAAAAAAAAAAATTGTATTTGTATTGTCAGTCGAACCTAGCCTATTTTTAATGTAGAATCACTCGAAACAAATAATCATTGATGAGCTGCCATATCATCTACGCCGCATCACTTCAGTCGTGGTAAAACAAAAATTATGAATCATGAAAAAAAAAAAATTATGTTATTCAAATGGCAAAGTATGGGAGAAGTTGGCGGCAAGGTTGAAAATCGAATTGGTAACCTCAAATTTCGCGGATATTTTATTTTTCGCCATTACGAAGCATTGTGTCCTCTGGGAGGATCCGAATTGAAAAACAATCGGGATGAGGACCACCCTAATATACATATATATATGCATGAGGTCGAGGATAACATTGCATAGTACCGCAGAGGGTGGCGCAGCGGCTCGGGACCGCGCGCGGTCGTCCTGTCGGCCGTTATCGCACGAGCAGTCTCAGACGGATATGAGATTCCTGGGGCTGCGCCCGCAAAATGGCATCCTCTCACTAAATTATTCTCCTTCGCGGATATTGTAATCTTAATCGTATGTCTACGTTCGCCCGCAACCGCGGGCACACAGAAACGTTCCGCGTTTCGCGATGACGTTGCACGCGGTGCAAATACCGTCGGTCGCTTTAGCTGCGTCGCTACATACATATATATTATATATGTCGTAAAGAAGTGTGGGTTGTGCGAATGTTCTGTACGACAATCCATTCGAGTGCGGTTCTGCAATATCTGAAGGATAGCTTGGATATCGCACGTGTCTCGGATAACTGACGATCAGTCCACAGGATTTTTCACGTAAATTTGACCACCCTCTATATCTCGTTTGTTTGGAGTTATAGAAAACTAACTGACCCGACGGACTTCGTCCCGTCCAATATTCGGCGATAATAAAATAAAATCAAGTATTAATTAAACTGAATTCCATTCAATTAAACGGTTTGTTTTTATTGAACTGAAAAATTGAATGTGCGCCTACAACGCCACCTGTTGAGAATTTTCCAATTTTTTTTCCCTAAACCTTTCGCGTAGCAATTACGAACAACTGCAGAAGGAAGTATCCAAGTTGGTCCAGTCAAGTTAATTCACTTGAAAAATCGATAAAAAGTGATGAAAATATCATCTCAAAGATCAAACAATATGCTGAGCTGTCAAACGGAACGACCGCTTACGGCGGAAAAAAGTAGTCAAGAGCGTGTTGGACACGGACATGATAGGGTTCC
The DNA here is from genome assembly GCA_963662125.1 of Diplazon laetatorius. Lineage (NCBI taxonomy): Eukaryota > Metazoa > Arthropoda > Insecta > Hymenoptera > Ichneumonidae > Diplazon > Diplazon laetatorius. The sequence goes on from OY759159.1 coordinate 1,516,487, forward strand.
GTAGGCCTTGTGTGGTAGACATTGACATTTGGAAAAAAAGAAAATCGAAATTTCAGTTTTGGAATTTTTTTTGCGTACCCCTGTCCGTTTGTCTTATACGTATAGTGTAGGATCCTACAACTAATTGTCATACAAATATTTCCAAGTGTCAACTAGTGCACAACATGTGGGTTAAGAACATCCTATTGCTATGCCAATTTGCAAGTTTCTAAGTCGCATGATTTCTGAAAAAAATCGGTAATAACTAACGTTCAGACGGACAGACAGGCGAGTGATCTCACAAGTGCACCGTTTGTTTTTCTTCTGAGCCTACGGAACTCTCAAAAGTATCAGAGATTCCATGTTCCACAGTATAATCGAAGATCACCATTTAGCGCACTGCTTCCAAGCTGCACACCTTTGGAAAGCAAGAATGAACGAGACGGAAAAAGCAAAAGAGAACCACGGAAAAATAAATGAAAAAACCCGAACGAGCCACGAGTCTGGTTTTATTTGTAGACCGGGTCGATAATGATGTCACGGGTGTGTCGAAAGTTATCACTACGATATTCAGACACAGTTGCCCGTAAGCTTTGGCACCGTTAACTCGATAAGACGTAAAAAAAATTAAAAAAAAATAAATAAAAAAAATAAAATTTAAAAAAAAACACGAGACAATTTGAGGTACGGGGAAGCAAATACCAAGAGGTTAACTCTGCACGAGTGAGAGGTGGAATAATTAAACCCCGTAATGTTCGAACATTACAGCGGATGATGACGTCATCAAGCTCGCTCGGTTTTCCGCTCGTGCTTAACCCTCCGTCACCGAGTCGGCAACGAACCGTTGCCGACTTTTATGCCGTCGGAACATCCACCGCTGTTACTACTGCCGTGCCCCTGGGCTCATGGACTATATTACCCGTCATTACTCGCAACCCTCCGGCTCATCCTCGTCGTCGTTACCTTCAAATTTCTCACATCCACCAGACCCAGCCGCGTCCTTATCGTTGAATTAAAAATCTCCATTATTATTTTTTTCTCGGGTTAGCTATCCAGTTTACCACAACCATATATATATATATATATATATATATATATATATATATATATACGTATAATGCAGCCCTCATCCTGTAAAACCCAAATATTACAATCCAAATGATTTCGTCAATTCATTCGAATATCGACACGTTTTCAATTATTCCGTGATGGATGTTCCACGCGGAAATAAGAGAAATTATGATGGTTAATCGTCGATAATTAATTGCGATCGACTTTGCGGCAAAGCGGGGCTCAATTTGGATGATAAATTAATATCTATATCGATGAAATATCAGCGTCAGTCGTGGATAATTCGATTATTGTAAATTCGGGGGCCGAACGCTCACGAGAAACGACGATCATTAACGTGTCGAGTCATTTCTTAATAACGACGAACGCTCGCGCACGTGCGGAATTTCATTAGAGCTTTCGAATTCGGGCAACGAGAGCGTCGTCCCCCAACACCACCCCCCCCCCCCCCGAAAGCGCACGCAGTATTTCTGTTGGTTAACATTCGTACGCCACGATTCCACGAAGCGGTTTCACGATAGTGCAATCAGCTGCGTTATTCGTATATTGTCGTTGTAACGTACGGAATGAAACGTATATATTCGGCTGTAAACCATGCGTGACCTACGGTGGATACGAATAATCCGGAATTGGCACACTGTAATCAAATCTCCGACGAACAGTGACGTAACATTTAATTTTGACGATCGTGTGTCGAATAATCGCGATATTTGAAAATGAGTTGGATACCGGTTATCAATAACGTCCAATGGGTGCTGTCGTTATCGGAGATAACTCGACCAAGCGATGGATCTGTTGCTCGTGTATTTCATGATTGTTTGGAGCCTAATTGAACGATTTTTAATGGACCCTTCGGATCGGACGATTTTATTATTACTTTCGATAGCAGCCGTGGAAATCGGAAATGGAACTTTGAAGGTAAACAACTTAAACCCAAGTTGAAAAATCATAGATAAACTATATATAAAATTGGGAATGTATAGTTTATGTATATTTTGGAAAATTGAATTTTCAAGGTCATGGTGGTTCGGAACATTGACGTTTCAAGTTTTTTCCGGCTCGAAAAAAATTTTTTTTTTAACATTTCAATTCGTTTTATCGATCTTTTTGACATTCGAACGTTCGAGATATCACAGTTTCGTACACTTGCCATTCTGATTAAAAGACTCGAATACTCGGTCGTTTGAAATATTTCAATTCGGAGAAAAAAAAACCAAAAAAATGGTCGATCGACGAGTCTCTCAGCTCCAAATCTTCGATCCTCAAAATTTCGGCTTCATTTTTTTCAAGATCCGGCCAATGCAGCTGAGTCTCCACCTGTCGACCCTTCACGGCCAGGACACAAAATTCGTGTCGCTGCAGTTACAAAAAGCCCGTCCGAAATTTGTAGTTTGATATTTTTTCCGTTTTGTTCCAAGCGAATAAGTTGAAAAATTCATCGGCTCGCGAGTCCCCGGTACCAGACTCGTGCAAAGTGGTCAAGAAAAAAAAGTGTTTCGATCGTTCGATCGACGAAATTAAATTCTTCGGCTAATATTCGCGCTGCAACGCGATACAACGAATTCGTTCATAGTTCGGCCTATCGAGCATGTGATGCACGTGGAGTAGGCGACCGGTCGGCACGAAGATCTCGTTCGACAGGCAATTTCGTTGCTCTTTGTCGAACCACTCGCCCCTTTCGCCGATGCGAATTCCAATTCGAATTTAAATGGTTCGCCTCGTTAAGCCTGGGGGGGGGGGGGGGGGGTGGGGCAGCAGGAGGACCGGACACAAGGACGAGGATTCACGGAAAAAGAAGTGTCCGGAGAGTGAAGGCTTGGAAAGGGGATGTAGAAACAGTTCGGATAACCAACGTTAAACGTCACCGACAATGATTTTCCAGCAATTTCACGACGCCCAATGCGAACTCATTCGAATAGCGTGGCAATCGATCGAAATGAGACTCGGCCGATGTTTTATTGTCAAGGACTCCCTGACACGGCAATCGGACGTTTGTAAATTCGAGAGCTCGTCAATCCGTAAACTCGTTTGTGCGCAGATGCGTCGGTCAATGTGTGCGTTTGCGTGTGTGTGTAGCGAACCTCGTATGTACCTCGAATACGTTGGTGATTGACGGTAACGACATCCAATTCCCTCCCTGCTACAAATACCAAAAAACTTCAGGCGTTACATATATATATATATATATATATATATATATACTCGAATAAAACCAATACTTCGACAAACAACAGTTCATCCAATTATTCCCCAATAGAATTTTCAATATTTTTACGTTTTCTTTAAAACTCGTTTTTTTTTTCCATCCTGTCTCTCACTTTTTTATTTTATCATAGATCTACCGAGACAGTCCGGATTTCGTATAGCAGGCTGCATCGCAAAGAGCACAACGAGTAACCCTATAACCATTATTTCAATGACGAGGGCCTACTCTCAGCTGAACTTGTTATGAGACTCGACCCCACTCCCGCGCGCTATGGGAGCTGTATTATCATCCGGTTTGTTTACTTCGTGAAACGTCGGCGGTGGAGAGATTGGTGCTCCTCGGCCACGGTGTGATGGCTTAATTAGCCACTTTCTTAAAACTTTTCGTAACTCAGTTTGCTGGTTGGTTAAAAGTTGAAACGAGAAAGAAAAGGTCGAACGGGAATGAGGAAAACCGAGTCAACGGTGCGCAGTGTCACAGTGAACCATGAGCATGAGAATTCTTTCGACTGTTTCGAGCCGCGATCCTACCGGTTCTGACCTTATTTATGACATTTGCGGGATATACGATACCGCCGATATATATTTATATATATATATATATATATATATATAATAAGGTGTTTGAAAAAAAAATTCTCATCTTTTGTCAGGAATTCTATATCTATCTAAGCTAAATATTTCGGTTTGGGCCCGTTGGAAAATCAACAATTTTTTTTTTTAACACCCTAATACATATATATGTTCAACAACTCGGTTCGATAACGATAACAGTGCTCCGTACGTTATGAAAAATGTAGGAAAACTCGTGTAGTCTGCGACGTCTATCGTGATATATGTGTGTATATATACATATACACACACAATGTATTTTACTATTTCTACGTTTCGGAGTTCGCCGCATATTTTCATCCAGATCAAGACGGCAGAAAATAACAGAAAAAGAATTTCGTTTGCGAAGAGAATCGAGAAGGATGACGAGCCGTAACTCCGGTACCGTATCGTGCCCAATCGTCTTCGATCGAATATATTTACGTTATTTTTCCACCGGAATTCTCGATGACGATCGGCCAAAGCGAGCGAGGGGGGGGGGGGGGGTATCTTCGCGCGTGGTTGGAAACACCGGCTGAAACCCGTGAATTTATACGAACCGAGTGTATATATAGCGAGGGTGCTGCGGTACCACCGTGGAAGCTTTCTTCAACCGCGAAGTCGGTGAGCGGCGACTTGGGCTACCCCGACGTACACCAACACCGACCTACTTTCCAGGCAAAAGCTCCGACACCCCGTTTCCACCGGGGAGCTAGCCCCCAGTGCCTCCCGGTGCTCGTCTCCATTCCCTTCTGCTTCTTGGTTACCCAGAAGCATGACCGTAATCCCCGAAAGAGCGAGACGCATTCAAGAACACCGAGCTTCAACCGTAAGCGCAATTCCACCGAGAACGGATGAACAACCGAAAGAAGAACGAAAAAAAAAAAAAAACAGAAACAGCAAAAAAAAATGTAACGTCCTTGAAAGAAATTCAGAAGCAGGATTCCATTGAAAATTGTGGCAACACTTCGTCGGTCCCACGCCTTGACGTCAGACGTTCGGTGTCTTCGGGAATTTTCCGGATGGCATCGATTCCATTCACGAGACAAATTGTTTGCCAAGATGTTGAGGGTTGTCGTTTACATCCCGTTGTACGACGAGTGACGAACTCGTACGACGTATCATTGAACTTGTCGACAGTTGCGAACTGTCGTCAATGAGTAAACTCAACGAGAATCTTGAAGCTCCGCTGGTAGGTACACCCTGGTGCGTCATTACGGACACGGACAGGTGTGCGCACCCCATACGAATCTCACGTTAGGTTCTTAAGCATCGATGTAATCGTATCGAGCTATACGGGGTGGGATACAAGCAGGACCGAGATGTACGCTTCCCCGGCGATTGGCCGGGACAAACTTGGTCGGATGAGAGTACGGGAGAGTGGGGTGTGTTTCCCGGGGCGACAGCGACGGCTGATAGCGACCGGTTCCACCGGTGTCTCGTGTATTTCATTGTCTGGAAACGAGAACACACCTCGAGGCGTCTGGGACCGAACCGGGGGATGACTGCTGTCTAACAGATACTTAGTTGTGTTGGGCGTTATCCGAAATGTCGAAAGACGAAATTAATTGAGCGTCGCCCACGCGACCTATTGAAAAATCATTCAGCGTCTGATTGTTACGTTTGGATAATTGAAAACTCGTGGATCGATCGTTGAGCACATGACGCGCATAAGATTGTGACAATTTATAGGATCGTCGTGTCGAGCGATTCCCGTCTTCTGGGTTGGGCTCGACGTTTTGAATGAGCAATGTATACGTTGCCCGAATTTCGAGCTTGCCCACGCTTAAACTATCAGTGTTAGATATATGCCGTCGTGGACTTTTTTGTAAGAAATTCAATGCTCTACAACTTTATTCATGTAAACTTTTGGTCTATATAGCGTTGTTCAGCCAGCGTTTGTACGGGAACATAAAAATGTGTTGAATCAACGAATATATTTTTATCTTGCTGTCCAAACGCTGGGTAAACAACGCTATATAGACCGAAAGTTCACATGAACAATTTTGTAGAGAATTAAATTACATACAAAAAAGTCCCTAACGGCATATCTCCAGCATTGATAGTTTACGCATGGGAAAGCTCGAAAGTCGGCGAATGAAGTCTCGCGGCCGGCTACCGAAGTACGCAACTATACCTACATATACGCGTTCCGAATCCTGACCGTTCTGAGCATTGTCATTCCATCCACTGCGCGTTCCGAATTTTCGCCTTTCGGAACATTGCTCGTTACGAATTTCGAACCCAATCCCATCTTCCATCGATTTTCCGGATAAGAATAACAATGGATAATCCACAAACGCCTCGAACTCGGTTAATCGTCTTCGATAGTTTGATACGGGAAAGTTGCACCCGTGGTTTCTCGGTTACGTGTCCCGCCGTTATGATCCCGCAATCGTGTGGTATAAAACTCATTCGACAAACGAGTCGGCACACCGATGAAACGACATCAGCTACGACGGGCGACAGCTGCAAGCGCAAAGGTCCTTACGATCAAACGTTGCAGTCCTCCCGGGAGGAGGATGAGAGAGTCAACGACACTACCGCCATTTTCCGATCCACAGCCTCTCCGTGAGTTTCCCACTCCCTTTGGCCATTCGGTTTCCACAGCGTCTACCTATGTTCCCAAGACAACCGGATCCACCTTACGCAAGTTCTACATCAACGAGCAAGCCTTTCGCGGATTATGTGTGTTTGAGTCACGAGTCGATCGATCGAGACCGTTTAGCTAGCCACCCGTACACACAACCCCACGCTTCGATCTTTCTACCCACTTGAACTATCCCCGAGCCATTCGGGAATCTCGACGTTTCGACGGTTCCCGTGGTCCTTTTACGTTTCCCAGACGTCCTTAAGCCTGCTCAACCAGGGTGAATTCTGTCATCCGTGCGTACGAGCATCGCACACGCGAGACCGGTAATCGACGTTCCCTCGAACTTACCGTTGCCCCTGCATCCGGAAACTTCGAGACTCGAGGGAATGTTATGCTCAGACGTATATAGACAATGGTGTAGGATGGAGAAACTCCGAGAGGAGCCAACTCGGGCTAGGGGCGAGTTAAGACAAGACTCACTGACACAAGAGAACGTTGAAGATCGACCGTAGTGCCACCCGAGAAACAGCTCCTTCGTCATATACGAGTGTACCCACGCCCTCTCTGGCGAATCTTTGGAGTCACAGATCGCTTTTCAGCTATGAGAATCATTCGCATCTTGTTCTATCAGGATCTTCGATATTCGCAGTGGAATTGTGCATGTCGTAACGTTTTGATGCGGATGAAAGAGAAGAGAGAATATAAACGGCAAGTGAGAACATTAAGGTTTTGACTTTGACCAAACTTCTGATGTATTACCATCAATGTCACGTGACTGTATTGTTCACTTTAGGGACAAAAAAAGTTGGACAAGTGCGAGTATGACTGGTCGGCTGAGGTTTCTGTGTTTAATACGTCAAGTTTAGTGAACTTAATTTAACCTTTGTTGTGCACTCCTCTGGAAAATTACGGACCTATTGTTCATATGGGATATGGCATACAATGGGGTAACGTATGGCATACAATCGCTGGGTACACAAGGGGTATAGCCCAGCAAGTTCAAAGTCCGTCAACAGGCCCACTATTTGTTACTTTAACTTCGAAAAAATTCTGAGCACTCATTGAAGCTCTCCGAAGAAAGCCCAAGCGAAGCCAACCAATGTTGCATACATACACACACACACACACATACATCCGGACATTGTTTCTGAATGTGATTTTTAGATGCTTTGGGACACTCTGAACACGTTTTAATGAACATCTCGAAAAAAAAGATTTTCACGAAAACAAAGCTTTCTCTATGAAGAAGCAATATAAGATGGTACACTTTTCGTGCTGTGAAACCTGCATTGATCAAAATATTCTCAAACATTAAAAAATTTACCAATTTTTTAAAAAAGACCTCCATTCGTGAATCCCCGATTGAGTGGTGCTTTATAAATCCTAGAAACAGACGTGAATAGCTTCCCATCTGCACGTACGCACATTTTCATACATATATCTATGGCAACTGATGGAACTTTTTAATATTCAGACCTCTGATTATCTACAGTTTTTGAGAAAAAGCAAAGTAAAAGAAGCAACATATGTGAAAAATGACCTACATAAAAAACATTGCCCTATCCAAAACATCGGTAATGTAGAGATCGTCTCACGATGACCAAGGGAAGAGAATCTTGATTTACAAAAAAAAAAATAAAAAAACATCTTCAGACACATACTTATCCCTGACAAGCAAAAACTAAACTACTGAAAACTACGACCGCGCTCTTCGCCAAATCGACTGAAATCTCATGCACGTGTTTGGTCGTTAATTCGCACCTGTGAAAACGACAAAAGTACAAAGAGTAATTTTTTTTTTTTTTCATTCTCAGGTCTTGAAAATGGCAACGATATAAAATACAAAACAATTAATCTCGCGTGTGACCCATAGAACCGTTTATTACGTGAATTATTATTTGTGAATGTGAACGTCACGTGTAAATATGAAAAAAAGCGAAAAGACGTGTAACAAAAGCACATAGCTCGGAGAGTGGTGAACGGTTCGGTTTGAAATTGCACCACTCCGGGTGCATCGAGGTCATTGCGTTCGTATTATAGAAGGAACAATGCGCTACGAGCGCATGGCGCATGATGTATTAAGCATCTGGAGGGACACAGCGGGGAAGGGGGGAGGGGGGGGGGAGCCCAAGTGGATTGTGTGCACAGGAGTACGGAGCGGAAGGGCTGCTGGTTTGTGATAGCTGGAGCGTAGAACGGAGCCGTTGTCTTCTTACCCGACGCGTATCGTTAAAGTCCAACGTGTCGTGCAATTTATCCCGTGTGCTCTCGTGTGTCATTCGACGCTGATTCCGCAATATGTTATGAATGTACGGAGCCGTGAAGGTAACGCATCGCGGACGAGCGTAACGGGTATTTCATCACGCGGTAACTTTGTTTTTTTCGCATTATGCGTCGTATACATGTGATGGAAATTAAACCACGAGTTTATCTTAATGCCATGAATTATTTTTGAAAAATTGGTCGAGTTCGACTAGCCCGCAGAGGGTTCCGTGCTATATTTTTATCCGGGCGTTTATCGCATTACAAAAGTCAATCACAAATGAAATGATGATTTTGTTGAAATTAATTTCTAGCAATGTCTGAGACCTAGGACTGTTTTTTTTTTTTTTTTGTGATTTCCCGGTAAACGTAACGTAGATGTTATATTTCCTAATTTTTTTCATTCATTTTTAGGTCCAGTCGTTACGGAAATGACGAGGGGTGATGCTCCATCTTCGCATATTTTTCAAGGAGAACAATTTCGATTACCTAATGTTCCCCCTACCTTAATTTTTATATGAATATTTCGAAGTGTTAACTAGCGCCAAATATGTAGTTTGATAAATAGGACTGTGCGTAATTTGAGGTTTCCGGATGGTTATATTTCGCATGGTTTATGAGAAAATCAGCTGTGACAAACGATTGATCTTATCAAGGGTTCCGCTCTTTTCCTTTGGAGGTACGAAACTCAAACAACAAAATAAAATAAGTTCCATGCCATTTTCACCACTCACAAGGGCCTAATTCATCGAATAAAATATATTTCACAATGCTTGTTATACGATTTTTCTTTTCATTCATCTTTGATAGAATCAATCCTGATAAACATTTATATTGCATTTGTTTGACTGATATTCTCGGTGTATCAACTTCGAGACACCGTGACACGGTTCCTATCGACTGGTCCACGCCTCGTGAACCCAATGACAACCCTCTACATCGATCTCCAGGTCAAATGTACCAATAATGAAAAAAACAAAAAAAAAAGAAAAAAAACGGAAGATTAAAAAAGAAGGAAAAAAAGTTCGCAGCCCCGAGAGAACGAGAGAGAAAGAGAGTCGGAATGTCGCACGTTCATTCGTGCGGTCGGCGGTATATTTCCGCTCTGAATGGCACCGAAGGGAGCGAACGGATGGACGGAATGTTCGCCAGAAAGGTCGGTCGCTGTGAAGCGCGCTAATTGTCATTGGAACAACGACATCTACGACGATGAGAATGAGGCGAAGGCCGTGTCCGGCATCCACCTACGTTGTCCACTCGTCGATTCCATGTAACCGTACCAAAGAATAATACACGAACAAAAGCCAACTGAAACGAATTCGTATAGAAAAATTAAAAAAAAAGAAAATAATAAAATAAAATGAAATAAAATAAAATGAGCAAACTTTGATATCAAACTCCACGATTTCGATATCGAATTTTTTCTTTTTTCTTGCTTTTTGTCGTTTCAACTTTTCCGCGGCTGCCGCATATCGGCCGGGTGAATAAAAATGAGATGAAAACAAAGAAAAAGCTCATGCCACTGGGTCCCGACCTTTACTCATAACAGAAAAAAACTGTGAACGGACTCTGGGGTCGCAAGTTCAATGTAAAAATTCTTCTTGGGCTTGGCTATTCAGGAATTAATGAATGATTAATTAATTAAATTGTTGAAATTCCATAGCCGAGAATTATTCGGAAACGGAATTAATAAGACTATGTACTAATTGAAAAGTCAGAGTGAAATACTGACAATCTTTTTCTAATAGCTGAGACAATTTCACGTCGAAGGCTCATTTGAAATATATTTTTTCATCAGCGTACGTGATAAAAAAACCTGAAAAAACACCTTAGTCGACAGATGCCAAAATAATAGACTAAAAAAAAACAGAGAAAATGCAGGAACTCGTTTTTTCAATATGCATTTGAGTTCCGGAAATATCACAAAGATAGTGAAGCCGAAAGCTGTCTTGAAATTGGCTCAAATACACGTTCTGAATTCCGTCTCTTCGAAACATTGGCTTTCGAAGTACTACCGCAAGTTCTGAATTTTGGTCGTTCTGAATTTCGATCCCTACCGAAAAAAAAAATTCATAATGCAAAAACAACCTTGGAACGATGAACGAAGTAAGCCAGTGTGGGATAAGATACCCAAGAGTATAATCTTTCGCGGCGTATGAAGTATATTTACGGGTTTAAGATGTCGTTTACGAGAACCGGCCCATGGAGAAGGGTGATAAAGAGACGACGGTAAGTCGCGGGGATGGGAAATAGGTTTATTCGAGATGATGGCGGCTCCGAGGAAGTCAAAAGCAACGGGAAAGCTTTTCCTATTCCAACGCGGACGAGCCGAGGGTGACGCCGAAATGAGATACAATGGACGCGGAGAACGAGGAGAGTTTATACCGTCCACTGGGACGAAGACACGAGGACAAAATCGAAGTTTCATAGTGGGCTGGCGAATGGACACGTTCAGCGAATGGACTCACAGCGAAGGACCGACGATCCAGACCAAAAGGATGACCGTCGGCAAACACATTGACTTCCGAAACCAGTCCTTTGGCTTTTATTGCGCGACCCTCCTGCATATTTGGTTTCGCTCTTGCCTCGACTCTGGCCTTAACACTGATCAAGTGGGGACGTCATATGTGGGACGGCAAAGGATCCTGGAATTCTGTACAACGATACCCTCACGAATTTTCCAGCAACCAAGCCGGTCGAAGCAACTCTGGTTAACATCGGACAATTTGCAACTTTGAAATTTTACGTCCAAGCCGAATGAGTAGCAATTAATTATTGCAAAATATGATATAATTTGAAATAAAATCGTTTTTAATTTATCATCAGCTTGCCTTCATCGGAAACTCCAAAGCCCTTCAGGGATCAACCACCATAAATGAATCAGAGGTTCTATGGGACGGACAACTCGAGGAATTTCTGCATTCTGGAAGTGATGGTTCATTACTCAGCCGCTGTGAAAGTTGATATATAATTGAAAAATCTTCCGAGGAATCTTCGGGACCCCCCCCCCCCATCGTATTCGCAAACGTTCAACTCGTCTTACCTGCAGGAAAATTGCTGTACTACGACTACGAAGAATCCAGAAGTTTTGATCGATTTTCGTTGTGCAATAGTTCGCACTACTTTTTAAGAAAATTGTGAAACATCGATATTTCGACAAAAGAGAACGGATATTGCATCCTCTTATCCCGATGAAATAATTTGAATGATTGTCGTGAATACTTCGAACGGTGATGAAAAATGAATGGCCATCGATGACTCGGTTTCTCGACTACGGTATACAGGAATAAACAAAAAAAAAACGAAAAAATAAAGGGAACATCTCTCTCGAGTTCTACGAAGAAAGTTGTGCAGTTTACAATTGCAATAAGACATGGTCGAGTGAATGAGATTGTTGTAGTGATATATATATATATATATATGTGTATGGCAAACCGAGCGACCCAGATCTGCGCGAAAAACTAGGAAAGGCCGGGGGCTCCCTCGCGCTTGGAAAAAAAAAAAAAAAAAAAGAATTGCAAAACTAGCAAACAAACTTGAAAAGTACGAAAATGTGTTCGTTGTTCCGTGAGAAATATTTTTCAGCATCGTTGGCATTACTGCTGCTGCTGCTGCTGCTACGTGGCGTTTAATCAAACAGGAATCGTGATGATCCGACATTTTAATGAATGGAACCCAGCCTGAAAATGAGTTAATAATCTGACTGTGATGGAGCATGGGAACAATGATAATTTTTTATATATATATATAGTGACGAAAAGGTCGACAAAAGGTTGAAAAGCACCATATAGAGAGATGCTCAGAACTCTTGTCTACTTGTTATTCCTGTTTGCTGCGTGCAGCTCGTTGACCTCTCGCGAGGTCAAATTCGTGAATGATATAAATATGAAAAATCAAAACGGAATTTTGCCTGGGCCAAGTTTAGTTTGAAGAGTCGCTGGGCGGCCATGTGCATGAAAATGGCAGCAAAGCGTATAAACCGAGTCGCGTTAATACGACAATAAGGAGCATAGAAGAAGACGGGTCAAGGGCCAACGCGACGTGTTACGCGACAACGCGAAAGCGAACATGAGACGAAACTGGAAAATTGAATCTGCGATGTACGAGCTTTGCAACATTTCTGCTTATTGTATCCGGTTATGATTTACGAGAATTTATTTTCGTTCTGCATATAGTCGCATACAACCGACTGTACATTAGTCGACTATATTTGCATCCCGTACGTGCTTCTACGTTTCCACGTAGCTGTTCTACTTTTGCTTCGCGGTACCCAATTTTTTTTTTCTTCCTTATCGCGAAGAATTATTAGTTTTTGCGATGGGAATGTGTTCGTGACATCTCTGTGGAGACAGTTGCCCGTTGGTTATCGTCGGAATTCGCATTCAATGGAATTCGTAAGGATGAAAAAAAAAAAAAAACAAAAAAACCAATGTCAGACAAGCGTGAGTATGACTCGCGCTCTTAGAGAAAAATTCTAAATTTATGATTTTCAGAACTTTTTCCATTGCTTCAAAGTTTCTTGTTTTTTCGGGGAAAAATCAGAATTTTTGAAGCTTCCACGAAAAAATCACCATCACGAAATTTGTCACACAATTGATAATGCCGAATGCATTAATCGTATAGAAAGAAACATCGTCGCAGACCGGCTCTTCGAAACTGTCAATGATGACGCACGATTTGAAAGTCTGTGCAACACACGCATTCGAAAGCAATTTCAAGATTTCCCCGATGTCCGAGGTCCGTTCGTTCAATCGAAACCGAGTATTTTCGTTTCGAAGTCGCATTTCAACGATTAAACGTCGATCCGTTGTTCGCCCCCGAATAAACGTTCGTGGAATTCCCCGATGGAAAAGTTTTCACCTTTCTTTCCGGCAAAATCGTCGATTGCCGTGTTCGAGCGATTATTTCGAGAGTCCGGTGGAGTTGCTTCGATAGACGAGATTGGATCGACCGTCGGCCGTGCCTTCGTTTGATTTAAAAGCCGCTATTGCGGAAAATACGAACCATTTGGTCGATGAGGGATAAATTTTTTTTTTTTAGACCATCAAACTATTTAACCATATCGATTGATGATAGTCGAAAAAAAAAAAAAACAACGACTAAGCGTCCGGAAACTAACGATAAAACAACTTGCGTCGAGTGAAGCTCGTTATCTTCGTTCCAATATCATTGATAACTATCCCAAAAGTTTAATAATTTCAATTGTTGTGAGATTATTATAGTTATTCAAATTACATATTTATATCTTAATCATAGTTGTTTACCTTGAAAAATTATTTCAGATTAATAGTTATTGAATGTCCTTTTCACTAGCAAAATTTTATCTCGCTGGAATATCGCACTATGCTGAATATAATTTATGCACAATGATTTTCCATTATATAATCACTTCAGTGACATTGCGATCGTGTCGTTAACCTCGAACTAACCCGGTGATTGAAAACGTCAATCGCTCATCGCGTTTTCACGAATTGCGTTACTTTTTTTCACACTCGCAAAATCAACGATTTCCGAGCCACACTCGGTGCGAATCGTCGCATTAATTATTGAATCGATTGAAACCCAACGCCCACACACTTGTGAAGGTAGATGAGTTCTACCACGGCCAACGATTAATCATCAGTCGTATAAACTCTCTGGAAAGAGAGAAAAAAGAAACGAATACAGCTTCACGACCGTGCTGTATGCCATTAGTATCGCTTGCAAAAATAGCAGCAATAAAATCTCATTATTCACACCAATTCGTAGTATTGGAAATAGATTTTCCGTTTTTCTTCGAGCGCCGGGGTGGTATTTATCGTTTTTCGTTCCGAGTAAAATACATGACTGCGCTAATAGCAGCTTGATGAAAGTATTAAGGGGTTAGGGCTACTCGTAACCCCAAAAAAAAAAAACGCTTTTTCCGGGATTGTTTTTTTTCTTCAAACGGGTTTCATTATTGTGGGAAAAATATTTTTCCATATGAATAATCAATAATCTCTTAATGCAAAGCGAGATAGGCCAGAAATAATTCGTAACTATATGACACACGGTAAAGGAAAAGAAGAAAAAAAGCGAATAGGTGAAGAAGTCAAATTTGTCATCGACTGTGCCATGTGAGCAAATTACGAGCAACTGATTACGACGGTTAATCGTGACGATAACGAAAATATTATTATCATACCATTAATGGTTACGAAGGAAAGGGATGAAGCGAGGGTTGGGGGATGAGTCGCGACAACGCAAAACGCTGTTACAACGTGCAGTCGTTGGCCATCGGGAAGGGGAGCGGTTATTGCTGAGGTCAATGGTGTTCCGCAATCCTCTTAGCGGCTTCGAACCGCTCTTACCGCGAAATGTCACCATTCGATGACCGCGTCGGAACCGAGAAACAGCCTCGAGCACGGCAGACTCGGCGCCTTAACAGTTTACAACAGCAACGACGATTATCGCTCTGTCGGTACGATTTACAGTCGCGGTTTGTGTCGCTTCCGGCCATGAAAATCCCGAGTTTCCGACCCCCGACCCCCATTTCCATTAGATAATTCCGCGATATTAAATTACACACCACGAACAATAGTCGACTAAAATCAACACGATAATCGGAATTGCATCTTTCTTCTTCACTATTTCTGCAAAATAAAAAAAAATCATAATCAATGTCAAAATCGACCAAAGATCGTCACTACCGATGAATACAAGTCAATCAACATTCATATTTCATGTTTTGAATTATTTAAGAATAAGTTTGACATTCGAAGTAAGTACAACGTCTTTGTTGCGTCAGATGCACCGAGCACTCACTTGTTTATTAATTTATTCGATGAAAAATTCGCGAAACAAAATAAAAAACATTACTCATCAATTTTTCTTCCAATATTTTCTCTCACAGGAAGCTGTCAGGGTCAGCGTCGAGTGAAGTCATCATTAGTTGGCTCGGCAACGCGTGCACCAAATAAAGCCCAAAAAAATATTGCGTAAATCAAACCATCAATATGTTTAAACATGGAAAAACAAAAATGCCGAAACATACTCATGACAACCAGATTTACGTATAATCGTGTAGTCAGTGGCGTGGTTACCAACGACCGATAACCCGCATTCTCCACGATCGAGCATTCCACGGTCAGCCATGTTCATAATACCAACCAAGGTTGCCGTCGATGTTATCCACCGTTGCTGCTAAACCCGAGGTTCGAGGTTGTCCAAGACAAATGCCAGTAACGACAAGGCAATAGGAGAGGCAATTGCAAATTGCAGCGCAATTAGGATGGTGCTACCTGTCGCGTCGGTGGCAACGTACCACGGGGACGTGTATATACCACGTCGCATCCGTATATATGTCCACGCAGCAGTCTATTCGTGGCCGTTGCATTGATAGTTGCGACACAGTACGTTACGCGTGTTGCTTTCGTCCGCGTATCGGAGACTGTGTACCGTCACAAGGGACGAGGCGATGCACGTGTGTGTGTGTGTGTGTGTGTCGATAGACACGGCGTGCCAATGGTAATGCCTGACGGGTCAAAGGTTAAGTGGTTACCTACGTCGCCGCACACGCACGGAATCAAGCTGTTGGTCCACATTCGTTAACTCTGCGGTTTCGCTCTACTAACTCATGTTTGATCCCCACGACCTCGCCCTCACCGATCTCAATCGAACCGTAGCTTTAACCCTCGGCTCTGTTTACCAACATATCGCAGATCAACGAAATACGGGAAACAAAGTTCACGCGTCGTCCGATACTGTTGTTCTGACACTTGACGATTTCCCCGGTCCGACTTTGTGTTATCGAATTGGAAATTGTTAATTTATTGTACGATGCTATTGTCGACGAAGTTTCGAAATCAATTTACAGACAAATATGGACAAGTGGTTGAAGTTAAATTATACCGGAACAAAAGTACCACTACAGACAGGACAACATAACACAACAAACCAGATCTCACACTCATACACAAACACGTTATCTTTGAACCAACGTTTCCGACCGACGTCCTAACCTCAAAATTATATTTATCGCACGTAGCATAGTTAACCTCAAAATTATGTTCCCCACACGTAGCGTGCCACATAACCTTAACAGTTACAAGACCCGCAAACATATATCGTCCAGAAGAAATAGACACAAGAGCGAACTGAATGACGTGACCAAATTTCCAGCAAGATGCGCCGACTGATAGTACATAGTCTCATCCTCTACTACAGTTGAATGAGGCAACCAAGATAAAGCTGCATCGACCGTCATGAGATAGGCGATGCAACTAACTTTACCTCGACCATTAAAAAAATGTAATATTAGCCAACTAATCAGCTCTCAAGCCTGTGAAGCTCGATTCGTAGCTTCAAGAATTGAAAATTCGTCTCGTACAAATTTGTCCTACGATGATCAATCAAACGTTATTAAATTGTGTCAGATCAAAACATTCCACGTATCGACGGATATTCGTGATCGCGCATGAGCCGTTTATTAAATTCATAACGCGGTC
Organism: Diplazon laetatorius; assembly: GCA_963662125.1. Taxonomy (NCBI): domain Eukaryota; kingdom Metazoa; phylum Arthropoda; class Insecta; order Hymenoptera; family Ichneumonidae; genus Diplazon; species Diplazon laetatorius. The sequence goes on from OY759159.1 coordinate 1,533,653, forward strand.
CGTTGACCGAATGCCTTTTGCCACTCGGTTCGCGATTACGAGGGGTGTCGACGTCGATCGTTCGAACCTCGCGAAACCCCGGAATCGATCGTTCCACCGCAAACTCGTTTTGTCCCCCGCGGTGCACGAGACTCGTAGCCGATGCAAAATTCGACTAACCGCTCACGTGGATATTTCGCAATGGAACGGCCAAGCCGCGGGAACCGACGGTGGTTCTCGATTCGCGAGCAACGCGAGGCGGGGTAAGTTTTGGGATCGCGCGTGTGGTGACTGCCTTTGGCGGGCGATTCATGTAGTCGCGCGATGGTCGAGAGAGAGTGGTGCTCTGCGGTGGGCAAGTGGAAAACGCGGTCGGTACGGAAGGGTCGGAAGGGCTCGGTAGTCATACTATAAACCACGGAAGACAATGGGCTCTCGTTCGGTAATGGAATAACGCAGCACCGCACCGGCACGTCCGATAGCGATTCAATTAATGCCGTTATCCCGCACCAAAGATACCGCGTGCGATGGGCGCCACACACGGCGCGCATATCGCTTTTGATCGCACGTGCGCGCTCGAACGTTACGCAAAGTCCCGCTCGCCACGAACGTTTCGATATTCGATCGCGTAGATTGTTGTTCGATATTACGTAGACCAAACGTCGATACACGAAGAACGATGGCACAGTTTAATCGCGAACTTGAAACTTTCTCAAGTTATCTCTCGTGGAGCTTGAAAATTCCGACCAAGCCAAGTTCGGAATTGCCATCGAAAAAACATCCGAAATTAATGTGTTATTTATCTTTATTTAATCATACGAAATCCAACAAATTATGTAGTATTTATCAACGGATTATATTCGAGCAAGCTCAATCATTGCTTCGTCCGAAAATAATTTACGTTCGTTGATCTAGCAGCCATCTTGCGACGCAATACGAGCCATAAGTACAGATCTGAATATCCTCGTTGTAGCTATAGATACACAAGCCGCCCGCATCCGACGATCGCCTCAATTCTTCATCCACGAACGAGCACGAGAGAGAACGCTCCAAATCGTATGATAATAAACTTCAATGAATCGAAATTAATTGCTCGACACTCTTCGGCGTTATGGATTTTAGAACCAGCACGTTTGCGGTGGTTATGGCCCGACGGGGGGGGGGGGGTCGTACCCCGATGGCAATGGTGTAGCGGAAACATGAACGTTCGAGTTACGATGGTGGATAGTTGGAAAAAGGATTGGGAATTATCGTCGCGCACCGTTCGATCACCCGTAACCGTTCATTTGGCTGGTTTCCAATTACAACCGTGCTGATTACGACAGCCGAAACGGGCCAACAAAAAGGTTGCTCCCACCCAAGCCGATATCGCCACACCGCGCTTGTTGTTCCAGCAACTCACGCCGACCAGGACGCCTCGGCACAGGCGAGATTGCGTAACAACCCATCTCCACCCCCCCCCCCCAACCCTTCGCCCACCCCGACAAACCTTCGCCGTTTCAATACCCCCGTATGGAAGTTTGGTACAATGCACGTTTATGATACGCCTATGAACGTTTATATATGTACATATATACATATATACATATATATTTATGTTGAAATTATTATCGGCCGTGGAATTAACAATGTACGATGGATTTGAATTTGAACAATTTTAACAATACTGCACGTGCCTCATCATTGTCTCGAATGTTATTCATATCGTGCGGAGGTTTATTACATAATACCACAATCGGGATTCCGGTATGGGAACAGAGGTTTGTCGATGCGATTCATCGCGGTATCGACCGCTCCGTTATCAGGAAAATTGGGCGGCCCGGCGGGGGTTGGGGGGAGGGGAGGAGCTCAATCGACGATCATCCACCGTGACGACAGGCTTCAAATAACGCTTTGGGCAATGCGATTAACCTGTCTTTCGTGCTTGTTGTATTTTCCGTTATTTATGTTTATCGTATTAACGTTGTTTGTCGAGTTGAAATTGTACAAGCGATAAGTAACCATGTTTTTTTCAAATTGTTTTAGTAATCATTGCAAAAGGGTTTGATTATACTTGATTGTGTATTCACCATCGTTGATTCGTACTCCGAACTGCGTTCGGTGATTGCGATTATCAGAGATGGAGAAACTATGGTTTTTGTTTCGTTAGGGAGGAAGCTTTGTGGATTCTTTGGGATAAAATTTTATTGAAATTCGCTTGAACGTTTCAATTTCGGGAGAAATTGAAATTTTTATGAACCCCTTGATGGCTATTCAAATATGTAAACAAGCACTAACAAGAAGTTAATACTCGCAATTTGCTTTCTTTGAATCGTGGCTGGTGAACGAAGATTCCTCCATGAAGAAGTCGAAGAATTAAAAAAGCCAATGCGTCCTCATGGAGAATACATCGTTCACTACTTACGATTCAGAGGTATCAAATCGCAAATCTCAACTTGTTTTTATTGTTTTTATAAAAAAAAAATATATATTGATTCCAAAATACGGAATCGAATTACATCGTGAATTGTATAAATTTGCCGATCGAATAATCGTGATTGACGGCAGGTAATTACGCAGGATGGGATATGATCACCTAGAATTTAATGACTCATAAATATTTGGTTGTAATATATTTCCATAACTATTTTCGCACGTCGAATATACGTACATCTCCCTTTATTACGCGCATCATACGGTGAAGCGAGCCGGCCGTTGGTAGACAATATCGAGTATATTGCATCGACGGTCCACGTCGATAAAGGCATGCTGCGGCCCCCTCCATTAACCGGCTAATAATTGGCTGCGTGCTGTCGCAGTTATTGAACATCCAAAAACTCACACGATCGTTTATACAGCGAAATTGGATTTGGGGCATGATTTCCAATTTTCCGCTCGTCATCGGGGGCCACCGCAATGTCATTCATTGCGGAAAAACCATTGAAATAATGTCAATTGATTTTCGAAAACCGGCGACTTCCGTCCGGTTATCCGAAGCGCAATCAACACCAATGAGTCATTTCGATTTATATCGAATTCAAAGCGTTTATTCCGAACAAAGCTAGAGCTAGAAATTGGGCGGTACGGGAGGGAAAGGGGCGATGATGAACCAAATACGTCGCGTACGTAGGAACAGCCACGGAGACGGATCTCTCAAAAATTCTCTCGAAAATTCGAAAAAAATCGAAAAACGGGCGACATTTTTTGACATTTGTTGTAATAACAATAATAACAAATTAATTTTTTTGCATGGAGTTCGGTTTACTTTGTCGAGAACATTGATAGCTTTATTTAAAAAAAACAAACAAGGTTATATCTTTAACCGTTCTTGAGTTATCGTTGTTAGGCTAGCGCAGAATACTGTTTCGAGATAAACGCGTTCAAAGTTCTGGCGACGCTACGGACTACCTGCTCGGCTAGGCACGGCGCGCCAGCCGTGTACGGAGTGTTTTTTCTCTCCTGAGCTAATTTTGCGAATTTTCAGTCTGCTTTGCACTAAAATATTCGGAAGAGATTGCAGCAACAGAATACAAAAAAAAAATGGAAAAAATTCGAATTTTCTCGCGGCCTAGTCCCCTCAACCTCAATTCCATAAACCAAAAAATTAAACGATACATCGTATTAAAACTCACGGTAATTTCCAAAAAGCCGACTGTCAAAAAATGCCGAAATGACGCTTCGATTTCAGCGTTGTCCAGGATAATTTCACACGAGTAAATTGACTCCTGAATATCCGAAAGGTCCGAACAAAGTTCTCGGCATACGTTGAGACGACCGTGACTTACGAAATGAAAAAATAAAAAAAATGTCAAAACATTAATCACCAACGAATATTTTACGCCGGAGCAAGTTGTCTCGACCTACGAAGAAGCTTACATGCCGCTGCAATTTTAATTTAGCGCCCGGTTCATATATATATATATATATATATATATATATATATACATATATATATAATATACATATAGGTCCAGAAAGCTGGGGTACGCTTTATTACATCAGAGCCCCCGTTCTCGTATCTCACCCCAAAAGTCTCCGAGGTACGTGGTTAGGTATTTTATCATAAGTTCATAAATATTCTCATTAAAAACGTACGGGAGACGCGTTCTCCATGGTTCCTTTTGGCCTTCGGGTTCTCGTTTCTTCGCGCAAGCTGAGATACCCGGGTTCCGTGGCTTCCGTTGCTCTTTGTTCGCCGTACACACAGCCGGAACACGTGGAGGGTCTCCTTGGTGTCTTCTTCGTGGTATTATTATCCCTTGGGTTGTGTCGGGGAACCCGCGCGGAAAACGGGAAGAACCATCTCGGTGGCTCTATGGGAACTGGAGGTTTTCGGATGAGGGCAGGGGGAGTCTGATGTACGTCCGAAGTTCGCGGTGCCGATCGGAGTCTTTTCGAGGCCCCAAGGTTCGCCCGCCCGTTACCCATAATTGATAACACATTGGACCGTTGTCCTCGTGCGACTAAGTGAAATTCTTGTAAAGTTCAATTTAATTATATGACCCCGGTGTCACGGCGATTAATCGCCGGGTACCAACCATGACCGGGTACGCCCTTCCCCCATCCCTCTCTGATCCCCGTTCGGGCACTCGAGCCAGCTTGGTACCGTCCGATAGCCGAAGCAAAGAGAAGCGAGCCGGGTTCCCCGCGTTTGTCTTGCACATAACCGAAGTCATATATCGATTCATCCTCCCGGCTTGCGGGCACTCCTTCGGACAAACTTTGCGCTCGTGGCAAGGAAACAGCCGCCTTTGGGCGCACCTCTGGTCTTACCCAGAACCCCCGGGGCTTTCCAAGTTTCACCCGCCCCCCTCCCAGGCTTCTTCTTCGTTCCACCTTCATCTCTCTTTCGCGCCCGATCGCTCGTTTTCTCTTCCGTCGTTCCGATATCCTCAATTCCAATCGAAAGCTCCGGCAACGTGAAAGTTTCGCTCTTCCGCCATCCACCATGGTGCCACCCCCACCCCCCCTCCCTCATCTCCTCGCCTCACAAGAATCGTGGACAACCGTAGTGGGTACCGGTTCGCGTGAGTATGTGGGCCATAGATTGCGAGCAGTCAGGGACGCTGAGTGTATGGGAATAGAACAGCCTGGCGATGTACAGGTAGACCAGTCACTTGCGCGAAAAATTCGGGTAACGGTCGATATTCAGACTTCAGACCCAAACGAATGGGTCAAAACGGGTGTACCTTCCTGTTCAATCTATGAACAGAGATATTATCGCTTCCTCATTGAACAAGCTTCGTGATAATCCGATAATCAGATGATTCGTGAAATATCCGCATGCTTGTATTATTGGTAATGCCACACACTGGGATAATTGGAAAACTTTGAATTCGACTGAAATTTTTCAGCCAGAATGATGAAATACTAAATTTTATCATTCCAAAAAATAAATAAATTTTCGAATGGTTGGAAACAATTATATAATACGACGTAAATGGTTTGACTTTGCAGATTTATTTCTTCATAATATCTCGATTATTGATATACCGCTTTGTTTTTCACAATTTTCTCTCATAAGCTCAATCAATTATTGTTTTCCAAAGTGGAACGTAAAAAAGTGGACTTTTTAAACACAGACGAATTTACTCATTTCGAGGTGACAACATTATTTGTCTCAGATGTAGAAAAAAAATATTGGGCCCTCGATTGAATTGTATTTCTGTAAAATTAATCTCTGTACAAGTTAGCAAAGTGCAATATTGTTATTTAGCAACTATTGTTTGTTTTTACGTCAATGTGATTTGACTTGACTGCCACGGGTTTCTGGTATCCTATGTACATGACTCTCTTCCGCATACTCCGTATTTTCCAGCCCCAGTTATATGTATATGTATATATATATATATACAGATATATACGTACGGAAAAGATGGATGTTTACGCGGTGCACTCGCAATGGAGCAGAAGCGGCAACTTTCCCGGAACAAATCTTTCGAACAACAAACACAAACTTTAGCGAAAGATGGCCCTCTCTCGAGCGTTATACCGTACAAGGTTATAACGTCATTGAAGTTCCGTTGGATAAAATTGCTCTTCAGGATTCTCGTGAATTTTCTAGATTTTGCCGCACCATCGTCCTTTCATCCGGGAAGGTCAAATTATTCGAAAAAAGAAAAAAAAACACACACACAAAAACAGACGAATCACAGAAATTTTCCAGCCTTTGTCAACAATTAGTTTTACTTGTTTTTCCATTCATTATTCGTCAAATTTTCGAGATATCCACCAGTTCCATTCGTAATGAATTTTCGGAATTAAGGTCTCAAGACAATGGAGAGTGACATAATATCGTGTTATCTCGAAAGCGTCATAGGATCGTGGAAACCGGCGGTTGAGCCACGTCGACGTCCCCGACGTCGTAACTCGTCAGATTTTTTTACCCGGTTTCTTTTGGTCGTCGGCGATGCGAAGGACAAGAGGAGTGCTCGCTTATGAACGTCGTTGGGAAAAGCTGTCATGCGAAAGTCGGTGTATTATCACACAAGCGAGCGAAGAAGCGAGCGGGTTAAAGAAGCCTCCGGGCGTCGTGAGATTCGTGGTAGACGTTACGAGAGGTTTATTAAATAGGACAAAAAGAAGCGACAACGAGTTTTTATCTGCGGGACGTTCATCAATCTTCGCCATCTAGGTGGCAGCACCAGCTTCAGCCGCCTCAACGTCGAAACCGAATGCCACGCAGCGTATTCACGTTCGCCAACTAGGTTCTTATCAACCCAGCGTTGTTCGTCAGCTGTCAACGATTATTTTCTCGGGTAATTGCAGCGGATGACCTGTTAATTTGAATCCTTGCAAATCGTACGTCTGTTCGGTAAAGCGTCAGAAGTATCGCATAATTGGATTAGATTATTTTTAATTGCCTTATTATGCTCTCGACGTACTGAGGACCTGTTGACATGCAGCAATAGAATATTTGTTTGACTTTCATTTTTTTTACCAGATAATGAGTACAGAATAACCCGCACTGGAAACAACTTTTGAATAGAATGTTTAATATTAAAAAATTGGTCAAGAGCGTGTTGAATATGCACATAATAAAGTTTCGTGGACATTATCACTAACGTAACTTTGAACTTTTTATCGTACGGATTTAAAGCTATTTTATGATGACAAAGGGTGTAAAGGTATAAAAGTGAACGTGTTCGTGTGGCACTGAGCTGTTTGACCTTGATAAATTTGCTCGCTACCAAGAAGGAGTTCCATGTTTAATGAACTGTTCGTACTACAGAATTCGTTATAATTTTACATTCAAGGTACGAATCGAGAGCTACAATCTGAAATTTTCACAGTGGAAGTTAAGTGGGAGTGGGGTAAGGGTGGAGGATACCCCTGATTGGTCAATCAAAAAGTCCGGAAACATTCTTTGCTGCATTTTAGGAGACCCATCAAGAGAAAAGCCACTTAATGGGGTCAGTGAAGAAAACATTTCGAGTAAACCTTTCATTGTTAATCATTCAAAGGTGGGTCCAAAAAAGGTCGTTTCCAAAATCTCAGGATTTCTGGTTGTGGGTCATCAATCCACGTTCATGTGCCAAATTTTATCTTCAAAGGTAATATAAATGAGAGAACGGGAGAGCTGTTGCATACCGACAGACGGACGGACGAACGGACAGACTGACCAAAACCCTAGGAATTTCTAGTTCACTACGGATTCCTAGGAAGAAAGAACAATGGAATAGCTTTAACAAGCGATGGTACGATTATAATAATTTGAAGTAAAAAACCGAAAAAATCGTCCGAAAAAATCGTCACGTCACAATTCGCACGCCCGACCTTCATTTCGGATGACCCATTGAGGAGTCGGACGAAGTAGCGTCAACACACGTAAACAAGGATGCCGAGAAAGTTTATTTACAAAGCTGAAGTTTCGATTTAGCGTGTGAGACCTTCTTGGTGGGAAAATTTGACCGAGCAGTGTAGTTTGCCCGCTCGTATAGCATTAGCGTAACGGTAGGTATGAAGCAAGTGGGCAGAGATATGGTTGAACGGTGGTATAAGGTTGTCCGAAAGAGAAAAGAGGGGGTGGGAGGGCCACTTGGGCCACGGTTAAGCTCTTCGGGTTGGATAAACTTTCCAGACAGTGCATTCGCATCGATTGTGGCCTCGTGCCAAGACCTTCTTATCCTACATAATACTTTAGGTAACGGAGAAGAGAGGTCGAGCGAGTCCGGGCAACTTTGTTTTGCGTCTCTTCCTGCCCCCCCCCCCCCACCCTCCTCCCAACCTCTGTCCCGCCAAGTATCGTACGGAGGTTTTTTTTTAGCCACCTATCGTCGACGTAACCCTCGGTCATTGATCAACACTGTTTTCACAATCGCCAGACGTCAACCTTCGTCCGGAATAGAACAAGCCGGCAACGGGTTTAAGAGGTCAAACGTTGTTTTCGAACTGCCCTTGTTGTCGACGGTATAAAAAATGCGTTCTAGATATTAGTCGTTCTGAATTTCGACCGCAATCCGGCCCTCTCGTCGAAACGCAGAATGCCTAATCGTTCGATGAGTTATTCATCGGGGAGGATCGTTGCTTTTCGAGCCGTCAAACTAAAGTTGTACGAAAATTCGTTGTAGGTGTGAACGATGAGTTTGTTGAATAAATTTCACTTCGTAAATCTGTTCGCTCGAAGATTTGAAACGGGAAGTGTGGATTAGGCGTTGTTCTGACGGATTACGAATCTAATACGCTCAAACTAGGCTTGTCGGTTGAGTCTAGATCGCATACGCAAATCCGCGATTGCGGTGGTATGATCTTGATCTTGAGGTTATCTTGTGGCATGTATATACATGCACGTAAATTCGAGATTCAGTTTCGAATCATCCGGACCGTGAATCGAGGAGCATGCGGCTAATGGAAGATGCGGAATAATGGGTGACCGACTGAATCGAGAGAAATTCGACCGACGACGTCAACACAGTTCATCATCGATAATACCGTAGAAATCGCGATGACGCGTTTCCACGATGACAAAACCATTGATCGTCGAATATTCCGCTGTCCGAGGGTTTCGGTTGCGATATATATATGTATATATATATATATTCCAGTGGCGGGCCAATGTCTTTCGGGGGATTTAACAGTAGCGGGATGTGTGAAATATCACGTTTACCGAACACACCGTGACAATCCAATAGATTCACCGGTCACCAACGAACCGGACAATGAGTCCGAGAAGGACCCCGGACGACGGCCAATGGATAATTGTATGCATGGATTCGACATATCCGGGTTCAATGATATATGTACACTTGAACGTGGTTTATGTATCAGGCACGTAACATCAATTCGGTTAAGTTGCCAGCTACGTTTGGGACCCAATGGCGCGACGTTTTTGGAAGCGAGAGAGAGAGAGAGAAACAGCATTAGCATTTCAGCGAGTAAGCGAGGGGATGAGGAGAAGCTCTCTCGTGAAGTCTGAAATTGAAATGTGCAGAAGCAAATATAGTTTCAACAACATAATAGCCAATTGTTTAGACGGTGCGATAGTTCGATACACGATCGGTTGTTCCATGGGTTCGTGACCAAATTTCGCTGGTGTACATCAAACTGCATTGATTCGTCAGTCGTCACGACACGATCATCACCGTCTCAAGTCCCAGACGATATAGATGAAATTGTTTAGTTGATGCATCCAACAGGATGCAGGTTTCGCGTGCACCCAAACGTCTCGCGAGTTCTAAGCACATTGGACGATCGATATCATATGTAGAATGCGATAGCACATACCGATTCAAGTTTCATGAAATTTATCCAAACATGAGCAGCCGAATAATCGTAGAAATATCGGTATTCGAGTAACGGTTCGGCTTCTTCGGTTTTCGACTCGACAGATCAATCGAAATGAGGTAAATATGGATGGACAATTTATCGTTTTGAATTCATCGGTATTGAAAATGTCCATGAAAATACAGACGAGGGTTGCACAATGGAGATACCGAAAGTTAAACGAGGTGGAATAAGCCCCGTCCAGGGTGGTGAGGTCAGGTTACTGGAGAGCCCAGTTATAAAACTCTTATTAACGACCTATCGATGCTAGCCGCTTCAACGCTAATAATTTTTATTGATAATACCGATAATATTGATTCAATAAAAAAAAAATACATAATCCTTGAAAACATTTTTCGTACGTAAGAGAGCCATATTGGTTTTATGAAAGCAACATAGCTATATCCACCAGCCTCGCCCGGTTTTTCGAGCCAAGTGATAACCCAGAAATTCCCGTTTTCACGACAATGCGATTTATTCGATGCAATATCAATGACGGTACGTTTAACCGACGTAAAAGTTCGAAAGGAGTTTAAAATGGCAAAGAGAGAAGACGAAACGAGCGCACCAATGAGAGATGGGGAAGAGGTGGGGGGAGAGGGGATGAGAAGACCCTTTTGAAATGACGATGTCGCGCCGGAACAATTCCAGAGGCTAGCCGGCGGCACACATAATGCACGGGAACAATGCCGGAGCATAAATTTTCCTCTCCCACCGCCACTTCAGCCCCCGGTCGCGTTATCTTCCGAAAACTCGTTCCCTCTGTCCCGCTCGGCTATTCTCTTCTTCAAGCCGTAAGAATTTTCGGAGACGAGAGAAACGCCAAATTCCACTGGGATGGAAACGAAAGGAACGAGCAACGGGCGGAAGGTGGTTGCGATGAGACGACGAGCGAGAAACGCGTTTACCGCGCTCCCTGGTGGATTGCGGCGGAGCCCGAACATAGCGCGCGGGACAGACACGGGGAATGGGCGATGAAGCGACGATCCGACCATATACTCTGGAATAGACTGCTGTTAGCGCCGGGATGCTACGTCGAGAGATATTCGTCGGCAATTGTTACGTCACATGAAGATTCATCGAATAATGATTCAAGAGCGACAAGATGGTTAGGCCATGATCAACGATTGAGGCCTTGTGTACGCAATTTCGCCGATTTACGAAGGTAACTTTCGAAGGTTCTTAGACGCGGTTGAACAAAAATTACGCATATGTTGATAACATCTTTTTTTACAGATCATTTTTGCGCATGGTTGAGTATATGTGGAAAAATGTGTCTTCGGTTTGAACCAACAATATTATAAAAAATATTTGATAGGAAAGATTCGTAACTCAACATTTTTACACTGAATTTTCTATCGGAATTTTATTAATTTTTTTTTTTTGTCGTTGAAATTTTTTCATTGAAGTTTTAGTCAACATTGAAGTTTCAGTGGTTCACACGATAAGTGATGATACCAAGAATACTGTGTGAGCATTTGAAAGCGATCTGAACCTTCGTTCAAGGGTTGGAACTTCCACTAGGTTTGAAAAAGTGAATCATCGATAAACGGCTTTGGAGCTACGCTCCAAATACTGTAACTTTAACAATTTTTAGAATTTATCAATTCTGTTGAGCTTGAAATATTCCTAACCGGTCATGATGATGTAATCGAAAATTAAAAAATATATATATATATATATATAAAGAATTTTGAAATGTTTCGCATACATAAGGCCTTAATCCCATACAGCAACGACAACAATTATCTCCGGCTTTCTCGTATGTAACTACACTCCGATAACAATACCGACGATACACTGAATATGTATCACGCAATTTTTTTTTCATCCTCGTTATCGAATTCGGAGAATCGTATTTGTTTAGTTCGTGTTTAATTTATCAATAAATTCGAGACAGAACACACGTGTGAACGAAATAATCGTTGCGTGTGAAATTCGTTCGAATTTATAATTTTTCGAGGAATCGCACGTTCGTGAAAATTGCACCCAAAACCAATGTAAATGATAAACAGAACGAACTGTGGAAGCGTGATAATCTTCGTACGGTAGAGCGTGAGAATTGAATTCGCCGGTTCGGTATAAAACACGTGGCGGGTAAAAAAAAAAAAAAAAAAAAAAAATAGTGGGGCGGCATAGGAAGTTTGTATGATAAACCGTATATTTTCCATGATCGTCGGCAAAGAGAATGAGGACGAGGGAAGAAAGTAAAAACTCGCACATAGCGAGTACGTACCTCGGGAAAGTCCACGTCCGCGACTGAGATAATAAAAAGCCGGTGCTGGCTGAGGTCTATGTGCATGTGCGTGTGCGTGTGCGTATGTGTGTGTGTGTGTGTGTGTGTGTGTGTGTGTGTTCGTGTGGTTCGGGCAGCTGAGAAACGAGGGCAATCGATGTGCAGCCGTTCAGGGGCTGGCACAGACATTGCAGAGCGGATATCGAGGATTCTATCAATGAGATATCCTCCCCCTCGATCACTCCTTTCACATAACGGTCATTTAGATTTCAATCTGAAAACATATCAGACACAACCCGTTCACACTGGGATCGTTCGAATTGACAATTAATCGATTCTTTTGCTCCCTCATAGAGAAGAAGCTATGTGATTGTGGACATTTTTTTTTTTTCGAGATCTCCATGTCACCATTTTTAGAATGTGCTGGAACTTCAATAAACCACATTTGGAGAAAGTGTCTCGATGCATGTGTGTGTGTGTTCGTGTGTGCAATGGCCTCCCAATTCAAACGTGTAAAATTCGAGAACGGTCTTTTAACTAGCAGTTGCTTTTTTTGTGTATTTTTTTTTTTCAAGAGCAACAATTTTTCTAAACGGAATAAATCATAAAAAAATACTTACGATATTGAATCAAACTTGTGAAATTTTCGAATAATATACCTTCGCGTTATTCGCAAAACACGAGTGGAATTTGATAAACGTGTCATTCGCAATTTTCCTTCACGTACTTAATTTTAACTCGAATTCAGCTACGGGCGAAAGCTTCTGAATTATGTGAGCGCGTAATTTTGTCAGCCTCCGGAGAAGTTGGACGGAAATGCGAGCCTGATGTAGTATACCATGAGTGGCACCTCGCCTCCTTATTCGCCTCCCCCTGCCACCCGCCGTTTCCGCTTCACCTCGCTCCAAAACACCAAAATGTGTTAGGACCGAGTCGCGGCTTCACGCCCGGTGAATCTCAATTTTATGCGGAAACTTGTGGACCAAGAATTTCGGGTCGTACCTCCAGGGTCTCCGGAGACCGTTCGGGCCCAGTCTGAAACGCACAATCGTCGACGAGCGAGATGAAGAAAAAAAAAACTGTTATCACGCAGTATCAGCGGAGATCGAAAAGATCAAGAACGAACGTGCATTCGAATTCGATGTACCGAATGGATATGCTTGGCACACGATCTTATTCGTTTCCATAACGAACCCATAACCTATCAATCGTAAAAAAAAAACTTTCTGTCCTTATCATTAAAAAAAATAAAAACGCATGAAACCGTAGGATTTTTTTTTCCGAGAAATCTATAAAACCGAGAATTTTCGGCATAATTTTACGGTAATTTTTAACTAAGGCATTATATTCCCTGATTTTTTCTAAATTTTAGGTTCGGTAGTTCCGAAATTAATAGGAGACGCGACTATATGCACTATTTTCGCATATTTTTTAGAATATCTTTTAAAATCGGTATATGCTATTCAAAAATATGAAAAAAAAATATATTTTCGTATTCCACGTAATAAGCCCGTTTTAATGATATCCTACACGATACATGGAATAAAAGAAAACAATGTCAAGATTTCGACCTTTGAATTTAAACGTACCTAATTTTCCATCTCTCTCATTCTCATGCAAACATTTCAAAGTTTGCAAGTTGCTAATTAGTGCAAAATATTTAGGTCAACGAGATATATCACTTTGCCAAATTTCAGATTCCTGCGTCGTACAGTCTCCGTCATAATGAGGTGGGCGACAAACGGGCATGCGGACAGACAGGCGAAAGAAAACCATACAAAATTAACTGAACCTCTTCCTTATCAATACCTATAACGTTACCTCATCAGTAACCTACATTCTACAGGCGATTATGCAGGTTAACGAAATATTTTTCATCATCACGGGGAATGATCCGAAGTGTATTGCGAAGATCGGTTCGTTTGTTGGAAAGCAACACGAAAATCAAGCGTTATTGGCACAGCGTACAATTTTCTCTAGTTTTTTTTTTTAATTTTTTTTTCGCACGCTGTCGTTTGTGTCGTGCATCCCTGTGACCGTATAATAACGCGGTGCGCACCGACGTCGCCCCCCGTTCCAACGAACGAGCTCGTGGGGCTATTCGCGAATGCTTTCCCTCGTGCGCGCATTCGACAAAGAACGATTTGCTTTATTATTCAAGAGCGATGGTTTGTTTGAAACAACACGGGGATTTGGTTTAGCATAGAGGCGACATGGGCCGCCGATGGACGGGGGGCGGGGGGGGGGCACGAATCCGTCGAAACCGTTTGAAAATTCTGCTGATCCCGTGAAAATGAAAATCCGCTACACAGTGAAACGGGGGAACCTCGTCGAACCGTGGTCGTGCAACGGTGGGCGGAAATGCGCCGGGAAGGGGCGAGGTTAGGGGGGGGGGTGGGGTTGAAGTTACGGCGGCTATTGATCCTCGGCTATGCGGTTTCGGCCGAGATTCTGTACCGCCGCCAGCTCGGCAACGTGGCCAGCAACACCCACCAATTGTCGGTACTTCGGTATCGAATATGTACATAGCGCTTTGGTATGGAGCGAAACCGGGTCTGCGTCGTAAATTCCACGATAATTCACGGTACCTTATTCCGGCACCATCCTCACCACCGATACACGAAATTATCATAAACGTGTGTGTGTGTGTGTGTGTGTGTGTGTGTGTGTGTGTGTGTGTGTGTGTGTGTGTGTGTGTGTGTGCGTGTGTGTGTGTGTGTGTGTGTGTGTGTGTGTGTGTGTGTGTGTGTGTGTGTTATGCACCACCCCAAGTCCGATGAAGATTTCGCGAGTAGCTTCGATATACAATCCTCAGGAGAGTTTCGTCACTCGATTTTACAACCGATCCAACGTGTGGGAAAATTTTGTTACAAACTTTTTCCGGATTTTTGTTAAAAATGCGAGACTAAAAACTTATTGCTTTTAAATTTTGAAGGCTATAACTTTTAAATTTGCAATTTGCTTACTCCGAATCGTTTACAGTTAACTAAGATTTCTCTACGAGAAAACAGTTTTTTTTTTTTTCAAATTCTTTGGCTTCCTCATAGAGGAATCTTCGTTCGCTATCCTGTGATTCGAAATAATTCTTCGATGATAGATAATAATATTCAATAGACCATAAAATCTTCAATGATTCAGTCATACAAACATTTGAAACACTGTTTCATCAAATGAAATGCTCAACCTCAAGCTAGATACGGTTTATTCGCTGTAAAATATTAAAATTCAATAAACGAACGAATTGCATCAACTAGTCGTCCACGATTTGGAATCCATTTGCCAGACCTTTTTTATAATCCATTTGCCAGACCTTTTTTTTTCTTTCGTTGTAGCATCAAACGAAAGTAACTAAAGCGATGTTACAGCAAGTTTCACGTGTACGAGTGTAAGTAAGTGGTTGAGTTGGTTATGATGAGTCGAGTGTATCAAGTTGGATATGAGAAAGTTGTTACGCCGTGTTGCGAGTAGCTCAACTCACTTGATTTACCAGTTGGTGGCGGTCGGGATTTCTCTGCCGGAAGAATCACCGCTTGTGACTCGCCCGACGTCCAGTACCCATAAACCGACGGGGGGGCCCTCGTAAAACTTAACCCACTTTCGTGATCCACTGGTTCGCAAGCTCACATAGCTTCGTACGTAACTACACCAACATCCGGCAGTAGCACTTTAGTTGAGTGGCCTCTGTTCATTAAAGTGTAGCGGCATCAACGTGTAGTCACGATACAGTATGTGTTGTATCTGTGTTAGTTCGCAAGTATCCGAACGCAGCAACGTCGATTTTCGGCATCATAAAAATTAAAAACATATGCATATATATGAGCGATGTCACGTGACTTCAGACACGATTAAAAAATCTTTTCACAAATAATTTTAAAAATTATTTAACGTATTTAACGTTCACGGACTAAGGGTTATTAATAGATTTTTTTCAGTTTATTTCTTTTTTTTCATGTGCTCCATTCATTTTACGCGAGTTCAAAAGCCTCCCTGAAAGAGGAATTAATGGCAATCAATGCTCGTTGAATCGCGTAAAACGATTGGAGCACATGGATAAAAAAACAAACTGAAAAAAATCTATTAAACCCACCCTCTCATCCCTCAAAAAATTCGAATCATAAAAACTAAAAGAAAACAGTAATTGTGCCGGAATTTGTTTATTTAAAAAAAAAAAAAACAATTTGAAGCGATCTCATGTTGAAATAAGATCCAACCTACGTGGATGCCCGTAACAACGGTCATTCGAATCGTCGTCGTCAAGTCGACCGGATGCACTTTACCCGTGACGAGCCGAAGTTGCGTATTCCGCGTGAGGCTGACACCAGCCGAGTACTGGTACCGACGTTCAACCCCGAAGAGACTCCTACCGTGCAAACATAAAGCAAACACAGCGAACAAAAGGATCCCAAAGGTATACGTCGGGACGCACGTACCGCGGTGATAGAATTCCATACACACATCCTGACTAACGTGCGGCTGTGCTCGCGGTTCTGCGGTGCGAGACTTTCGTCCACGAACCGAGGAGTAACGGGAATGAGTGGTGTGGGAGTGCGAGGAAGAGGGGCTGGGGGGGTAGGTCGCCCCGCGAAGAGCCCGTAGGAGTTCCGGTTCCGAGTCCGTGCGACTCTTTATGCACCGTCGACAAATGAAATTTCAACATTACCATGAATTAAAACCAACGTAATGCCACAAAGAAGAAATTACGAAAGCTCAACCTTTTTTTTTTTTCCATGGCTTCACTCACCGTCCATATCTCATATTTCAAGTTCACTCGTTGGCTTTTACCAAACCCCCTCAGCAACAGCCGCACTTTCTTCTACGGTCTTCCGTTTCACGTTCTTTCCGTTCTCCACTTTTTTTTTTTTTATTTTTTTTATTTTTTTTTTTCGCCGTCGAGGGTCAATACTCACCGTCTTCATCTCTCTTCCACACTCTCTCTCTCACTCGCTCTCTCTCGCTCTTTGCCTCGGTGTCACGTTTGCCTGGCGCTGGGTCCCATCCACGTTTTTGTTCCTCGGCTAATTAAGAATTTTCTTATGAAGCCCGATCCGACAAAGGCAAACTTTTCTGTCGCATGTTAACGAAAAAAAAAATAAAAAAAAAAACTTCACCCCCAAACCCCGACTGTTAACGATGTCAAATAATATATTTTTTTTTCTTCCGCTACCGCATTATTTTCAGTTTTCCCCCGACATTTCTTCGAATCCAAATACGATTTCGCGCGAATCAATCGGCATATCGTCGGGAATATCGATGTTACTGCTATGTTGGAACGGGCTTTCGGAGTTGGACTCCGAATTGCCGAGCATGGCCGATGACAAGACTCAAAGAAACTCGGAAAACAGTTGGAATTTAATTTTCGTGTTTTCTAACTTACGGCTTTCATGATTCTGATATTATATATTCTTGTTGCATTGCCCGTAAGCGACTTACCCTTTTGAATATATATATATATATATATATATATATATATATACTATATTTGCAGACACTTCGCAGGGCCCCCGTCGTCGAGGGTATAATTTCGAAATTTCTCGCTATTATTGTGAATCCTAAGTATTTTGAAACCACCTGCGCTCTCCCTAGCGGTCTCTTTTCATCCTCGCTCGTTACGTTTGGGGGGGTCGGAGGAGGGGGTCGACGAGGTTGCCGTCGCGTCTACGACCCCGCACCGAGTAACGTCGGATAACGGAAGAGACAAACAAAGTTCACACCGACACGTCCGTGGCCCGGGTCCTATCGCCGTCTCGAGATATCCAACTACTTGAGAACCCGAACTCGCTCGACCCCTCATAATTTATATTCATTAGGCAAAGCTCTCACGGCGGTACAAAAGTTACAGTGTCGAAAAGTTCGAAAAGAAATAATATATAAATGTTGTTATTATTATTATTATTATTATTATTATTATTATCTCTTTTTCGTCTCGGTAAATTTTTCGAGCTTTCTGATACCAATTGGCTTTTATAGCTTGATAAAAGGTGGAATTACAACAATGCCATCATGGGGAAATGCAAAATTTCATTGGCACAATTGTGCGAAAACTGTGATTGTAAAATTGAGCAGAGGTTGAAATTCCGAACGTTCGGACCGAACAAAATTCAGAACGTGCAATGCTTCGAAACGTATGCCGATGTTTCGAACGTACAGCATTCCAAACAACCACCGGTCGATGTTGGATATATGCTATCCGTAACTTTCTGGTGGGAATTTTGATGTTCTACAACATTGTTTATGTGCACTCATAGTCTGGAGAGCGTTGTTCAGGCATGGTTTGGACAGGAATATAAAAGTGTATCGAAGGAAATCAATTTTTCTTTTTTCGAAATATCCAATTAATTTTTTAAACGCATTTTGTTTGTAATAAAGTAAATGGCCCAGTTACTGACACTCGAAGAGCATCGGTGTCGGATTTTTACAAGTTATTGACGCGTGATATAGCTCAAATGAAAAGTTACGGTTTTAACACCTGCGTTACGGCTCTCTGAATGAGATTCATCTATCAAACAAGTGAAATAATTAATATTTATTAATATAATAATTCTTTATGACACGCTGTGCGTAAAAGTGCGGTTTTACGCTCACTTCGTTCGCTTCAAACCGCATTTACACACCTTGTGATATAAAAATCCGTATACAACACTTGAAAATAAATTTCAGCAGAACTTTTCATTCGTTCGATTTCACTTTTATTCCCCTGTACTTCTTCTCACGTACGCCTTCTGAAAATTGAAAAATCCAGCGTTTGGACGGGGAGATCAGAATGCATTGATTGTTTATTATTTCAATTTGATTGCAACAATTGAAATGTTTACACGGTCGTGAAATTTGTACGGTAGTATCAACGCCAAATAGATTTTAGCGCTATTTAAAAAACCAAGTCAAAATTTTCAACTCCATTTCAACTTCCTTCAACATCACTTTGAGGCGAAGAAGGTTGAAGGTAAAACGAAGCTGGAAGCAATTCTTATGTGCGTTTCAACTTGAAGAACTTAACACCCTAAAAACCGGCAGTTATTTCCCATCATTCGAGTTTGGAGGGTGAAACGTAGGTGAAATAACAAATGTGAAAATATTGACTCTCACTCGGAAAGCGAAAAGAAGGTGAAATAACGAGAGAAAAAGTTTCACCCTCACTCGGAATTAATTTGAGAATTTGGTTTTTAGCATGCACTTGAAACTGCGTATCTAAATATCATAAAGATTCCAGAAAGTGAAGCTCGAAGCTGTCCGATAATTGGCGTTTTCACTCACAAACATATGTTCTGAATTTTATCCCTTCGAAGCATCAACACTCGAGGCATTTTTCGTTCTGCACATTGATCGTCCTAAATTTCAAGCAATAATTTTTTTTTTACCCGAAAAATTCGCCACTCGAGATTAAATGTTCAGTGATAAAACGTAGGGAAATGAAATAATAATTATCGTGTACTCCAAAAATCGTTTCAGTAGTCAAACTGTCCTTTCCTTCATTTTTTGGAATTACTCGAGTGTTTTGGTCCCGCTGGGCGAGATAAGCGAATCCGGCGCTTGACGACGGTTGGCAAGTGGAAAAACGAAGAGACGTACCATTTTTGGATGAAGCGTCGCAACGTCCGTGGCGCATTGAAAGCTCGAATTCCATCGGAATATTCGTCGGATATGGGAGCTTCGAGCTTCGTAACGGGTCAGCACATGAAAACCGAAGTTAGTTAGACAGAACGGTCTCGATATAATAACATAACCTGTGCGCGCCACCCACGCGTATCGAACCAGCTGCGGCTCCTGGGGCTTAACGGTTCGCTCTTTACGTTCTCATTCCGCCGGAATGGTTACTCGTTTGAACTCACGACCTCATTGTTAAGGACCGCTTTAGCGCGACCCCTTCGGACCAAACTGAATCACCGACAGCGTTGGGGGATACAGTCGAGTGTTTGATAATTCCGCCTTCCCATGCTTCCACCACTCTTGCGACCCATTGGTCGTCACCTACGACTGTCAAACTTTTTTTTTTTCGTACATCACGGCTCGATGCTATTTTTTTGTTTGGCAATTTTTTTGCCAGAATTTTTACTTCACTGAAATCGAATGCACAAACTCAGGCAATGAGTTCCAAATAAAATAAATAAAATAAATAAAATAAATAAAATAAATAAAATAAATAAAATAAATAAAATAAATAAAATAAATAAAATAAATAAAATAAATAAAATAAATAAAATAAATAAAATAAATAAAATAAATAAAATAAATAAAATAAATAAAATAAATAAAATAAATAAAATAAATAAAATAAATAAAATAAATAAAATAAATAAAATAAATAAAATAAATAAAATAAATGAAATGTCGGTGATCATCATCTTTGAGATTGTAGAATAATTTTAATTCTATAATCCTGCGAAAAAGTTTTGTCGAAACTGAAAAACTTAACTTTTCCGACATCATCAAATCTGATTTTATGCCAAGATGTCTGCACGACAACCGTAATGACCATTATTTTTCGTGCACACGAGCTTCGTGGTTAAAACTTGTTGTGTTATATGATATTTTAGCACACTTTGAAATACGTTGCAGGCTCTCGTCCACGTAGTGTCTATTGCAGAAACGGCGGTGGGTGTGGTACGCTCGTCAAGCAGCGTTACGAACAGTTTTCGCAAGCTCAAGCCGCTACACGTCGTGTCCTCGAGTCGGTACAGATGCTTGCTTCCGTAAAACGCCTTCCATACGTACGCAATGGTGCCTCCTCCCCCTCCCCAACCGCCCCCCCCCCCCCTCCCCGGCCTGGGTCGAGTGAACGAGAAGTTTATGTACGTGAGCAGTTGGTTACCGTGCAAAAGCTTTGGGTTTAACAAATGGAAATACGGAAAAGTTTCGGGTCTACTTCGGAGAAATGAAGGAGTTGTGTGCGCGCCGAGAAAGAGGCGAGAGAGTTGTTAGCGAAAAGGGCCGCTTCAATAACGCCCAGCACTTAACAGCTTTCACGAATGGGCGTTCGGTATCATGAAACAGTAATTATTTCCATCTACAACGTTCCACCGTCACTATATCGACTATACGGCAGCATTAAGGAGCTTACCCGGTGCGATCGTGTTGAATTGATTTTTGGAGATTGAAAAAAAAAAAAAAAAGAAAAAAAACCCATCGTACTAAATACATATATTTAAAGTGTGGCGTTATATTGAAAAGCATTTTGTCCAATTACGAAAAACATTTCGATTGAATATATAAGAAATGAGTGGTTTAACAGTTCAATGAATTTTCGGAATCATTTTTTTCAATTAACGAATTGCGGTGTTTCTAAAAGTAGCGTTT
The DNA here is from genome assembly GCA_963662125.1 of Diplazon laetatorius. Lineage (NCBI taxonomy): Eukaryota > Metazoa > Arthropoda > Insecta > Hymenoptera > Ichneumonidae > Diplazon > Diplazon laetatorius. The sequence continues at coordinate 1,554,900 of OY759159.1, forward strand.
GACTGTTCCAGAAAGCACGATCGTTTTATACTCTGCAAAATGACGTTTTTGAACGAATTTAAATATATAAGATGATGGTTAATAAGAAATACCGACAAATAAAGGTATAAAAACATCGATGAATTGTCGGTGTTGAGACAGTCAATTATGACCTCGACATGAAGTAGGATCTGATATATAATTTATCCGTTTTCGATGAAATTTCTCCTAATCGGCGTTGGGGCCGAAAGGTTTGTGTCCTCAAAATGGTTTTCATCATATTTTAATCGTCTTCGAAAAAAATTGAAAAAAAAAAAAAACAACGATGATGCCACACGTGAACCAAAGGGTTCAAAACGACGTATCGCAAGTTGTTACTCAACAAATTACGACAGCTCCCGGGTGGTGTCGATGCTCAAGCCCGAACGAGTGAGAGAAGTTTGAAGAGCGGATGTGGACGAGTCCCTTTCGATACTTAATCAAACTGGCAATAGTTGTCGGGCAGCGAAGCGTTATTATTTTGTTACGAGTCGATATTTTACGTCAACTACGGCGAGGTTTTTTAGATACGAGTTCGAGAAATGTCTACCAGCCCGACATCGACACAGCCGGCCGAGCTTGAGTCGCTTTTCCGGTGAAACGGGAGAGTGATAAGTATATATATATATATATATATACGGTAAACAGAAGCGACGCGACACTACGTTTCGATTTTATTTTCCGGCTCGGTGTAGCCAGACTGGCGAACCGGAGATTGCGAAAAGTGACGATAAGTCGTGAGCCATCAAGCTCTCTCTCTCTCTCTCTCTCTCTCTTCATCCTCTCACTTTACCGTCATGGTCGGTTAGCAACTTAAAACCAGATAAGTGAGAGAAGCGAAACGAGAGATAAAAAAAATGAATGGAACGAAAATATATGTTTGAGTAAAAGCTTCGGGAGAAATGCAACTACGAGTGAATCAAGATGATCACGGTATCGTATGATTTTCAGATGTAACCGGAAAATCATGGACATTCATCTTTGGGCAGTCGGACATGATATTTTTGACTCAATATGTCGTTATTCGGATGACATAGGAGACACGTTGTACAAACGGATGTTGATGATGAAGCTGACTCATACGGTCAAATGAATCTTGCCACTTTCTGCAACCAAAAGTACAAGACTCGTACGTATGGTCGATGATTCGAGAATTGCGTGGTATCGTCGAATTTGCATTACCAGCCAGTAATGTATGAAAGTTTCGAGATCTTGGATTTATCGAGTTGCGCTGTGTGTCCAATGGTCTAACCGATCTAACCCACATTCGGGAGCCGTGCATTACGTTTCGACAAGACTTGCCACTCGCACGTCGCTTTAAAATTTCAGCCGGTTGAGATGCACGAGTGACTTCTGAAATCCGGTGTGAAAAGATCGTTCGATAAATCACGTAGCGGAATAATTCTACGTTGCACAGTTGCCTGCATTTAAAAGGCAGAATCCTGCTTTGGAAGGCACGGAAAATCGATTTTTTTTATTGCTTACAAATATTTCTAATGGATCTAAGAATATGTATCGAAATTTATAGGGACTAATTGACAAAAAGTCCTCATCAGATTTTAATGAAAACACTTAAGCTGCAAGTTGAATATCCGGAGACCATTTTGGGCACTTGAAAGTAGAGATCGGGAGCATGTGATAATAATAATAAGCAAATAAAGATCGGGAAACGCAATTTATATTAGGAGTTGGTCGTGATCCAGTAGACATGGCAACGTTGCGCGTTTCTCATCGTCTCTCTTCCTGTCTAATCGTCATCATAACACGCGACGTTGCCATATCAAAGTACTAGGTACCTCAATCAGGAGATGGTGTAACTTGGGCTTTCTTTGACTCTTACAGTTTGGAGGATACTACCTTAATTAAGTATCGACATTTTGGCCAAATTTCCGTATATGTCAAATGAATTTGGTTATACGAAAATTGCAAGGTTTCACAATAGAACGATGTTTCAATTCAATCTAATAGAAAATTTTCAGTGTGAATATGGCTCAAGCGTCGTCAATGGTACTTGATACTAGACACGTTGTATCTTCGTTCATTCGTTATACTCCACCCAAGTGAGTTGGAAGCTTCTCGTCCTGATTAACATCTCGAGGGCACACCTCCGGAATATCGTGTGCACCAGACTCCGCGTTAAAACACTCGCGACATCGTCATCGTCGTTGGAAACGTCGCGTGACGAGTTCATGAATAATCGCGAAACCGTCGAAGCAACAAAAGAAGGGGAAGACTGAAAACGTTTCATCGGCCTCTAATTTTCGTTCATTCGACGTTGCCGTGATTTCGTGCGCAATTATTTACAACTTTCGGAAAACTTTGACGAGAACGTTGCCATTAATTTTACGCACCACTAATGACGAGCTAGAAACTGTTTTGTTCTTACCTTTTTTTTTGTATTACGTTAAAGGTGATCCGGCATATTTCTCGCTCGTTCTCTTTTGCCTCTCTTGTAGTCATAGCAAATATCAGACGAGCGACAAAGATAGCACATCATCTTAAGTACTGCCGAGCGAGGCTGATGAAGAAATTTACTAACATCAAACCAATGAATATCGTAATTGTGTAAACCAATGAATAGAATTTACAAGTCGATAAACTGGGTGTGACAAACTTTTCTGTGACGCGAAAAACTACTATGACTTGTCAAAATTTTATCGCGGCAGTGGTGCAACTGTTCCACCAGAACGATGCCCCACCCCCCTCGCCCCCTTCCGGAGATATAGGCACTGCGGACTCTTACCCGCTGCGGGCGGTTACCCCGAATGACTCTGGGGCTTAGGGAAAGACTCAGAGCTACCATCTCGTGGTCGAGCTTGGAAACTGTCGTTTCCGAGCTGACGAAAAAATTGAAAAAAAAAAAAACTTGCCCACAATTCACGACGCGTTCATTGTCCTAATTTTTCAACGAGTGACAATGTGCACGAAGCTGAAAAAAAAAAAAAAACAATATACACAAAATAAGGTTGAAACAATAAAAGGGGTTTATCGAGGTGGTTAATATAATAGTGAATCGGCGGGTCTTCATAATGGAAGAAGATCTGAGTTTTTAATTTGTATTCAGCCTGAGGCCATGACGCATCGCTCGTCCAAGCGGTCTACGTGAATGATAAAGAAGCTGGATTCTCATCCTCCTTCTCATTTCATCTTCATCATTCTGTCTCACGGGCCTCAATGTTTCTCCTCACAACTCTCACCCTCGCTCATCTAACGCGCACTCGCTCTCTCTTCATTCTCGAGTTCTTCGCCCGTCTCTTCATAACCTCCCCCGCCCCCCCCCCCCGCCTCCGTCTTTTCGCGCTCGTTCACATTTTTCTCGTCATTCGGGCTTTCGTGGTATTCTCATCTTTAACCCACTACTCTCAGTCCCCATGCTTCTCGTTGGCTGTCGTTAAAAGTTTCCGCTTTCGCACTCCCGTTACTGTTACCGTACGGCCAACCCCTCGTATACCGCTGTCCAGACGCTTGTTACGCGATCCCCCGTATCACTCTTTTACTATTAAGAAAATGAGAAATGCGATGCAGCTACGAACTTGACGCTGAAATTGCTTGAGAATTAAATTTCTCGTTGCATTCGCGAATAACAAACGCTGAAGAGAGCGAGAGAGAGAGAGGAAGAGTGAGGAAGAGTGCTGCTTCAATAGTTAATCATTAAAGATCTTTTTTTCAGCTGAGGTGAAACGTTAACATCCTTGCTTCTTTACGTTAGACGTAAAGAAGCAAGGATGTTAACGTTTCACCTCAGTCCGTCTGTAGGCTGACCGTATTTGGAAACTAACGGAAATTTTAGGTAAAATAACTAAATCGACCGAGGGGTTTCCGGAATGGCAGGGCTAAGCTACCATCCGGGTCAAATTGACCCAGTGTATCGAGACTGTCGCCACAGGACGTCAACGGACGGCTATAGAATTGTTCGCAATATCATTGATTTTGCAGCCGCGACCCAGTGATGGCCTATCATTGGCAACAGAGGGTTGATGCATAAAACGGGTATCCCAGTGTCCCCCAAAATTGGGGGTCCTCCTCTTGCACGATTGCTGGTAACCAAGTGCTGACCAAGTGTGACGCCAGTTACTATCATTGACGTTTTCTTTATGAGTGAATAAACCATAGTGTCGAACAGACACGATGCTTTCAAACATTAAAAGCAAAACCAGCAAGTTTCATGCTTTGAATGTAGCAGGCAACGTGTCGTCGACCTCTGAAATATACCTTATTTATGACCGAAGCTCATCGTCACTCGTGCATGTCGTGACAGAACGCACGGGCACAGCCGTGTGTAACAAGCACTTACAGCGCACTGCCGCAACTCAATACTCGTGTGCACCGACAAACGTTTGCCACCCGTGTTCCACACTCGGTGACGATAATCGATTACAAAGCAATGGAAAATCCTTTTCATTGGGAAAAACGTTCGTCCACCGCGAACCAACGCGCATCCACGGTAACCACAGTGACCTCGTTTCCACGACCCTGCCGTGATACTGATCACCCTCTGTGAAAATTCTGAATATCAATAACGCCCTCGATGCATCATAATTCCATTGCGATTAAAAATGATCGGCCAATCGTTGCAGTACGCTTGTGCATTACAATCGATGTGAAACCCTTGTCATCGTGATAAATTGCAGCGAGAGTCCAATGAGACGCGAAAACTGTTGAGGTTCATAGATTGCGAGAGGGTGAATTTATATTCAATCTCTTACAATTATAGGAAATGTCGTACGCGTATCTATTTGTGTTATCCCCCCCCCGTCACCTCCCCTGCCTATCACTCGCCAAGTTGGATGTCTCGCCTCCGGGTTAATTTCTGGTACCAAAATTGTTCATAGCGCAGTGCCAGACTAGCGAGGGTCAAACTATATATATTCCCTTGATGCACATAGGTACTATCTGTCTATATATATATATATTATACATACGGACGAAATATTGGTATCGACGGGCAAGTTGGAGCTTCGAGAAAAGTAAATGGCTATATGTGCCGAATACCCGAGCCAGGTGAAAGTTCACGGTAAGCGTGTCTGCGACAACCCCCGAAGCCGACGGACATAGGCGTGGAAGCCATTGTATGATGTACACCAGGACACGGTTATACACGTACAATTTATACAGATGGGTGTGTGGCAATACCGAAGCAGTGCACGGACCCACGACACAACGTGCTCATAGATATGCAAATGTCTACATACCCGCGCCCATACTTTCCCCTCGCCCTCCACCGACCGGAAGTAGTACTGTCCGGCGCAAGTGTAACCCCCCCCCCCCGCGTCACCGGGGGAAAACACCACGAGTCGGCGACCCCTTCCCATTTCGAACGTCGAAGATTGCAAATATTTGTTGCATTATGGCCTCTATAAATTCTGAAAATCAATAGCCGGCTGGTAGATCTTCGTGGCCGGTTTCGTGCCGATCGAGTGGTACCGACGGGGTTCAACGGGGTTCGAGTATGTATGTATATAACGTACGTTCATACCATTGTACGACGGGTCCACCACGGCTATTGTCCATTCGACCACTCGAAACCGCCGTATCTCTGTCCAGTCTCTCTCGTTCTATCACACTCCTTTCCGAATATCTCTGTTCAACGATATATGTATATATATATATTATATATATATATGTATATATATGTATAAGCCTCACGATCTTCTCCGAAACTGCCTTTTATGTTTCACGAGAGGAAGCCGAACGCCGCACTAGCTATCGCTGTATATATATATATAGACATATATATCTATATGTATCTCCACATCCCAAACGGCAAATGCCTTTCTCGACTATCTGCAGCTACAAAAGCAATAACAGTTGCTCCCGAGACGTGAAATGTCTACGACTTAGATATGTGTATATACATATATATATGTACAGGACTAGTACGCAGATTCGAAGTGCCGGTAACAGATGCTCAGCCAAGTCGGCAGCCAAACGGAAACGGGAATCATTGGTTGATGGTCCGAATTTATCGACCATAAGTTATCCAGATCCGATGAATCATCAACTTCTATCTCCAACATCTTACTCAATAAGATAAATAATTCGCGACAGTTCAAGATAAGGAGTCTATCCAAATTACCCGTCGGGTGGTTAGTATTTTTTGATTTTTTCATTCCTTTGTATGGCAAGACGTTGTAATTTGTATGGTTTTCTCGGTCCGTTGAGAAAATAACTCTCTATAATTCTAATTTGCATGAGCCAAAAATTTCATTGACCAAAATAATCTGTCAAGCTGCACGAACGCAATATTCGGCTGCATGTGAATTTGAGGTAATGCAATAAAATTCATTCAGAACTGAAGGTAAATTCAGGGTTTCAAAAATATTTGAAAACAATGGTTTCCCCACAGATACTGACGGATGAATGTCATATTTGTCGAGGTCTGGTTAGCAAAACAAGGCCAACGAAGACTATATCCACATCCGGCCGATACACGGCACGAAGGGTCGTGCGACCTCGTCTCCCGACTATCTGCCGTGTGTCCTCTCGCGTGTACGCCACCATCCGGTGTTTGGTAATTCCAGAACGACGTTGAAACCGTCCAACAATGGTGGCGGTAATGCCTACGTCAACCGTCAACTACTTGATTGCGTATTGTTGTTTGCATTGTACCCTCATAGCCCGGGCCTTTGCCCGTGAACCTACCCTACCCTTCCACACAACGTCACTCCTTCTCCTCCTCCTCTTTTGCTCTCTGTCTATCTTCGCATCCCCGTATCTTTCGTCCACAGACAGCGTCTTGTCCGGTCTGCGCCATAGCCGTTACAATTATTCCATCTACCTCTCTCATTCGTTTGTCCATTTTCCTTACTCGTTAAAGGACCCTGAAATGACGTCCAAAAAAGTTTTATGAGCATTTTCATGTCGACGTGTTCAAAATTTCCGAAAATGCGCAGAAATAACATTTGCATGAAATGTCTTGATGGATGTATGTGTGTGTGTGTGTTTGTGTGAATGGCCGTGATGAACTTTCTTCTTACAAACGGATTTCGCATTTCATACGATTCTGCACAATATCTCCCCAGTATCTCCACGACCGCCCACGTTTAGAATATACGAAGCGTCATAACTACACGGATTCTCATAAGCCGAGTTTGTCTTTGATACGATGACATCCAGGACCGTGAGAGGTCAAGAGCCGAATCCAATTATGAGGATCCACTCGATGTAGTACATCTATACATACCTCTCATATATATATATATGTCTATCAAACGAGTATATAAATAAATCAACCGGGAATCGCTTTGCATCGAGGCAACAGACGACGTGGATGAAGAGCCACGAGGACAAGTGCTTTGCAAATGGATCACGTAGTCGTCCAATTAATGGCGTTATGATACCGTGGAGAGAGCATAACTTATTTGTGCGCGTCTTGCTCGGCAAAACGCGAGAAAATGAGTCTGGCTCCAAACCAACATCTCCGCTTCCTCCGTTCTCCGCCCCTTCCCTCGTCCCTTCGCTCTCTTCCGGGCCGCCGGGCTCTTCATCCTCCATTTCTTTGCTCGACTTTCCTCATCCGCCGATATCTCCACCACCACCGCGGGACGTTGGCATCGTGATTTCTCCGACTTAATATTGCGACGGGATTCGACCACGTGAGACTGAAAAGCGAAAATGGAAGACACCCGAGGCACCGACGAGGGAATCCCCTCGTCGGTAGTTTGACGACGCTGCCACGGATACGGCGAGGAGCGTCGGCGGGGGTCGGCTTCTTTGCCCCCTTCTGCCGGCTGTTGCGAGTGTAGCGTAGCCCGGGTAACGCGGCCCGGGGTTGGGGAATATAACGACAACGACGGAGACTACGACGACGATAACGACGTTGAAGAAAACGCATTTCTTCAAAGACATCAAAGAAAAAACAAAAAAAAAAAACATTCCGTCGGGTGATGCTGTGTCGGGCGGACCCTCGGCAATTACACGTAAGACACGAAAGGGTCCGATGAGAAGGTGGTTGGAAAAAGAGATGCGAGCAATACAACATCAACGTTGAGTGCGGTATGAGCTCGGGCCAAAGGGTCCAAGGATCTCCCTGAAGTAACTCCACCTTCGCGCTCAACCGCATCTCGGCCCCACAGCGTCAAGTATATATATATATATATATACTCCGTCCCAACGCCCGTTCCACCAATCCGTTATCAACATCATCGTACAGCGATACAACTTCGTTCGACCCCAGGTCGACATCGAAACGTGCTTTGTCATCATCATATAATCCTGTAATTTTTCCCTCGAAGTTGAATAATAATAATAATAATAATAATAATAATAATAATAATAATAATAATAATAATAATAATAATAATAAGACCGCAGGGGAGGGCATCGAATGCCTTACGTGTATGGCACACACGCGGACCCTAGCCAAACCACTATAGGGTTAACCTCCCTATAGTGTGTTTTTTAGGTTTTCAACGACGAAGAAGAAGCCTCGGACAGGCGGTGCCACGGTCGGGAACACCGCCTGAACCCTACACCCGATCAACCCAACTCCACGGACACGGCTACGGAAACGGACAACGAGACAGCACCAGCTAGTAGTGTTTTGCAGGATCTTATGCCTGCAACCACCCTAGCTGGACACCGAAGACAGCGGATGAGATGGTCAGACCCCATCAACCGACACCTCATCCTCTGCTACTACCGAATAACTAACTTAGGAACTAATAGAATTTCATACCGTTCACAATTACATACCGCATTCATCCACACATTCCCAGAACTCCACTTCATCTCAGAACAACGTCTAGCAGATCAAGTCAGAACCATCTTTAGAAACAATAGAATACCACAACCAGAACTCGACAACATCAAACAACAGGCCCGTCAATTACTAGAACGAACCAGTTCACAATCAAGAGAACAAACAGAAAATAATCAGCATCAACAAACAAACAGACACGAACACGAACACGAACAAGTAAATTCAACTGAACAACCACAGACAGAATTTCAACAACAACAACAACAACAAATACAAACACTACAAGACCTAACACAAAGAACAGAAATAGAAGAAAAATTCGAACTGACATTCATCCAATACGAAAACGCGAACACAGACACCAGACCGTTCATACACAGACTACCAAACAACCAACACATCGAGAGGACAATAACACAGATCAATACAATCATACACAACAAAATTAACGACGATACAACTATGGAAGACCTCCAGCTACTAATCTACACCGGAGCACTCACGACAATAAGAATACACAACACACAGAAAGAAACAAACACGACTAACGGACCTCAGAAACACATAACGCCAGCTTGGCAGCACAGACTACAGAACAAAATACAAAAACTAAGAAAAGAAATCGGTCAGCTAACACAAATCATATCGGAAAGAATATCAAACAAGAAGCAAAAAACAATACAAGTCAAATCGAAACAAGAAGCAATAGAACTGTTAGACGAAAAAAAACAAAAATTACAAGCACTAGCCAAACGACTTAGACGATACAAGAAAAGCAATAACAGAAGGAAACAGAACCAAACATTCAACACTAATCAGAGAAAGTTTTACCAAACACTAACCGACACAAAGATCACAGTAAACCAACCACCAAACATAAAAGACGTCGAACACTTTTGGAAAAACATATGGTCAAACCCAACGCAACACAACCAACACGCACACTGGATACAGACAGAAACGGACAAATACAGTACAATACAACAGATGCCCGAAATAACAATCACACAAGAAGACGTAACTAGAACAATCAATGCCACGCAGAACTGGAGGGCACCCGGGAGAGATAAAATAGCAAACTTCTGGCTTAAGAAATTCACATCAACGCATTCACCTCTAACTAAACTTTTCAATAAGTACATGACCCGACCACATACAATGCCACACACACTCACACAAGGAACGACATACCTGAAACCGAAAGACGCAACAGACACAACGAATCCCGAAAAATACCGGCCCATAACCTGTTTACCGACAATATACAAAATACTAACTTCTATCATTACACAAAAACTTACCGAACACACAACACACAACAACATAATTAGTGAAGAACAGAAAGGATGTTGCAAAGGAGCAAGAGGATGTAAAGAACAGTTAATAATAGATACAGAAATAACACACCAGGCCAAAATCAAACAAAGATCAATGCACTTTGCATACATAGACTACAAAAAAGCTTTTGACAGCATACCTCATTCATGGTTAATTCACATATTAAAAATATATAAAGTCGATTCCAAATTAATAGATTTCCTGGACACGATAATGAAAAACTGGAGCACTACACTGACCATTCAAACAAACACAGACAATATAACATCACAACCGATAACGATCAGACGTGGAATATATCAAGGAGATTCACTAAGTGCTTTCTGGTTCTGCCTGGCATTGAACCCTTTATCTACCATACTAAACAAGACAGACTACGGATACAAAATCACTGGAACACACCCACACAAAATCACCCACCTACTATACATGGACGATCTCAAACTATTAGCAGCGACAAACCATCAACTTAACCACCTACTCAAAATAACAGAAACTTTCAGCACAGATATAAACATGACGTTCGGAACAGACAAATGCAAAAAGAACAGTATAATTAGAGGAAAACAAACGAAACAAGAAGACTACATACTCGACGACAACAACAATAACAATCGCATAGAAGCAATGGACCATACAGACGATTACAAATACCTGGGCTACAGACAGAAAATAGGAATTGAACCCGCAATAATCAAAGACGAACTGAAGAGACAATACAAACACAGACTATCTAGAATACTGAAGACAGAACTAACAGCGAGAAACAAAACGATAGCAATCAATACATTTGCAATACCGATACTGACATACTCTTTTGGAATAGTAAACTGGAGCAACACAGACCTAGAATCGCTCAACACCCTCACACGTTCAGAATGTTACAAACACAGAATGCACCACATCCACTCAGCAATAGAAAGATTCACAATAGACAGAAAAGACGGAGGACGAGGATTTATTGACATCAGAAACGCTAACTACAATCAAATAGACAACCTTAGAAAATACTTTATACAACGAGCACAAACCAGCGACATACACAAAGCAATCATCCACGCAAACACATCAGCCACACCACTAAAATTCAATAACAACACATACAACCCTACAGACAATATTATAACGACGGACGTAAAGAAAGAAAACTGGAAACAAAAAACACTGCACGGCAAACACCCACACCACCTGACACAACCATACATTGACGAACAAGCATCGAACATGTGGCTCAGAAAAAGCAATATTTATAGTGAAACCGAAGGATTTATGACCGCAATTCAAGACCAAGTCATTAACACCAGATACTACAGCAAACACATAATCAAAGACCACAACACAACGACAGACAAATGCAGACTGTGTAATAACCATATAGAAACAATAGACCACATTACAGGCGGATGTACAATATTAGCGGGCACAGAATACATTAGAAGACACGATAACGTCGCAAAAATCATCCATCAACAACTGGCCATAAAACACAACCTCATACAAGAACACACACCCATATACAGATACCAACCACCGAACATACTTGAAAACAGACACTACAAATTATACTGGAACAGAAGCATCACTACAGACAGGACAACACCACACAACAAACCAGATCTCACGCTCATACACAAGCTAGAGAAAATCACCCAACTCATTGAAATATCAATACCAAACACCGGAAACATACAAAAGAAAATAGGAGAAAAAATAGAAAAATACATTCAACTAGCCGAAGAGATTAAAGACATGTGGCACCAGGAAAAAGTCGAAATAATACCAATCATCCTATCATCTACAGGAGTCATACCACACGATATTCACAGATACATTAGAGCCATACAACTTCACCCAAAAACATACATTCAACTACAAAAATCCGTTATTATAGATACGTGCTCACTAACTCGAAAGTTCCTAAATGTACTATAAGACTCATGTATTAGATTAGCTTAAATGTAATATAATATACTATAAGATTCATGTATTATATTAGCGTAAGTGTAATATAATGTAATTTAACAGTTGTAAAGAGAACACGCTTGACTATGGTCCGCGTGTTTCTCTACTAAACCACCGGACAAAATATGTAAGTCCGAGAAAAATGGAATAATAATAATAATAATAATAATAATAATAATAATAATAATAATAATAATAATAATAATAATAATAATAATAATCGTCAACGCAATATCCAAAGAATTCATCATCCCATCAATTGCGCTTTAGCCGGAGTTCTGGAAGCACATTTATCGGCGATCTATTTTTCTTTTCTTTTTCCATTGTGGAGTAAATAAATAAACGGTAAGCCGAACGGCATTGGCCTTATTTGTTCACTTTATTTCACGCGTCACGCTTCGTCGCACCGGACGATGATATTAATTCTGCCATAGTCCGACGCCTTTCCGATCGAGCCTCAGCCCATTACCCCATGATCACGATGGTGATGCGGAGCTTAATAAACCCGTCAACGATCGATAAACCCGATACGCCCCGCCATCATCATCGAGTCTCTCTACTCGTGAGAAATATCAAATGGATATAAGCACAAGCTTTTAATCTCCACCCCTTTGACGCGCGATTGCCCATCATCTGGTTATCACACCCGCATAGCGATATTGTGGATCTTCCTCATTTCTAATAATTTTCTTTAATTTTAGTATAAAGCATTTTCCAGAATAGTCCGTGTTAACGAACGAAATTTTGAAATTATCGAAATCGAAAACAAATTAACTGGATGAGTTATATTCCACATCGAAGGACCCATATCGACGCGTTACTCGTCAAGAGTAATGATCATGTACTGCTTATGTATGAATCCGTCAACGCTTATTCCTTTGGACGAGACCTCGGAATTATACATTTTCCGACTTGGCTCGAAACTAAACGTGAACTCTCGGCGATTCAAAAGTTTTCGGCTCGTGTGCCCGACTGTGCGCGAAACTAAGGTCCGTAGTGAATGGGTTGTATGAGTTTGGAAGACGAAGCTAATGGCAAGCAGCAAAGCCCACGAGCGCGAAATCTTGAAACGCTGTGAGCCGAGCCGCGGAGATATTTAAGTTGGAGTTGTCATGGGAGTTGTCCATAACCGGTGTGTTCAGTTGGCTAGACGACAAAAGAGATGGAAGAGGATGGCGAGGGTAATTGAAGGGTGAACGGAGCGAGATAGACGGTGTGTGGACTCTTCGAGGAGAAGGTATCGGCTTTTGCCGAGGGTCGCCGCACCGACGTCCGCTATGAGTTTTCAGGACAAAGGAAACTTGCCTCGTACGTTAAGTCGCAGACGTGCCGTGACACATACACACCCCGAAGAACGACGGTGGGGGGGCGCTGCTGCGGCGAGCTTGGCTTGTCTTTGCTCAGACAAACGATCCGGAAGCGAAGTCGTTTATTTCTTGCATACGTTCCATCGCTTATGCACCAAATGACTTATCGGTTGTTTTTTATTTTTTTTGGAAAATTGACAAATAAACGCAACGCTTTCACCCCACGAAGAACTGTACTGAAACGATCTTTTTTATTTCACCAGACTTCCGCAATATTTAGGATCTGGACAACATCGGGTGGGGCTTGAAGTTCAGAATGAGCAATGTTCAGAAAGGCCAAAATTTCGAAAGCCCAATGCTTCGAACGACAATGTTACGAACGGTCGCGGTGAAGAATGAAATTGTTTCGAATGGTCAAAATGTCGAATCGCATTGTAGCCTACGTACAAGAAAGTGTGCCCACTGTAGGTGGAAACAGGTGTGATTGATACCAAAATGTACGACCGAAATGATCACAAGGTAGAACCTTAGCTTCTACGGAACCTCAATGAGTATCAAATCTGCAATTGCGTAAGAACTGACGGCGTATACTTACGTGGATATGCACAGTTGTTAACATTGATGCGGATAACGTGTCGTCTGTTCGTCGCCGGTCTGTTCTTCGCATTAAAATAATTCCCACTGTGCAAAAAATCGATCGTTGCGTCGATATAGGTAGGTACAAGCGTACGTGTATTTCACACCCACATTTTCATCCACTGACTCAAATCGAATCAACTGCGAGTCGCGATACATATACTCCGAGCCAACTGCCGCGAGGGTTTCCGCTTGTTTGATCGCGGACATTATTGCCACGACGCGCGAGATACCAATCCAAAACGACTTCATTCGACGCCATCGAGCACTGATAATAATAAGCCCATTACCCGCACGTTTTCCCACATTACGTATACCGAGAACGTGATTTTATGTGTAACGTCGACGGTGAATATGTTAACACGCCAAGCGTTTGCCGGTTCAACGGGGTCTCTCACGACGCCTCGAGTGCAAGGGATGAAAGTGTGTATAACGTACCCTCGCTCTCTCTCTCTGGGGTGGCAATATCAGCACCTTTGGAGCGGCGACCAACACGTACGGGTTGGTAACCTCGCGGACGTGTTAGTCGTATAACGAATTATCTCGAAAGGTTTCTTACGCCTACGTTGTATGCCGGTTTCACCGAGACCCGCGTCGTGAACCCTTTTGCCAGGCATATATTCCGTGCGAAAGAGTGATTCGCAACGGGAACTCGCGTTATTAGCCGGTTCCAACGGCATTCCCAACCCTCGCCGACGTATTACAAATTGCCATGCCATTGTACTGGCTATAGATAAACTTTTTTATGAAAAAAAAAATCTACATTAACGATTTTTTCCACACCTCGGAAAACTCCAAATTCGATTTTAACCTTTCGACATCTGAATGGGTGAAGTTATCTAGTCTCTTTGGTGATTCCAACGTTTGCTGTTGTTTTTGTTGTTGATCGTTGCATGAAGTTCACGCTTGCTTAGCGTTAAGGTAGCACCTCCACAGAAGAGTTCAATCAGGGAATGGTTGGAATTCGACATGTATGTTATTTGATATATTATCCAAACATCTGTGGAATTTAAATAAGTTTGACTACGTCTGACCTGAGATATTCACACCTGAAGCTGGCTTGGTTTACACGTAACAAATGTGCTATGATGGGCAAAAAGAGCATCATCAATTCTCCCGTCAAAACTAAAACTAAGAAATTAATAAAAAGCGAGGATAAGCCAGAGTAAGATATCATGAATAATGTGTACAAAAATGAGAATTATTCACCACCTAGTTTCCAAGATATAAGAATAAGAAGCTCTCACAATTTTTTAGATTTGCCGAAGCTTCCTCTATGATAAAGCCAAAACTGATCAACACAGAGTTCCTCATTGAAGAATCTTTGGCAAACGTGTGAAATAATAAGAAAGCCATGAGCAGCGTTCTACTTTGCATCCTTGTTTTATTTAAAAACGACGAAAAGACGAATGTTCAAGTAGGTTGTCAATTTTGGATTGTATTTTCCAACGAGTATCCGGGTAGATAATCAATTACAGATCGAACGACACTTTTTTTTGTCGTTTTTGTTGGTTATTTATGTTATTTATGTATTGTCATAACATTATCAATAAACTGAATTGTATTATTCAACGGATATTGGAGTCGACATTCGATATCACGCTTAATTGATGGTTTGTCGAATTTTTATAAAGAGAAGCTTGAAATTTTTCATTGAATCTCGATGATTAACTTCTCATGTCTTCTGACTCCGGTTTGCTTATCCATATTGAATTTGCCTGAAAATTTAACCACGACATCTCTGCAACGGATGTAACAATAATTCTTCATCCCCCCCCCCCGCGTTCTTTTGTTAGTTTCAAGTTCCACTTGTTATTTATTCAATCACAGTTGGAAGCTCGACTGTGGCAAGCGACTAATTGATCGACCCGTTGTCGGAATTAATGCGGTATTTGCCGACTCGTCAATTACCCGCTTCGTGAATATCGGAAAAAAAGAAAGTCGCGTATTGTGTGATGCACCGTGTAAATACAATATGCAGCACCGCACCGTGGCGCCAAAAGTGGCACCTCTCGCGTGTGTCACGACATGTCGAAAATAGAAAAAATCCGGGTCTTCGTTACCATCGGAAAAATTTCCGCGTCGCCACGACTGTGCGATTTAACTCGACATGCATCGAAGCTGCGCTCGCGGTAACCGTCACGTTTTCACATCAATCCTGCAATGTATTTTTTTTTTTTTCAAACCTATGACGCGGATTATTTTTATACTGTTGATTTTTCATGAAAAAAAAATATTTTTTTTCTGCTTCACTGTCAAAAGCTGCATTGTCGTTTTTAGGGTTAAAGTCAAAGGAAAAAAAAACGGATACCTTGCTATATCACTCGCATGTCTATATGTCTGTCCTTACGGCTTTGACGTTATTCTCGAAGAGACCGTTTTTTCTCAAAGAGTGGTCAGATTAAGTGCTTCACTTTACTTTTCTTGAATTTTATAGATTGTAAGAGTGATTCTGGGCAATACCGTACTGTACCACCAACACGCTCATCGCGTGGTTCGAGATCGATTACCGAACGATCTCGAACAAGCCTCACTTGAACTTTACAAGAAGATTATAACGAAAGTCCTGGGTCTTACAGATTCATAGAATTCAATTTTACAAACTTCTAATTTGATTTGCGGTTTCCTGCGATAACGCGATAAATGCCCGATATGTGGTTGTACGTTTTGTGGGCGGTGCACAGTAGGAGATGAAAAATATGGTACGAAAACCTCTACGCGTGAGTCAAGCTCGCACTCGACCAGTTTTTTTTTTTTTTTTTTTCCGTTCCCCTCCATTCTCAAGTGAGGGTTGTCGAAATGGCGAAAAGTTTTCGAAGAAACATGAAGAGCCAATGGAGCCTATCAAGATTATAACGTTCGGCCGGCAGCATCGCACGCAAATCGTGCATCATCCTAAGTGATTCAGAGTACAGAGAGGCTAACGGCCTGTACACGGCTCGGGCCGGCAGACAACGCGGTAAAATTATTGGGTTGCCGGTACACAGTTGTGTTTATAATGAAAATGAATATTCATCGTCGAACACGCGAAATCACGGAGGTTGCACGAGGTTGGTTCTCGAACGTTACCTCCTTACCTCCCGGGAGTTTGTCCGGGGCGCCGCAACTCGTACTCGCTCGGCGAATATTCGTCAGTCGGGTTGCCCGGTTGGGCTTTGATAAACCGATGTCGGTCGAACTACGTGCGTTTAACAAATGGCCGGAAGAACGTTACGACGGGTGAATGATGATAGAGATGATGGCGAAGAGACTAACTACGGTGAGAACTTATGATTCAACGAATCTTCCCCAATTTCGCATATCCCGGAAGACGAATGTTCCGCATTGTAACGGATCGTTATACGTTGCCATTATATTTTTGCGATCTCTCGAGATCCGGGAATTCGATGTCCGAGCAGAAAAACGATTAAGGGGACTGAGTCACGACCGATAAAAGAAGTTCTTGAACGTGAGTCTTCTGAGAGAGCTGGCGCAGAACGAAACAAGATTCCTCGCACCACATTACAGGAATATTTTGAGTCCATGAAACGAGGACGTTCATGTCGCCAAAGATCGATTCTAACGCTAAATATCACGGTGGCCGGAGCTACCTGCCACGTTTCTGGGCAGGCCGAATTCAAGCCAAAGTTTGAAATGATTTTTTTTTCAAGTTTCTGATAATTTATCATTTTTTTTTGTACGATATTCTATTGAAATATATCTTATAGGTATTTCATGAGGTTAAAATCGATTTCAAATTTGGTTTGATCATGTCACGAAAAGAAAAAAAAATGTTCCCAATCTTCTATGTGACTCAGCCCCCTCAATTCCGACTTTTGTCGTAGACAAAAGTAAAATTTGATTGTATCAAATCAAGGTAATTGATAAATCAATCGTACGTAAGAAACGAAAAATTCGATGAAATTTTGATGAACGATTGAGACCCACGAAGCGTTACAATATCCGCAATTTTCGTTGTACGGCCATAACGGCCTATAAATTGCAATTGAATTAACCACCACCGACGTTGATTCGCTTCGACACGTACGAACGTTCAACAGGCGCCACGTTTCGTCGACGAACGAAGCAAAAGTCCCTTTCTCACTATTTTCATCCGTCAAAACTTTTACTCCAGCCTTGGCGATTTCATCCGCGGTCTTTAGTTTTATTCCCACACAACTGTGCGCCACAGGAGCAATTTAACTTTACCGAAAAAATTGCCGGCATCGCACAAACCGTATATATATATATACCATTTGAGTCTCGTGGTATTACCGTGGAACAGTCACGCGCTTTACTCTTCGGTTTCCACACATACACAAGCACACATACCATTAACGTTGGTTTTTTTTTCTCTCCTCCTTCTTCTTCTTTTTTTCTTCTTCGTTTTCCACCATCTCTCGAATTCCACTTTACGTTTTTCCTATTCCCGGAACTATTATCGATTCGCTCGGTAGATAAAAAGCTCTTTATCCGTGACCATTTATTCGTTGTTTTGGTTGTTTCCCTTTTTTTTTTTTTTTTGCTTCCCCCATTCGCTGATTTCGCGACCAATCGGGCAATGCGAGATCTTCCATTTGGTTCTCTCCGTGAATTAACGTCGCTTAGTATTTGCCTGCTGTTTTATTTCCGTTCACGTTCGAGACTAGCTCTGGTAAGTGGCGGTCGGCTTTAACGTACGTGTCGAGCTTACAGAAGAGAGAACGAATCCGCACCGATTGTTGAAGAAATATTTCGTCGAAATTTACATGAAGCAAAACGGGAAACAAAACGTTTTTTAAATAAAAAAATCCCAGCTACGAATATAATTAAGCGATAAACTGGCAGTCGTGATGAGAGCTTTTGTGCCCATCGGTATATAGCTGTGCGATTATGAAATAAAATATCATGATGTAATAATCAACAATAAATATAACAAATGAAATAACGCATGATAACAATTTATTTGTCTGTTTCAAGCCCTAGCTATGTATGAACATCGATTATGTCCACGATGAAACATATATTTACAGATGCGAAGCTTTCGATAATTAATCTTCACGTGGTGGTAGCACCACAACTATCACTCTCACAACGTTTTGTCAACGGAAAATGTGTGACGCAACTACTTAGCGGACCAATACAATGGTCGTCGCGGATGTGCTTCTCATCCGAGATGACGGATAATTAATTGTTTTTCATGACGATTTATCGTATCTTGGTAAACGTGCAATATCATCTGACAAAGTTTCATCCAGGAAGGAGTAGTCGGAGACCCGAGTTTCACGTTTTTTTTTATCATGTCTCACCTAATTTTGACATTTTTGTACCATCATTGTCCGTTGTCCGACAGCTTGTCGTATCAGCAATGAGGCTGTTCAGGTTTTTCTTTAATTGCGATACAACTTGATATTGCAACAATTCGCACGTGTCACGTGGATTATGGAATTGAAAGGAAACAAGTTGAAACTTGCAACTTGCAACATGGAGATCTCGAAAAAAAAGTTCCACCGCTTTCTCTATGAGGGATCAAAATTAAGGTTAAAATTATATCTGCCTTCGATCAATGTGGGTGTCTCAGTCTGTGTTTTATAAAGTTTGAGCGAATCTTCGTCAACCATTGGTGCAAATGTATATGCCTGAAAAAAAAAAAAAGCAATTGAAACAACAACAAGGCCCACTCGTATAGGCACCAGTTGAAATTTGCATTTTCCGCACGGGCGAAAGTAGGTATCACTTAAAACAAATTTCCATTCCTAATTCGGTGACGACAGTGCACACCCACGAACCTCATCGCCGTACCACATTCTCCATTGTTTCGTTTTTTTTTTTTTTTTTCAATTTTTTTTTTAATCTGGGAAAACCATCTGTCCCTCTCTACGTTTTAATTTAAAAGTATAATGTTACGTGAGATATTAAATTCCCAAGGAAACCCATTTTTGTTTGAAACAAAGTCTGGTGGCTCGTACACCCACTTCCATAGTGTTGCGAGAAATACGATGATGGTACACCTAAGAACGCACGGTTTTATGGTAATTATTTCAGTCTAAATCTGATTCTCTGATCATGCCTGATTGTTGTTCACACATCGTCTTTCGAAAAAATCGTTCGTTTTATCGAACTTTCATGCATCCTGAATTATTATTAACGGTTGTGACATTTTGCATCATGTGATATTGGATGATCATTAGCTCGACTTAAACCGACAGCTCGTTTTCGTTTCCATCTCATAATGCTGCTGATGCCCATAATTATGGTCAAAAGAATTATTGCATTCATGATAATTATTCATTGTTTGTCGATATAAAAGCTTCGTTCGTTTACGGAAAATCGAGTACCGATTTGCGTTAAAAAAAAATATTATAAACCAGCATTGTTGTTACCGTGCCATCACAGACTTTTTCCGAACGTGGCTCAACACTTTCCACGTAAACGGTTCGACAATTTTTCAGATGACTTTCCATTAAATTGCAATGCTACGACAGATTTCGCCTCGATCACGGAAAAAAGCACGTCAACTTTTCTCGCGTTTTCTTTACAAAATTAAAAAAAAAAAAAACGCCCGTTAAAAACATCTGCATCAACAAAAAAGGCTCTTTTTACAGCGGAAAGATAAAAAATGTTTATGCAGAAGCGGTTCTCACTGAAGTGGATCATTTTGCTGGAGGATCATCGAACGGCTGATGTGTTCCGTTCCATCGACAGCTGCGGCATGGGTATGCTATTCCGCAACTGTCATTAAAACCGAATAAATAGGGAGTCGAAGCATCCGTGCAGGCACCGCGAAATCCTCGAAGAGTAATTCAGCGATCGTCCATGGGTGTTCATCGAACGAGCATACATTGGGAATATTTTTTTTTTTTTTCTATTTCACCCACTCAACGCATTTGGCAAACTCGACGAACGATTTATGACGACGGGGTATACGTTTTGTCGAAGTTCAACAGAGACGGGAATATCCAGCAACGGACTATAACCCGTACGATCACAAGAGTTCATTCCGAGTGGTTGGAGGCGTTTACAGTGATATCGTATCTATTCCGAACATCGGTTTACCCTCGACTGTTGACCGACCGAAAACCCGTCCGCTCGACAGCTCACAAGTGGAATCATTTCCAACCACCAATCCTGCAACCATTGTGATACCATCCCCAGCACCTGTAAACCCAATACCAACTGTCCCACACGTAACTTCGTCCAAGTTTCTGCATTGATAACTATTACCATTCGCGATAATTCGATGTTCCTCTGTAAACTTTACGGCTCAACTGCAGCACCGCGTTTCATTTGAATCGATGCACGTGAAACGTCCATGGATATTCCAATTCGGATCCCATGAGAGAATTTTTTTACATTGTGAATTAAGCGTGAAAAAAAATTATAACGAAAAATATTTTAACTTCAATAAATTTGTTTTCTCGTGACTGGACAGAGTCAACAATGGGAAATAAAATTGTGTCGTCGATGACGATTTCATCGACTCGCATGGTTCTTTCGATGCGTTGCTATGTAATCAATTTTTTTTTCGGTGAATCCATGATCTGAACATTTAGTTTTGAAATATAGTCCCCGTGGGTTATAAAATTGTAAAACGTTGCTGAAAACTCTCGACCGTTTGGCACGAGCCTGTATTCCATGATTCCGATCGGTATCAACTTTTGATATTGAAATATCTGCTCCATCGTGAAGCGATAGTAATTTCGTATGTACAAAGAAGGAAATATATCCGAACACCGATAATGGACGATAGAGACTCAGTAAAAAAAAATACTTTCTCGCTGATCCGAAAAGCCGAATAATTATTTTCACTATTTAAATTACCAGTTGACAATGAAATTAAGGTAGAAAATAGAGAAAAATGAAACTCCTGAAACTGCTTGTGGTTAATTCAGGAAGCAAGGGTACCAAGACTTCAGTCGATAGCCAGTCCACGGTTGCCCGTCTCAAGTCGGATGTAATAATCGTATAGATAAACACAAACGATGAATGCCTTGGGGCTGCTGGACGAAGTGAGAACAGTTCAGAGAGTAGCACTGCAACCTCTTGGCAGAACACACAGTCCGGACCAATAATTGCATATAGTTATATATTGTTTCCTGAAAATTATCGTCCCTGCACAGATTTTTTTGTTCTCCATGATTGTATTTTCCCATGGGCTGATTTACTCCGACCGGCTTAACCAATATAATATGAAAATAATCAAGCCCTCCGCTGGGAATGAATTCATCGTGGGCTGGAAGAGAAGAGGAGAGTTTGTGCCAAGAGTGAAATTCGCAGCCTTTCGTTCGAGTACCTGAAAGAAGAAACCTAAAAAAAACGAAATTATTTTCTGGGAAAATTCTTCTCGGGCTTACACATTTGTTCTAAGCTCCGCCACGAAATCTCGATACACTTCGGGGCTTCACTGACGCACGAACGTTCCCACAAACATAAGGGCACGAATTCTCGAGCCTGTTGAAGAGAGTATAAAAGCTGCGTGGGTGAATGTCGAGGAGATGAAAAATACATAACCGCTCTGGGCGTTTTTGCATGAGAGACGTGGAGAGTGCACGATGATGGTAGCAGTGGCGGAGTAAGCGCCACGGTGAGTGAAGATGACGAAGGGCATTTTCGAATGCAGGAACATGAGTTTCCATGTCATACAGTCGAACTGAATGACTCGAAAATGTTCGGATGTCGATATGATAGCGTCCGTAAGTCGTCGAAAGAATTAGGAAAACACATCAACGGGGATAATTTGGGTTCGATGTTAGATATATGCCATCGTGGACTTTTTCTGAGGAAATTTAATTCTCTACAACATTGTTCATGTAAACTTTTGGTCTATATAGCGTTGTTTAGCGAGCGTTTGGACATAAAGATAAAAATATATTCATTGATTTAATACATTATTATCTTCCTGTACAAACGCTGGCTGAACAACGCTATATAGACTGAAAGTTCACATGAACAATGTTGTAGAGAATTGAATTTCCTACAAAAAAAGTCCGTGACGACATACATCTAACATTGATAGTTTACGCGTGGGTGAGCTCGAAAGTCGGGCAATGTTGTCTCTCGGCCGGCAAACGAAATACGCAACTATACCTATATATAAACGTGTTCCGAATCTTGACCGTTGGGAGCATTATCGTTCCAAACATTGAGCGTTCCGAATTTCGAGTCCAGCCTGATCATTTTCTGAGCAATCAACATGGCATATAGGTAGCGCTTAAAGAGGATACAGACAAATGGCTCTTAAAAATTAGGAATACAAGTCTGTTGCATGACTGATTTACTAATACTCATTATCTATATTGGGAATCAGTCGGCCTGGCAGATGAATTTAAAATCGGTTGGCGATAATCGTACATCGAGTCAGACGCGAATGGAAGAGATGCGATGCAGCTCGAGCGATTTCCGGTCAAATTATCGTGGGTCGACGGGACAAAGGGGCAACGAGCTAACGTAAATCAGTAGAAAGTACTGAAGCTACGAGCCATCGTGGAGTTTCCGGGATGTATCGAAAGTTTACATGGCACGTGACTGAGAGAACCCAAAGCACCAAACAGTTTGACTTTCAAATGGCTCCGTTAACGCCGGGAATACAAAGCGAAGTTTTTTTTTTTTTTTTTTTTATTAGACAAGCGCGGTCGTATAGCAACGAGACGCTGGGCCAGAGGAGTCGAGTGAAGTCGAGCGAATGGGAGGCAACGGTTTTCGAAATCCGATGAATATTTCATGGGAGATTCGTACGCGTGTCTGGGTCTTTATCTATCGTGAGCTAGCCGAAATAAAACAAACAAACGTCGATGGACCGGTAAAGGGTTCAAAGAAAACTGATACCGGATTCGCCGCAGAATTGTCCGGGGTTGTTTTAGTCCGTTTTCAACACCCGATGGAACTTCGAATTCATAACAAAGAGATTCACGAGAGCTCTCAAAAAAAGAAAATGATCAGGATACACGATATATCGAAAATAAGAAACAGACTGCCGATTTTCCAAAAGAATAGATCACGGATTCGATTCAGTGATTCGAAACGTTGTCTAGCCAAACAGACAAAACGACTGTTGTCGGTTTGTTTGATTGCCATTTCAGGACAAATGTAAAAACCTTGCCAATCGTTCTGTCTTAATACAGGACAACTTTCATTTCTGAAATCTCGATTTTTCCGAAAGCTCCACGATGTGGGGCATATCGATCGCTATGGCGGCGGGACGGGAGGGGGGGCGCGTTAGGCCAATCAGTGACAGCATCGGCTGCGCGAAATTTGACTAAGCAGTACTGCGCAGCTTCCATCATCGCAATAACGTTGCCGAGTCGAACCTGTAGCTCTTTCGAAAACCGAGTTCGCAGTCATTATCTCTGCTGCTGCGTCTGCTGCTGCCACTGCTGGTGAAGGGTGATGCAGTATGTCCACTCCGCTCAGCATACAGTCGTTTGAACAAAGTGACTTTCGTAAACTAGAACCGTCGATCACGTCCATATATCCCGGAGTCGCGAGTGCTCGAGGATATATAGAGCTTTGGTGCATGACCGTCTGGCGTACCCTTATCTATCCTCCCAACCTCCTGGCTTGACCCTATAGCACTCCCATACGGCTATCCATCTCCACGTACTTTCTCCATCTTACTTTTCCCACTATCACCGGCAGATCCCGAGATCAACGGGTGCCGCTTGGATCAAGGAACCAACGGTGAACATCAGCCCCCTCACAGTTTATACGTCCTTGTGTGCCATGGTCAGGCAAAACCGTTTTCCCCGCCCTCGTTGTCCTCGCCTTCCCGAGATTTCCAATCAACCACCGGAAATAGCGTCTGAGTCGGAGATGAGATTTTCCCCAAAGCTGAATCCCCACTGAGAATCTCCGACGCTCTTTAAATTATTCCGAGAATTCTCGAAAATATTTGCACACAAGAGAAGAGACGAAGAGAAGGAAAAAAAAAAAATGTTTGGGATTGCATATCATCGCTCTTAATCGCTTCAACACTGGCATCAGATTTCCGATTTCTCCGCGTCACGACAAGATCCATTATTTTACATGATAATTTCACAATTAAAATAATTTCAAAACTTGGTGAAGGTTTTTTTCCTAATTATTTCACGAACAGCTTATAATCCACGAGAATATCCAGTCGTGATAGATTTTCACGATTCCGGACCGTGTTGGAAGAAGAATGAAGGAAATAAAACGTACCCTCATTCAAGATGTCAATCAATCGCAAGTGACAACAGTTGAGAGCGAAATGAGAAAATCGTTGTTGAATAAAGTTTGTGCAGAATGACCATCGTGTATAATAGTGATAATCGTGAATAGGTGTTTCAGGATGACGTTTTATTTATTTTAGAGAGAAAATAATTTTTGTTTTTTTGTTTTTTTTTTTTTCGTTGAAAGGAAGAGTGAGGTCTGGACTGGGACGGTGAGGAAAGGATTGCCAAGCCGAAGAACTCAAGCTCTAGAGCAGCAGCAGCAGCAGCAGTAGCGCCAGCGACGAAAGGGTAGATTATGCACGAGCGTAAGGAGCGAGTGTCCTCATTATGCCGAGTACTCGCTGTCATTTACGCCGAGTTACCAAGAATTCTCTAGGACCCTTCAAAGCTTCTCGCTGTCTATATTCAAGCCTCGACCGACTATACGCTGCTCCGCGTCTGTACGTACACCCGTTACTCTATTTCTATATATCGTATCTACTCTCTCTTTGGCTCAACTACCGGTATGCCATTGGATTCCATGTCTGCCATATATAGACCGAGTCCCGGTAATTCCGCTCGCACATACCCAAGTGTAACGACTGTAGCTGCGTTCGGCCTAGCCACCGGTGATAGTCACTCGCGCACTGCTGCTGCTACCTAACACGTCACCAAACTCAATCCCAACTACACTCATTTGCACGAGCCTCACAGCACTACCGTGCCCGAACCACTGATTGCTTCGTATAACATATATTCCACACTCCATGAATCTCGAAACTGTCGTACATAGATATATATATTTTTTTAATTCATATTCACTTTTGACGGAGTTATTGCTCAACGCGTGCGACGAGATAATTAGTCAACGGTCGGCAATCTCACTTGGTGACGTTATGAATTATTTTACGATATATATATATATATATATATATATATATATATATATATTTTTTTTTTTTGCTCGATTTTTATTGTATCGCAAGTGATGATAATTTTACGAATTTCACGAAACCCTTATACGATCATCTTGTTGTATGTCAAAATTCCTACAGGCTGATTTTTGATGGACTGGAATCTTGAAATGAAAATTTTGCGTTTAAAAAGTCAGGAAATGTTGAAAACATTTCCTGACTTTCGAGCTTTGACAAGCAATTTTATTCTGGGCCGCGACCATTCGGTAATTGTCATTTGAAACATTGCGGGTTCGGGATTTTTATCGTCCTGGACATTGATCGTTCTGGATTTTGACCCCAATCCATTCTGTAATCGCTGTTCCCGTTCTCTATCGATGGCACAACACATATGTACAATCGTTGCAATCGATCTTTTTTTTTTTATTGATAAAATTATGGGGCATGCCAATGAACTAGCTTAGATTCGGACGAAGCAAAACCCGTTCCTGTTAATCGTAATAATTTCGTGATCCCACCCTCTGGCACTCATCAATGAATCACCGACTTATATGTTTATTTTGTTATTTCAAACGTATATTTCATTGTACATCCGGTTTACAAAGTTTGATATTATTTTTAATGCTCACGTACTCGGTCGGTAAAGGAATAAGACCCGTTGTACGTAAGGGTTGAGGGTGGTATAACAAACGCGCCAAGTGCACCGTCGGTGAACCCGTGATTTCCCCGAGAAACTTCAACAACTCGCGACAGCTCTTGCATACGAAAACACCGCAGGGATTTAGTTTCGGTAGAAGCATGGCAAATGCACGAACGCGCGTGTCTCCCTCATCCCTCCGGAACCTTACGTGCGTCGCGTTATTCGCTTCCGCTATTCCCGTTAATATCCGCGATACCAAATGGAAGTGACGCCCGGCGCGAGATGTTTTTTTTTTTTTTTTTTTTTTTTTTTTTTTTTTTTTTTCGTCACAATCCTCAGACTGTCGAGGCAACAACCCGTTGAAGCGTTTTCGTCACTGTTTTTGCCCCGCGCCTATATTCGGATGTGAATTATGTCAAAGTCGTCACTCGTGTTGAAACAAATTATTCAATTACTCCGAGCTGAATAACATGATGGAAAATTTGCAAATCCTGATGACGACATTTTTTTCGTGATTCAACTTTCGTGCTTCTCCCGACTTGGCAACAATTTTCCCTTCTAGGACTGTTAGAAGTTGTCAAAAAAAAATTCAAACTATTTTTATCAATTTTGAAAACTCTATCTCAATTAGGAAACCAAGATTGATTTTCTTAAGAATCGTTTTACACCCAGAAATTTCGTGCATCGCAATAAATTTGTCCGCGAGCAATTTTTTTACTTCCAGCTTGCCAGCTTTGTTCTTGATTCACGTAAAAATTATTCAACCCACAAACAAATTCATACAACTTCCAACGGCTACTTGTAAAACTAAGCCGGTAAAATTCTGACGTTTGTGCGACGTAACTCCGGGTCGCCACGGCGAAGGAATGAAAAAATGCTCGCAACATAACCGCTGAAAATTGCGGTACACATATTCGGACTGTACGTGTGCATTAATAAAAAGCGCAGTATCGTAACTCGGAAAATGTGTATACGATGAATGGAAAAGTACTCTCGAGAGTCTGAAGGGCCGTTGAATGTAAAAAGCGTTGTGGATGGGAATAGCTTTTCGCGGTGCAAACTCCGGCTCTCATTCAGTCTTTGATACAGTACACTGAAAGATAGTGTCAAACGGTAAAAAAATACAAAAAAAAAAAAAAAACTTTCCAGGACCTTGTGTGTGCAAATTGAATGCGAGCTAGCCGGAGACTCGGTAATCAAAGAATTTCTTAGCAACAAGAAGTCCTGAGTGGCGCAAGCAACTTGTGCCTTTTAAAAACTTTGATTGTATGATTTATACCAATTGAGAACAGTGCTAACGAGTGCTCGAACGAATGAGTAAAGTAAAATCCTCAGAAATTCAGTTGGCGGTCAATCAAATGAAACAAATCAAGTTCCAAGAACCTGTAACCAACGACCCCGATGTGAAAATATAGAAAGACAATCGAACAATCACACCGAGTACCATTAACCGTCGTTGAACCCACGATGAAGGACGATCGAAGTGCAATCAACTTCACGAAATTTCCAAAAGCTCAATCCATTCGTCATGAAATCCGTCGAAGCAGATTGAAAACACGTTGCAAAGTGGAGATCACTACTATGTACGTATAGTTCGAAAGTTGGATAGAAACTCCAACAGCATATTCGTCGGTTGTCGTTTCCGTTCGTGAAATACGATAAAAACCTAAACTTTGATGTATTCGTAAGCTCGGGGAATTTTCGGGTGACAGCAATTTGGATAATTGCGAGGTAGAAAGCAAAGTGAGGAAGCCATTGTTGCACGGAGCCAGAACGAACGAGAAACGATATTGTTAAATGGCAAAAGCTTTCGAAACGATGACGGGGAAGACGGAGGTGACCCGTTGAGAAGACTGTACATAATCCTCGGGACTGTACGGATGCTCCTGGGTGGACCGATGGACCTAAAATACGGGACAGTCGTACGGCGGAGAAGCCATTGGGTTCGCACGGCGGCAAAAGCAGAAGCACTGGTGCTGATTTCTCGAGGGATGGCGGCCACTTGGACCGTACGTAATGTCAATCGAATTCACATCCCTTCTAACGCCAACTTGGCTTCGCTCGCTCCCTCTTCTACGTCCTTTGCGCCGCTCTGTGAGTTCGGTATAGATGTGGGACGGAAGTACCGGCGGCGGCAGCAGCAGCAGCAGCAGGTCTTGCTAGCGATGTCGATCGAGAACGTGAACCTGGCCACGACGCCTCGTCCGGCCAAGAGCTTGCTAGCCGCAGCTTCCATTCGGGAGGCCAAAGGGAAACCCGCGACCAATAATCAAACGCATCGCACACTTGCACCTAGTCGCACGCGCCATAACGACAAAATCTTGCATACGATCGTAAGACTATGCGCTTACGTCGACATCTTAGCATTCGAAATAATGGTATGGCGTAGGGTTTTTTCTTTACCAGTAGCCAATAGAAAAACATCGTACCAGTAGCCATAAAAAAATCCACGAAAAAGGTCCAGTGTGCGGTGGACTCGAGAGCTGAATGTTTCTTGCCACGTTTTTTCCCATCACTTCTCAGAATCTCATGTGTTTTTCGAAACGGATGTAGTATCCAATGAGCAACAACAGACTGTGGAGATAAAGTCGCCTTGGAAGCTATCTGCTAGCTCACTCGTTCACGCACGACTCTGCTGTTCGCCCTGTCACTCTCTAGCTCTCCTACTTTCGCTGAGGTTATATGCTGGGCACAATCTTGCCCGCGCGATCCTGCTGTTTGTCGTCGACCGCAAATAAAATTATATGTAATTTCGTCAACTTCATTTCTGGAAATCTATAAGACCCAGGACTTTTGTTATAGTTTACCGGTGAACTTCAAGCGAGGATTGAAGCGCACTGGGTATTCTCTGATTTTTTTGGCTAGCAGCGTGAATTCGGGGTAATTGTGCGCAGTGTCTGTATCTCCGCAAGGGAGCGACGAAGGTGGCTGGTTGTTCCGACCGAACGGTGAGACCATAGACGCGATATGCTTTTCACATGCGTTTTTGTGAAAATGGAAATGATTTTATGGTTTTCATATTTTAATTTTCTCATCACGGAAAAGTTTATCACACCCAATATATCAACTTGCAAATATTTTTTATCATTATTGTTTCACAAAGCTTAGATGTGCTAAGTACGCACATTTGCGCAGAATGATTCTATGTATTGGGGCCCACGTACATCGTTGCATGTAACGCGACACACTCTGGGAGGACGGGGGGACGTATCGCGAGTGCAACGTTGCAGAATGCAGATTAAGAGTTACCCACGGCTGCGTAGCCCCATCCACTGGTTCCAAATATCCGGTAGACTGCGATCCCAGCTTCCAACAGTGCAATATCAACTTGTCACATCAATTACACGACAGATTGGCTGCTACTTTCATCCCTCCGAAAAATTACTTCGTACCTTCACGATCCCTTGCAATTTAATTTGAATGTTTTTTATCCACCATGTGAAAAATCCAGAAACTCAGACGGAACTGATAGTCAACTTTGTTATTCAAAATCCAGACCGCAAATAGATAATGTTTACATGAAACTATTTCACGTTTTGTATTTTTTCATTTTTTTTTTCGGTTTACGGCACATTACCACGAGCAAACGTCATGAAAAAATAAGAATACAACGGAGAACAACGAAAACGTTATACAATACAGAACGTTGAGGATTATTATATTTAGATAAGAGTTTCCGAGATAAAAAAAATCTTCATCTCGCAGTTGAAAAACCTCTGACAGTAATATGTTTATGGTAGTTGTGTTTTTGTGGTGGCCGAATTGCTCAAGAAATTTTACATCTCAACTAGGCGAAACTTTTATGTCGGTCGCGTGGTAACTTATTTTTCCGTTCGTTGCTATGCATCTCTCGCTGCGGGGGATGGGAACGGGGGTTATTTTCCACGGCGGAATAACTCCCGGGGCCCGAACGTCACCTTGCTTCATCTTTGTATGCATGTCCGACGACAACGAATCGGAAAACTTGGTAATTTCTTGGTGAATTCACGAAAGAACT
The DNA here is from genome assembly GCA_963662125.1 of Diplazon laetatorius. Lineage (NCBI taxonomy): Eukaryota > Metazoa > Arthropoda > Insecta > Hymenoptera > Ichneumonidae > Diplazon > Diplazon laetatorius. The sequence continues at coordinate 1,585,542 of OY759159.1, forward strand.
CGTCGTCTGTCAGTCTTTCCATTCTACACATTCTGTGGCCATATTGCCCACGTTCTTGCAGCTCGAAGTTTATCCCATGTAATAAAAAAAAAAAAAAGAAAACTTTTAAATGATTATCATACATAGTATCTTCTTTGTATCGAGCATAGCTGAAATTGCATTGTCTGAAATTCAATTTTGATGAAAAAAATTGAATAAAACATTCGAAGAATTGAATGATGAGCAAGAAAAAAAACGAGTAGGGGTCAAAATTCAGAACAATAAAAATTCAGAACGCGCGATGAGCCTTTCCACGCGTAAACTAACAATGTTAAACATTTGTCGTCGAGGACTTTTGTGTGGGAAATTTAATTCTCTACAACATTGTTCGTATAAACTTTTGGTCTATATAGCGTTGTTTTGCCAGCGTTTGCACAGAAAGATTAAAATACATTGCTTTTTCGAACCACCTGGAGTTGTTTCTCAAAAAAGTCTCAAAGAAAGGAACAACTTCAGATGGTTTGAAAGTATCGTTCCCATTTAAACAAACTGCCGTTATGCTTGCATCATGAAAACATAAACTGTAAGAGCATAGATTTTATCAGCACCGAGTGTCCCCCTTCGAACCCTACAACTCTCATCTGACCCATTTTGTTGTCACTTCTTTCCCCAAAGAGTTATTCGACTGTTTTTTTTTTTTCCAAATGGGACACCCGGTATGTGCGCGTTTTGAATCTTAGTCGTTCTGAATTTCAACCTCTACCCAAAAAAACGACCATGTCAATCGTATCGTACACGGATCATCTGCATCCCGCCGTGTCTCGAGATAATGACTCCCCAGTCACGGTAAGAAAATATCTTTTGACTTGTTTTACGGTTACATCCACCTGCAACGCGTTTTGCGGTTGGGTCGCAACCACCTGACACAAGTGAAACTGTACACCCGGTGAACCTCGGTGTTCCGTGATGTTGTATAATTTATCACAAAGCATCTACGATGTTGGATAGTTCACACGGCGATCTACACAGACCTTTTCCTCCATGATACGTGAAATTTCGGGTCGGACCTGTCGTCCGACCCGTCGTGGCCGCACACGAGTTCGAAAGCTTGGCTACAGAGCTCGAAGTTTCTGACCCCAAACGATACGTAATATTTCCGTAACGTAACCATGTAACAATGTACATTATAACGCAAATTGTTAATTCAAAAGTTCAACGGTGCATCGATCAATTACTCACCGCCGGTTGTTTAATCTTGTGTGTGTGTATGTGTGTGTGATTAATGCACGTGAAAATTTTCGTTATTATGGGAAACTGCAAAAAGCAACAATTTCGAACGACACATGGGGTGTGTATCAAATGACACTCGAGGCAGTCGACAATAAAATCTGCTTTAACGTTCCATAATGTCATTACTCGATCCTGCCCTCTTGCAATGTTTCACACAGCTCTGACGCATTGGTATTTTTTTTTTTTTTTTGACTATGTCTGATAAGCTGAAATTACGAAAACGTAATGGTATAAAAAATTCGAAGGCTTGTCACAGCAGGTTTACGACTCCGATCTTTCATCGACGATGATACGGTTGGTCTACTCGATTGTCACGGGTTCATTGAATATGAGTAATCATTTGATCAATATTTATTTTGAGATAACGGGACCACGCCGTGTTATCTTGGGATCTGATTGAACTGTCTCGAGAAAACGGAGATGTTGGATGATGGAATTATGTGAGATATCTCTATAAATCAGCGGGTAGCGTTGAAACGAAACACAGTGAGATTGATTATTTAAAAAAAAAAAATTATTCGACTTTTTTTTTCAATTGAAACTATGGAGAACGTCGTTCGAGACATGATACGTCGGTTATGTACAAGTCGCGGGATTCTTTTTTTCATCGTGTTAACACATGGCCGATGTTTAACATAGACTTAGACTTTTTGATGAAGAATTTAGTGACCCACTTTTGGTCGTTGAATCTTTCCAAAATGTCTCGGCTTATCTTTCGGTAAATAAGTTGAAGTTGACGTTGCTCGGTTATTGACACTGGAAGACGGCGAACAGCTTGGATACGAAACGAAGATAAAACATGGCAAAGCCTTCGATTGAGAAGAATAAAAATACAGTAGTCAAGCTCGTGCAATGTTTGCAAGTCGTTACAAAATAAAAGATAGTCTAGAATATTATCGAAGATGTGTAATCGCGAAATTTTGAATTTTGGGGTTGAATCAAATCGTTTATCTGGCGTTAACAACAATTTGACCACACGGCAGATATAACCTACAAAAAAAAAATAGGAATGGACATTTGATTTTTTTTACGTGTCACGCAGGTCGAAATAAAATATAATGAAAATAAGTATCGACGCATATCCGTGCCAGAAAGTTACAAGAAAAAATTGGTAACTTTACGGCAAATATAACCTACAAAAAAAATGGAAATGGCAGATGAATTTTTTTTTTTTAAATCTTGATATGTAATTTTTTGAATCTGTGACACAGATGCCGATTCTGAAGGCGTCTTAAAAAAATCTATATTTGCACAAATTTCCAATTTTTAATTTTTATTTATTCATTTAAGTGGAACAGCTTCCTAACTTCACACAATAAATCATGGTACATACATCTATGAAAAACTGATAAATATTCTTCAATATTTAAAACTTTGCTTTTATCCAATTTTTCAAATCGAAAAGTCAAAACTATTAAAAAAAATTCGCCCATGTACTGTCAGCTGTTTCGCTAAAATACCCTTCGTTAATTTCACGAGCTTCTCCATAAAAAAAATGTGGAGTCTGAAAAAAATTGCATCTTCAAAAAAACGTCATGAAGAATCAAATTTTCACGATGGTACCGTGTTACACGAAGCGAAGCACGACAACACAGATTGTGGTATGCAACATTCAGTAGATTATTCAACGTCTCAGATCCATGAGCAACGTCGAGCCAAGGCTGGCTCATCCACGCAGCGTCTATGCATCTATGCAGCGTTGCATATACAGTCCGGCAACCGGGTGTACGATATACTCCAGGCATCATGGCCGGCTATTGCTACCGCTCGGTAGTTGTACAAGCGTGTTGCTGATGTCCGTCGCACTAGCGTACGACGGATATCTGTGTTTGTACACCCAGGATAGTCGGGTTTGTGCAGCGTCCTTGACACCACGGCTAACTACAAGACGTGCGACTGTAAGGAACACGATTACCACGACGGCTAAGGGCGTACGGGCCCTCGGGGCCCTTTGAAATTACGGTACACACGCAGGGACCCTCCTTAAGGCTAATTAACGACGATTCAATCGCGGACCCGAGATACACAGACGATATTTTGAATCGATTCTGGTTGAGCCGGAATCGACCATTCCGGCCATTCCCCGGCGAAGCCATTGAGTGATAATACACCCTTCTCCACATGCGACCCACACCCGTCATCATCGAACACATTGTTCCGTCGAAACACGGACTACGAAAATTTAGGGTTACGGTCGTTGACCGAAGAAGTAAGAGTGATGTCAATTCTTTTGAATGCACATCAGGGATGAGCATTCATTCAATGAAAATGTACTTCAAATACTTTTTCGACCGAATGATGACGAATTTTACCAGATTCGTTGAATACTTCAATTCATTGTGAAATCATGATTCACGTAGATTGGTCATAATTATTAAAAAAATGTGTAAATATTGATTGTAGCATGATAATTGATCATAGTTATTTGTTCGAAAAAGTATTTTAAATACATTTTCATTGAATGAATGCCCATGCATACCTGATGTACATGGCACGTGAATTATTATTGTCTTCGACGACTTGAAAAACATCGAATCCGATTATAATATTAGCTCCGTTTTCAACGGAAAGCTTCTTTCAACGGAAAAAAAAAATTACATATCGTACACCAGCAACACAAAAAACTGTACCATTAATCTCCGGTATAAAGTAAGATAAGTGAGCCGTGGCGAAGGCTGGCCAAGGCAGAAGCAGAAGCACCGGTCAGCAGCACCACGTTAAACCGGAAATCTCGGTCGGAGTCGGTAAGGAGGGGGGGGGGGATAAGAACGGCCTATGCACTTATATAGACCGAGGATATCTTCCGGGGCCGCGAAAACTAATTCCAGTTTCTAATGGTTCTGCCAATAGCAATTTTCGTAAGACTGAATAGTGATTTCCAGATCTCGGAAGCTGTTTTCCTCGTTTTTCCTTATTCCCCACCTTTCCCCCCCCCCCCCACCGGTCCTCCTTCGTCTGGCTCTCCGCGGCTGGAAATCTTTTCTCTTCGGGTTGCACCCACACGTATATATATACACATCTGATTCCAACCGACGAGCATTTACAGTCCTGGCCAATTTTCCCCACCCTCCCTCTTCGAACTTCGGTCACAATTTGTTTTTTTTTTTTGTCTTCTTCTTCTTCTTTTCGTTCCACTCCTTCTGTATTTTCGTGAGTCACGGGTCAGTCGCAATCGGGCCAATTTGCCCCACAACCACGAGAACCGAAGTAATGGAGAACACACTCGAGACATATCGGTAAAAGCCGCACCCCCCCCCTCTCGATCAGTGGCCGCAAACGAAGTCGAGAATCCGGGTCGAGCTTTCATAATCCTTAACCCGAGTAACACAAGCGTCTTCGTTAATTGGCCATCGGAGTTGCCAACGACCCCACGGAATTGCCGTTCAATTGTCAAAAATATAATTGATCACGGATAATACGTTTGTTAGCACGTATACATCATCGTCGCTTGCGTAATTGTCAAATGTTTGTTTTGAAATAAATATCACGCGAAATCATTATTCACATTCAGTCCGTGAAAATATTTTATAATTAAAATAATATCAAGCCCACGCGGTGCTTCTCATCACGTCATTAATGTTTCGCACTTGATCGCAACTCACACCAAAGTCTCGCAATAAATTCGATGAGATAATGTCACTTATATTTCGTGACCCGACGAATGTTACCACAAAATAACACTCTGACTTTGACCTCGTCGTGTCGCCTGACGAGTAATCAAATCAATTCCGCAATGAAATTTTTCAATCAAATTCAATGAAAAATTAATTAAATCGAGAGTGCGAAGCTGCTGAATCGGCTTCGGTCGACTCAAAGCTGACTGGCTAATTTTCCTGCTGATCAGTTTGAAAACTTTGGGGAAAAAGCCCAAAATTGTGACGGTGAACTCGGAAAATGTTGGTAAACGATATTTGGAAACTCTCTGAAGGTCACGATGAGGTCGTAATTTTTTCCGTGACTATCGTGACCAACAAAATTTTCATCTTACTCGGTCGAGTCGTTGCTCGAGTAACCAGCGACGAATTTTTGAATGCGTGAAAACATGATAACGAAACCCACATCACCTGTTGAATTTTTGTTGAATCTGCAAAAATGTTTTTCCCTTGGTCTCGGGAGTGATTTTAATCAACAAACCGGTGAACATCCAAACGATTACAACGGAAGCCAAAAACGGCACCGAATGACCCCAGCCCCAAGTAACGGCCACCGCGATGTAAAGTTTGCTCGCCAAAGCCGAAAATACACCACTGAACATCCCGGTCATGCACATGCTGATGCCTTTGACCTCGGTCGCGAATATTTCCGACATTAGAACCATGTGGGTGCTGAGTAAACCGCAATTAAACGCGAATATCTGCAACAATATGGCAACGAGAAATGCTCCGGCGTAATCGTTAACGTCGTAATTCGTGTATTCCTTTGCGTAAAGATAACATCCGACAACGAGATTTGCCAGACCAGCGACTATTCCAGAACCGAGAATCAATGGTTTTCTGCCGAGTCTATCGACGAGCAAACCCGCGACAATGGCCGACAAAAATTGAGCCACACCGACGGCTATAGTTGCCAAATGAGTGGGTATGGCACTTCCGGCGTCGCGGAATATCAACTCGCCGTAAATCAATACGGCCAGATAACCTCCGAAATATTGGGGTATGAGAAATGTGAAAGCCACAGCGAAGGCGCGACGATTGGCCGCGGAAGCGAACACATCCTTGATCGATCCGGATTTTGATTTTTGTTGTTTGAGGGTTTCTTGCTTGGGCAACAATTCCATTATGGTGTCAACTTCTTCGGTCACGTCCGTACTGCCGCGAAGCAGACCCAATGTCGCTTGGGCTTCGTCGAAACGTCCCATCATCGCCAGATAGTACGGGGTCTCGGGCATGAACCAAAAACTCACCTCGAACACGAGAGTGATGGTCATCAGTATACCGGCCACTATCGGAATCGACAGATACGGACAGATACCGTAGGCAAAGAGAATTCCGAGATTGACCATGGCGCCCAAGGCCGAACCCGCGGCACCGCGGGTCCGAGTCGATGCTATTTCACCTATGTACATCGGAGACACGTAGACACCCACGCCCAATGAGAATCCGGCCAACACTCTCGCTATCTGAATTATCTGAAACACGAAAAAACAAAAAAAAAAAAATAACGAAATTTTCAAGCTACATTCCGACCTCGGAATAAGAGATTCGACAATGAATGACTTTTCCCAGTTTTGCACTTGAGCGCTTCCCCCACTCCGACGCGAACTTCGGAGCTCGAGATTTTCGTGCGCGGACCCCTGGTTAAGAGACTAACCCGGGACAGATTATTCGGGCTAAATAGAGTGAACGTGTAGTGTTAATTGATGTGTGCAAGCGTGCGTGAGTATGTGTGTAACTCTCCCCCTTGGGGGCTTTTGGTCTCTTATTCCGAGGTCGGACTGTACCTTCGTGCTTGGACATATTATGGGCTTGATCGATCGAACGATGACCATGAAGATTCGACGCGACCAATCACGAATCCGTGGGTCAGCCTTTTATCGTCCGAGATAAGGAAAAATGTAATTAAGCCCATCAGGGTCTATAGATACGATGCTTGCTTGATAGTGGATTGAGATTATTGAAGAAAAAAATTGAAAAACCTGTGTTTTGACGTTCAAAATTGTTGGAAAAAAAAATGTTGTTGACCATCGATTCTAAGTTCAACGATCAGATATCGACTATGCTCAAATCGATGACGAAACTTCGTATCATTTTCTTCGTGAATGGGTGTCTGCCGAAGACAATGAAACGCTAATTGGCGAAACTTTTCATCTGTCTGTGCGATTCATTTTTGGAGGAATTCTTTCGTTAACTGGTTATTTTTGTTATTATTTCAGTAATGGTTCGATAGAATTTATTCTTACCCAGACATGTCTCGCTATCATAATGAGAGCGGAGCTGAGTAAAGCCGGTAGTCCACCTATCAGGAGCGTACTTCGCCGGCCGAATCTGTCGACGAGCGCGGTGCTTATAATCGGTGCGCACAGGTGTCCCACAGCTCCGAAAGCGACCATCGTCGATATATCCTCCGGTGTGAAGTGAACCGGTGAATCCGGTTCCATCAGTCTTATTATCGTTGGCGAAATCCATCCTATGGTCGTGCCAACGCTGAATGCGAATATTGCACCTGATGGAAAAATTTTAATGTTTGTCAATCGTGGCCATTATTGAAAATTAAAGAATTTTGTTCGTGGTGCGAACGCGCGTTACAAGTGTAACTAATCATTAGGGTGGTCTCTATTTAAGGTCAAAATTAATTTTACATTGTTCATTGTAACAATACCAGTCTGTGCTAGAGAGAAATTTTGAAAATTACGATTGAGTTTCCTCTAAATTAATTACAGAATTAAATTTCATTCATTCGTTGTTGGAATAAAAAATTAATTCTACATTGACAATTCTGATTCACGAATTATTATTATTGATTGATTATTAAAATTATCAACAACAATTGAATAAAACGTACCTTCCGATAATCTTAAACTCGGTTTTGTTTTTTGTCGAAGTGTCGCCTGACGCACATAAAAAAAAACATATTTGCCGTTTCGTTTACCATAGTGATATCAGTGTGCATGAGCACGTCTTTTACTTCACTCACCGGCTCTATCTCTCTCTCTTTTTTTTTCTACCTCCAGGGTAGCGATAAAAATCTAACGCAAACGTTAAACGCTTGAACGTCGTATAAGAAGTTATACTTCAATGAATAAACAAATCTTTTACCTTATCTGGTAGAAATTATATGATACGATAAAGTATTTTGAGAATGGATAATGGAAGCGACGAGTCTATACGGAACGGCTATTAATTAGAAAACAGATTCAAATAGCTATTAGAGACATAAATATACGGCATGTTGATGACCAATGAAAATTTGTAATGATTGTTCGGGATGCCTCAAACAAAAAATGGTCTGGCCAAAAGGGACTATTCTAACATTCGATAGAAAATGTTGTCTTCAGCCATATGTAGTGTTTCATGTAAACGTAGAATTAATCGCCCGTCGCATGTCTTGCCCTGATGGTTTTTTAATTCACGCTTGCATGAATTATTAAAATTTTCGACAGCCTTCCAGAGTATTCTATTATTCTCCAAATTCATCAATTTTATTAAATTTTAACGTGTAACTGTTTTTTTTTCTACATAATCATGAAAACTCTAATAAGATATCTAGGCGATATTTTCTTGCTTCCGAAAAAAATTGGTCCTCTCGTGAAGTGCAAATCTCCTAGCTCCCTTTCCCTATTTTCGTGGTTCACAAGTTCGTTGCTCCTAAACAATAACATTCTCAAAGGATACTAGGTCCATAAAATAAAGTGACATGAGAAATACAAAGGAAAGAAACACGGTTACATCCTATGATTCCGATGATTAATTATTGGTAATTAAGCATTATCACGAGTTTTTCGAATTTTACAGTTTTTGGAATTTCTTTTTTTTTTTTGAGGATATTTGTTCGGTTCTCTGGATAAAGAATCAGGTAGGGAACGTCAGGACATTTGGAAGTATTTTTTTTTTCAATATTTTTTTGAAATTTGAGAAAAGTACTTTTTTTCATGTTCGGGATATGTTTTCCTGTATCATGTGTATGTGTATGTGTGTGTGTGCAATTGTGCATGGGTGGGTTAATGCAGGTAATGTGCGTCAATGCCGTTTGTTTTTCAAGAATGCGCAACATTACAAATCATCGTTTCTGCGTTCTATATACATTCGCAATGTTTTGAATTCAGAAAAAAAAAAAGAATTAATAAAAAAATTAACCACGGTAACCTAGCTTACTAACCCAAAGAACCCAAAGAACCCAAGAAAATAAACTAACCCAACTTAGCCTAAGCTTTGAGAATCGAAACATTGATTCCTTCGCTAAAAAATATCTCAAATATCTCAAAATTGAAGAAAACATCGAAAAACCGTAAAATAAATATTCCCACTATGATTTGTCACCCCCCCCCCCCCACCCCACCATATCTGATTCTTCAACCAGCAGACAAAATGAACAATCTCCAAAAACAAAAACCCGAAAAACTGTAAGATTCGAAAAAGCCGAGATTCCGCATAATTACCGAATTTTTTGTCAAAGCTGCGTCAACGATGGACCCTAATTTTTTTTCGTAACAACCCGATTCAATAACACCCGGAATCAATCACAAGACAATTCGGCTGTACGATGACCTCACGAATAATTTCACATGCACCGAAAATATTCTTACACGTTCCAATTGCCAAGTACTCCCAGGTCTTCGATCCATCGTGAGCGGTGCACTTAGCCATTTCCGAATTCTTGATAGCGGGCATTTTTTCGGAAATCATCGATCCGGACGACAACGCGAGCGGTTGTGTGAACTTCGAGATCGACGTTCTCGAAAACCAACGAAAGTAACGTCAAGGCGCTCAGACTATGAACGCGACTAATCTGAAGCGTGTTAAATTGTTCACAACTGCATGGGGATTCGTCGAGCCGGCGTGCAAACGTTTTCGGTGGAGAAGGGGGGGGGGGCCGAGATAACACGAACAATTGGAGGTTCACGTTTGACAATCGCGTTCATAACGATCTGACGATAACTCGGTTGATGTTCGTTTGCCTATCTACAGGTACACGGAGTTACATATATAAAGAGCTATATATATATATATATACAGCTATATATAAAGAAAAAAATCTGAAAGAATGTTTGATCGTTTAATTGGTGTATAATGAATAATTCTTCAATATATAATGAGTCTCGTATCACGCGTACATATCATATACATCAACATGTGTACACTAAACTTCATAACTAACGAGAGGATGGGGCTCGAAATTCAGAACGACCAAAGTTCAGAAGAGTAGAAAAAAAATGCATCGATTTTCACCTTCCTGGCCAAACACTGGATAAACAACGCTATATAGACCAAAAGTTCACATGAACGATGTTGTACAGAATTGAATTTACTATGAAAAAGTTAACGACGGCATATATCTAACTTGTGTGATTTACGCGTGGGAAAGCTCGAAAGTCGGAAAATGTTGAAATGTCTACAATGTCGTTTTAAATTTTGACGATTCGCTGCAATGTCATTCTACGTCATGACCGTTCGTAACATCGTCATGCGCAACATTGCGCGTTCTGAATTTCGAGCCCGACCCCAACGAGAGACGAAAAAAAAAAAAAAACAACAAAACCGAAATGTTAGAATATTTATTTCAATTATTTTAAACTCAATGTTGTCGATTGAAAAAAAAAAAAATAAAAAATGATGTCGCATAGATTTTGATTTGTATACTCCGATAATCGTCCAAAAAACCATACAGTCCGAATTACGAGTGAAAATCGTTGACTATCAATAATTAACAAGAAAAAAGACTCGAAAAAAGATTGAAATAATTCAAAAAAATTATCTTCGAGCATTCATCATTTTTTTTGACGATTGAATCTGGCTGCAAAGAACGAGAGAGAGGGCCATCAACGACTCAATTATTATCGAAGCTTTATAAACAATAACGTAAAAATTAGAAACAAAGAAATACAAATTACGTTTGACCGAAATAATCGTTTGTATAATGTGTAATGGATTGTTTGAAAAAATGTTGAGTAGTTTGTTGTTCGTTGCAGGGTCGCAAACGCTGATGTACGAGATAACGAGGTACTACATTGGACAATGGCTGCTGAGAGCAGTGTAATTAATGTGTGCGGGTTGCGGTATGCAATTGGTAAATTCTGAACGTCTCGGTGGGTTCGGTGCGCGTTCGCCACTCTCCGGTTACAACAACACGTGCCGTTCGGATGTAGCTTGGAAATTGCGAGAGCTCAAGAGCAATGAACGACGACGACGAGAGCACGAGAGCATCGCGATAGCTTCGGGCACGGACTTTCTCCGGTGGGAGTACACGATTCCTTCGTCGTAATCGCGATATCGAAACGATAATAACCGACATCTCGAAATTAAACTATTTTAATGTGAATAACGTTATCGAGTTATTAGAATGAAGAAATACGGGCGATGATTTTTGTCGATGATATACAGCTAATGGGACGAGAAATAATCGGACATTCAATTTTGAAAAATAAAAAATAATTAAATAATAGATTTTCTTTTAAAATAATAAAATAATCGGAATATCGATTTTATGCAAAATGGATTTTCTTTATTTCTTTTTAGATGGGAAACCATGATCGTATGTGAAAATTTCGGAAAAAATGAAATTTTTTTCAAAATTGAAAAAATTAAAATAAAATATTGAAAAAAATAGTGCCACTTTAATTTTGTGGAAAAAATTTCTCAATTTTCGATGCGGTATCTGGAAAAAAAATGTCATTCAATGTAGAAATGGCAAAATAGTCGTTACCTCTTGATAAGAGGAATTGAAGGTGGTGGAGTGAGGGGAAGGGGGCGTCTAAAAAATCTTTTAAAAAAATAATAGGTTCGTAGGCTCCGAAAGATGCTAAAAAAAATTATCGACCACATCGGAGGATAGAAGGTTTTCTGGCCAAATTGACCTGATTCTCACCATATATTATATATATATGTTTGATAATCAATAAAATGTTATAGGAGCTTGATTAAAATAGCATACAATCACTTTGTGTAATCGTTAATTTGGAATTGACGAAATGTCATTAAACTGAAGCCGGGCACTCGGGCGAGGTACGTTTAATTTTCTACCAGGATATGTATTTCCATCAATTGTTCGCTGGATTTCATATTTTATCATACCTTCATTATGATATCGACATTTCAGTCGACATAAAATGAACTAAATTCTCAGATAAAATGTGCTTCCGTTTTTAGTGCCTAAAGCGTCAACAGCTTTACCCTATTCTCCGTCGAAGGCAGCACTGCTGCGTTTCATGTACCCGTTGCGCTGATTCCTCATAGTGGAATCTTTGGCAAATGTGTAAAATGATAAGAAAGTCATGTGCAAGGTTCTACTTTGCACCCTTTTTTTTTCTGCACTCTTTCCGGTCGCAGCTCATGATGACTCAATGTTAGATTGAAAATATGAAACAGCTGAATAGCCAATTCGTGATAATGATAATTATCGATCAACAATATGTACGTCGAATCGCAAGTCAACTGTCAATGACGATGATCGGGTATTTCGGTGCAGCTGAGCTGCGCTGTAGCCACCCAACGAAATGGTTGAAGTTGCCGCTCGAGCAGACACAGCACAAAGTACATTAGCGAGTGGGGCAGCCGTTGCAGCACTATCGCATCGACGCATCTAATCAAAGGGCGCGACGATCGCGAGGCAGGCCAAGTTGTTGCAATTGCAATGGACTTGCTTTGGTCGTTCTATCAGACGCACATCCGTGTGATGCGTGAATCAACATGCAGTTAGAAATGGAGGGAACGTGTGTTATGCTGCCTGCTCGTTGTTATTGCCACTGCTACCGGCGGCCCACGCATCAGCACCTGGAGACGACGACCCGGGCAAGTAGTTTTGGAATCTGCCAAACGTGCTGTGCCAGACTGCAAATCGCAGGGAATCGTGTGTACAGTTTGTCATTTTTTTTTTTCAAATTCTTTTCTCGTTGAGAACAATTACCGATCAAATTTTCATAAAACTAGACATACCTGTAGGTATCGATAAAAAAAAATATTGAGTCAAATTTTTATGGCTTTCCAGAGCACGAGAAAAAAAAACATATATACACCATTTTATTTTCACAAGTTCAGCATGGAGTCTTGTGGAAAATCATCCGTTTTGTCCTTTCAATTTTATATGATACGAAAAGTCTCGTTAAAATTTTCATGAAAAATTACAGAATGAAAGTTTAATAGTCAGAGAACATTTCGGGCAATTGAAATTAGAGATTCAGAGAGTGTGATGTTGTAGAGAATTATAAATTTTCTGCAAAAAAATATAAACAAAATGGCGGATCTTTAAATTTTTGTCCACATTATCGAGAAAAATCAAATTGTTTATTGGAAAAAAAGGCGCCTTGAATTAAAAATTACCCATGCGGTGTTAAAGAGAATGACTTTTTCCACAACAACCAAATTAATTCATGCGTGGATTAATATGTTCTTATACTCGTTCTCAGCACTCAGTAAAATTATTGTAGTTTTTAGAAAAAATACGTTCGAAGAATGAATTGACGGGCGCTTGAGACTGTTTCACGGTAAATATTTTAACGCGATGAATTCAACGAGTTTATTTATAAAATGTATATAAAGAGAAATCTCGAAACAAGCATCTACCATAAAATGTAAAAATAAATCAACTTCGTTTTTTTTTTTTTTTTTACCGTCGTGTTATGTACTTAACCACCGCTTGTAGATAATTTCAGTCGACAAATCCTCTGCATGAAAATTCGGCAACACAAAATTTTTTGCGAGTAGCTGCTGACTGGCGTGCTCGAGGACCATAAGAAATGTTAATACACCGTCGCCACTGTGGCTTCCACCCCTCGCTGTGTGTGTGTGTGTGTGTGTGTGTGTGTTTGCACGTGAGAGCCAAAACGTTCGAACGTCTATCGTCCAACTATCGCTGCACACGTGCATATCACAACCCGGGCTCGCTGATGCTCGCGATGTATGCAGCAACGGAATATTTATGCTCGCCGTACCGTGAGCACAAAAGCGTACCTGAGCTGCCACCAACACCCTCTCCCTTCTCAGCCACTGCTGCTGCTGCTGCTGCTGGTGGTGGTAGAACGTTATATTCAGAATCTATAGTCACCCAAGGGAGAAGCAGCATTAGCAGTCTCGTCCTCCCCTTGTAAAATCTCGCCGACTTACTGAATACAATGCACTCGTAAAATCGTGAATATCGTCGCTGAATCATTATTTCATGTGTACTATTCCATACAATAATATTTAAAAATAGATATATATATATATATTTTTTTTCTATATCGATAAGTTGTGGCAAATATTCGAATAGACAAATCGGCGAGGATCGACGAATATAACTCGCCAATGGGTTAAACGAGGGTGGAAAAAAAGGACCGCAACGATTGAGCGAAAGTGCGGCCCAGAGTTGTTTCCACTATGTGCCGAGTGAAGCTCTTGGTGTCAGCTCCGTGGGGTGAGATTTTGAGAGAATGAAAGATTGAAAGATCAGCCGCGGTTAAAAACCAGAAAAGGACGACGAGAAAGAGCGTGAAAAAAAAGTGTTTGTTGCGCAGTTTTTTAAAAAAAATCCATCAAACGATGTTTCTACAATACGATCTTCTCTCGAATTCATTTTGCTGCTTTGTTCGAAACATCAATTTTTTCTTCATACAAAAAATTTGATTTTTTTTTTAATTTTATTTCCGATTTTTCCTCAATCGGTATTACAAAGCGATCGAAACAATTTTCTCGAAACCTCAAATCAATCTCGTCCGAAAGCTCTGAAAAGATTTTTTCCCCCCAATTTTTTTTTTGTTTTTTCAACTGTGGATTACTTTCACATATTGAAATAAGTGTTTTTCGTACCAATTCCGATTCTCGAAAAATAAAAGTGTCGAGTAGCCGAAAAAAAAAAAGGTTTCTGGAGATGAGTGAATATTACTAATATTTGTCTATCTTGTTTCGTGATATTTGTTGTATTTCGTGTTATCATCGTAAATATTTCCATTGTACAGTCACGTCCGAGACGTCGACGACCTCATGAATTACTCTGTTATCATGGCGGATCGATGACAAGCTCTAAAACCCACGGGAGACTTTAACTGTACGTGTAAATCAGAAGATATAAATCCACGAGATATTGGAGAGGCGAGACCGCGAGGTCGTCGGTAGTGAGAGCGAGCGAGACGGTAATATTCGTGTAAGCGTGTTCGAAGACGTTGCCGTCGCGACACAGACCAATTTAGTTGTACGACGTATTACCCCGGAAACAAGAAAACGAAGAATAAGGATATAAAACGTTGAACATAAACGATTATCACCAGATCCATAATTTTTTCAACGAGTACACACCTCTTGGCTGAAATTTGAGTTGGCTCGAGTACAAATGGGAAACGTGTCGAGCAACACAGCGTATAAACAACGAAAATAGATCAGCCACGAGACATTTTTCATTAATAATTGTCACCGTTCACAGATCCTTCTGATTGCTCCACAAAACCCACCCGCGCAAACTCAGACGGTTAGACTCGCGGAGCATTCTTATAAATATCTTAATGGATTGTAAATTATTGTGGAGTTTTCGTCATTTCAACTCGTAAAATGCGATTGCAGTGCGACACCATTAATCGTCTGGGATTACTCTCTCACTCATTCGTTCTCTCAAAATAGCCATTCGGTAATTTACGGCTTATCTTCTAAAGGGCAACCGCATTCGATGAAGTTATTACTGGATAGAGATAAAAGAAAATTGTGGGAAATTCTTTAAAATTTTAGGAATGTTAGTTCTTGTTGAAGAAGTAATACATGAATCCGTATTTTTTACTCAATAATTTAGTAGTTATGAATTTGTGAATTTACTGACATTTGACACGGTCCCTCATGGGAAAACAAGTTTTGCAGACATTGATAATTGCGATTGACTACGCTAAGTTTCAAATTAATCGACTGCGTAGTTGTCGAGGAATTGATCAAAGTAAAATGAGGAATACCGCCTCCTTATGAACTGTTACAGTTGGAAAAGTGGAAACAGTTGTATAGACACTAACACTGAATCGATAATTATCGATTGAATCAGACAAACAATTGCAATGAATCGCTCTCCCATATCCCAGAATTATTTTTCACGACCATAAGATTGTTAATCCGAAAATACAGATGAAAGATCGACAATTCCATTTACAATTGCGCCTTTTTCGTTTCGACGACTCCTCGTCAAACGTTCCTTGCAAACTTCTCGACATACGAACATATCGCGTAGCTGAAGAATCAATCGTAAGAGCACCGGTTATCGGATGATATACATAATTTGCGTCGATCGACAGTAGTGCCATGGAAGGAGCCGCGTGAACATGAAAAATCATTGGTATGATGTGCACACGGAGTTTCGAGTATTGACGTTGACCTACTCTGACCTACCCTTGGTTAATGCCCGAAGAAAACACGACCCTGCTCTGTCGACTGTTGGCAAGGTAGTAATTTACCACCAGTTCATGCGTACCGACTGCTGATACGTCAGTAATTTGCCACCAATTCATGTGTACCCGACTGCTGATACGTCAGTAATTTACCACCAGTTCATGTGTACCGACTGCTGATACATCAGTAATAGTCCAATCGGTTCTTCGCGCTTCCAACGCTTCACGTTGTTGATAGAGCTTCGCTGACGAGCGGGTAACAAGCGGAGTAAAAAAATCGATTTTAACTGGTTCCACATTTTTTTTCACGTGTTAATTAAATCCACAATCGATATAATTAATCGGCCGGCTGGTTGGCCGCAGGTAACGCTGGCACGGGATTCCGTTGATCATTCGATGGCATCTTCCCCTTCTTACCTCCCCCTTTACAATTCGCCGGGTAAACAAAAGTGTTACGACGAAAGTTGAATCATTATTTGGTGATTGAAAAATGACGGTCGATTTGAATAAATTGGCGAAGGCATGCAGGATACAAGCGATTCTAGAAGGAAAATGTTTGTAAATCGATTTATTGTTGAAAATCATCGCTGATAGAACAAAGAATAGGATCGTGTATGTCGTGACAATCTGAGTCTGCGACGCGCCGGTCGGTAACGGAGGTAGTGCCTTCCTCACCGACTTAGGTAAGTAGGTAAGGATGATATCCCGGAAAATTCATGCTCACGCGGACCATCTGATATATGTAGATTTGAGTGCCGCATTCTAGACGGTTTCGCACCACGAAGATTCTGCAAAGTTTACATAAAACAATTTTTAATCGTTATTTACAACTACATTTGCCAAACTGTGAATTTTGTTCTCTTTTAGCTTATTCATAGAGGAAGCTTTGTTTATCGTGGAATATTTAATTCTGCGATCGGCATGTCGCCGTATTCCGAACGTGCCAAAACAAGAAGTGGTAGGTGAGAGTAGCTATTTGGGTGTGCACGCGCAACGAGCCCGCGAAATTTAAACTTATGTGACTTTTGGCAACGGTTTGAGCTACAATCGCTACAATCCCCATATTTCGCAGACAGGTGCCAGTTCAACAATCATTTCGATGACTGCAGACTTCGTTACGAATAAAATTTCGGATCGAATTGGAAATTTCAAGTTGCGGTTTGCTTTTTTTTTTTGTAAACGACAAATTGTATTTTCGTGAAAACAAATGATATAGAAAACTTCGCGTCTGCGATTTATTGGCGAAAAAAAACTTACTCATGTCAACGTGAGTTCTGATCCAATCGACAAATCCACCGACTCGGAGCATGGATATCGATTGGTCGTCGTTGTAAGACAATCGACATACAACTCCAATTTGTACGGCTATCTTGGTCTTCGGGCACATCCAATAAATGGGTTCACCGCCGTAAAACTAAAAGGGAGAGAAAACAAAGAGAAGATAAATTGAGATTGAAAACGTAAGGTGAACGATGTCTGACCCGAAAATATGATGGACAGGATGACAAAAACCGATGTTACGCGTTATTTCAGATACTTTTCAAAAAAATACATTTATATCGATCGTGATGAAGGTGAATGAAATATTTTAGCATCGGAGAATTGAGTAATCATGAATTGACAAAATATCTCACATAGGCTGCGCCTCGTTGAGTCATATCGTTGCACAGAATATTAGTCGTCACATCGTAGAGCTCGCTATCACACTCAACATTAGACGTTACGATCGGATGTCCATGATAATAAAGATCCTCGGAAAAACCAGTGGGCAGTGTCGCACGTTTCCAGGCTGTCGTTGACGATAAAAAACAGTAATTCGTACACGAAAGTCATTTTTAGGTTTCCCTAGGAAATACAAAATTATTATTTTTATAATTTTGAAAAAACATATTTGGGAAGATATGCTGAAAAATATGCGAAGATAGAGCATTTCTTCCCACCCCCCTTATTTCCGAAACTACTGATCCTGAAATTTTCAAAAAATCAGGGAACATATAACGCCTCGCTTGAACTTTATCGGATAATTATAACGAAAGTCCTGGGTTTCATGAATTTCTACAAATTAATATTACAAACTCATTTTTAATTTGCGATGAAACGAATGTGCGATGTTGCATCGACTCACCCAAGCTCGTGACTGTTGATCCGACAAACGTATCGGTGGCATGTTGACAGGGAAGACAAACGGGAAAAATTTTTCGGCTGAAGCGAAATGTTCCGTCAATGACGACAATAGCCACGTCATTTTCGCTGTTTGTGCGATCGGTACGAAATGTCACCGATTTCACACCATACACCGATTCGACTTGACCTTGGGATTATCCGTGGCAATTAAAATTTATCAGTGTGGATATGTTTCGAAAAACGCGTTTTTGAAATATTGGCAAAATTTGCTGGACTTCAGGTTGAAATGAGTCATTGGTTAAACGTTAAAAAAGTTGGGAGAAGAAGACGATGAGAATTACGGAATCAATTATTACCTGAATATGGATAGACAACGACTTTGAAATTCTTGGGTTTTCGATTGGATACGCAACGCGACAGAGTCAACACTTTTGTCTGATCGAGTATACTCGCACCGCACAAAGTACGATTCAATCCGGAATCCATCAGTGTCACCCACATCTGGTTTGAAATAAGTTGCAATGAGTTTTTTTTTTTTTTTTCATTTTCATATTAAAATTCAATCACGCAGTTTCGTCGCTATCAGACAAGCTGATGTGTGATCGAGTTGTGTGAAATAAATTAACTTTCGACGAAAATATTAAGAATGAAATTGTCTAGAATTACAGACTAAAGGTAAAAAGATTTTTTAAGAAATTCAAAAAAATCGTTAATGTGAAACTCTCTCATACATGAACTCTTGGGGCAGAATGGCCCGATTCCGCATCAACCGCCTGGTCTCCGGATGGCACCCACGTCTTTCCAATTACCAAAGGCAATAGCGTCATCAACGGTACTGCAAAGTCTGGAAAAAAAATGTTTTTACGATTATATAAGATAGATTTGCGAAAAAATCGGCTAGCTCGATCATCATCGTTATATTTTACTCACGCATGCGCATCTTGGTGGTTGCGATTGGGCCTCGTCGTCGTATCGAAAAATCACGAAATTGTCTGTCGAACTCGTCCACGGACGCGTTGTCGGCGTTTCGGTCTTTATGCCGATTCAAAGTCGAAGATCCAGGCTTTTTATATCGATGGATCATTCGCTCCAGTTCGCAATTTCAATCGATTATTAGATAATTCGGGTGGAAATAAAATTTTTCCAGACATTGTGAAGACGCATGTTCATAGTGATGTCTGACGTAGGCTCCGTGATGTTCAAACAAAAAATTTAACACTAGTGGCAAATTGATCCAATTAATAAAAAAAAAAATTGACGACGATGAGACGATTGAATGGATTCTTAATAAGGTTGTTTGAAATAACGAGAATAACGTGACTTTTGATTTATCGTCGGATAATTTTACATTCTTATATTAATGTTTAATATTAATATAATTTTTCATTCTTATGAAATAATCAAGGTCAAGTAAATTGTACGAAGTAAAAATTTTCGTATGGTGATTCTCTATAATATTACTAAAATTGAATAAAATTTCGTTCACCCAGATGCCTGGACGATATTTATTCGCGATTTCGAGCGTCGGGCAAGTTATTTCACCCGATCGCTCGATTATAAAATTGATTGACTGATTGTCGTTAGTTCTAGTTATTTCACCCGACCGCTCGATCATAAAATTGATTGACTGATTGTCGTTAGTTCTAGAAGTTCATTGACATCTTGCAATATGTTCTGATCAAATAGATCGAGCAGAAACAGCTACGACGTTATTTGCGATCAAAGACCACGTTATACGCAAAACCTGTTGAAAGACTCATGATTCACAAATAATTTGGTCGATCAACCGTGATAATTGAGTGAACTAATTTGCGACGCTATGATTCGATACGGAAAGTTTTCATACAAAATACACGTATGGGGTCACCCACGGCTAATCGCACAGACAATCACGACGGGCTTTTGATTATAGGATGCCATTTTTTTTCCTCGAAGTAATTGATGGAATAAACATGTGACCATTTTTTTGTTTGGATTTTTCCTGCTTTCTATTGATTTCTAAGGTAATGTAATAGTTATAATACATTTTTTGTATTTCAAAATAAATTAGTGAATTTGCGTTGATAACTAAAATAGATAACTAAAATTCAGTAACTTTAAATACATTTTGAAACATTCTCCAGAGAGATCTCCAGTGCCGTGTTTAAATTTTGAAACCTGGGCCGCCGGTTTCGTCGGCCGGAGTTAACGACGGTTCGTTAAAACGTTAGTACCGAACGATTCCGCCCAGACGTCGTGGCGATCGCCTCAATATAACGAGTCGGGGTCAACGCTCGAGTTCGTGCTAGGTTACGATCGCGGTCTTACACACAGGTCTTCAAACTCCTCCAAATTTCTAGTGGTGGGGGTGTTCACCTAATGAAATTTTTATGTTGCTTGAAGCGGCCGCAAGGAGGGCGCCACTGAGACCATAGTCGCACCGGAACTACGTCAGGCAGAAGAGAGATGGAAGCAGATTGCTTTCGTTTGTAGTGAAGCTGAAAGAAAGTTATGTAGACTTTTATAGGTTTTCATCCCCCCAATTTTGACGAAAATCGAATCTAACGGTTCATTCTCTTGGAGATGGCTTTGTATATGTAATCTAACAGTTGATTCACATGGAGATACCCTTGTATATGATTGTAGTGAACGAATTTCCGTTTGTAGTAGAAAAAAATGGTTTTTTTTCGTTAAAAAAAATTATTTTTCATAAAAAAACCATTATTTTTTCTTCTACAAACGAAAATTCGGTTTCCAGGGACCCATACGAGGGTATCTCTATGTGTATCAACCGTTGGATCACCCATACAGAGCCATATCCGTGTGAAAGAACCGTTTGGATCGATTTTCGTGAATTTTGGGGGTCTAAAAACCTTTAAAAGTCCGAAAAAATTGTTTTCGGCTTGGCTACAACAAAAACGACGTTCACTACAAACCTTTTCACACCCAACTCTATAAGATGAACGCATAAAAATCGATTTTCCCGACCCATCATTTTTCCCCAAAAAAAAATTTTTTTTCGTCGAAATAAATTTTTTTTTCATAAAAAAATCATTTTTTTTCTACTCCACACGTATACTCGGTTACCAGAGACATATACAAGGGTATCTGTATGTGAATCAACCGTTAGATCACCCATACAGAGCCATATCCGTGTGAAAGAACCGTTTGGATCGATTTTCGTGAATTTTGGGGGTCTAAAAACCTTTCAAGGCCGAAAAAATTGTTTTCGGCTTGGCTACAACAAAAACGACGTTCACTACAAACCTTTTCACACCCAACTCTATAAGATGAACGCATAAAAATCGATTTTCCCGACCCATCATTTTTCCCCAAAAAAACATTTTTTTTCGTCGAAATAAATTTTTTTTTCATAAAAAAATCATTTTTTTTCTACTCCAAACGTATACTCGGTTTCCAGGGACCCATACGAGGGTATCTCTATGTGTATCAACCGTTAGATCACCCATATATACAGAGCCATATCCGTGTGAAAGAACCGTTTGGATCGATTTTCGTGAATTTTGGGGGTCTAAAAACCTTTAAAAGTCCGAAAGAATTGTTTTCGGCTTGGCTACAACAAAAACGACGTTTACTACAAACCTTTTCACACCCAACTCTATAAGATGAACGCATAAAAATCGATTTTCCCGACCCATCATTTTTCCCCAAAAAAAAAAATTTTTTTCGTCGAAATAAATTTTTTTTTCATAAAAAAATCATTTTTTTTCTACTCCACACGTATAGTCGGTTACCAGAGACATATACAAGGGTATCTGTATGTGAATCAACCGTTAGATCACCCATACAGAGCCATATCCGTGTGAAAGAACCGTTTGGATCGATTTTCGTGAATTTTGGGGGTCTAAAAACCTTTAAAAGTCCGAAAAAATTGTTTTCGGCTTGGCTACAACAAAAACGACGTTCACTACAAACCTTTTCACACCCAACTCTATAAGATGAACGCATAAAAATCGATTTTCCCGACCCATCGATTTTCGCCAAAAAAATTTTTTTTTTTATATAAAAACCATTTTTTTTCTTCTACAAACGAAAATTCGGTTTCCAGGGACACATACAAGGGTATCCCTATGCGAATCAACCGTTGGATCCACCATGCAGCCGTGTATAACCTCACTTATTACCCAGCTGGCTCTACCGCTACGTCACAGAACAGTAGTTCGCAAGTGCCCGACAGGAGCGCGGCCGGCGATATAAACCGATCACGTGACCGCTTAGTCGTCACGTGACCAATTTACTTGTACAGGTTTTCTGACCAGATTTTGTATCCATAGTTCGGTCTCCTGTTCTCTATCCTCCATGGTTGACATTTAATATAAAACGACTGCGCCACCTGTCGGCTAGCCCCAGCTCCAGCCTCATATAACGCTGCTTCGTTTTTTCCGATTTATCAAAAAATAAGCTCCGACAAATTTTTTCATTGCCATCTGCTGGTGTAACAAAAAATATTCCGCATCGATTGAACCCCTAACAAATGAGATCGATCGATATTTGGAAAATTCTGTCGAACTTCACCGCCAAATTTCCGTATTTGTTTTTAAAAAATAACGACTGGCGAACAAATTATGATCCGACAAATTCCGACAATTATTTGCAACTTTTTCAATTCAAACGAGTTATTTCACTGTCATCTCCGAAGCTATATAACATCTAGTCGCACGCTACACCAGCGCCGCGATTGACGAAATTTGAAAACAATTCCATCGCCTCCCACCCCGCGGATGACGAATCTCGCAATGATTGGGCAGACTCGTTCGTGCACCTCTGCTCCGATAATGACGAGCCTCATGCGCGTCGGCCTTCAAGTGAAAACCGGGCGAACGCAGGAAAATCACGAATGACATATCGGAAACGTTCGGAAACCATCGGGGAAACTAAACTCCCACCAACAGTCAAATCCATCCGACTGGCTGGGCAGAATAGAAGGCTTCCCGGCTGTAAATGTTGTGTAGCAAAATGGCCGCCTGATCGCAACGAGTGTGTGACGTTCTCCGAGGTGTTGTGTTTGTGTCGTCCTTCCGTGCTCGTTTTGTTTGTATGTTTGTTTGTTTATTGTTGTTATTGTTGTTTTCTTTTCGTTTTAAAATCGTGAATTGCTGATAAAATAGTGCACAAAGTGTGTCAAGTGTACGTCAAAGAAGGCGTTAGCGCTACCTCGGACCGTATATGACAGTTGTGACAAAATCGTAAGTGCAGAAAATTGTCTTATCCGAAGGCTCCTTCGGTGGGGTCTGTAAAATTGTTATCGCGTCAGGTTGTACACCTCGGTGTTTTACTGTATACATCGGGTTACCCTTCGTTTTGTACCGGTGAACCGACCTACCTGTATTTTCGACGACCCATCCGACTGACGATCGTTGTGACGAAATTTCTCGGCCTTGAGTCTTTTCATAGTTTTGTTTCTATAATATATATTTTGCTTTTTCGATTAACGTGATATAAGGAGTCTATGAATTGGCGGTATGTTATGTGAGAAAAGCTGACGACACATCGATGCTTTCACGAATCAATTTAATTTGCCTGTATCTTTGCTTTGTAATGTCATGATAATATTCTGAGACCTTAGGTTTGTATCCGCAGCAGAGAGTCGAGAGAAAGCCAGAGAGAGAGAAAGAGAGAGAGGAAATCGGCCAGTTTACTTTTTCATCGGTGCAACCATCTGGGATGACACATGTTTCCACACCTGACCAAATAATGCCAGAAGACTGTCAGGATTTGCTGTTTCGTTAATAATCGCTGACTAACATCTCTGTATGACAATAACCGAGTACCATTGGTGTTGGGTCAGAAAAAGTCTTCACGCGGCCGGCGCTATCCTTTCGGAAACACTTTGCGGTCCCAAAGTTCTTCGTCGGACCTGTTTCTTCCCCACCGTTTATCCTCGTGTGCCTGCAGAGGCGCGACTCTGGGTTGAGGTAGCATAACCTCTTCGGATACTTTACGACGCGTCGCTTGTGCGAAGTGCGTTCGGCCAAAGTTGTCACGATGATTATAAATAAAATGCGGCGTCTAAAAAAAGTTCAAGTGTACGACCTTGGCCGCTGCGGAGGCCGATGCTCGGCATCCGTCGACGCATTGCGAGAACCAAATTAGAGAGGTTACATTCTGGCTAGACTGAAGGGATTTAATGAAGGTCGCTCGTACGGATATTGAGGTTATATCGATCGATCGATACAATTGGTGATTAAGAAGTCCGATAAGCATCTTGAGGTAGCATCCTAGGTACAGCGAAAGTCGAAGCAAGTCGAAGATATACAATTACCTGATCGACGTACGTAGTACTTGAATTCGGCAACGTCGCGTGTTGTGACGTAGATTAGACAGAGACAACACATACAAGAGTGAAGTCTCGCACCATTGCCATGTCCAATGCTTCAAGACCAATTTCTGATGTAAACAGTATTTTTCTAACGTTTGTTTGCTTATTATTGTCATCACGCTCTTTGAATATGTACTTTCGAGTGTCCAGAATGTTCTCTGAATATTAAACTTACATTCTACCGTTTGTCATAAAAATTTGAACGATACTTTCTGCATTATATGGAATTGGAGGGACGAAACCCGTGGATTTCCATATGACTCCGTGTTAAATGCGTAAAAATGAAAATATTGATATATTTTCCTCTCGCGTCCTGAAAAACCACAAAAATTCAACTGAATTTTTTTCTTAATACCTACAGGTATAACCAAGTTTTATGAAAATCTCAACGGTGATTCTCTTGACTACCTCAATGCCAATGATACAAAATAATGGAAAGAATGAAAACCTTTTTCTTTTTTTTTTTTTGTTTTTTTGCAAATTCTCATCTTTCGATACGTTATAGCGTGAACATGAATTTTTCACATAAAACATATAAATTTATTGATCGTGCCGCGTTTTCAAAATTTGAATCGCTTATTGTGTAAAAAGTGTAAAAGTGTAAAAAAATTTTTTAAAATTTAGACTTCGAACAAAATGAGTGTTGACAAAGTAATTTTCAAACGACGAAACGTTTATCTGCAAACCGATTGAGTTACGAAATTACGCGAAAACATATATATATATATACACACATATAGATGCAAAACGATGGAGATAACCGCGTCCCAAGTTCATCGGTACGGAGAAAACAAATCGAACCCCAAGTTTACAGTCGCGAAAGTCAACTCGTCGCCCGATAAGGGTGCGAAACTTCGTTTACCGAAGCGATAATGTAATTTCACGATTGCTAGACGAGAGTGGGTAGAATGCATATTTATAAATCGATCCCGGTCCCCAAGTCGAAGTGGGCTCGGTTGCCCCGGCTGATTCGAGTTTTCAGTGCGTTTAACGCGGACGAGATTTTCACCATGCTCTCGGTATGTAATTGCGGAAAAACGGAGGCGTGAGAATTTCGCATGAACGTACGGAAGTCGTCTGGGCAAACTCGCGAGGGCACTCGTGGTTTTACCGCGGTGTATCATCGTAATTATGCAAAAGTACGCGGCTCGGAGTTGGATGAGCGCATCGTTTTCCGACCATAATTAATTCGAAGCAACTGGATTATGTTTCTCGTTGGTACAATGGTCACTGGGTGTGAGCAACGGCATTCCCGGATGATACGCCAAAAAAAAAAAAAAAAAAAAACAAAAAAAGTACACGTGCGGATTTATTGGTCGAGAGCCGTGATTATCTATCCCTGCATCGGTATACTGGGGTAACTCGTTACCCCGTAGAATTTTCAATCTGTTTTTTCGGTACAAAATGACGATAAGCTAGTGCGTTACAAATTATGAGGTAATATTATCTCTTTCGGCCAAAATCGGGCTAGAAGAAAAAAAAATTAGTATGGATAACAATAGAGATTAATAAAAATAAACAGCATAAACTGTTTATTGGTATTTAAACCTTATCAAACAATTTATTGTCACGACACTAAAAAAAAAAAGTTGCTCCACGATCGGCATCATATCTCCGGTAAATGTTGATCGATTTGCGAAAATTTAATGAAAATCTTGTGAAATAAAGTTGTAGTTATAGTATGTCGATCCAAAATTTTCGATGTTTCGATCAAAAATGTTTTATAAAGATAATAAAAATGCAAAATCGATGACGTAAAACGGATACTTTTTTTTTTAACTGCCATAAATTGCTAAATTTTTCCGAAATTCAAAATTCCGGCTCGAACATGCTATAACCACAACTTTATTTCACAAGATTTTTATTAAATTTTCGCAAATCGATCAACATCTACTGGAGATATAATGCCGACCTAAGAGCAATTTTTTTTTTTCTAGTGTCTTGGATCACGTGATTTTTTATACAGTAATTTAAAAAAAAATTTATGTGCAATAATTTTTTTTTTTATAAAGTTTAAATACCAATAAACAATGTAAAACTATTAATTTTTATTAATTTATCTCGTTATCCCTACTGAATTTTTTTTTTTTTTTTCATTCAGCGCATTTTTCGTGCTGCTATGTCAGGCCTCAATGGGCCAACGTCAATTGCGAGTGCCGGACCCGAGTGATCATCCGGTAGTTTCCCATGACTGGGTCAACGATGGTCGCCCCGGTATTGCGTAGTTACCGAGAAGTCGGTCGCAACTATTGACGGCCCAATATATCCGGTCAGATTTTCCTTTTTATCAAACGCGGCTCGGTTTCATCGGGCCGCCACTGCTCGTTCTCTGGTTGCTTGTTGCGGTCTCGTGAACGTGGAATGCCGTTGATCCAGAGTACACGTCGTACACACTCGGGATATAGTCTTCCCGGCATGACTAGGAATAGGCACGGTCGGATTCTCAGACATTTGTGGCATGCCATCGAAGACGTTTTCGACGAAACACACGATACGAAATATATTTACACGTTTACGACTAACTGTGACTAAACGTTCTCCGTGAATTACACTTTTCGTGTCAATCATATTTTTTCAACATCCTTTTACCGTCCGTTTTATATAAGAGCCGTGTGTAATTGATCCAGGCATGTTCGAAGACATTATTTTTTTTACGGAATGATATTTCGGTCGGAGTTGAGTTAAAAATCTCAACTCCAAACCTGATCCACGTGTGCGTGGATCGGTTTCGGTAATTTGGCAATTATCACAAAACCAAGAACAACAATTGATCGTTCGGAGAAAATAAAAAAAATAAAAAAAATAAAAAATTTCGTTATAGTATCATATTTGAAATAGTCCGTAATAAATGCTATTTATTTTGATCAAACATAGATGATGAACACACAAAATTGGATGAATGTTGCAAAGACATGATATCCTTTTTCAATGTCAGAATAGGCGATCAGTTGTGAATGATCTGCAAAAAAAAATAAAAATGACTATAAATTCTCACTGATTGACACTTATTTCTGTGTATTTCAGAGGAAGAGAGAGTGAGAGAGAGAGAGAGAGAAATCACGGAGATGCGCCCGGAGGATGGACTGTGAATCCAAGATCTAGGTAAACATCGTCGACGGTGGAGAACGGATTTGATTGTCTGTCTTGTCATCGCGATGAATTCTCTCGATCTTCCTTATGTCATTGGCTTTCGTCCTTCCTCGCGCGAATCCATAAGTGACGTCGTAATTTCGTTCACAAACGCTTACAGAGCGAACGGTGTCGTCTGATGTGTCACGCGACGACCGTGGACGATAATTTTTTCAAATTGACCTCACCATTAGCTCACCACGGACTGTATAGTTTATCGGAAACAATTAGAGCCTCTTCGACAAACCGATCGACCGACATTTACGATGTTAACAACTTTGATAACAATCGTTTCTTCACGGGGTAAAACTTGGGTTGATTATTCCGGAGTGTGGGTGCGCTCATGAGCGGCGAGGAAAAAAAAAATTATCTCATGATCTTGTGAACAAGTCGTTGAACCTCCGGGATTGCGTGAGTTAACTACAACGGATTTTTTCTCGTTTCTTTGTAGAAATCGAAGCGCTCGACAATTACCGTTATAAAAGCAAATTTTCATCTTTATTCGTTGATTACTCCATTACACTCTGCACAATTTTTTTGTTATGATTCGGCAATTCGGGAAAACAATCATCAATCGGAATCTACGGAATGACTCTGATTCGAAAGTTCAAAAAATGTCACCAAGCCCAGAATCAATGCCAATAGAAAAGTAAAAAAAAAAAACAAAACTATTTTCACTTGATTGATTAAATGATAAGCAACGACTTTTGCAATGCAATTGTTCGCCGGATGAGCAAAAATATGAATGATCAGCGCATTCGTTAAGGGGGTTGAGTCACCTAAAAGATTGGAAAAACGAAAAAAAAAAAAAATTCGTGATATGATCAATCCAAATTCAAAATCGATTTTACCATTATAAAATACGTATGCTCAGCCATCATTTTCAATTTTTTTCAAAGCCATATAAACCATCTCTGCGCGCTGTAAGATTTATCAAAAAAATTTTCACTTGTCGTAGATTTCGGACCATACGACTCAACGGATTTTCAATTCCGACGTCTCAAATTTTTATTAAATTAAATTTGAATCGATCATATCCCGAAAAAAAAATCCAATTTTTTAGTCGCATCAGCCCCTTTAATATCCTGAGATTTGCGAGATGAAAAAAACATCATTCCTCTTATGGTTCTCAGTTTCGAATCGTTACAAAAAAAAAAAAAATCGGATATTCGTGAATCGCTCGAGCCAGACCGCGCGTGTGGAGATTCGTCGAGTGACTTCGTAGATTATTGTCGGAAGTGAAGTTGGCTACTTTTGCGATGCGGTCGCAACGCCAGATGGAAAACGGACGATGTGAACACGGGTCATGGTACAGTAACGTGTACTGTTAAGAGTACACACACACACAGCTCGGTGAAGGTGTGGAATCTGTTGTAAATTTTTTTTTTCTTTTTTTTTTTTTTTCAACTGAAAACCGCGGTAACAGCAACGAGGTAACCAACGGAACCGGCACTTCGTTAAACCGCCGACGAAGCGTGGACGTTGGGGGACAGAGAGACGACGAGTCGCTCGCATTTCCGAGTAATCATCACAATCGGACAAGCCCTTCATTACTCGGATAAGTACGACGGGCGCGATCCTAGACAGAACGAACGGACACACATGCAGAATGTGTGTCCGAAACAGAACTCTGAATCATAGTTCGTTAACATCGACATTTCGCGTCCGAAATCTTTCGACAACATCGTTCCGCTTCCTCATAGAGAGAGCTATGTGATAATGGGACATTTTTTTTTTTTTTTTCGAGTTCTTCATGTCACCGGGTTCCGAATCAGGGTTGGGCATTGATTCGATGAAAATGTATTTCAAATACTTTTCGAACTAAACGATCATTAATTTTATCGGATTTGTCAAATATTTATATCGATTGTAAAATAATAATTTACGTAAGTTGGTACGTAATTATTATGGGAATGTGAAAATATTTATTCACGCATGATGATTGATTATAGTTATTAGTTTTAAAAATTATTTCAGATATATTTTTGTTGAATGGATGCCTATCCCTTTTCCGAATGTGAAAAAACGTGGAGAAACACAGGTTTTGAGAAAATTCACGGATTTATGTGTGTACGTGTGTGTCTGTGTGTAATCCTTTCATTGATTGTAATTTTAGTCACGATTCGAACTTCTGCTCGGACTTTCTGTCGTTTTTTAATTACCAAAAATAAAAATACGCTTACGCTGTAGCTATCGCGAATTCTGAGATATTTGTTTCGAAAGTTCTTCGCGAATAGATTTTTACCCGAGGTTGGGTCGTATTGCATTCGGGCCGAATCCATGGAGTAGTTTTAATTTTATGATATTTTTATTTTTTTCGAAAAAACCAGATTTTTCGCTATAACTTTCGTTAACTTTGACCGATTGAGCTCCAACTTTTCAAAAGTATACAACATTATTCAGTCGTGATGGATATCAACATTGGCGGGATCTGCTGAATGGTTTTCATTTTAACAAAAATTCAAGTTTTTTAATTTTGAACCTCTGCCGATTCAAAAATATTTGACTTACCATGTTCAATGCTTCCTCACAGAGGAATCATCGTTAACTACCAACGATTCAGAGGAAGCAAATTGCAATTTTCATCTTGTTTATCTTTTATTACCACAATTATTATTCTTTTTTTTTTTTTTATTGTAATTTTTCGTTCCTCGCCATAATCCCGATAAGTCGGAGAAATAAGCACAACGATGGTGCTATACGCTACGTAGAAATTAATCTCCATCTCTCTCTCTTTCTCTCTCTCAAAGCATGCGTTCACACTTTCTGCCTCGGTGTTCATTAAACCGACCACCGCGTCGAGCGTCTGCGCCGCTGGCTTGTATTAAGTTTCTGAAACGATGAATGGCACAAAAAATTCTCGCTTCGGTTTCAAACTCGTTAATGAATGACGAGCGAACAGTCTGACAAGATGAAAAAGTTGAAAAATAACAAAGTTCCGCGCACTATCGGATTGAAGAGATCTTTCGGTTTTTTTTTTTTTTTTTTTTTTTTTTTTTTTTTTTTTTTTCATTTTCTCGAGGATAATAATTCGTAGAACAACCGGTGAATCATAATCGCGCCGCAATTGTATCGCGAGGACGATGTATTGCCAGAAGTGGGAGAATTAATAGATACCGAGAATTCGAGATGCTGAACGTCGCTTTGGAGGAGATAGTAGAGTTCTATGATTTTTTTGTAATTCAATCTATGTGTTTGATCGAAGAACATAGTTGAAAATCGATGAAACTTGAAAAATTTTCCTGTCAATTAGAAACAAACAAATTTTTAAGAAATGTCATTGATAGTACAGCGAAGTAAAATTGAAAATCTTGAAGGAATAGAACGTTTCCGACGAACTGCAAACATTTGACAATTGCACGACAATCTTCAAATTCCAAGATTCAATTATTTTAATTATTTTACATACGTCTAGCAGCACCAAAAATGAGCTAAAAGAAAAAAATTAGTAGCGAATAAATTTGGATTTTTTCTCATCTTTCGGACATCCAATTATAAACAAATATAAATATACATATACATGATATATATATATATATACATATCAAAATTATACTTACTTTTGATATAACTTGGCTTACTTTTGATATATATATATCAAAAGTAAGCCAAGTTCTGTTATTAATTTGTCGGATTTCGTCCTTCAAATCACTCCAGAGTAGTTTGAATAAAATTAAAATCGGCCCTCGTGAATTTCCGTTTGATTCGAATGGACGTAATGGGGATGCAGTTTGTTGCAACTCGGTGACTCATTGATAAAAATTTTGTTGAAACGAAACCCGAGAATGGGATGAGACACTTTGCTCCCAGTGTCGTTTGATGTTGTGCGCGCGCACGACAGCCTTGAATGAAGAACGAGTGACATCATGCTCGCCAACATGCACGTATAGTCGTGATGCAACCTTATGGATGTTCTTAATGAACGAAGTCACAATGTAATCTCTCGTTCGAGCAATGAACGAACGGATTTGCGATGCTGTGACATTGCTCTGCTTATATCCGAAGATCACATCTCCGAATAATGAAATATCGGTCACACGGGGTCCAGCGAATCCCACTCACAAAAACCGAACCCATCTGCGTTCTCTTCGAAGTATCGACTTGAATCTTGCGCCAAACTTCTAATAGTTGTCTTCTATTTGATTTCAGAGTAGTCAAAACACAATAAGAAACAAAAAATCACGAAATCGGACTTTTTTTTACCAAAAAAAAATTGTAAAAAATTTAATTTTTGCCATGTGGTAAAAAATCTTCAAGACGTTTTGATCTTGAAATATTATATTTAAAAAAAAAATGGAACCTTGATGGACTTTGGAAAAAAGTATATTTCATTTGAAGTTTGAACTCAACTCGACTTTTGGTCGATGTCGAGAAATTAAATTGGTACGTTTGAATGGACAAAATAATGTTTTTATAGCATAAAGTTATATTTTTATTATAGCATAATGGTCATGAAGTTGGCCTGGGGTCCGATGGACCCCGACGAACCGCAACGGGTTAACAAATATTCCAATCATTGTAAAATTAATTATTTCCAATTCAACGGAAATTCGAAAAAAAAAAAAAAAACGACAGACTTTTTAGAAAACATTGTTTTGGCTCAGTCAGAATCAAAAAAACAAAAAATCAAAAATCACAAAGTCGATAGATTGTTAAACATTTTCAATATATGGTTCGCTATAGCAATGGAATTCATAATATTCATTCCGAAATAACTAACTGCGAGTATATAGATTTTTACGTAACGCTAATTCACATATTAGTATGGATGGCTTCGACCATATGCACGTATAGATTTTCACGTGTAACCAAACGCACTGTCAGTCGTCATTCGTCGTCGTCGTCGTCTCAATCGTCAATGACTTCGAGTATCAAGGATAAACTCCGTTTGAATTATTCAATATTCTTCGATGCAACGAATTTGCTTTTTCATTTAACAACGTTCGCGTCGCGTTGTGCGAATCACGTCAAATTCAAAAGCGGGGCAAGTTCAGTGAGAACGTTGAGTGATGTTTCCTTATGCATCTCCACGTCCTACCGTGAAAGTACAGTCGATGCACCTGTTGAAAGCCGTTTCAAACACGTCCACACGTTCATCGCGATGAATCACAACGATGAAAAAATCTCGACACAAACCGCTGTTTACTCTGATTAAATACTTTAGTTTATACAATTACGTACTTTTTTTAACTAACTGTTGTTCGAAGATTCATTTTGGCAACAAGAAAAAAAAACAAATTTGAATTATTGTTGCAAAAAATTTTGCATTTTTCAGAATTGAAAAAAAAAAAAAAAAAAGAAAATTGTCGACCATGTTACACAATTAGAATAGTTACTTAGAATGATTGTTTTACTATTTTTTTTTTGTTCAAAGCTACAGCTGATGTTTTTATAATGAAACAAATATCTCGTTTTTCGCTCATTTTTTATTTCTGTGTAATTACCTACAATCAAATAATGTCGCAAAGAACGTTCAATATAGATTTCTGATTGGGAAATTTGTTAATTTATTAATTTATTAATTTATTAATTTATTAATTTATTAATTTATTAATTTATTAATTTATTAATTTATTAATTTATTAATTTATTAATTTATTCATTTATTAATTTATTAATTTATTCATTTATCCATTTTCTTTTTCATACGTTTGGCCTCATTGTTACCAAATTCATGTTAATAAAACAAGAACGTTTTTTGAATTTTTTCGCAGGTCGACGAAGACTATTCGGACGAAAGTGTTGCAGTAATGCCCACGTATCACAATGCGGGTGGTGGCTACCCGAACGTGTCAGTGCCAGCGCGTCAGGGAAAGCTCGACGGCAACCAAAATCACCACACCACCATTCCCTCTAACGTAACGACCCATTCCCTCATACAGAACGTTATTCAACAGTCAATTGCGACGAATCTAATAGGTTCGAATATGCTGCCCCATCCGGTCTCCCCGATAATGTCGACCCACGCCGGTGTCACGTCTCAGAACGTAACCACCCACACGAATCCTTCCGTACCTTCACCCGTTATTCTCACCCCAAATGTCACAAATCCCGGTAACACGACAGCTCCTTCGGCCAATCCGAGACACGAAGTCAAGCTCAATGCTATGCCGTACGTATTACAAAAAAAAAATTGTGCAATCAAAAACAATTTATTCGATCCACTTTAAGCTCTTAAATTTTCAAGGCTCATTTTTGCATGTCGATTTCTGAACGATAGCAAATTGTGGAAATCTTTTGGATACCATTTGTTTGTAATTGTTGGGATACTGAAAAAAAAAAAAAAATAGGTTACCGTTTGAATAAAACTGATTTACTTGAAATTGATTTAATTCAATAATTGGCATCGTAATCAAAAAAACTTTGCGTCAATCTTGTTTAATAATTTTTTTTTCAAGAGATTATTCTCAAGACTGTCAACTTCACGAAAATGGGAGAAAATTGGAAAATCGATTAAAAAAATACGAAAAAACAGACAAGAAGCATAGATTGATGTTATCGAAAACACGAAAGTCTCGTTAAACAACTTTTTTTTTTTTTTTGGACCGAATACATTTGTCTCTTGCATTATCAGAACATGGCAAAACAATGACTATAAATTATAAATACGTTCTTTACGAAAAAATTAACACCTTTTCACAGTTGGTTTCACGGAAAGATATCGAGAGAAACGGCCGAGAGACTGTTGCGACCGAGGGAGGACGGTCTATTTCTAGTCAGGGAATCGACAAACTTTCCCGGTGATTACACGCTTTGCGTGTGTTATCAGGGTCGCGTGCAGCATTACAGAGTAAAATACAAGAACAATCATTTGACGATAGACGACGAGGAATTTTTCGAAAATTTGGCACTCCTCGTGGAGCATTACGAACAAGACGCGGACGGTTTGTGCACCCAATTGACTAAATCATTGCCCAAACAGGGAAAACAAGATTTTTGCGTGGATCCTAAAGCGTTCATGGAAGCCGGATGGGTGATACAGACGCACGAGTTGGAGCTTCGCGAGTGCATAGGAAAGGGCGAATTCGGTGACGTTCTGTTGGGGGTTTATCGGGGTGACAGAGTGGCCGTTAAAATGTTGAAGGACAATAGCGAAGCGGCACAGAGGTTTCTCGCCGAAGCGAGTCTGATGACTTCGTTGATACACGACAATCTCGTTAAACTGCTCGGACTCGTGTTCAACAATCAACATATGTACCTGGTTACGGAGTATATGAGCAAAGGATCCCTGGTGGATTATTTGAGATCCAGAGGAAGATTACACGTTACCAAAAAGGATCAGATCAATTTTGCATAGTGAGTAAAATCTACGTTATTATTATTATTAAAAAAAAAAAGCAAAAAAAAAAAAATGATAATAAAAAGGGTTTGAGTTGTGCTGAAAAACCAGTGCGCTTTTGTCAATATCACACATTTGAGTTACTGTTTCGATAATGCTGCGAGGATTTTTTATCGATCGTGTTTTGACGATCGTTCGTGAATTATTACGACCGAATGATTTATTTTCTAATGGATTGTAATGTCGTGATCAGTGACACTTGTGCCGGAATGGCGTATCTGGAGTCGAGACACGTGGTTCATCGGGATCTGGCAGCGAGAAACGTTCTCGTCGCCGAGGACAATTCGGCCAAGGTTTCCGACTTCGGACTTGCGAGGGACGAAAATTTTTCACTCGACGGTGGAAAATTACCCATCAAGTGGACCGCACCCGAGGCTCTCAAACAAAACGTAATACGAGATTTTTTTTTTTCACCAACGGTTTTTGAGAATTTGAAAGAAAAATGAAATATTAAAAAATAAAAGAATGCAATTCGAGGATGAAAACTTTTTTTGGGATCGGGGAATATTTTGTAATTCGTAATTGTTTTTCGTTGTTGAACGAGTATTTTTTAAATCGACACATTTTATTTATTCAAAACGGAAACGAATTCTGAAGGTGGTTTTTAATCGAAATATTCATGAAAAATATGAAGAATCATTTTTTCTATCGATAAATGTGGACAATAGATGCGAACTATTGTTTACGATGGAAAAAAAAAAAAAAAAAACAATGTTCGATCTTGAAATTCGGTCTATCGTCGAAAATAATTGGAAAATCCCGTGTTTTCAGAAATTTTCGAACAAATCGGACATGTGGAGCTTTGGTATTCTACTGTGGGAAATATATTCCTTTGGTCGTGTGCCGTATCCCAGGATAGTGAGTACAGACCAACGAGTGAATTTCTCATCGATGATCATTCACGTTGTTCGACGTGTGACTGAGTTTTTTTTTTAATTTCAGCCATTGGCGGACGTCGTGAAATGTGTGGAAAAGGGATACAAAATGGAACCGCCCGATGGATGTCCGTTCGAAGTTTACGACATTATGAAACAGGTACGCACCGGTGAGACGAGAATTGCGTGTTCTTCTGGCATTTTCAGATGAGTCTTTCGGAATTTTTTTGAAGAAAAATGTTGGGTTTACCGCAATGAAACTTGGTGACTATTTTTATCAATATTATCAGATGAATGCTTCAGACTTCTTAAGCATTACATATTTCGTGACAACAAAATTCCCGCATCGTCTAATTGTATTTATAAAACACAGTCATCACGTTTTATTGCAATAAACCGAAAAATTTGTTCGAAAAAAAAAATTCACTTTAAAATGCCCGGACAACGAGCAACCGTTAATCGTTCGTAACCCTTAACGAACAAAATGAGGCATCAAAATTGTAAATCCGTTGAGTCGTATGGTCCAAGACCTACGACCGGTGAAAAATTTTGTCATGAATCTTACAGCGTTCAGATACTCCATATGGCTATGGAAAATTTTGAAATTATAGCAGAGTATAGATATTTTTATAAGGCTAGAATAGATTTTAAATCTGGATCGATAATGTCACGAAAAAAAAATTCAATTTTTCAGGTGACTTACGATTAGTCAGTCCCCCTTTAATGTAATTACAAGTGCGATCTCGAATGCAGCTCAAATGGCTCGATGAATATTTTCAACGTTGCTTATTATTTTTCATGTGGACGCCAAAGGCTTGGGATTTACAACCGGAAAAGAGACCATCGTTTCTCGACATAAAGGCCAAGCTCGGACTGCTCAAGGCTGAGTTCACCAAATGTGCGAATTAAGCATGGATACTTATTTCATACGGTAGACAACAGTGGGGAAAAAGATAACACGAACATTGGGATTAGTTTCCGGGGTTAAAGGGAAAAAAAAAAAGTCACCTATCTTCATTGTGTTGTATCGTCTCGAGGTGATAGCGACTCTAAATACTCTTAATGCGGAGAAAAACGAATCTGGCTGTACATAAACAAAAAAAAATAACTCAAGCGCAAAAAAGAAAACGCAGAAATCGCATAACCGTCTTCAACTTGATTTTAGCTTATTTACAAAACAAGGAATAATGAGCATTTTTTTAATTGCTACGCGACAATATATTTGACGAATGTTACCTATGTCGAGAGTGCCTTTGTTCAATCGAATATGTTCAGCGGAGAGAAAAAAAAAACTTAAGCGCGAGTTAAGTGGTCTCGACGAATCAAACGATTAGCGACGATTCCCACCCTCCCCCCAATTTAATCTGAGAATCATGGCAACGATTTATCATTAATTGATTATTTTTTTTTTTTTAAGAAGCCAAAGCTCCGAAGCGGTTGAACCGAAAAAGCAGTTTTTTTTTTTTTTTCTGTCCCCCAGCGGTTAACGCGTAATATTTAATTATCAGATTAGACACATCGTTTCTACTACTGTTGTGTGGCACAAATTAAAACTTAAAGTTAAGCACGATACGATTAGAGCCTAATTGATACGATCGGTAGATTTTGCAACAAAATCATCAACTTTACTTATTTTCGTTGGTTTTTTTCACGAAAAAGAAAAAAAAAAAAATTGAAAAGTCATTTGATTTTGGGATCCTCGTTAATGTCACATCGCCCAATGGTCACGCTATCATCGGCCCGACCGAATGAGTTGTGTATCCTTCGATCTGAAATTCAGTGGCTCATCACGAGTCTTGGACGTAGCGGTTTAATTTTTTTTTTTTTTTTTTTTTTTCTCGTTTTAATCAAAGATTCATCGTAGTCTAGAATTTAAGGGTAGCTAAATTATTGGAAGAACGAAAGATTAAAAAAAAAAGAGGATAAAAAAATATATATATATATATATATATATAATCGACAGATAATTTTTAATATGTCTCGAAATATTTCGATTGTAATGTTAGAGGTGTAAATGTAATTTGTAAATACTTGTGTATATACTTGCCTAAAGGGAAACAACAATTTCCCTCCCCCCCCCCCACGAGAGACGTTGAGAAATGATTAGAGATTTAACGCGAATGTTCATAATCCGTACGGAATTATTATTTCTTTAACGATCACAAATTTTGTTGCGGTCGACGAACAAATTGTGGGTGCAAAAAAAAAAATACAACAAAAAAAAATGGTTGATGGGGAAAGAAACGCGAGGATTGTGAATCCCAGTGAATGCAAGAAATTTGAATGAGCGGAGTGTTACGCCGAATGATTAAAAAAAAAGAAATAAAAAGAAAAAAAATTAGGGAGTAAAAGCTCGTAGTTCCTGTTATTGCGCGGGTTTCTTAATGAAATTCCACACGTACAGACAGTGGCGCCCCCGCGACTGTCTGTGTTGTCAAATGGCGGTTCTCCGGTAGCTCGCGCATGCATTAAATCCAGGTATGTCATCGCGCGACCCATTTATACTTTGATATCACGTTTGTGAATGATGATTGTTACGCGTAGTCTTCTAAGGCTCCGAGGCACGAACCACCGTTGCAATATACAGTTCGTCATCGTGTTGGCAATGCGCAATTCCGAAAAAAAAAAAAAAAACAAAACAAAACAAAAAAAAAACAAAACATGCTGTTGACGCTTTTCAATTTTATTTCATTTTTTATTTTCTATCGTCTCGAGCGAACTCGTCCAAAGCGTACCTTGCAGAGGTGGCTAACAAGAAGGAGAAAAATAAAGTAAATGAAAAAACTTGCGAAACATCAACCGCAATTAGTTTGAATCAGCCGTAACCGAAATAACGTTAATTGCAAAATTTTATACGAGTAATTCGTCGTTGAAACGAATTTGCTCGTGAAAAAAAAAAACTTTTCGTGAAAACTTTATGTCGCGCAAAAAACGCACCGTGCAATTGTATATCTTTTATACAGAACATACGCCCCCCCCTCCCCCCTGCTGTTTCGAAGATAGCAAACAAACGTGGTCGATTCTCGAAGAAAAAAGTAAAATAAAATAAAAAAAAATTATTTTTAATTGTAACCAATTCAATTAGCACGTAAGAAATTTAATATATATATATATTGAAATCCAAATTACACAAAAATATATAATGCGATTGAACTAACAACCTCGTGTTATCATATCATTTTTTCGCTGAACCAACGAATAATTTCGCGCGATTCGTAAAAATCGGAATTTTCGAATATTCGTGAATTTGAACGACGTGTTCGTCGTTTACCGACGTGCCGGAATCGGCGAAAACCGATTTTTCATCATCGACGGAATAATTGCTTTGAGATTTCGATGTTTCGGTCGTGGATCGATCGGCCATCGAGTTTGTCGTCGTATCCGTCGTTTCGCCGGGCTGTTGATCGCGTCTTTCCGGTCTGAACCAAAATTTTTCACTGCTCTTGATATCGCGATTTTCGTTGCATCGCGTTCCCGAAGATTTCGGCGTGACAAAATGCAGAGCCACGCAATTTTTTCGTCGACGCGTCGGGCCTTCGACCATGGCGAAAGGTTCGGAACGTTCGTACGCGGGTGATTCGCTTCTGGGACGACTTCTGATTATCAGACTTCGTTCGGTTCGACTGGGCTCGCCCAATTCGCGACGCAACTCCGGGCTCGGTTCGTCGATCAAAACGTATTTGCTTCCGCGATCGTTGTCCTCGATTATCGTCTGTTTTATTTTCGGCAGTGTGTACGGCTCGCTCATCGAATCGTTCTCATCGTTTCTCGATTCAC
Organism: Diplazon laetatorius; assembly: GCA_963662125.1. NCBI lineage: Eukaryota > Metazoa > Arthropoda > Insecta > Hymenoptera > Ichneumonidae > Diplazon > Diplazon laetatorius. The sequence goes on from OY759159.1 coordinate 1,625,360, forward strand.
TCGTTTCTCCCTCCGTTTCCGCGAATTTTACGTACTTCCACGTGACTCTGTCTTTTTTCGTTGGAATCCTCGACTTCGTGGACGTTTCTCCAACCTCGATTTCGCTCGCTCCCGCATTGACGTTCGAACTTGCGTCCTTTGGCGTCGAATTCTCGCGAAAAAACATTTGCGAACTTTCCGCATAACGATGCAACTTCATGGCAGCTATTTTTCCAATTATCGAACCAAACGACGCAACGTGATTGCCGATGGTCGTTAGAGCACCGGATATCAAATTGTCATCGTGGGGTCTTTGTTTTTCGTTGGTCGGGTTGCATTGCCGGTGATTCGTTTCGCTGATCGAATCTTCATCTTCACTCACGTCATTATCTGGAGATTACGTTTTTCCTCTTATATTCGCCAGGAACCTATTTCACGTTCGCACTCGTAAAACAAGTGATGGGAGAGGCTGTGATGCACACAAGATTCACACAGGCCGACAATAAAAAAAAAATCAAGACCAGTAAAAAAAAATCAAAAAAAAAAAAAAATCGAGACGGTCGATTCTTATTTTTTCCCCTCGTGAAACACGAATCTGACTTGGAAAATGGTAGATTCGATCCAATTTTTGAGAAAAACAGGGTCAAAGGACCCAACGAAAGAAGAAAAGTGTTTTTTTTATCATCTTTGAGGATCTGTAGAAAAATAACGCGAGGCAAACGAATATTCCGAAATCATTCATCCGATCACCGGAAAGGGAATCAGAATCGATAGTCCTGTAACCTGGTATCACAACCACAAGCCTCGAATTTATATCCTAACATTAAGTGATGCCATCGGTGATCTTTACATTCAAAATAAAACTCCAATATTCACCAAAAATTTACCTATGCAACAAATTAAACTCATCCTCACAATATTGCAAGCCCAAGTCTCCCTGAAAATACAAAACAATTTTCTTTTTTTACAAACCAGGTTTTCCAAGTGTTCTGCGACTTTTTTCTATGACATTACTCGGTCGCACACAATTTTTTTTAACACACCGAACATTTCTTCAGATAAAAATTTTCGAGGTAACAAAAAAAAAGAATCAAATTAATACGAACAGTCGGGGAAGTCTTATCAGTTTGTTCAATCGACTTACGACTCGGGCCCGATCGATGAAGTCTTCTAAATTTGTCCACCGTTTTCCCGTTGATTCGTTCACCTTCGTTATCTACCTTTTCTTCCTTCGTCATTGTATCCGTCTTCTGAAGAACTCTGTCCGTAAAAGCTTCGACGATGTGTTGCACATCATCGGCAACTCTGGCGGGGCACGGTGAAGCCTTTTCGGGACCTTCGACTCTCAGAGAAGCCGGATCCGTTGTTCGTTCAGAATCCACGGTGCTTTCGATGCTGATACTTTTCATAGAATCCTCGACGGATGATCCCTCGAATCTCGGTTCTTCGTCGACTCGGTCTTTTTCCGGTGGCTCGTCAACCGCGTTCAAAAAAGCACGAAATACCGAAGGTTCGTAATCAATTTTAGTAATCATTTGCACAGTCTGTTCTCTGATCGGTTCCGGACCATCGGAATCACGAAAATAATCGACTCTATCCCGTTCAATCATCTTTTCAGATGTCGCAGCATCACAATTTTCATCGATCTTCGTCGTCCGATTTTCCATCGCTTCTGGAAAATTCTCATTCTTCACAATTACATCGTCGATCTTATCTCTCTTCCATCCCCATTTGAATCTCTTGGTTTTTTCGTCGGTCTTGCCTGTCGCAATCGATTCAACCCCATTGGTGATCATCGTTCCAGCAAAAATTCCATTCTTCGAATCAACAATTTTTTCAGATTCACCAACAACGTCCTCGTTCTTCACTTTCTCCGCAACGACCGTCTTGATCTCGTCGTCGTGAGTCTTATTTCTTCGCGTTTTCCCGCAAGGATTGTCAATAACGATGACAACGTTCCTCGACAATTTGACAATCGACACTCCCGAACCAACACGCTCATCATCCACGCTCAAACCTTCGCGATCTTTTTCCACGACTATTTTTCCGCCGAGTTTTTTTTTATCCTCATCGGCGCTTTCGTCGTCCGACGATTTTTCACAAGCGCAACGTTGATCGTCCAAATTTTCGTCCCTGATGAAATTTTTCGAATTTTCAACGCAATCATCGTCATCGCTGTCCTTTCGCGTTCTCGACGATTTCCGGATAATCGATTTTTTACGTTCGTAAGTCGTTTCCGGACTGCCTACGTGCGGTTTTATGTACAATCGTTTGGGATTGCGATGTTGAAATTGAAAAGGATCCGGCGATTCGTAATTCTGACTGGATCTCGTGGCACCCGGACCTGATGAGCTTGTGTTGCTGATGTCCGCCACGTAACCGTACCAGCCTGGATCGGAAAGCTGTTGAGCGACCATGGACGTACCGACAATCGCCCCTCTGCGTCTGTTCATTTCCGCTTCAACCTGTGTTATCTTGTTTTGCACGTTGCTCAAACGATTATCGGCGATGATTCGTTGCGACTGATAAGGCGCGAAATTTCTATTCACACGTTCGTCGCACTCTTTCTGTCTGAGAGTTGCCAACAAGTCGCGCAATTCCTGATCCGACTTCAGAGCGAGTACGACGGGATCGAGAATTCCGTTGCCTTCGGTTCCCTGATTGTCGCTCAAACGTCGATTGATCGACGAATCCACGTGGGCCTTCAACAGATTTATCTTGAGCTGAATCGTGGTGAGAATTGGAACTACGTTGGGCGGTGGATTGGCCGTCATGTGTAGATTTATCAAGGCGTTGACTTGTTGAGCGTGTCGTGTTTCCGACAACAGTTGTTCCTGGGTCAGAGTGTTGAGAGATCTTTTGGCTCGTTCTATGGTCTCTTCGACGGTTGACGTTATGTTGGAACCGGCGACTTTTCGGAGAACCAGTCTGGTGGCCGCGCAGGGTATGATGCCCTGAATCGCCAGCAACTGGGAAGCCAGAGCTTGAAGATTGATGGCGGATGGACAGTTGCGTTTGGTGCAAACCGTGTCGTCGTTGCCACTCGTGCAATGATGCTCGTCGGTTGTATCGTTCGTGTTGTAGTTGACGGTCGAGTAGGCATCTGGATTTGTTGGATTTCTTTTGGCGCAGCAACCGCAATTCTTGGTCGAGTCCTTGGAATTGTTGGGATATTGGGTGGCGAACGGGTTGAAAACGGGCACGGGCATCGTGTAAGGGTAGCAGGAATTTGGGGAGCAGTAAATGGGAGCGGACGGACAATTTAATCCTATTCCGGGACAACCCTGAGCCATCGGAGGGCATGGAGCTTGAGGAACCGCTGCTGCTGCTGCTGCTGCTGGGGCTGCTGTTGGACTTGGACAGTTGTTCGGTAGGATGAATATCGGTGATGGGGTGCCGATGTAAGCCCTTATCTGATCGAGAATGTGGGCCGGCAAGGAGCCGTAACCGTGGATTTGGTTCTGCATTATTGATGGCATGTTGTACGCGGTTTGGCCTATCGGCTGACCGATACTTCCTATCCCAGATCTTGGTATTTGCTGCTGCGGCTGGGCCGCGCCGTATGTCTCCGGCTGATACGGTTGACCGTACTGGTTTTGACCATAGCTTCCTGATACACGAATCATCGAATTACACTTTTTATTTCGATTCTCTTTCAATGTTACCTTCAAGTATGATTCAAAATGGACCACGAATAAAACTGATTTTTTCGCTAGGTCTTGAAATTTCGAAGTAAAGTGGGCAAAGAGGTTCAAGAACGTGGGATTTTACCTTGGATATTAGTAGGATAACAGTAGTATTGCTGAGATTGCATGGGTTGCTGTTGATTGTTCGATTGCTGCTGTTGCTGCTGTTGAAGAAGATTCCCCTGGCTGGTCTGGGCAAGAACGTTGTGATACATCGGTGCGAGCTGTGATAACGAATTCACGTGAGACTGTGACCAGCCTGTGATAATTATCAATATGAAATTAATATAAATGTTATCTAATCGACAATCCGACGATAAATTTTATCGACACGATACATTTGTCACTTAAGCTCATTTCATCGAGACGCTGCTGTACATGTCAGTGTAATTTGTGAAATTTCGAAAACTGGTTAATTTTTTTATGAAATTAACAATTTTTTTTTTCATAACTTGAGATTTAGGATTTGGTAATTGACAGTTTTGCGAATGGGTTTCCGGCCGAACTGGCGCCATGAGTTGAACATCGCCGCGTCGTTTTTGTTGTTCCGTATGGTCGACTTATTTCAGAGCGGGCATGGGCAATCATTCGATGATAATGTGTTTGAAATATTTTTCTGACTACAAGATGATGGATTTAAGGACATCTTGAATAGCAGAATTTGTTGCAGAACGATAATTTACCAAAATTATTAATAATTATCACAAAACGTGGCAATATGGATTATCACATGATAATCAATCATCATTATTTATTCGAAAAAGTATTTCGAATATACGTACAGTCCGACCTCGGAATAAGAGACCAAAAGCCCCCAAGGGGAAGAGTTTTTCTCGGAAATGGAATACTGACAATTTTCAGTATCATAGCATAAAAAATGCAAACTACTGGTGTTTTTTTTTTTTTTTTTTCGTTGCAATTGAATGAATTTTCATATATTACGTCTTTTCGATAAAATGTATGAAAATCGAAGTTTGCAATAATTATATATGCAGAATGCTGATTCTATAGTTTCTGAAGATGCCATTTCCGCATCGAAGACACAAAAACCCGTTTGTAAGGAATCGCAATGTGGGTAACATTCACGGACTGACACAGACCGTGGAATCTGGGCTCTTCGTTCGAACGGTGGGGATACGAATCAGCAGAGAGTGGGGCATCGTGATTCGATGCAGCTTCGCATTCGCGGTCACAAGAGTTTCAACAAGCTGTGTTGGAAGAACGTGGTTGTGAAGTTCGAGTTCATTGACAATAACCATTTGTGACGAAGGTAGGAAAGCAGAATTCAATTGAAAAAAAAAAAAAAAAAACAATGAAACTGCACTAAGCTTGATCCACATGTCTCTCATTACTTCCCGACCAAAGTGTTAGCTCTTGACGTGTTTGCTTCGTTTGAATTATTTCTTTCCAACAAAAGTAAACGGCGAAATACGCAATCACGTGTAATCATTTTTCACGTCAAAATTTCGAATATCATCCGATTGTTGATTTTGATGACGGTTAGAAGAAAAACAAAAAACTAAAAAAAAATTAACGATTATTTTAGTTTGTTGACTGCATTCTCTCATTTTTTTTCTTTTGAATTCTTCAAAGTTTAAAATTCGTTGACGTATTTTGCCAAAATTGTTCAATCGTTCTCAGCAATTGATAAATATACGATAATTCATTTTTTTTGAGTTTCCACCGGCTAATCAGTGAATTTTCGGTGCAGAACGTTTCAGATTACAAAGTGAACAGAAAAAAAAAAATTTGATCGTGCAAAAATGAACAAACACGACGAAAACAGTTTGGAATTCGTGAGAACGGAATTGTTGCCCGAAGCCGTGCACAATCGTTGTTTCTGCGACGATAATTCACGAGAATTCGTCGAATTTGTTTCGGCAATCGTCGAACCCATCGAACCGACGAAAGACAACAACGACGAGACGGAATATTTCAAAGCACGATTGACGATAAATTTTTCCGATTTACCGCGAACATTCGCCATCGTGATAAAATTGTTGAACAACGTTGACGGTGACAACATATGTTACGACAAATTAATGAACGAAGAGATGTTCTACAGCAAAATGACAAAGTTGTACAATTTGGATATTCACCCGAAGTGTTACGTGGCGGACATGGGTCGATACGGTCGTCCGGTCATTGTGCTCGAAGACCTTGAGGCTTGCGGATACTCTCGGGTTGATAGCGGCAAATTGGATGAGTATCACTTGGGACTGTGTCTCCGAGCAATTGCGAGGTTTCACCGAAGAGGCTTGACACTCAAAGCCGAGAAATTTAATTCATTTAGAGAATTTTACGCGAAGCTCATCGACGCCGAATCGAATGTTTCGACGAATTCGAACGATATTGTTGCAAAATCATCGAACAGGTACGAATGAGACAATATCGGGAATGAATGACCGTGGAAAAAGAATTTTTAACCCGTTGAGGTCACATCTCCGAATAATAACGTATCGGTCGCGTGGGGTCCAACGAATCCCACTCACCAAAACCGAACCCATCTGCGTTCATTTCAATGTATCGACTTGAATCTTGCGCCAAATTTCGATTTAACATGTTTTCCAAGTAATCTAATAGTTGTTGTCTTTCATTCAAGATTTTGAAGCAGTCAAAACACAATCAGAAAAAAAAATTCACGAAGTCTGATTTTTTTTACAGAAAAAAAATCGTGAATAATTTAATTTTTGCCATAGGGTAAAAAATCTTGTTTTGATTTTCAGATACTACATTCTTGAGGAAAAAATAGAGGTTTTATGGACTTTGAAAAAAAAGTATATTTATCTTGAAGTTCGAACTCAAGGCTTTCGGTCGATGTCGAAGAAATGGAAGTGCTACGTTCAAATGGACAAAATAATGTTGAAAAATGGTATTTTCATTGCATGAATTCCATGAAGTTGGCCTGGGTCCGGTGGACCCCGAGTGAAAGCAACGGGTTGAGGGTTGGGGTTTTTTTTTTATTCTTTTGATTTTTTTGGTTTCTTTGAATTTTTTTTCGGTTTCGTTGCATTCTTTGGGTTCTTTAAACCATTCCCGGCCGTTTTATCCTTGGTCTTTTTTTCCACGGCCATTCATTCTCAGATCCAAATACGATCGAGGAGGGGGGGGGGGGGGGGGGGAGGGGTGGAGACTTGGTCCATCGACGCTTCGTTTCGTTTCGGATTATTGACGTTTGACTTGATCTTGACAATGATGTTGCAGGATATTAGAAATTTTGAAGAAACTGCGGTACAAAGTCCCAGCGGAAATTGTGCCGGGTGAGGAGAACCCGGCGGGCGTTACAATGTGCCACGGAAGATTGGTTCCACGTCGAAGCTTTTTCTTCGTTTATGAGAATGGCAAACCCGTTCGCGTTAAAGTAATCGGTTGGAAAGGTATGCGATACTGTTCGAACGTTTTCGACTTGGCCCACATTCTTCGGGATAATATCGACGAAAACGACGTTCTCGAAAGGCTCCTCGCTGTATACGTTCGAGCTTTCGATAAATAACCAATTACTTTTTTTTTGTTTTTTGTTGTTTTTCTTCTTTCTCTCTTGCACCACCGACGGGCGTGTTGATTACGATCCAGATGCTTTATTTTATGCTTCATCGTAACGATTTTTTTTTTTTTGTTTTATCGTCAATATTGTCACCTTCGATACTTTCGTACGATAGTTTGCCAAAAATCGTTTTGCAGGCGCCGAGTAGATTTTCATTTGATAAAATAAGTTTGTGGATTCCGCGAAAAGTGAGTGAATTTTTTGAAACTTTGCTTTTACAAGAATTTGTCGATAAAATTTATACGATGATAAATCAATGGATAATTGAATGGAATAATTTGTTATTCGTAATATATTTTATTCATTCATCGTTTTCGTGGCCGTTATGTAAAATTAATGAATGTTATTAATCATTGGATTTGGATTAGTTTCGAACGAGGCTGTAGCGTGCTCGTTCTGTTTACTGCTTCGGGTTTCCTACCTCCCGTCGGGTCACTCGATACCATTCGAGTAATCGATATTCGATCGTTATCGGATACCGATTTTTCGAATCACGGATTGATACTTTTAACGAATAAAAATCGAATGGACAACGGTGTGGTTGTTTGTAATCTTGTTTCTCGAATCGTGTGCGTGGCGGTGTCGTTTGACCATCGTTGCGATTCTTACCCAATCGTTCTATGACCTATCGCACGTTATTTTTTGTATTTTCATCAACGGTCCATGATGGGAAAAATGTTTTCTTAACATCCGAGAGTTACGTATTCTGTGTGTGTGTGTGTGTGTGTCGAAGACACATTGCAAGTACATCAGGATATGGTAGAAATAGGCAAAGTTTTTATATTGTAATAGCAACAGATTTAATTTTCCACGGCTGCTGAATGAGGTACGGCACTTGGGTCTGATGAAAAGTCTCTGCGAAGTGGTGGAAAATGGTATGGATACACTTCCGTTTCTGAGAAAAAAAACTGCCGGAAACATTCAAAGCCAAAAAGTCATTCGTTCAATCGAATCTAGCTGCGGACGTAGTGAGAAACCATGCGGTCGTCGATGCTCACAATGCTAGCTCCGACGTTAGGATGCTGGAAGTGATTCGATCATTTCTAAGTCAAAGTTTCCACTTATAAGTAGAAGTAATCACACGATTTGTGATTCTTGCAGCTTCCGAAGGAGGTAAATCGGAAGGTACAATTGTTTTATTTGTACATCCTACGATTCTTTGCATATTTTTTTTTTTCTGTTTCCAAAAAAGGCAACAATTCAAAATCACGAACAACAATTTGTTATAAAAGTTTGTGATGAATGAAAAAAAATCAATGCAATTTTTTGTGATTATGACAATTATTCATTGAGCTTTCTTCAATATTTTTGTGAATAAGAAAAAAATTAAAAATTAGTCACCCTACGTAATTTTTCGTGGATACTTATTTTTAGCAAGGTGTCCGCTGGTAGATGACGGATCTCCGAAGATACTAATATAAAACGAAAAAAAAATGGTTGATACATTTTTAAGAAGAGTATATTAAATCTGATGAATGACCAGGGGAAATAATGTATTATTTGTTTTCTTGTTTCGGTTCTGTTACACACTGTGCTTTTATTTTTTTTTTGTCACTCTCCGTCCTCGATCTGTTCCATTCCGCTTTCTTCAGACATCTCCCATTCATAATATACAACAATTTATACAACTTATTTCCACCTCAAACTCCGAAGAATAATTTCTTACACCATTCTATTGTCCACCTGACTTCTATTCTATCTGCCCAACAATTCATTCTTTTTGTCTTTCACAGTTCCCCGGTTACTTTTCACCAGTTTCTCACTGCACTTGTTCTCATTCTGATCTCTCTCTCTGCTTCGTCGCTACGTGCTTCAACATTCCTTGGTCCCACTTGAACAGCCTCCATCTTTCTCTTGCGTCGCTGTTCATGAGACAACTGCTACCCATCTTCCAGTTTCCATCCTCGTCGTGATGATGATTCTCACTTCGCCCTCTCCGACTTCTCACCACCCCACTAGTTTCCTCGGTACACCCCGTTCATGCCTATCTCCTTGTATCTTTTGATATTTCTCCCCTGTCGCCTTCTCTCCATTATCTTCTGTTCTTGTACATTCTTATCGCGACGTACAAGCACCTCGACTCTCCTCTCCCTCCTCCTTGCTTTCGGCGCGTTCTGAATGGGCTATATCTCGCATCACCAACACTTTCTGGATGCCGTCTGGTCCTGTCGCAAGATATCCGACGCTTGTCGACGAAACCGAATCACCGATTCAAACACAAAACAATGAGATTAAATCGAATTTTTCTTATTTACGTGCCAAACATATTCTTTGGGGATTGAGTTGCCGAAAATTGTATATACACGAAGAAATAAACGAGATTAACCTAACCAAATAAGTCCATTTTCTGGAAAAAGAAAAAAAAAACCGAATAAATCAGCATCATCGATTGGCTTTGAGCGAAACCCAATGAGTTCACCGACCTTTGTGGTAAAATTGATTACAGAAAAAAAACAATGATTATCATTATTGATTTGGAAACCGATTGGAAATATCGAAACAACAACGGAAAACATAACCTCCAATAATGATACAATTTTTGTGCACTATCAGCAAGAAAATTTTGTGTCAAACGACCTCAATGACTCTTCTAGAAAACAATCATCATAAAAATTATAGAATTAAATCGTCATTGTCACGCCTCCAGAAATACAATCGCCTTACTTTTATTTGTTTATAAAAAAAAAAAGAACATTTGAAAAAAAATTTGAAAGAAAAATGCTCAAAACGAATCCATAGAAAAACCGAAACTCATCACAAAAATTATCGTTCGATTATGAACGTCAATCGGATTAACGAAAAAGAAAATCCATTTTTTGTCACGGTTTCACGAACATTAAAATGCAGTCTTTGGAATATTGAGAATCGGTACTTCGTGTCGCGTTGCAGTTATACGTTAGTTAGTCATTCCAGTCTATATATCCTTGGGCGCACACTTCTCACCTCGGGTCGGCAAGTTCGTCGTGGCGTTTTCCATGAATGACCAGCTCTCCCAATCCAGTTTGCAGACTGTGAAACTAATTTGCATGGACGATGCGAACGTTCGCCGAAGGCTCGACAACCCGAGCCGAGAGACTCGGCAACCGTGGAATAAAGTTGTACGGGGGGTTTGTACTTCAGCTTGCGAGCTTATTCGAGCGCGTCCGAAGCACGAGTGTACAGCAACATTTTTTTTTCCTTTTTTTACCGTCGAATTAAAAAAAAACGTAAAACCGAAAAAAAACCGGGAAAAAATCTTCTTGTTCGACAATAGTGCGATGATGAGATGTCATAATTTATTCTCCGTGGGTTACAAAAAATTCGAATAATTTTTCACATATATTTTATGACCTTTCGGGTTCGTTCGTCGAGCTTTCGTGCGTGTTCGACGATGCCGAAATTACCGTTCGCGGTTGTTCGTTGACAACAGTCCGCGAGTGTGTCACGGACAGCCAGTAAATTGCGGTCATGATCAACGAGAGAATGAAGAAGGAGATGATAAGTCGTCGACCGCCGCACGGGGAGTTCACAGCTGTCTCGAAGTCCGTTGGGCAAGGTGGTTGGAGCTTGTAAACCGGCGGACAGAAATTGGTTGACGGTGTCTTGGACGATGGGCAGAGTGTGGAAGTCGTTGGTGACGATGATGACGGGCCTGTCGAGTGGATCAAGGCGCAGCCGGCACATGGCCGACCCCAACTGAACCATCCCATAAAAAAAAATGGTAAAAAAATTTTGCAAGGCTGGTTCTCACGGAAAATTTTGACGATGTTGGAACGAAGATCAAAACACAACGGACGTTGACTGACGTCTTGGGATCGTACGACGTTCGTGTGTTTCTCAATTGCCGACTGTCTTCAAATCGCTATCGTTATTGAGGTAGTATCCTAGATACTGTAATAGTCAAAGCAAGCGTAAGATATAACATCTCCTGATTGAGGTACGTAGTAATTTGATGTGTCAACGTCGCGTGTTATGATGTCGATTAGAAAGAGAGGGAGAGAGAAGATTGGAAACAAACGCGCAACGTTGCCATGTCCACTGGATCACGACCAACTCCTCATATAAACTGTATTTTTTCCAATGTTCATTTGCTTATTATTATCATCACAGGCTCCTGATCTCTACTGTCAAGTGTCCAAAATGTTATATGAATATTCAACTTGCGGCTCAAGTGTTTTCATTAAAATCTGACGAGGACTTTTTCTCGAAATTTTTTTTTTTTCAATTTTCTCAATTGATAACTGGATATTCTACACAAATTCATTGGGATAAAATATTTTATATTATCGAAATTGTTGTAATGAATTATTTGCATACATCCGCGATTTTGTGATATTTTTACTCGAAAATTATACTGAGGCTTCTTCGATAAACGTATTAAACATAAAAAAGAAATCGTTGATATCTTTTTTCTTTTAGTCTGAAAAAAATTATTGAATTTTAAGGCCATATGTCCCCTTAAGAAACGTAATCCTGCGTCGAGGCAAACTGAGGCAAATCCCCCCCCCCCCTTCGCCACCCTCACCAATATATTTATAGTATCGAAGCCGCATAACATCTGAAACTGTTATTCCGTTATCCACTTTGAAGTGAATATATACGAATTATTCACTCGGCATTTCACGAGGAATAAAGCATTGTGGTGGTTCAAAGGTCTGACAGGGCCGGTAAGTAGTCTTGCGGGAAATGCCAAGGGTGGCCTCAACAACTGTGGCTTTCCACGAATATAACCGTGAGCACTCTGTGTGATGGACTCGTCGGAGTTCACATTGTCGGCAGTTTTGCCGGTATGAAAACTTTGTTGAATTTTATTATTATTATTATTATTATTATTATCATGATTTTTTTTTCGTACCAACGTCATGAGCACACATGTGAAAATTTGCCATGCTTCGTCCTATGGTGTATTGTTATTAATGCTGTCGGGTTATTTTGGCTTCGCAACTTCGTTCGTAACCTTTCGGGTTATCTGAGTACGTGGTGAGCAGTCGGCTTGCGAGTAATCAGTATTGTACTCGCAGTTATCACTTCTATCTTATTGTTAGTATACATATCGGATGGATAAGTGTTTGTCAATATGACGATAATAATAATAATTCATTATTACTATTTAATACCTTATGTATAATTTATCACTATTCGATAATTCACTACTATTATTATCAACATTTATTATTATTATATTATTATTAATGATAATATGAAATAATAATAATAGCAATAAATATTATTATTATTATTATTATTATTATTATTATTATTATTATTATTATTATTCAAGAGTATTGTACGCGTGGCACGAAAACCAACCGTGAGTTTCACAACATGGTTAATCTTTTCGGCGTGACTGTAATGTTCGTTGCGTGGCTGTAAATGAAATAAATTTGCTCACGATACGCGAACAAATGTACGATGTGGTGATCACGATAAAGGCGAAACGAACCCCCCCCCCCCCCCCGCGGTTCGCTCTGCTTCCGGTTTTTCAGCCGTGTTCCACGCGTGTACGCGATGCGAACGTGGCACATGGAGCATTCGATTAAAAGTTCGACGAATTATGGATGAGAAACTGGTGCGGGCCGTTCGGAAACACCGACATCAGACTCATATCGTGCATGCGTGTGTGCACGACTCGTGTGTGAATGTGCGCGTTTTTCGAAGCGAGTCCAATGAGAAACCAAGCGTGTTGGAAAGTGCGGAGTTGTGATACTGGAAAAAGTTTTTTTTTTTTTTTTTTTTTTTTTTTCATGAACGTTCGTACAGTCGTCCACGAGGAAACGTTAAATTTTATTTGAATATTTGTTTGAGAGTCCGACAAGTATTATAGAAAAAGTACTCACCGATGTACTCACACTAGAAAGTATACTAAGTAATACAATATAATATGCGTGACTAAGTAATACGACAGAAAATGCGTACTTGCTGCCGAAAAGAAACATTGGTGTATCGTAAGAAATATGAAAACTGTCATCAAACAAGTGTTCATAAGTCGTGGGTCATCATTTGGAGCATCTTGTGTATGTAGACCTAAATCAAGATTGGTGGTTCCTTTGAAAATGATTATTTTTCATTATTCTTGCATCGTAGGGTGAACCCCGAGTGATGAGAGAGGTACGATGAAATAACGTTAATCAAATGCAGTCTTCGCGACAGCATTGGATTTGCACTCAGCGTAGCGAAGAGTTGTTGTGCACAGTTGACAAATTAAATTCGCGTCGCGAATCACTCGCCGCGTGTCTGTGCGACGCTGTAAAACTCTTCGTCTGGCTTCGATGAAAATGAAAAAAAAAAAACAAATTAAAAAAATAAATAAATAAATAAAAACATTAAATGGCTTTTACCAAGAAAGTCTCGATGAGTCTCGATGGGTCGGCTCAACCGGTGCTCGACAAACTTTTCTCGGATTCGAAATCTTTCATTCGTCCGAAATGGAAGATAAGTTTTTGTGCTGTTAACAGAATAACGCTCGACGAGAAGCTGGTCTGCCATTCGTCGCAGTTTGGATTAAACGGCTGTCCGGGGCTAGATGAATCAATGTTTGTTCGAAGGTTTGTGAAAATTTTCGATCATGGTTTTGTCACACGGATTACGTAAATATATATATTCATTTCATGGACGAATGGTTCTTTTGGCCCTTTACAATACTTCGATATTCACGGTTCAATGAATGCCTATCCGCGAATCCACACAACTCGTGCACGTATCCGGGTTAAACATATTTTTCATTGTCACATTTCATCAAAATTTGTAAAACATTTCGAATCGATATTAATGGTCATCTTTGAATCGTAAATCTATCACATATCTTACATTCACGATAGAACATAAACGTGCGAGATAGATTTAAGGCCTTACATGTGCGAAAAATTTCAAAATTTTATTCATTCTTTATTTCATTAGCTCGAACGTTTCGGAATATTTTGAACGTTGGAAAATTGAAAAATTGCAAGCATTCGAGGTTCAGATAGCTTTGAAATGTTCTCAACATGTTCTTAATAGTATCATCACCTATCGTGTGAACCAGCGAAACAAAAAATTCGATGACACGAAAAAAAAAAAAAATGAATAATAAAATACCGACAGAAAATTGAGTAAAAATGTCTTAAGTTTCGAATCGTTATTATAATAATTTTTTTTTTCAATAGTATTATTAGTTCACACTGAAGATATACATTGATTATGCAATTATAAATATGTTAATTTTTTTCAGACAAAAAAAAAAAGAACATTGCTTTACTTACCACTTTACCATCAGCGTAATTTGTTAATACTTCTGATTTTTTACATATACTTAATTACGTGCATGAATAATCCGTAAAAAAATGTTGTCGATATATGCGTCATTTTTTTTAACCTCGTCAAGAAAAGTACTTCCGAAAATCGACGAAATCGCGTATATATATATATATATATATAAGGCCTTAACGCGTCTGAATATTTACCATCAAATGCATGGCCGATTAACAAAATATTCTCATTTATTTTCAACGTTGTGATTATCAAATGCGACGTTGCAGAGCTTTTCGCGTTCGAGATGCAATGCGCATATATTCGTGAATTTTCAACGTAGCTAAATGCGGCAGTGTTTGAATCAGAGTGACTCCGAGAAACTCCGGAGTACCCGGTCGACGTTCGCGCTTTCGTCGGCTTCGAAAGAAAACGGATTACCCGGCAAAGCAAACTCGAGCCCATTAATAATGATAATAAAGGAATAATGAAAATAGACCAGCCGAGGGAGGTCTTCACTTAGAGGTTGGCATCGAGTGGTCGCTCGCACGTCGACAGTCGACAGTAACGTTTCACGGCTGCTTTTACTTGGCACCGCCACGGTCTTATAGTCCACTCTGGGCCCCACGTTGCCGAGGATATATAGGTCTGACACCGAAGAGTTGATTGTGCTTCGCAGTCATTCGTGGCTCTCAACGTCTATGAATTATTCGAAATCGCGTTGGCGGTCGCAAATCGGACAAGATCGATCGACCAGCACCGGAAACGACGCGGATTCTGTAATTTTGTAGTTCATTGATAAATATTTACATTTCAAAGTTAGATACGTTCGCCATTCTATATTTGATTCGAATTTTCGGTCGATCGAATTTCTTGATGCGTAATATGACTGATAACAATGGCTTGATCACATAATATTTCCATTTTTTATTATTGACAGTATTGTGCAATGTTTCTTGAGCAATTGGATTATTAAAAATTTATTTTGGATTGCATATTTTTTTGAACTGCATTGATTCGTACAATTTTACAGTTGTGTTGATTAATTGATCCCTCAATTTACTTTAAAAAAAAAAAAAAACAAATTGCGCGTTTCAATATGTGGCTGGTTTTGATATCATGATATTCAACATGATAGCTTGCTATATCGTGTTGAATATCATGATGTCGATTTATTGCATTGATGCACTTTCGTATTTTTCAATCGGTCACTATTACAGTGACGCTCGATGAAAAATAATAATACTTGACAGTTCTGCACATGAAAAATATCCATGAGCTCCTTACAACTCGTCGTCGTTAAAATGTTACAAACTTTTCTTTCTCTTCGGCTTCCTCACACTTGTGTGGCTGAGGTTACACAATGGGCTCGAAAAATTCGCATAAAAATATTCTCCGTCTCATGATATTTCATTTTTCTTAAAAATAAATTCTGCGCTTCTCACGTTCCTCGAGTTTCGATATTTCGCCGAGCTGCGAACGCACGAAACTATCCATAATTCATTCACGAGCCACATTATACGATATAACACTCGAATCGTGCAGCCTTCAGAAATATCGTAAAGTTCGTTGTTTTTTTTTTCTTTTATTTTCAATTTAGCTCCACGAGAGACCGGACTTTTCACTCGTTTTCTTTGTCTCTGATATGCAATTTCCGGCTACGCGAGTCAGCCTAGCATAAAGCAATTTTTCTCTCCGTTTCACATGAACTCTTGATACACCATTCGGAATTATTCATAACAATTTATCTTCGAGCTATAAACCAAAAATATATATATATATATGTTCGTCGTGTTTCCACCATTTTTTCGGTTTTTCCTCGTTTTTTTTTTCGAAAAAGAGACATTTATCGGTAGTTTGGTGCGCGGTATTACTTATAAACAGGCGTGAAATAAAATTTTTGAAAAGCGAATGCACAATGGTACATCGTATGCATGAGAAATTCATCATCGCCTGGCTCGCGTATAGTATTCCGACCGTAGCCTCCGAGTTCTCGAAAAGCTCTGTATGCATTCCACGTGCGTATATATCCGCAAAATATTTCGCAGTGAGAGCATTCCATTGCCAGAATGACAAGTGCTCATCCGACCGAGTGCATCAATTTGATTTACCATTTTCTTTTTTCCAACTTTTTTTTTACCCCCGTCGCTTTTCCGTTCGTCCATACATTTCTCCGTGGACCACGGAATTTCTCGACCAATAAATGTATACTGAGAGGTACGTCGCGCATCAAGCGCGTATTCAGTATTGCGCGGCAAGCATTCACGGACTATGTTTTCATCCACACTTTGCTTTCAAAGTCACGAGCGAAATGTGCAAAATCGAATCCAATGAAATCGTCGATCTCGTTTGTTTATCAAGTCGATGGGGTGATTGTTAACGCGCGATGCTGAAAATTGTGAGCGCAAAAAAAAGAGCGAAAAATCTTTTATCGTTATTGCTTTGTTGAAGAATTTTTAGAAATCAGTCGAGCAATCAGGGTCGACAATTATTTGTTAATAGTATTAATTTATACAATGTGAATTATTTTGTACATCAAAATTATCATTATTGTGTGGTTCTTGTGATTATAGATTAATTACGAATTGGTTGATAATATTATTGAACTATAAAGTAAGTATATGTGTGACAAAAAATTAGAACAACGAAAAGTCAGCTCGGAAAACAGACGTTCGAACTTACCCCCATGTGCACAATACGTAATTTATCAGGGAATGTGTACGACGGAAGTTGAAAAAAAAAAGGAGGAATGCAATAAATGTCGGATCGAAATAACGCAAATGTCGTATTTCGTCTATGTTGCAGCTGCAATATGGACGTCGGGTCATCCTGCTATCGACGATATAACAGTCAAAGGTTTTTCTTTCACTGATGAATCACGTGACAATTTCGAAATCCGCTTTCCCAGTTCCATACTCCAAACGAGTGTAGGTATTTTTGGGCATAAATTCCGGCATCGCGTATTGATATTCCGATTGGCGAATCGGTGATTGACCACAGCTATTTGTAATAGCTCGATAATCGGTCGAATCTACACGTATTCGATCGATCCACTTCACGCACACTTCAAATGGTTGCGAATTTTCACGATGCGTTACAAAATTTACGAATTTGTCGCGAAATATCACTGGTGCACAATTTATGGTATGCAGTGGTTACCCGATGGATAGCTTTATGATTTTAATTGATATCTGGAAAGAAAATCATCGGCGATTTTTCGAAAAAAAATTATTTTAGACAAAATTGAACGACGAAACAAATCCGCGCCCAGTTTCTGCATCGATTTGTAGAGTTTCAATACAACTAAACGGCAATACGATTTTTCAGTAATATTCTACGTCCGGAAGCTGATTTGCAAATACTCGATTCACATTTTAGACATGAACTAACGTTTTTTAGTATGAGAGATGAAAAAAAAAAAAATATATCCTTCGAAAATAATGGAGTCTAATGTACAGAATTTTATTGCAAAAAGATTTTGAATTGTTGAGCTTTTTCATGTACATTCGGAGCTACGTAGACCACGCATGATTGGAACAGAGATAACGCTAGAAGTAGGAAAGTCATACAAATTTCATCAAAGAGTCATAATCCGGAACGCGCCGAGAACGTTCGTCTATCGCGAGCGTTCACCATGGTCCTGTTATCCGGTGATGATTATCCGATAATCACCGGAACCGGTGGAAAATGTTCCCGCATGGACGGTGGACGCAACAGCAAAAACCGGCGCGCGTCCAATCATTGAAATATTCTTGGTGGCCCAACAGCGACGGTAAATTTTCAGATTTTTTGAATATTCACATGAATCAGGCATGTATGTCATATATATAATCCATTGATTATCCACTTAAACTTTAATCACGGTTGATAAAATTCATTTTTGCATATCTGATAATTTCATTTCAACGAGGTCTCGTATTGCTGAAAGTGCTTATTCATCGGTTATCGATTACTTTCCATTTTTTTCTGCGTGGGCTGACCGTACACGCACGGGTGGGGCACAGCCACGTAGACAACACTTGATTGAACGATAAGAGAGGACGGTAGAAGTACGGACATCGTATATGAATTTCATTGATGAGTCATAATCCAGGAAGTGCCGGAGAAGGTTCCATTATTTCGAGCGTTCACCGCGGTGTCTTGCCCATATGCTGTTATGATTATGAGATCCAATAATCATCGAAACCGATGGAAAATTCCTGCATGGATGGCGGGCTTGGCGATACGGGAACGCCCGGAGCTTCGACGAGTTCGTATGGCGGGTAGTTCGGTGTGGCGCGATATGCTTGTATACCGAGGTGCCATTGGTGGGCCTGCGGTCCTTTCTCGCTCCTCCGAGCAATGTAATAAACGCATTCCTCGGATCGGTCGGAACGGGCCGTATCGAGGCACGACATTTCCGACTTTGAATTAGTCTCGTTGGGCTCGACCGTCGAGGCATCGGGTCACCCCGCCGTATAACGATCGATCGGCAATCCTGACAAAGAATTCGATATGAAGAGCTCGTGGTACAAAGCACGTTCCTCGAGGAGGTGTGATATGAAACGTCTTGGGAACCATGATGGCCCCGAATGGAAGTTCCGCGTGCGACCTCATTTACGATCGGTCGTTTTTTTTTTTTTTTTTTTTTTTTTCATCTTCTCGGTCGTCGTCTCGTTGAGTGCGGTCGGATTACGTTCCAGCTGACTAATGGTAAAAAATTTTTAAATATCGTAATAAAGTTCTGGGTCAGCTTCTTCAACGGCGGATTTGTGATACTTTTTATCGAATTGGCATCCGTGGGGGTAAATATGTGCAGATATAGCTCTTGTAAGTTAAGAGTGTTATTCCGGTTTCAATCACTCGCATATCGATTCAGTATACGTACAGAAACATGCCTATAGGATACACTAGGATGAATTCCGGCCGTAACTCCGACCGTAACTCAGATTGCTAACAATCAATCCTGTCTTAGATCGAGACTCAAATTCAGCCTAGTTTCTTCTACTGTGAGTCCCTCCGAGTCTTTAATACCGCATGTGCTCACTTACCCCACATATAGGTCAACCGGCAAATCAATTATTCGCCATTGTGTTTTTATGATTCCATCTAAAATAGAGCTGTGGAAAAACAAAGTACACCGCAGAAGTACTCCGAGTGACGTTGAGATGAGAATTATTCGGAAAACGAAATTGTCAGATAATTCCCTGGAGCTACGTGGAACTTACTAGCAACCACCACGAAAAGACCGGAAAGATGTAACAACACATTTTCAATTCAATACGGTTACAGTATTTGCTCAAGACTGATTATTCGACCTTTTTTTTTTTTGTTTCTTTCTTTTTTTTTCTTTTTTCTTTTTTTTTTTTTTTGTACCGTTGCACTTTGGCGCCATTTTTCTCGGCCTTCAGTTTTCTCACCGTTGGCCCCGTTTGGCCTGCACTTGCACCTCGTTTCTCACCCTCGACCGTCTTACTACAAGAGAAGCGACATTGTTTTTTCATTAGCCGCTCGACGTTCAGAAGGATGAGGAGGTCAAAGTGCTGTTCTCCTCGCTGCCGGCGCACTCGAGAATTAATTGATCGATTCGCGTAGGTACACACGGAATTATCAGCTTCCGTATTTCTCACCGCGATACATCACGGAGAGAACATTTTTTTTTTTTTTTTTCATTTTTTATTTTGCGGTGTTGGACAGAGTGAAGACTCGATTACTTTTCACGTTTTTTTTCCAATATTTATATTTCCATATTACATTTCATATTACATTTCTGCATCAAATTTATACCAATGTTCCATTGGTATTTGCAGTTTGGCAATGTATATTCGAATTTGCGATATTTGATTTTGGTTGCATGCGAAGCTGCAACGAGATACTTGATTTTCATGTAAATTAGTTTTGTTATTGAGAAATTTTTTTAAAAATAATTTTTTTGCACATTTTTTGGACGTGAAAAATTGTTTATAAAAAAAACTTCAATAAAACATCACAAGACCCCAGTTTGCATCTTCGGATAATACAATTTGAAAGCTCAATTTTCGAGTGAGCTCAAATTTCAAGTGAATTAGTTCGGATGTTTTAAAGTTTGAAAAATTGGTAATAATGGTTCCCCGTAGAAAAACTTCGTACACCAACTAAAATTCGAAGGAACCAAATCGCAATTTTTAACTTGCAGCTTTTGCAAAAACCGGTTAAAAATTTTGATTTCTCGCTGTTGAATTATATAATCATGGTTGATAATTTTTTTTTTTAAATTCGTTTCCCCGAACGATAGGGGAATGGAAAAGCGCTCGAACCACGAAGCAAACGAAAAAGTGTATACGATAAAACAATGATTCTGAGGTAACGAGGTGGTCGGTTGAATCTGGGCAAGAGTGTCTTTTATTAAAGGGGTAAATAATATTCCGGGCATGCATGAGCGATTAAGAAAAGTGGTTACCGCGGTGGAATAATGAAATCACGTGGGCAGCGCACGAGTGCTTGCCCATACTAATCGATCGCTAAATATATATATATATATGTATATATATATATATAAGTACACATAGATGCACATAAACTCGTACGCCATGAAGAGGGGATGAGAACCATGGAGATTTTGCGACGAAAATTTGTAATAAAAGTTTCCGATGCTGGGAAGAGGGGTGGACCACCCCAGGGGGTCGGGATGTTCGTTGTGGTCCTGAATAGCCCAATCAATTCTGTAACTACGGAGTAATCGAAATTCAGGCAACCACTACCATACACATGTATATATATGCAAGCTTTGAGGTGTCGCTCTTTTTCTCTCTCTCTCTCTCTCTCTTCCTCTCTCCATCTCTCTATCTATCTATCTCTCTCTCTCTCTCCTCTCTATCTGTCCATGTGTAACTCGCTCTATTCCACTTTGGTCTGGCTCGCTCGCGATAGCGATGGTAACTCGATTACTCGTGGGGTCAAACACTGCTGTCCATACAACTGCTTCGCGTTAACGCCGGACTAGAATGTAATTTCTCTAGTTTAACTACAGCCGCTCACGGGAGACTGGAAACTCGGTATTTTCTCTTCGATGTGTTTTGCTATTGTTTGAAATCAGTTTTGTTCATAATTACTCGTTAATTGTCCAGACTTCGCGAGCTTCACTGTACCGTTGCTGTTGTTTTTTTCTATTCGAAAATTATGAAATAAATTTGATGCAGAAATAAATTATGAAATTTACTTTGGGACGGGGGTCTCGAAATTCAGAATGACTGAAATAAAGAAAATTAAAAACGATTATTACAAAATTTCACACTAGAACGATCCCTTAACTGATAATATTTTGAAACTGATGAATTAATGAAACAGCTCGGTGGTTAAACTCTCATGATGAACTGTCCGTGACAAAGTTGATGCAATGAACATAACACACAATCGAATATCGAATATTTCCGAATATTCGATAATGCAAGTGCACGGAGAAACCAGTCTTACGATGCGATATCAAAATACCCATCGCGAACAATTTAAATTCAATATTTTTATTTCCAACAGAAAGGGGATTTTTTCGATTCATAATTGCGTGGTTATAAATATATTCCGAAATTTTGGATAAATTATTTTTTGTAAAATTACGTACGTGTGCTTACTAAAATGGCATAGGTTGGGTGTCGATTAAATGGACACCATTTTGTGCATACTGCATTATGATTATATGCGTCAGCTGTCGGTTTTATGGGTTAATGATAGTCACACGATCCGAAGGGACTGCGGAAGGGTGCGGACGGCAACGTGTCGTGTAGTCAGAGTGGGGTTCGATAGTGATTAAGGATTCCCCTGGTAGCCATACCGATTGAGAATTCCCTAAGCTGTGTTACAACCGATGACCAGCTTGACGGAGACTGCGCCCCGAGACGGGTTAGTGATTTAGCGACCGATGAGGAAAGGTCTTCAGGGTTCTTCGGGACAATTGAAGTAGAACACTTTATCCCGAGAAACAAATAAATTATACGGTATCAATGGTTCTATATACATTATCTAATGTTCGAGCGAGCATATCGAACTGTTTTTCCGGAGGTCACCGGCTACAGTCGATGGCCCTTCAGCAATATTTCAATATGACAATATGTAAAAAAAAAAAAAAAACTGTATACAGCAATACCAGGAATGAGAAGAGTGTACACCATATTGTCAATAAATATCTTTCACTACTACTACTACTACTACTACTACTACTACTAATTTAAATTATTGTAGAATTTCAATTGTTGGCAGAACTCCGGCTGTGTGACGTACATATTGATCTAACATGGCGCATGGTGGGACAAGCGTTCGGCCAATCATCGGATCGCAGCGATTCGATCGAATTCGCAAGCAGCGATGAGCAGTCGATCCCACTGCTCGTTCACCAATCAAGCTCGTGTGTCACTCGAAGTCCAACCTCCCAAAGGTCCCAAACCAACATTTTCATCTTTGGTTCATATTTAACGATGTATCTATAAATTAGATTTTGATAAAACATAATTCTATTCGAAGGCTCGTGTACTAGGTCTCATCAAGTATCCATCATGCTGGTCCAACCGCGTTACAATAGCTTATATCAGATTTATACAGCGCGATTCAACGATATAGACGTTTTCGAATTCGGTATAAAATCGGATAAAAAAAACGGAAACTCGCCATCCTCAGAGCGTCAAAAGCACTCGTTGCATTTGTCCGAAAGTTCAATGGAAACGTTTCAAAATTTGACCGGCCGAGTGTGCAATACGCCGCGTCCCACATATGAGTACCGTTATATATGACGCGCGCGGATGTACCGCAGGACTAAAGCCCCCCCTGGCATCAATTCGCATTGGAACGGGAAGATGGAACGGGAATGGTGGCAAATGGATTTGGACGGTGAGACCAATTGCGTAATAAAAGACCTCTGTGAGCACAAGCACGGTGCGCATACACCCGCGAATATGGGATTCACGATTACGCCGAAAACGTATGTGTGAGTGGGTGTGTCTGTGTTCGGAGGGAGGGGCGGGGGAGGGGGGGTGACGTTAATTTGTATGACAAGCATTGCCATCAAGCATCTATCGAATTCTCTATGCGTGATGAAAATCTAATACAGAGTTACACGTTTGGCATTTCGTTGAACCCCAGACAGACCGAATTTCCAACATGCAAACTGTGCAAATACATAATAACACGTGCGGCGGTTAATTGAATAATTATATTGGCTTTGTGCCGTGAATATTGTATTTTTGAAAATTGTTTTAATACAAATGCGCATCAATCGCCAGTAATAATCCGTAGATGTGGGTTAGAGTTGCCGGACATGGCGCAAGTCGATCGTGGGAAAGTCGCGAAGACGTTGGCGACAATGCCGCGCAGCGCGATGTCGTCGTCGTCGTCGTCGTCGTCGTCGTCGTCGTCGTGGCGGAGAGTCTGAGTAACCCGTTGCACATCGCGAATCGAGAATCGCGATCTTCCGAGCTTTCTCGCATTGGAGAAACTCAATCCCCGAGCGAAATGAAATTCCGTCGCTGGGTTTGTCTTTCTCGCGATAACAACGTAAATGTACCTACGCGACGACGAAGATTCTCTCTCGTTCTTCGAGTTTCGCAATCGGTTTGTTCTTTCCACCCTCCCCCCCCCCCCCCCCCCGAGTTACGCGAACTCGAACATTTTCTTCGCCCGCATCCTCGTCGCGTCATCGGAAACATCGAGTTTTCGATATCTCCGGATGTCGCTGCTGTTCATCGGTATAGCCATCGTGCCATCTCACTTCTCGCACGTGACGCTGCAATTTCCACTACGCTTCGAATCTATCGGCTTGCATTGTGTGTGTGTGTGTTATGTGTGTGTGTGTACATCAGGCATACGAAGTGCATCGGTTCATCACGAACAATGTAATCCTGCACGATGCGATATACCGCCATCGTGCTGATTACTTTCGCCTCTTGTTTATATTCATAGTTCAACCGGAGGCCCATTTTCCACAGGCGCAGATGCGAGCGAGAACCGTTCTCCGTTAACCATGACCTGGCAAAAGGTCATTGATGACCCCCTAGCCAGTGTAATCGAGTCACAATTGCTTCCTTAGGACAAGAAACTGAATGGGTCTCGAAGTTAAGAATTTTCAATGTTTCGAAAGCTCACGATATTGAATTTTCTTCATTCGAATTTTGAATTTATCGAAAAATCAAATCGAATTTTATTTTATTTCGACTGGTCATGTGTCACAGAGTTGAAAAAAAATCGAATGATTGAATGTCTGGGCCGGTCAATATATCGAAATCTCAACGATTCGAAAATAAATTTTTCGACTCGCCGATGATTCGAACGGTCAAGTCTTCGACGGATCAAAAGTTCAACAACTATAATAGAATAAAATAGAAAATAGAAATAGAATAAAATCAAGTATTAATTTAATTGAATTCTATTCAATTGAACGATTTATTTTTATTGAACTGAAAAAACGAAATGTGCGTCTACAACCCCACCTGTTGAGAATTTTCTAATTTTTTCCCCCTAAACCTTCGCGTAACAATTACGAACAAATCCGCAAAAGAAAGTATCGAAAGTTGATCCAGTCGTTTTCGAGTTTTAAGCATCCGAACAAACCACGATTCATTTTTATATACATAGATATACATATATATAAGGCAAATGCCTACAATCGTTGTTACTATCGGTGTTTCTTTTTCTGTGTAAGCGTTCCCATTCTCCGAGGACACACAGCTGACCGTCCATGCATATGCGGATATATGTATAGGCCTATGGGTATTAGGAATCACTTGAGTACAGATTGTCGGCCTCGTGATCGTCGGAAACCCCAACGGAGAGACCCCAGCGATCTCCCCTTCACCCCCCCCCCCCCACTCTCTCGCTCTCTTCGATCATCGTGATCGAATCTAGTCTCGGGGCCACTGCAACGCCCCGTCACAATGGGGCTTCGTAATTACTCGGTGCATTTCCGCCGTGTGAGAGCAGCAACCCCTTTCGACCCATTCACCTCCCACTTTGTCCACGACCTACGTTAAACGTCCCAAGAGGATTGATTTTCTCTCTCTCTCTCTCTTTCCCTCCTCTCTCTCTCTCTCTCTCTCTCTCTCTCTCTCTCTCTCTCTCTCGATGCTTCGGAGCTTCCGTTATTTCACACCCTCCGAATATCTCGCCTGGATTCTCAAAGTATCTAACAGTACAAATCTATCGACGTCATAATGGGTGGGGCTCGAAATTCATAACGAACAAAGTTCAGAAGGGTCAAAATTTCGAACGCGCAATGTTTCGAGTGACAATTTTACGAACGGTCAAAAGTAAAATATTCCGAACGCCTACCAATCGGCGCGGTTTTCAACATTTCCCGACTTTCGAGCTTTCCTGCGCGTAAATTATCAAAGTTAGATAATTTGCTATAGATGCTATAGATGCTATAGATGCTATAGATGCTGTTACTGACATTCTTTATCGGGAATTCAATTCTCTACAACATTGTTTATGTGATATTTTGGTCCATATAGCGTTGTTTATCCAGCGTTTGGGCAGGAAGGTAAAAATTCATTCATTTCCTTATTGTTTTTACTTTAGTTCGGTGACTTTTCACATTCGTACGATGTGTCACAGTGTTCGAAATTTTCAGAAAGTCGTAACTATCTTCCGAACAGCATATTCATCAAGATCATTGAACGGTATCACATGACAGACGTACCTTTCACTCAATGTCAGTACTGAAAATAATTTTTTTTTTTTTCGTTTTTATCGGTTCATCGATGAATACGATTTGAGTTTGCGAATATGTTATAGTTGGGAGAGTAGATGCGGTGTCTGACAAAGTTTCTCGGACTATGAAAATACGAGGGGTCGATGCATGAGCATGGATGCAACCCTCGCCGAATTATTCATCAGTTAAGCGCGGCGACCTCGTTTGCTTCTATCTCACGATAGATCGATCGTCGATGGGGACCGAGAGTCTCGTGCAAATAATCCTCAATCGTTATGTACGACACTTGAATTATTCCGATAACCTACTTATTCACGGGTTTGCACGGTGACAACTTTGTCGCGAACATTTTTTTTTTCTTCAATGAAGAATCGTGAACGATGAAACAAAAATGAATGTTTTCGATTGTTAATTCGGCGTGTCCTCGAGTCGTGGAAAAATGGAGATGAACGGTTCGACGGGTATTGGAAATAATCTTCAATCGCTTTCGAATATTACTCCGATATAAGAACTTCCGTCGGTTCATTGTACGTTCACATACTCAGCCACTCAATTGATACGTAACCCGAGTCGAAATTTTTAGCTTACACTTAAATCTTGAAGTGAGATTAAAATATTTTTTCACCTTCGTTTCAACTTCAATGTGGTGTCGACCTTTTTTTTTTCCATCTACGTTTCACCATTCCGAGTGAGAGTGAAACTTTTTCATTCGTTATTTCACCTTCGTTTCACCTTCCCAACTTGAATAATGGGAAATATGAAACGCGCATGAGAATTGCTTCTAACTTCGTCGTACTTTCAATCTCCTTCACCCTGGAAGCGATGTTGAAACAAGTTGAAATGAAGATGAACATTTTGACTCGGAAAACTATGTATAAATAGTGAAAAAAGATTCTTTGTTCGATCATGAGTGTACGAATAGCAGTAAAATTATATACATAGTAAAAATAATTGAATGCAAATGAAACCATCGTTTTCATATGGTGAAACTAGAAAGCCCAGATGTAAAAATGGGGGGTGGAATTTCGTAGCGAGGCCATTAGGTGAAAAGAAATACGAAACGTTTGCGTTCCGTCCAATATAATCAAACCAAATATCGATTGCTCTCGGATTCGTGTTACACGTGAGATAACAGAAAAAAAAATTCAATTCCAGGCTTTCAGATATTTCACATTCCACACAACACAGCCGATGATGCGGCACTGCGATCAAAATATATTTTTCCTTTTTTTTTTTTTTTCAAAACCAAATCATGCGCTGAAGAGGCTAAACGTGAATGAATAGATTTCCAGCAGCCAGCTCAAGCTACGTCTTCGATTATTCAAGATAAATTTTTTTGCGAAAAATCAAATTTAACATCTCGACCCTGGAGCCCAGTACGTTTTTTTTTTAGGTTCATCCGACCCTCGTCGCCCTTCAACGCGCCACGAGTACGTCGCTCTGTCACCTCGGGAGAGACTCCGGGATTGTGAATTATTTTTATTTTCGTTTCATTCTTTTTTTCTCCCTTCATTATTCAGTCACAAAGGATTTTTTTTTTTTTTTCGTTATTCGGAGAGCGCCAGAGAGAGAAATGGTGAAGGACTCATTTGCCGATAGACGTCGGCCTTCTTCCACTTCTTCTCGGCAACACGAGTGAACGTTTGTTCACGCCCTCGGAAACCCAATGGGATACAGCGGAAAAAAAAAACGGAACAACTCTCGTCGTTCTTGTCGTTTTTTTTTGTTTTTTCAATTTTTTTTTTGGGAAGAATAAATTTCACGAAATGGGTGGCACGTTGTGAAAAATGACGGCACGTATAAATGGTGACACCTTTCGTGCCGTGAGGCATTGGACCGGTTTTCGGTGGGGGAGGGGGGAGTCTTTACTGTGCTACCGTGCTGTTACATATCCAATACCGAACCACGTACAGTGCTACCCGTTGCGGTACTCTCGGCCACAGCACAGTGGTAATACCGCGTTTACTGGTACACATTGTGTACTACACGCCGTATGTGTAGCGTGTTCTGGTTTCGATGTTGGACTCGACCATACCTCCCGACTTTCCACGCTCACTCGTCCGTCTCGCGTCGTTTTGTCGTCGCCTCCCCCCCCCCTCCCTCGAGTAACGATCCAATAACAACTCTGAGGTACAAATCGTAACGACGTTTCGGGCCGATGAGCCTCGGACGAGAACCGGTTGAACAATAAAGGACCCAGGTGAAACTGCGGCCAAATGACAATTATCGTTCGAAACGGATTGACCATATTCAACCATAAAATCACACAGCTGCAGATGAGGTATGTGTGTAACCATAGTTTCATGCATTTCCCAATAGCCACTTGAATTTTCTTATTTTTTTATTCAATCGTTTTTTCACAATGTCGTTTTTCTTGGCAAACCAGCACTTTTTTTTTTCATACGAGCACGGAAGAAGTGACGATGGATGTACTATTTTTTTTTTTTTTTTGGAAATTGAATTGAAAAATTTGGGTTTTTTTCAAGTGAAAACTTGAAGAGGTGGAGTACCAACGATAAAATCAGCGGTTGATTGAAACGTTCAATGAAAATCATGTGTGAGAAATCGTGTCTTAATTATACGTGACAAAATGCCGGACGACAATAAAATCGTTTCTTTGAGATGTGCTGCTTAAAAGTGATATTGGCGATGTAATGTCAACTATTGGAACAAAATTGAATGAAAATAATTGTCCTAACAGTTTTATACCGCATATTTACAGCCCCGACGTACCCAAGCTAACAGCCAATGCATCCGATGCGGTAAGTATATGTATGCTAGTTAAGTAGGTATGACAACCAGAAACGTATTCCTGGTTACAAGCCACTATGGATCTGTGGTCCGCTCGATATCGTCGGATAAGACAACACGAAAACATATGACCACATTGTTCTGTAATGTTGTGACTGCAATAATAGTTGAT
Organism: Diplazon laetatorius; assembly: GCA_963662125.1. Taxonomy (NCBI): domain Eukaryota; kingdom Metazoa; phylum Arthropoda; class Insecta; order Hymenoptera; family Ichneumonidae; genus Diplazon; species Diplazon laetatorius. The sequence goes on from OY759159.1 coordinate 1,654,345, forward strand.
CGGTTGGCAAACTTGGCCTAGGCCGCCAAGTTATATTTGTATTGATCTCCCTAGGACAGGCAACACCGCAAACTTCTTCACAGGCCAATTTTTCCTCAGAGGCTACACCTGCTAAAGCTTATTTTATTCACCGTACGGTCAGATGCACTTATTGAGGTTCGTCGGAGCTTACATGAAATATCCGCTCAAAGCGCTACGATCGAACAGTATTATCTTGGCTTGTATATCTTATTATCAATTATAGCCGATTGTAAGCTTTTTTTATTGCAACGAGTTCTACTAACTAACGGAATAAACTAGAGAGCAATCGTTGAATAAAGGCCAATTACTGCTACCATGAGAGTACAATCCGACCTCGGAATAAGAGACCAAAAGCCTCCAAAGAAAAGAGTTTTTCTGCGTTTGGACGGGAAGCTAAAATGTATTGATTTTCTTTACACATTTTATTTTTTCTCAAGCCAATTATATTTATTTTTATCAATAACATAATCTCCTTCAATGAGAATATTGCTGAAACATATTTCTCGATTACATGGAGTATCGAGCTCGTCAAACAAAACGTTACGAATATGACGGACTACGAACAAGAGTTTGAAATGTTATCTTCCACGAATAAGTTTATTTTCACATTAGCCTTCGTCGTCGTTCGTTCATAATGAAATACCAGTTATGAAAGTCACCGATACACCTGTAGTCAATTCAGCATACGCATTATCATTCAATTATGCTTACCCAAAGTCCGTGAATGATCGTCATTGTTATCGGCAAATTCAATATAGTTTCGTATTCACATTTGTATTCTTCCTTTTCTGTTTACACGCCATAGAGGTTCGCGAAATATTTTTCAACGATGAATACGTTCCGTCGTTATGGAGCAGCCGATTCATGACACAAAAGCTCGCACGACCGTCGAAACGTTTATTAATTGAAAATCAATTGCTTGCGTCACCGGTTGTTGGCGCATCGAGTTTGACTTTCGGATAAAATCGGGGGAGAACCGGGCACGTGGAAACAAGTGGACGGTGAAGAGCTTTGCGGTGTTGGTGTGTCATCGATCAATCTCTAAAAGAGCCGTGTTTACAAGTTTGAGCCACGCGAGAGGACGCTTCGACGACAGATACAGAGAAAGGGACGATCCACAACGAAATGTTCATCCCTCGAACAATTTATGGCATACCTACCCCCCATATACAATGCACATATGTATCCCGGATGTATTTTTTTTTTTCGTTTTTTTCTTCTTGTTTTTTTTTTTTGTTTTACCACACCCTTTGGATTTTTTTTCTTCGTGTCCGCACTTTTGCCGAGTTTTTATTTTTCATGGCATTCGGGGGAACCGCGTCGATACATCTCACTGTCACACGATTCTCCGAGCTACGGAAAGGGCGATGGAACGAACCAGACCGAGGGTGGGGGGGGGGGGGGAAACACGTGTCTCATTCGGTCGCGGGCTTTCAACGAGAATCACTCGGAGTCGTCTCACCCGCTCACGCCTTGCCGAGTGTCGAGGGGAACGAAGCACGAGTTTATATTTATGTGAGTCCGTATATACTAGGGTGGTCCTTAATGAGGGTGTTGACCGAATTTTGACAAGTGCTCCTCCCAGATGGGTTGGAAATAGATAAATGAAAATATGTGCGAAACCCCAGCACTGTAGTCCAATGAGAAGACGTAGCTGCAAGCCCGTTTTGTTTCCCATTTAAATAACATGGGATTTTCATACTGATTCGGTAATTATTTTTTCGCGTTGTCCCTGAGCACGCGAAAAATTCTTCATTGACACAAATCTATTTCTAATGGGTATATCTACTCGTACATTTTTTTTCAAGACATAAGCACAAATAAATTTAAATTTGTGTTCATATTGTTTGACAGTTGTTATCATCGTTCATCGGTTCGCCGTTATCGATAATATACAGGTGAGGTCTTGTGAGAAAATGTACGAGTAGTTACACCCATTAACAATAAATTTATGTGAATAAATAATTTTTTGCGAGGTAAGGGACGACTCGAAAAAATAATTACTGAATTGGTGTGAAAATCTCATGTTATTCATATGGGAAACAAAACGAGCTTACAGCCCCGTCTTCTCATTGGACTACATAGCTGAGGTTTCGCACATGTCTTTATTTATTCATTTCGAACCTATCTGGGGGGTGCACTTGTCGAAATTCTTCAATACTCCCATTAAGGACCATCGTAATATATATATACACACATCCACCCTCGTAGATACTACTAGTGCGTGAAGCATGTATACATATATATATATATATATATCTGCAGTCGAGCGGGTGGAAAAATCTCCGATATTTTTCCTTTTTACTATTCTTGCCTAGCGTTGTGTAATATTGGATTCGATAAACTCGTCTTCCGGACTACTTTCCTGTCTGGAAGAAGTAAAAGAAGATTCCCGGATACCCTTTGTATTTCTATTCACCTGGAAAAATGTTTGGCTCTGTTTGTCCCCGTACACAACTGTCTTGTCTGGCGCGCGATCCGACTTCTGATTTTCCTCACACCGCTCGGGTTCTTTTTTCTCTTTTTTTTTATTTTCTTTTCATTTTCACGTCCGCTGTAACTCTCGAAAGAGATATTTGGTTGTTTAATTTTATTCGGTTCGGCGGAATTGCATGAGGGGAAAAAAAGTTGAGCCGTAATGAAGGTCCAATCAGATGGGTTCTCTGATTGGGAGGAACATGGTTTTAATGAGAAACATGTGAATAAACGAATTGTAGAAGCGACGAGAAGACAGTTTATTACGTCGTTGGAGAATGATAACCCGGAGAGAGTGAATTTATTCGTTTCTACAAATAGTATTCTTTTATCATTAACGAATTGGGTCATCTGTGGAATAATATCCGTCGGCATTATGCATCACATAGGCTTGGCTTCCGGTAGGGGAGACCGGGGCCGGTTGTAACATTTTTTTTACAAAAATCTGAATATCTTGCGATTCACTCGGTATATTCACTAGCTTCTTGCGACATATTTTCTATCCGTTTTTAGACTATCGCCATAATTTAAATTTAAATTAAATTTAATTTAAAGTTACTTACAATTTTATAAGCTTGTGAAAAAAAATAACATTACTCTTCGATGGTCTACTAATACAAACTAACGATAAGTCATCGTGAGCATATTTTATCAAATATATATATATATTGTTTCCATTCAGCATTTATATGATTATTTATATTTCAAAATATAAATACATAGTTTCGTTTAGTTTTCAAGAATGCCCGAGAGTTTATTTATTTTAATTATTTTCTATAGAAAAATAAATATTGTAAAACATCGGAAGCTGGTTTATTCACACGTTCGTGCGAATTGAAATACGAAGAAGCGGAATTTGATTGAAATTTGAAAGAACGAAATATCTTGATATTCCGCCCACAGTAATCTTCGAGAGAACGGGATTAGTTATGGTTTCTTAACGAATGATTAACGAGCCGGCGATTAGAGTAATTTCACCGACGTTTCACGTCCGACAAGACGTTGGGGCTGCGTATGGGCGCGAGTGGGACGGTGCCGAGAAGGCCCAGAGGGACAAAAGCTTACGGGAGAAAAGGGGATTGGGATCTGGCGCGAGAGGGTTGAGAGCCGACTTGCGATCTAATTACACAAGCGGTAATTAGTAGCCCACCCTCGGGCCCATCCCCTCCCCCCCCTTCCCCTTGCGCCCCTCGGGCTTGCGTACCGCTCCCGCACAGCGCGTAACACATTAATCGTGCTACATTACGCCACTTTGCACGGGCGGACATCGCACGCGACGAGTATTAAAGCAACCTCGGAGCACGGAAATTTACGCTTTAGCGTGTAATGCATTCCCCGAATCAATTTTTGGGGTAACGACTCTCAGTCAAACTCGTTTCCACAAGGAGTCATTATTTTTCAATCGTTTAATCTTCTCATTAATGACATTTGTCGAACATTTTGTATTGTTCGTTCGAGAGAAAAAAAAATTGTATTTAAATAAATACAATATTTTATTTAAATAAATACAATAAACGCTCAAAAAAAAAATGAATCGTCAATATCTTTATTCGGTTAGTCAAAAAAAAAAAAAAAATATTGAATTTCAGGTCCGTCGCGCTAAATACACCCCCTTCAAAGTCCCCACAGAAATCGAAATAATCGGTTGTCTGAAAAATCTTCATCGGCAAAAATCCATCCTCCCTGAAGTGTTAACTCAACACAGATAACCCAGATCAGAGTTACTGGGAGTGAGCAAGAGAAGACCAACGTATCATATCAGAGTTACCGGGAGAGAGATCGATTTTCGGATTTTTCGCTTGGCTGGTCGTACGAAGCATTTGCGATACGAATGTCGATGACGATTTCAATGTAAATTGTGCATTACCAACCGGTAACATTTATCGCGACGAAATTATGTGAGCCATTCGCTACGTGAATGTGTATACGACAATACGTGGACACATATACACAGTAACTTGGCAATATTATGCATACGGTATACGCGGTTATGTGGTACGGCACATACCGTAGCCTGACTCACACGTTCTCGTCACGAAGCCATTCGTCGTTCCCATTAAGCCAATTTGGAGTTTGGGTCGGGGGTGCCGAGTGTGCGTACGCGGGGGGTCATTGGGCCTGGGCAGGGTGCCTGAATAGAGAACAGCGCGTATAGAATGTTAATGTAGGCTGTCGCATGTAAGGATCATAGACGCCAGTTTCAGGCACAACACGATGGGTACTACATCCGCAGCGTGTACCACCAACCAGCGCGAACGGACGTATGAGACGAGGCACGCATGCACCCTACCCTCCCCGACCCACCGCGTTCGTACCTCGAGAAGGACCACTCAAAGAGACGACGCTGCACGCAAGAGGGTAGAAGCTCGTCCCGAAGGGTGATTCGACCGCGGAGAATCGCTTTATCGCGCGAACCGTAGTTGCGATACGTCTCTTGTCGCTGAAGGGTTCGCATTGCGTATACACAACCCCTTGTCCTGTGTAATGTATATGTATATACGGTCATTTCATCGAACACAATGGGTTGGCAAACGCATATTTATACGCGTGAGCTTGCAGTTGACGTGAACAATAAAATTGAGATATATATATATATATATATATATATATATATATATATATATATATATATATATATATATAGGAGATTGACGAAACAAAAAAAAATGTATCGCAACTTGATAATTGAAATGATGTGTAAGTTTGAGGATTTTTTTTATGGGAAAAAAGAATGACGTTGTATAAAAATAAAGAATAGGTCAGCACTTTATTGTCCATGGATTTCGATATAACGGTCGAAATTAGATTTTAATAACATAACACTGTTTCTGTACGATATCGAATTTTATTCTGTATGCAAGACATACACGAGTCTATCATTGTAGCCTATGCACGTGAATATACATAACGTTCAAGGGCAATCAATGCTGATACGATAGTGTTGGTTGGACACGTGTATGGGCATCGGTTTTCAAGGAGCAAAGTGTAGCGCACACGAGTCGAGCGATTACGGCTGGAAATAGATTGGGATATTTTCATTCAGTGCATGGATGTATTTATACGAGACCTTGGGGACCATTGTAGAGTTTGTATGAGAGAGCCGCATTATGTGGTAATACATAAAGTGAAGTCTGAAGAAGACGGAATACGGTTCGATAACCAATGAGAGTTGTTAACAGGGCTGCTCGTGTGACCGAAAGAGTTACGTTTCGAGTGGAATATTCATCGCACAATGTGTTGTAGCTATGTATTGTTGTTGTTGTTGCTGTTGTTATGAAAAGAACACAGCTTGGTAACGATGGGCATCTTGTTTCACGCAAATGCCATATGTATATATATATATACAACGAATATACAAACCCAGTGAACGTTGGACTATCGTTATGAGAAAATAAAGAGACACAGCGAGGGAATGATAAGACTTTCGTGCAAGCTTGCAGAGCATCCGGCAATTCTTTTCCAATTCCCGAGGTTCGTATCTGGTTCTTGAAGAGGTACCATTGAACATACGGACTAACGCCAACGACGCAGTCGTTCTCGTTACGCTTGCAGACGGTTCTTACCCCTCGGAGTTCATAGATCGTTACGTTAGGTGCACTCGTAGCCTGCAAGAACCATCGCACAAACGATTCAGCACTGCTGCCTCCGTTGTTGGGATATCTTTGGTAGACGAAGTTTCTTTTTTTTTTTTTTTTTTGTACGATAGATTTATCGAAACGAATATTGACTGGAAAAGTTGTTCGATAACATTTTAATACACGAGGTTGTTTTTTTTTCTTAGTGTGAGCGATAGCTCGAAATTGACGGTTCAAAGCGCGCGCGGAAATTCATGAGTATGATTGGCTGCTGTTTGCGCCTGCGCGGCTAGGCAAAAGCCAACGGCCCCAATCACTATCCCGAGTTTTTGCGCACGAAAAGAAAGTTAAAAGTGGATTGATGAAAATCAATATATTCAATTCAAAGCCAGCGCTGCTCCTGGCCGTTCTGGAACTAAAGAGGTCGGCCACATTTCCATGACACATTTTTTAAGCTAAATCTAGGCAAGTTCGGTCTCCTTTCCTCTATTTTCCCTGATGCCGACTCAACTGTGAGGGCGATCAATGGTTCGTTATATTCATCACAGGAAGTTTGACGCCCATGATAAGTGTTCCGTAATTAAAATTGATCCGAAATCGTCAAGCGGGCTCGAGCAATCGTGACCTCACGATATTTTTTTGGTCATCGTCGTTTCACATAACACGTGAGACGGCGAATGGAAAACGTGCTAAACCAAATTAGGTACTTATCGCAATATAAACCTGTGCAAACATTTAGAATATTTAGATGAGTGATATCTAACGCAATCACGGAAAGCTACCAAGCACATTAATATCTCACGGCTTCCGGTAGAATCATATGTGCAGAGGGAGCGTAACAGGACCCTCGGTTCCTCAACAACCGGAGCCGGCCCCAATTACATATACGTGTAACATGAACTTTCAACGTCCGAACATGAAAGAATAGGAGAGTTGAAGAGACGGAGAAAATCCTGCGGCATTTCCGGGTGGCATTGCACTGCGGCTGCAGGAAAATTGGGAACCACGAGGTCTAGTTTCGAACGGTCATGGGACCCTGGACCCTGGTGAGTACGCATCGGGTGTTCAGTTCAAGGGGATGGACTACATCACCGTGGGTGAGAGAAACAGCGCTATCGGCGCCAGCTGCGAAGCGAGAAAGAACGAGAAAGTGGATGTAGTCTATCGCCTTAACGATGCCTCATTCGATGTCGTTCTTTATCGCATAATGCATTCGCTCGCCACCTTTCTTTCATAGCCAGTCATCATTCAAGTGCTGAAGGGAATGGACATAACCATGCTTTTTCGGATCAAATTGAGACAAGCGTTTCTCTGTTTCATGGTTAGGACAAATGATTAGTAAAATGTACACGATTAGCAATGACAATTATAATCGGTGTCTCAAGTGAAATATCGGTATTCAGTGGGCTTGTAATGAAATATTCACCGTTCGTTGTGTGAATGAGTGACGTGACGGAAGCGGGAGATCAGAAAAAGAATAATAAGCTACCGGAGATCGATGAAATTTAACTCCAACTCGTGACAGTTCATGTACCGTGTCTCATATTTAATTTCCTGTAGTTTCTGGTTATCTCTTTTCGTGAACTTTCGCATCTCGTCCAACTGCGTGGTGAAATAAACATTTAAATTCGGTTACTCTGAAGCCAATTACGAGCACGAAGCGAAGTTCTGAAAATGTACATCATCGCAACAGGACGACAGGGCCATGCCATTTATTCAAGCTGGCGTTGGCTCGACAAAATATCATTGGTACGTTCGTTCCCGAGCTCCTGGGTGGGGGCTCCATCATCGTGAGCTGGAAGATAGAGTCCTCGACACTTTGCCAAATTTTGGTGGGTTTTACGGTCGTATGAAATCTATTCAATTTGAGGCAATGCAGACTTCATTGACGAACTCGATCAATCCTCGAGTTTTGTTAAGATGCATACGAACGATGTATTATTATATTTCTTCTTTCACTTTTGCCTTATCAGCCCCAATGGTCGAGAGGTCATACAGCCATTACAGTTCTGGTACGGCATCAACATCGCATTGTGCCGAAGAATGGGTCGGCTGCAATACGTGTCACGGATCTCTTAGACTCGACCCTTCGACGATTCAACGCTCGATCCTTTTCTCCGTTTATTTCCTTGTATTCGCTTCTTCACTCCCTGCCTCCGTCCCTTCTAGCTCGATTCTCCGGACAACGTGGATACCCGGCCGTGCTCCGTTGGAGAATCTCTTCTGGCTTTTGATGCTGGCCTGGCCATTCAACCTTTTCTCTATTGCTCAGTAGCTCCACTTCTTTCCCGTTCCATCGTGGAGCGCACTTATACCCTCGAGTAATCGAGCGGTCAAATGCCTTTTAACGTCACGAACTGCGGACCCATGGAACGCGCGCACGAAAATAAATGTATTTAAGTGGCGGAAATTTATTTGAGATAATATTTGAAATAATCGTTCATTGCGATTTTTCGGTTACGGATTTCGTATTTACTTAGCATTGGGTATTTTAGGAATAAAAATAAAAAATTGGATTGCCATTGAACGAGCGATATTGGTGGTCCCGATAAAAGTTCATTTTTCTATTTATTGTTTTTTTTTTTTTTCAATGCTGCTATCGGGAAATCAGGTCTCTCGTATGTCCAGTAACGTATTCTCTATATTTAGCTTCCGACTATTTATTGAATTATTCAATTTCAACGATGAGATTTTATATTTTTTGCTCACAGCTGAGTTGAATTTGGTGAAAATAATAGTTATTGATTTTAATAATATCCTGTGGTTGTGTATTCGTAAACGTCGCAACGGCGTTTACATATATACGCAACACATGCGTAGACTCCATCACATTTTCAATCGCTTTTTGTCTCCGCAAGTCCGGTGATGGGCAGAATCCCCGATTTCGTCATAATATATATTTTTTCGTGGGCTTAGTGAAATATGGCACTTCATGTGGTAACCGGTCAAGTATTTGCTCAAAATCATAGTTTATATCATATAACTGTCAGTCCATAGTCGATAAGTGAAAACCATGTTAAAATGACTGACAACGTTGGGTAAAGCAGCTTATTCGTTCCACGCTTGTAGCGTACCGTGACGTTAGCCCAGTCGAGACCTACAATTACATTACCACCGATCGAAGCGAACCTATATACCGAGGACGCGAAACTATCGAACTAGCTTTTTCGTTGAATTACACAGACCTCGTACGGACAACTGCGTCAAGGGAAAATTGCAGAAACAGCAGGAGGCGGAGCTTGCGGGGTTGAGAGAAACATTGGCAAAGCTGGACAAGCGCGATTGGATCATTGTTTCGATTGCAGGCAGGTATTTTGGGGTGTCGGTTATCTGTATGCGGCTGTTACCGCCATGTGTTTCGGTTGCTTCAACCCTGTATGCGGCTACGGGGCTACTGCACAGAGATACCACGAACCCAGTTGTACGTAACACGTTCTCGTTCGTTCGCCAACATGCGAACCAAACACCCGAGCTCTCCTCTCGTGTATCATTCTCGACTCACGAGAGTAGCTCTCCACTGCAGAAATGGAATTGATCGGGGCGAATATTATTCCCAGCGGAAACCTCTGACCGATGCAGGATAGACACTCATCAATCCGGAAAATACCCAATGAATTTGCACATTTTTTATCGTACGTTTCACTACGTCCATTGTTTTTTTTTTCGTGTGCATGATTTTCATTACAGGCTACAAGTCAAATTTGACCGTGGGCGGAATATACTTTTTATTTTCAATCACCGTATATCAACAAATTGCAGCTTTTTTTTTTCATGTGCCGGTTGATGTTGAATCGTTTTCTGGCTGCACAATTTTTTTCATGATAATTAAAAAACGCTGTTCATTATTTTTCGTGTCGCTCGATAACATCGTAATTAAAAAAACAAAAAAACAAAAAAAAAAAAAAAAAAAAAAACAAACTAGCTGACGAAATATGAGGATCGCAGCATTATCAACTTGACCTGAAATGTCAAATCCACTGCAATCATTTATCATTTAAAGTCCGATTTTAAGCGAGGCTTTGTGGTGCTCTTCGATATTTCGGTTAGCGAGTCGATGGTGATCCATCATTTTCCAATATCAAAGTGCTGACGCGACCGCCAGCCCACCGGGTTGATGAGACAATGCGTTTTATCACGATTAAAAATCGGCTGACCGGTTGGGAATCATCCCTGAATCGATATATATATATATATTTATAATGTCCGTGAAGCGTACAGTGCTTTTAATCGTTCGATTTTACGGCGTTCGGGGAACGTACATTTTCAGACTCATCTCACGTAATCCAGCACATCGCTAATCGAAATTGAATTGAATTACTATTTCAACGGATTTCCATCGTACGACTCATCAGAAGCTGGATGACGGCTGCCACGTAGATGTTTGATCCGAGGACACTCGATAATTCCACACATGCTCCGACAACGGAGTATCGCGGATTAAGCTTTCCCGCAGAACAACGCCATCCATCGACAAACCAAGTGTCTCGATAGCCTGTTTGGAAGCCGCGTCAGTTTATAAACTACGACCTCGATTTTCGGGACAGTCGCTACTTCGCGGTATACACGGATCGTCCTGGGCAATAGGGGAGGGAACTGCTTGGCCAATCAAAAATCACCACAGCTGCGCAGTAGTCGCACTAGCGACAGTGCGCAACCCAGACGTTAACAAAAGGCGACACTGATAGCTAGTCGCGCTGTTGTTCCAAAATCGAGGTTCGATTGTACATTCCCTTTCCTCTTCATCCCGTGGCCTTTATCCGTTTCTCGAGTTGGCGTGTAACGGCGAGAGTACAACTTCGCCGCCATGAAGTAACATAAATTTAGCGGATGGTGGTGTAAGTGCGAGACGAGTGCGGCTAGGATGCGGTCGGAGACATGAAGAGCCGGAGGCCTTGGCAGAATAAGCTCCACTTACCTGCGTTGGAAAACACAATGCTCGAAACTTGACGTATCTTGACGCTAAAAATTGTTACATTTGCTCATTCGTAATACATTTCTAGTGGCAATTCTGTTTTCTCTCTCCTCAGTGTAGCTGGAAACTAAAAAAAGCAAACCCAAAACAACAGAAATTTATTTTTGTGCCTCACAGCATGTACGGAAATTATATTGCAGCATCAGCAACAGCGACTACAGAAAAGTCTGCTGCATAAAATGGTTACATGCAAGTTGAAAGATACTGAGGGCTATCGCCTTCAAATTTACACAGATCGATACCGTTTTCCAGTTCGACTAGAATTCTAGAATTCTGCGAACAACGTCACCTTTTACTGCTGCAGCGCCGAAGACGTAACGGCAGTATGTTGCGGGGACCAGGTTCGTGTGGGTACAGGTGTGGTGATACAGAATGTGGCGTTATTAGATATAGAAGGACATTCCCCCCACGTGTCAATAAGACAAGGGTAGCAGTTCTCGAGTGTAACTTCAGCTTGGGGGACGTTTCGCCAATAACGTCAATTCTGAACGCGTTACGTGCTCTCTGTACACAGCGGCGGGTATTCGTCCGCTCGGTCGATCTCTCTACAGCTTCCAAGCTCGATTTCGTTCTATATATATATATATATATATATATATATATATATATATATACGTTCACATGTATGCATACAGTTATATACGAGTACCGCTCGATGGAACGGGGCAATCGAGCAAGCGAAAATCGTGGTCTCGCTTCGCGTTCGCGCACGCTTGCCTTCGGATGCTTCTGTCATTATCTTAATTAAACGTCACCGTGTAAATGTAACTACTTTGCGATGGGACTGGGGAAGCGCAAGCGCAACCGCCACGACAGATTTTCCTGCTTTCGCTTCGGTATACTGCATACCGCCCTCGAGCTTCCGCTTGCCCCGGGCTCGGCGATGCAATTTTAGCTGTGCCGCTGTGTTCCAGCTGCTTTGAAATAACTCGTGACACTATGACCCCATGATTCGTCGGTCGGAAAATAAGGCAGACTTATGTGTGAAGCATGAACGGATCAACAACGATGAATATTTTATTTCACCGACAGGAATGATAACTGATGTGGCATTCCTGGAAATCAATCATTTGCATTGTATAAAGAAGAATTAGGAATTTCACAATCATACGGAATCATGCAAAAGAACTATACGTTTGAAAAAATGAAGGAATGAATTTGGGTCAGAAGGTAGGCTTGTGCCATTGACATCTTTCTAATACGGTGAAAGTTGTATCACTAGAAGTGAAGTTTCGAGAAGCCAACCTTTAGAACTTTGTTTGTTCGATAACGCACGGCAATTGGAAGGCATATTAAGATTTGCGCCTATTGATCATGGCTCAAAAGTGTAACTGAAAGAAAAAGTCATTGAACCCATCACAATTATTGGTTACATCAGTTATGTTGAATTGTTGCCAGGTCCGTCACAGCACTTTTCGTGTACTTATGGTTTGCGGAATACAAGTGAACTCTGCAAAAGTCTAGCTCTGCATCCGGATGGTGAATTTTTGGAATATTCGAATCGCAACACATACTTTGAATTTTTATTCTACACATCGTTAGATTCCCAAAGTCCAAAGTCATCTATGTCGATGCGACAAATCGGACGGTCATGTCAGTGAGATGAGTTTTTCCATATAGTAATGGTTCATCTCCTTTGAAGTAGCTAACTTCCGAATCCTATAGCGACGAAACTTTGAGTTTAGTGTTGGTTCGAGCAATCAAAAAAATTGAGATTTTGTTGCAGGTTGTTCAAGATATTATTGCCTTTGTCGGATCGCAATGATCAGATGACGATATTAAATAACCTCATTGGATTCTCCAATGGTGGTCATTCCGTTCCATTACTCATCCCTAAATCATTGCAATGGAGAATGCATGAAATACATGTGTCTGTGAATTTCCCGAAACCAGCACCAAGAGCTATGAATACTTTTTATAAAACTCGGCGATGAAAAATAGATACAAAAAATATCGATTAAAATTATCTCCCTCAGATGTCTCAACCATGAATCATTTGTTGGATCAAAGATGGGAATGGTGCCTTCTGAGCCCGTCCAATGGAGAGCATTATTCTCATTCTTCATCCGACAGACTCGCTGTGCTAGACAAATTCGCATTACAGCTTTTGTTACCGCCTGAGTGATATCGAATCTCACCTTGCCCTGTCCGTTCTGCCTCTGTCCGTCCCGTGCACTCGCGTATCGTATTCACCACTGACGTCCTTCTTGGAAACAGACCGACGAATTTTTCCATTATCTCGATGAACATGGCAGTGAATAGCCGGTACGAGGATGCCAGACAGTCAGTCACGACGGCCGGAGAGACCGAGAGAGCGAATACCAAGACGTAACGTAGGAATACCGTTTTCTTCTTCTTTGCCCCGAGCCCCGGACAAAACACCGAAAAGTCATCCCGCGGATTCCAAAGGATTTCTTTTACGGCTGTGGAAATAGCGTGTGGCTGCCGGTCCGCCAGCGGCGGCCGGACACAGACGCGGAACCGCGAGACACTTTTCAGTGGAAAAGATCGTAAGCAAGAAGAAAAACAAAGTTTGCGAAAACTCCGATTTGTCTTCTCATTGCCAGGTGAACGCGAACCGAGTTTCACGTTCTTGATGCCCCACACCGGGCTATCAATGGCTGTGAGGGAAGCATCCCCCGTTGGACCATGGTCTAGTCTGAACGGAGTTGCGATGGCTTTCAGCTCTGTATACCCGCCCGAGAAAGAAATAATAGCGTGAAACTGACGGCTGTCGGAGAAAAAGAAGTATTTACTGCAGGTCTCGTTCTAACGACTGCCCGAGTTTTCTCCGAGACTCCCGGGTCGAACGTTTGCTCCATCGTAGCTTTTCTTTCCACCGAAACGCTTTTTTTTTTTTTTTTTTTTTTCGACTCTCCTATTTTCTCCGTCTGTCTATCGGTTGCAACTACGTCTAGCATCACTTTCAACTGTCTGTCGCAGCACTGAAGCCAATCTTTGCCTTTGTACCTTACGTCTGCGAGCCAGATGCGCCAAGGCATAAATGACAGGTTTGGATAGCCCGACCAGCCAGAACCGGAAGCGGTCGAAGACCAGCGCGTTCGTCTGACGTACGGCGATGGAATGTTCGGACTTTGAATGTAATATGAGAACCATACGACTATGCGAATAACTGTAACGCCTTCGTACTGAAAATTTTACTTGGGAGCTTTATTCCGTCATCACAATTACGTCTGTATTTGGTTCCTGTGATAAACGCTTTGTGAATCTGTGCTGCAGCCTTGATTGTCGAGACGTAAGTTTTATAAAAATCTGACGAGGAACTCCCTTATGGAGGCCCTTAAGAACCACAGCTCAATAACGTAGCCACATACTGGCCTCAATTTAATATAATTAATTCAGTTAAGCGAAATTCGACGTGATTGTCAAAAGTTACGACATAATGGCCTCGTGATTTTCAGGGCCGACAATTCCATTGTTAACATTGACTCAGCTTTTGGTGAGAAAGGCATGTCATTTTAGATTCAACCGACGTCGAGAATGAAATGGAATGTCGAGACTGCTATCAGGAGAACCCAGGATTTACCATGTTGTACACGGCGCACTATTTTCCACTCGCTGATATTCCCGTTCCACACCCTCGAGGAATATACGACTCTCTTTTGCCTGTGTTTACTCCGACGAGAAGCTCCGCGGTGAAAACCAACCGGGACATAGCTGAATTCTGTGATTCGCAGCCGAACTGTTTCCGTCGAATTACCGCGTACCTCGAAGTATGGAGGAATGACGGAGTGATTTAGCCTCGGGATATATGAAGTCAGAAAATCTCGCTGTATAAATTTAATCTCCAAATGGATTACTCATGACACTACCATTCACCAACGATACGACTAATTAATTCTGGTTCTTCACAGAGCGAAATTATCGGTAAATAAAAATTGATACTTCTGAGTAAAAGGACTACCAAAATCCAGTGAGTCAATGCCTGAGTGAGCCGATGAATCAATGAACAAGTGTGACTGTAATTGAGTGTATAAGTCGTTCAACAAGTGATTGAGTAAACGAGTGTTTGACCAAGTCAGTTGGTCAGTGAATAAGTGAGAAAGTGTCGCCCACAAAAGAGTGCCAAAACGAGGCAGCACAATGGCCAGGTTGATGTGATATAGGGCGGCATGCATATAATACCTCTTACATCATACAACCTCTTACATCACATCATATGTAATCATAAACTCATATCATAAACTACTCGTTTTTTCTTTGTACTTTTGACGAACTTTGTATTGTTGGTTTTTTCACACGAGTATCGATTGAATCGGATTGATTGAATGGTTGAAAAAAAATCCAATGGGCCATTCTTCGTAGGGCTCATTCGTACGTACGTGAAAATAAATTAATGCGAAGTCACCAAACTTGGTAGCGGGTAAAGCGTTGCGTGTTAGTCGGGCATAGAGCGGAAAAAGCGAGGGAGGGACAAAAGAATGGTGAGGGCCCGTGGGTCGGAGAGAAGGAAGTTGGACAGTCGAGGGTGAGACGCTACAGCAGGAAGAGGGAGTGGAATGTAAGGAGTGTTCACGGAAATAGCAAATCTGCTGCACTCCTTTCGCAGAATAACAGCCGGCTTCTCTCTCTCTCTCTCTCTCTCCTCTTTCTTCGTCCATTCGCACCGAAAGCAACCGTGCTATAGCCCACGTATACGTTCATTCTCATCGGAGCTTTGCAATTGCTTTCAGCTACAATACAGCTTATAGCTCGGAAACGAAATTCCGGGGAGACCGGGGCCAATTGGATTTACTTTGACAGTGTGATTTTCGACAATCGTCTGAAAATCCATATTATTCTGCATAGCTCACTCACTTTTACCATCAAATCTGTATAAATATCGTGGGAAACAGATTCTTAATCGATTGATCGGTAATCAGTGAAACTCCGCATGACTCGAGCATTTTTATTCGTTAAATTAATTCATTGAACAATGAAACGGGTAACTAGGTTTTTTTTTATATAAAGTATTCAAATGGACTACAATAGTGCCAGATCAAAGTATTCAATGTTAATTGTTTATTTCAACGCTGCTGACTTACTCACATCAACGAGTACCTACCGATGGTCAATCGAAAATGTGATTTCGCTAGTAAAAAGCAGTTTGGGCCAAACGACGCTGGACTCACGGTAATTGCCTGTTCAATTCAATCAAAACTCAATTATTACATGGAAGCAGCTTTAAACCCTGATAGGAAAAAAATCCTGTCGAAAATCTGTAACCGAAGCGAAGCCATCGAAGCCCATTCGGTCCAACTTGCCCCGGGCCCAACGAGCCCCGGTTAGCCGTGAGTCGGGCCACTTGCTGGTCGTCGGAGAGGACGAGACCATCGACAAAACTCACGAAGGATTCGTGCCGAACCGCAATTAAATTAAGCAAAAGCGATTAACGATTAACGGCAGCACGAAACGAAACGTTGGGGAGAAGGGTGGGGTTCAGGCCGTTGAAAGTGGACGGCCCATCCATAGCTTTCGGCAATACTTCGGCACGTATATAATACACATGCACGGGTTACCTCTTGCTCCTCATAACGAACAAACTCCGAGGGAAACACGAATTTCTCAGCGTGCTCGACTCGTAGCTCAATCCCAACGGCTCTTCCACTTTTCTGACTATCTATGCGCTGCTCGCTATCGTTATACAGAAGCATTGTACTTTTATTTTTTTTGCTTCTCTCAGGGCGTTATTATACGACTGTGCGGTGTGGTATAATAGCTTGCATTAACGAGAAATCCGTCGGCTACTTTCTTTTCCCTTCATCCTCGAATGAACTTTTAAACTGGAATTTCTAATTGTGAAAAGTTTCGAAACTTAATCGAGAAACACGATCGAAACCACCCTTTGATACACCCTTTCTGATGTCGTTCAGTGAACGGAAATAATTCTGATACCATTTGCGTCGTCGAATTATGTTTGTTTGCGGCTGTTCATTTTACATTACTATTTGTTTGTCGTTGTCAAAATTAAAAAAAAAAAAAAACGATACCTAAAAAAGTTGAAAGTACTACAGAATCTCATTGCTCCGACATGATCTGAAATAAATTTTAATTTTACGTTCGCTACAAAATGTCATTCTGAATTTCGACGATTCTCCGCAATATCATTCTACCCCGCGACCGTTCGTAAAATTATCATTCAAAACATTGGGCCTTCGGAATTTCAACTCTTCCAAACTCCGCTCGTTCTGAATTTCGAGCCCCGACCGAAACAAATTTTCATTTCGACTGTCGCGAAGGCCGCGAATAGTTTTCATCGTGTCATCGAAACTCTGCCGTTCGATAAGTGTGTGTTTCACTCGAGTCGGTATATTGGTGACCCATAAATTCCGCTGAGTCTCTTGTATCGCAGGTCCGTGTTCTATTACAGCGTTAGTTAGAGAACGTGCGGTGACGGGAAGGGGATAGGGGCGTGAGAGACCGAACGCAGTTTCCCCGTTCACGGTGCTGAGCTGACATCGCGCCAATGTCCATCCCAATCTATGTGCGTATGGTGGGTCCGTTAGTGTCGGGTCGTGGTGATTCTCCGCTATACGTGGTTGTGTACAAGGCATATATGGTGGGGGGGTGTTATATCGGCAATCCTCGTCCGGAGCTTCAACGTTCGACGGTAACGGCACATACACCCGGTATATACCCGTCTCGCTCGGAATCAGCCATGTCACCAGTACCAACTCGGTGTATCTGCAGTATCTCTATTCCCTTAGATCTACGTGCATTATCCCCACAGATCGGAGCGAAACGCAAAGCCCACTAGCATCAATGTGACGACGGCAAACGTTGCCTCTCTTTCCCTCCGTTCGTCTCCCTCTCTCTCTCTTCCTCTTTCTCTCTCTCTCTCTCTGTCTCTCTCCACCTGTGTGATGTACGTCGATGCACATTGAAACACCTTTATGATGGCGATGGTGGTGGTAACGTGCGATGTGCTGCTCATGCTGCTATAGGTTACGTTGTACTTTGTGTTCGAGCGAGTGAGACATGCATGCAATAGGTGGAGCTGCGTCTCTCCGGGCCCACACCGAACAAGCAACATCTCCGGTCTCGAAATTGCCTCTCCTGCGGTCACAGAAAATTTCATTCCCTCCTATGCATATAACCGCTCGAGTGGCAATGTGTGCGGAGGCTTACCGTGTGAGCCTCGATCGAAGACGAAAATCCTGGCGTAACACAATCGTTGGGAATTATAAATATCAAATCTTGATGCTACTTTTGTTATTTTTATTATTTGGGTGCGAAAACTTGTTGGTGTTACAATCGTTTGTACGATTAACGATTTTGCGTCTTGAGTAATTCTCGTTAACGCGAGGTACGCGATAATACATGCAGAAATAAATTAAAAAAAAAAAAAAAAAAAACAAAAAAAAGTAATTTTGAGGAAATATTTTGCAGAACAACTATTGGAATTGTTGTATCGGAGTTTCTTCTAGTTAAAAATATACATTTTCCATTAATGTTTCCATGTGTTTTATCACATTTTCTTTTTTTGCGAATTAACGAAATTTTTTTAATTTAACGCAGAGATTTTCAAGAAAAAAATTCGTTCGTTTTTTTGCAAAACAAGAAGAAAAAGAATTAACCTACGACACGCGATAGACAGATGTATACAATAACCACAAAAAACTTGAAGTCAATTGGTTTGGTGGTTTACGAGATATCCTTGGTTCCAGTTTAAAAAAAAACGTTCCTTCGAAAAAAAGGCGTTGAAAAATCGCTCTTCTTTCGTTTGTTCTAGCGTACATTGCGCTATGCGGTGGTAATCATAGCATGCAGCGTATCAGTATGCGTTCAGTTCAACGGAAAACCCATAAAATGTGATGGGTTCGAAATCGATTCAAATCGCGAATCATGCTAAAACTCGTCAAACCATAAAAAAGTAAATAAATACTGTCGTGATATTTTCGATAATAAATTGAGACAGAATTGTCGAACGAATAAACAGTAACGAGTAATACGTTAATTATTGTAACTCGTTGACATACGAATATATGTTGATACAAAGAGACCACATGTGGTATATCTATGTATATTGAGGGTAGAGCGTGGCTCGCTGCATGGGTGCTGATTGTGATCGCGTCGAGCTGGTGGCGCCTGCAATGGGCGACTGGCTTCGTGTCATAATTACATGATTATTCAACATCGTCGAGTACAAACTCCATCCCAGTTGAATTGTTCCAATCTCAAAAGACTGTGTCATTAACCGGTGTATATACGATGTTCGGTATGTAACCGCACGAGACATCTGCGAACCCACTCCCTCACGACTACGCGGGGGGGGGGGGGGGGGCGTGAACCCATCGCATGTGCCATCACCGAAATGTCCCGTCCGTCTACGTACAACATATACCGTTCACAATCCGACTTATCGCGTATCTCCTGCTGTGCGATATTCCACACGTACATTATCCCTCCCGGCTAAAACACTCGTATAACATTTCTCAACAACTTTTCACAAGAAAATGAAATCAATGAAAAGTTTCACTTTGAAAAATCATATTTTTCAAGTTTTTATAAGTTTTTTTAGTTTTTTTTTTTTTTATTCAAACTGCAAAAAAAAAGTTAATACGTTACCCCTTCACCCACCCTCAAGCTCTCGAAGTCACTAGCAGCGGCTCCTAGTGGAACCTAGAGCAATGCGTGGGCAGTGATCCGCGGGATGAGTGTCCATCTTCATCCCTAACTCATTACACGAGTTCGGCGTGCAGTAGACGAAGGGCAACAGACGAGAGTGGCGTATACACGTACGCATATAGACGCTAGTCATATATATATATATATATATATATATATGTATATATATACACATTTGGTGAACTCGTGACACACAGTTCGTAGCACACGCTGACGTATATCGGTACTGATTTAATTACGACCATCAGCCGAATCGTGTTATACCCGATAATGCGGATCCCTTTACCGGTTCGATCCCGGAGATGCCCATCGGATCTTGCAGTCACAATGGCCATCGAGTTCGATCTTGGTGGTGCTGCCACGGATGGGTTCTGATGCATTCTGCTCGTGGTTGATCTGGCTCGCGAATTGTAAGCTAAAACGTTTTCCAACTCTCGTTACTGGTAACTGGTAATTAAACGAGGCGCTGCTGTGTGAAACGACCTGCCGTCTGCTCGCCCAGCTCCTTCTCTCATTCCCCCCACCCCAACCGGAACCCACAACTCGCTTCCTCTTCCGTCTTCGATCCGCCCGAGAATACGCGGATAAACTCAGCATGTTCGTGTTCGGCATACTCGGGGCATCATTTTCTCGTTGCACGGCACATGCGTCACCACCGAAATTTTGGGCGCTTGCCGGTAACAACAATAAACCCATCCCCTATGCCCCTTCCCCTCCAACTGCGCCCTAGAAAAGTCAAACGTTCGAAAAGAAGAACGACGCGACGGAAAGGAACGTCAGCTAAACGCAATTCTTTGGAATCGAAGAAACTACAATTTTTCTGGGACTCAATCCGAATTTGGAAAATTGATTGATTGATATACCATTGCTTGAGTTTGAGATTTGGGAATCGAAAAACCTACTGGGTCAAAAATGTTTCTTTTGGTGAGAAAAAAAATATATATTTTAAGGCGACAGGTGTGTGACCATTTTTGACCCTCCCTCAAAGGGCTTGAGGGTGGTTTTTGAAAATTTCAATTTTTCGTTGAAAAAACCACCCTCAAGCCCTTTGGGGGACAGTGAAAAATGGTCACACAGCTTTCGCCTTAAAATATTTTTTTTTCTCACCTAAAGAAACATTTTTGACTCAGGAGGTTTTTCGATTTCGAAAATCTCAAAAATAAGCAATGGTCTTAAAAATAAGCAATGATTACGTTCAGAGGTAAATATACCCATAAAGTCTATCGTGTATTATTAAGCGGAAAGTCAATCGTTTTTCGATGTATTTTCTAAACTAATTCAATGTTCCCCAGCTGCGGCAGTTTCCCATTATTCGTGCAATCATGAAACCATGTTTATCATTGATTTTTTTTCATTAATTCCATGAGAGTTGCACAAATTAATGTTTGTCATTGCAGCGGTAAGACTAATTTGCGCAATGTGTATGTAATTGGAACAATAATTGGACGGTAATTGAAAACGCGAAAGAAAACATCTCGTTCGTTCAATATCGTAGAAAAATTTGGATAATTATCAGGACAGTTGAAATTTCATAACTCGTTTTTGACTTATCGAAAATAAACTCTTTTCGCATCGGTGCAACGATTGATTATTCATGTGCATTATTAAAAATTGTGAACGCAACACACTGAATTACCCAACCAGAATGACTGTGCGAGGATTTTATCGAATGTGTTGAATATAATTTGAATATTGTGCGAAAATAGACTGGAATTTTGTCCATCAAGCCATGTGTCAGTCACCTCTCGAAAAACTGCAGGTTTTCTTGTATTCGAACAAAAAATCCTCGATGCAATGAATTTGCGATTTAATTACCGTCGAATGTAAACACTCGATGGACAGCATTCGTTTGGGGGATTTTCACTTCAATGGTAATTTGTCGGTCACGTTGTGACCCCCTTGAATTTACATTACGACCATGTGACATGCGGATGCGTAATTCGATCGCTTCTCCGTGGATACGCACAAACGTGTGTGTACAATTCGATATCCCTGGAGCTATGTTCCAGGCGAGAGGAGATGAGGAGAGGCCGGATTCCTGATTGGTAACTAAATGTGTCGTATCGCAACGCCCCGATGTATACCGGGTTTCCCATTTGGTACGAAACATTGCGAATCGTATTTTGAGTCCCAAATTCCCATCCGATGACCCCCAGCAAACTAGAAAAACTAATTTTTAGCATGATTTTAATGATTTTCAATTTTTAGGCCACCATCTTGGTTCAGCCATTTTGTTTTCGCTGATGAACAGTTTTTTTTTTAAAGGACGCATCTTTTCGATGAAAAAAGCATATTGGGCAAATTTTCATTTTGTTGATATTTTAGCTGTAATAAATTAATTCGATAAGCATGGCATATATTATTGAATGACAAAAAATATGAAATTACTTAGGCACTAGTTAATATCGAAATAGGGAGCTGGGACAACGTGAATAATTTTTAAAAATTATTTGGAAACCATGTGGAGGGGAGGGGGTTCTTCTATTTTTATTCAAAAATTACCCTCGCTGAAGACAAGTCCAATATATACATATATATTTAAACACACATATATATATATGTATATATATATATAAATATATTGTTCTAAGTTCCATATTACTGAAAGAAGTTCCCATTTTACAATAAACAATGTTACATCTGGCTCTGCCAACTTTTCAGCACCTTAAAAATACTTATCAGGTACATGCACTTTTATTCATACACCTCACTCACAATATTGCGGATGATATGATGGAGATATAATAAGGCGAACTATTATATCAGCAGTATTGTCATAAATCATTGATCTCGCGATAAATTCAAATCGGTAGTTCGAACGACTATCTTGGCAATCGTACATGTCCGGTATTGCCAAAGTTAACGTCATCCCTCAAAATAGACTTGCAATTTATGGGTTCCGGGCGGCAAAATACACATCTATATACAGCGTGGTAATCGAGGAACGAGGGTGCACCGTCGCAGCGTACGGGCTACGAACATCGTGGATAGGGCACGTATCCAACTAACCCCAAACACCCCCATGTACATAATATCCGGATCTACCCATCGGTTCAAGTCATTGTACATGACGACTTAACATTTATTTATTTATTTTTCGAATAGAATAAGCGTTGTACCATCAGTAATAGAAGTACATCTTCGTTGAAATTCGTCGATAAATCTACGCGATTGGTTTACAAAATTTGTCATAATTATAGCCAATTTTTTTATAAGCCTATATCGTTTTAGTGTGATGAAATTTTTGATTTGGTTACCTACGTATAATTTTTGACGAGTTGTCACACCGGGTGCATACCGAATTTCAGGAGAAATTTGTGGTGAAACGTATCCAGTTACCCATGAACAAAATATTCCGTGTTGACTTTCGACAAACACATTGGCCATTTCCGGATGGAAGACAAATTTGGTGGGGCAAACTTTCGTCAATCGCAAAGCTATATTCTCCAATTACCGGGTATCAATTAATTAGCGCAATATTATGAAGGTTCAATGTAATTTGATCGTCGTACCAGCACGTTCAATGAGTATCGGTATGCATACCGGTTCAAAGGTCAATTACTATGGATTTTTTATTTCGTATATTTTTCTATTCGCTGTACATATATGCACAAAACAAACTTTTTTTTTTAATTATCTTTTTTAGAAATGTGGTTATCGTTCGAGAACCTCATTTCCATTGCTTCATAATTACTATTTTTCCGGACAACGGGAAGTGATCATTTTATCGTGAAAGTCATAGTACTGCCTCTGAAGCGACGCCATTTTGTAAAGTTTTCCTACAATTTTTTATTGTAGGGCCGAACTATATAACCACATTCAATAAAAATGTATCAAAGAAAATCAATACAATTTTATCTTACTGACCAAACACTGAGTAAGCAACGCTGTGTAGACCAAAAGCTCACATAAACAATGTTGTAGAGAATTAAATTTCCTACAAAAAAGTTCCCGACGGCATAAATCTAACATTGATAGTTTACGCGTGGGAAAGCTCGAAAGTCGAGCAATGTAGTCTCACGGCTGGCGAACGAGGTACGCAACTATACCTATACATACGTGTTCCGAATCTTGACCATTCCGAGCACTGTCGTTCCAAATTGTGGCTTTTCCGAACATTGCTCGTTCCAAATTTCGAGCCCAACCCCTTCAAACGAACAAAACCTTCAAAATAAAGCGTCAGTAAAAAAAAATTAAAAAAAAAAAAAAGAAAATCGTCAAACAAATAAAAATCAAATTACCAAACCCCAATTAAATTGCAAACTTTTTTTTCGCGAAACCCACCGACGATTCGAACGAACCATACTCACTCCGCGGTTCACGAGTTTATCGCTCGATGTGCCGTGTGTGTTTTGTTGAAAACGCGAGGGCCGCGATATTTCGGAGCCCAGTGGAAGAGTCGTTGGTGCAGTCAGACGAGCCCAACGTCACTTACGGACACAACCGGAAATCGTGGGTGAAGGACGAGGGCAACACGGGGCCGTAGTTGCCGCCGACCGTCGACGTCGACGACGATGAAGCGTGTGAATTCGAGCGAGGGGGTGGCGCCCCGTTGGTTCGCCGAAGTCCCGCCGCCACGGCGCTGCGACCGTCGGTGATGCCAGTTCGCTATCGTACGGCGGTCTGTACGGTTGAGCGGCGGCGAGCACGTTGTTCCGTCAGCTCTCCAATCGGCCGAATCACGGTTACTACGACTCAAACGTGATATTACATTTAAACGCTCGAACTAAATGTGAAAAAAAAAAAATAATAAACCAACAAAAATCAAATATTACTTCAAACTTTCACTGGAATTAAAAATAATTTTTATTCAAAATACTGTCAAATATAAATTTCGTGCTCTTCGTAAATGCATGTGGAATTTGAAGTGATACAATATATATGTCTATATATATATATATGTGTGTACGCGTTAATGTGCGGATTAATTTCAACAGTGAAAAAATAAGTGATGTTCGAACGACGTAATTAACGACAAGTAAATCGCCGTAAGATAGTGAACGTGAAGCATGTTGTCAAAGGATGCACGATCATCGTACATATGAATCCAGAACAGGCCCTACATCCACGATAATTCAATTTGTTCGACAAACTTTTGTTTGACAATTAATATATATATATATATTCTGAAAAAAATTTAAACGACAACGAATTCATATCACAACCATTGATCAAAAAAAAAAGAAAAGAAAATAGTTATCATTCGTTCATTTTGTATTTACCAATTCACATTGAGGGTTGAAAAAAAAACCGAAACGTCACAAACGTCGTTACCGATCGATCGTGATACACGTCTCTCATAGACATCGATACACAAACAAGAGTGTCAAAAAAAAAAAAAAAAAATCGAGTGCCACGAGTGATGCCGATAGTCCAAGTGTAAAAACGTCGTCCGAGAGTTTTGTTTAATTGGTTTCGCGGTTTACGCGGTGACGGATAATAAATTTTCGACACCACCCCCCCCCCCTCGTCTCTATTATCTCCATCCATCCGCACACGAATCCCACCCACAACACTCCTGTCAATCGTGTCACCGTTTTTTTTTTTTTTTTTCGTTTCAACCCCTCAACTATATTTTCAAAGAGAGACAACAACAACAAACAAAAAAAAAGGAATAACGATAAAACACAATAACGCAAACCGAATTGTCGCGCCTTGTGGTCACAATCGACCACGATATCGATGTCAAAAGTTCGATCCATAGTTTTTTTTTTAAATCCACAAAACTTCTGGCCCTCGTGATTTTTTCGTGAATCCGATTGATTCCGACCCCCCGGTCTGACCACCACCGATCTACACTACTCACGAGCGATTCCGTGGCGTTTCCGATTGCAATCGCTCGGGCAGTCCAAGTCAACGACTGATAAACACACTCGGCAACACGAGTACGGAAGGGCCTCCAGGTACAGCCCCGAGATCCAGGCCGAAGATTAATTCGCTTAATCCCACCCCCCCCCCGGTGCGCGGGTGGCTGAGTGCTCGAGGTGTCCGGGTGTGCAGAAATTGAGGTTGCTATTCGGAGTTGCGATAAAGGATAGTTCTCGCTTCCGCGACAATAAACAAGAGGCTCACAGCATTGTTGTTTAGGTGTATACACAATACATCGTCGGAGGGTTGCTTTACGTTGATATATATACATATATGTGTGTTTGTGTAACGTGATAACGTGATGTGTGGAGGGTGGGAGAACGAATGTTAATTCGAGACACAGCGGTGGAAATCTCGGGTCCGATTGAATTCCCCCGACCTGGCTGAACGACGTAATCTCGAGATTGCAAACCGCCTGACCCGTGTTACCCGAAGGTCGAATACCAGTAACTGCGTTGACCACTGGCCCCGTGAAAATTTCGGCCGATGGAAGTAGTTATAGTTCGTATTACACGGACTTGCAGATCCCGCGTGCTCGCGTCTTTTCTATGACCTGTCCTGCGCCTACACACACACTTACACACACACTTACACAAACACACACACATACACGAACACACACACACACACACACACACTATGTGCGGTGATTGGAAACGCTCCAGGAAAAATCTCTTGCCTCGTGCGTGCGTGGAATAAATTAAACGATATTACTATCGGCGGTCGGGGAGTCTCGTGTGTGTGTGTGTGCTTTATGCCACAGTGAGATCGTGATTAATTAGATAGAGCTTTGTGGGTACGGGCAAAAGCGTCGGATAACAAATCCATTACGTTAACGGCGAACTAACTGTGTTGGGGGTTTTGAATTTTCATTCGTACAGATAAGGCGATAAGGCGAATTGTGATTCAAAACCGAATGATCAACGTGTTTTTCGATATTAATTGAGATATTGTGGTTCTTGGTGCTTGAATCGTCGCTTTTTTTCGTTTTTTTTTTTTTGTTTTTTTTTCGTGCGGGGAGATTATAATTTTTGTGTATGTAATATACATATATATGTATATATGTGTATGTGTATGTGTATTTGAATATATATGTATATATATATGTATATGAATGTGAGACCGGTGGTGGAATAGTGTCGGGCCCAAGTGTGTGAGAAAATAGAAAAAAAATTGACTAACCAGGATAAGGAGTGATAAAAAAAAGAAAAGAGAGAAAAGTTGTTGAATAGGAGAAGGAGAGTAATCGGAGGTCCCTGGCGCGACCTCCTTCGCCCGAACCGCTGACCAGCCGGGACGGAATTTACGATTGACCTCCCTCACACACCAAGAGTTTACTGCCCTACCCCTCCCCCTCCCCCTTCGCCCATCAACCCGCCGCCTCCTGACTCCTTCGTTTCTTCTAACGAGAATGAAGAAAAAAATTTCGCTAAATACCGCTTTCTACTTTATACCGAGAAATGATGAATAGTGTTGTTGCGTGCTCGAAAACGATCCTCTCCCTCGGTCGATCGTCGCCGCATTGAGTTCCATGAGGGACTGAAATATAAAGGAGGATCGACGAATGAGTATATACATCACGATCGAGGTATGGCAATGGTTTTCTCGTTTATTTGGAGAGTGTTTGTGGTTAATGTGGCTCGATATGCATTACATTGTTAACGAGGTGTTTGAGATTAACGAAATCGTAGTTGGGGCGGCTGTTATTATTTTTTAATAAAATTTTATGATTTTTTCATGAATTTTTATTATTCTTTAATAACAATGAATGATTGTTATTTGTTTTTGGTTTTGAAAAAACGCGCATTTTTGCAAATCTGATTTTTTCGCTGTTTCGAACGCTACAAATATTTGCGGTGACACATTTACAACAGCTTCACTCATCGTTTCACACTTTTATGGGTTATGGGAATAAAATTTTGAATCGTCGCGACTATCGTGATCGGATTTTTCGGTTCAGCACACCTGAGAGAAAAAAAAGTGTTACGATTTATAATAATCATGTTGCAATGAGGAAATCTTGACGACGAAAAAAAAAAAAAAAAAAAAAAAAAAAAATGGCAGAGTGAGATTGATGTATTTCCAAAGCTTCCCATACGGCTTCCGTTAAATTACATTTTGCGGGGTTATGTTGTTACTGTTTATTCGATATTCTTAACGTTCATCTCCAGACAACGGGCACTTTGCCAAGTAAAGCTACGTGGATTCTTCTATCCTACAGATACCCAATCTATACATGTATAGATTCGTGTATCTTGCCTCGTTTCTCACGGTCCCACGGGCACCGTACTCTCCAACGAGTGGGTTCAAGCGAGAGTGAGAAAGAGAGAGAGACAGAGATAGAGGGAGAGAGAGAGAGAGAAGGGTCGAGCGAGCACGCTCAAAGGCACCTTAAATCCGGATATAGAGTTCGAATACCCGATTGGCCGTTCCTGTTTTGGACACATGAAAATGGATGACCCTTCGATAAATGCGATTCGTCTCAAAGGGTTATCGTGCAATCCTGCCAAATAATACACGTACAAATTGGTTACCATCAAATTTATAATCCTCCCACATTCCCAATGGGTTGTATTCGCATCTGAAACAAATGCTACTCGATGCAAATAACCACAAGCAATTTTTGAAATCGTTAAATTTATTCGTTTTCTCATGAATGATGGAAAGTTTGCAATATTAAGTTCTTGAAAATTGTACCAGTAATAATGAGGGTTGGAACAAATATTGGGGAGTTTGGAACAAATATTCTTACTATTTAAAAGTAACAAAAAGTATTTTCAATGCAATTAAATTGAAATATTGTTTTGATTATAATTATTGATCACATGTTATTTGGATGAAATATCAAGTATAGTATTTATGATTCATTTTTGGTAATTCAAATTCCAATTCGATTTATATTTACATGATCAATAATGTGTATCTTTCCTTATTTCCATGGGCTAAATGGACCAGAATGTGAGTTCCAATATTCGTAATAACATCGACGAAAGACAGAGCCATGTCAGAATTCAAGCTTCAATGAAAACCTATATTAGTTTTTCAAACTAACTTTTTATTATCGCCGTTCATAAAATAATTCATGCAATAATTCATCTCAATATATCATCCGTTCGAATGATAATAAAAATAATTCAAATTCATATTTTCATTCAATTCCACAATGTGTTATCCAGAACTAATTAATTATCCAATATATAATCGTTAAGTTGTCTCATAATTATCACAATGATTTGTATAACAGACATTTCGATGTAAAAAAAAATGAAAACTTTCAAGCACTTCCAATATAATAACGTGACAACTTATTTCGTATACATATATATATATATTAAAATTAAATTTTCCAAACGATTACGTCGAGTGTGAATTTGATCACTTTGGGTGTAAGCCATTGCCATGAAATTTCTCTTCCTCTCTCTCCGACCCTCTTCCGTCGGTTTCGAGATAAGCAGAAGGTGCAATAACGGTTGGGGGGGGGAGGGGGGGAGTTATAGTAGAGCTAACTTTTAGGGCATCTGAGACGGAGGGCTCGGATCGTCTTACCGAGCGATGGCTAGCTCACGGTGGGTAGTTAATTATTATTAAATTGCGACGAGACCGTAAGCGCACTACGATGCTCGGGCGCGGTATCTGCTATCCGAGTCAAGGATCGTTGAATCCGGACATCGCAATGGAAAGGACGAGGGACGGAGGTTCATCGACCTTTTCGCAAAACCCCCAACCCTTAACCGCAAACACCTGATCCCGAACGCCTCAACTCGTCGGCTAGATGTATTATCGTGATAATATTATCGCGTCGATTTTCAACAAGTGTCCGGCATACCGATAGTACAGTATATATTCATCTTCCTCGATCCCGCACCCTGTAGCTCGATCATCGCACGATTGTTATACGGTCGGATCGTGCATCGAATCGTGAATATCTATCAAAACAGTTTTTTTTTTTCTTTTTTTTTTGCCTTCGCCGTCACGCCAGTTTTGGAAATAAAGGGGAGGGGGGTTGGGAATGCCGTATTTTAGCATATTTTTCAGCATATCTTCTCGAATATGCTTTTTAAAATTTCATAAAAAATATTTTTTGTATTTCACACAACAAGCCCTTTCAAATGATACCCCCACACGACACGTGAAATGACATTTTTTTTTCGTGTACTTCATGTGCCCCCTCTTCAAGTCTCATATGAATATTTCGAAGTGTTAACTAGTGCAAAATACAAATAGAATGAATATTATAAATAGAATAAAATAGAAATGAATATTATAAATAGAATAAAATAGAAATGAATGTATTAAATAGAATGTCAGTTCAAGAATAAAATAGAAATTAATGTATTCAATAGAATGTCGGTTACGTCAATTAGTATGTCAAAATTTTAAATTTCTACGCTGCATAGTTTCTGAGATAATCGGTTGTGACAGATGGACAGACAGACGCGCGATTGATCTTATAAGGGTTTTGTTTCTTTTTCCGGTTAAGGCACAGAACCTCAAAAATCGTTGAATCGAGTAACATTTTTGTTTTCGACCAAACGCCAGTGTATTCCGAAATTTACTATAAAGGTATAATTTACTATAAAGGAAATAAGGGTTGCGCCGGGGGGGGGTGCGCAACGACAGGAATTTCGCTAGGCCCCTCTGTGCTTTTCACTCGTCGCGCGTGACATCGTCCTCGATGAGCTATACAAAGAAACTCGTTCTCTCTGTTACAAAGAAAAAACGTTTTTTTTTTTTTTTTTTTTTTTTCCCCTAAACTTTGAAACAGCTCCCTACGTTCATGTACCATCGTGTAAACTCGGTGCAGTCTCGCACCGGTACAAAGAGTGTTGGTGTGTCGGGTTGTTTTTTTTTTTTTTTTTTTTCCGCAAATGTAAAATCATAGGGTTGGAGGGTCTAACGGGGGGGAACGAAAATACGAGCGTCGTTCACCGTCTCATTGTCTCGTACGGGGTTTCCGTGCAGTGAGCGCTCGCCGGTTGGACAATTAACGTGTTTGTTCTTTTATCTCGAGAGACGAACGAGATAATGGACATAACGTTGAGACACAAAAGACAAGTGCGTGGAATTCCGTGGAAGGGGTTTTGTTTTCGTTACCAACGTTGGGGGCCTTCTCTGTGTGTGTTCTTCGTAGTTTTTATATTATTTTTTATTTCCATTTTTTTTTTTTTTTTCGAATTGTGTCGAGCAACAGTAAGTGATAAGTGGTCCAAACTGGGTGTATATGAAATAAACTAAACTCCGGTGAATTGCGGAGGTTATGTGTGTGTGTGTGTAGCCTTCTCGTGGGTTTGCTTTCACGCACGCAAACTTTCCACGGATTTATAACCCTCGGGATAACTCGAGTTGTAACGAATTGTTGGAGGGAGCTTTCCCATTATTCTTTCCCTCTTTCTCTTTTTCTTGGTCCTGTCTCTTTCTTGGTCTCTCTGCTCGTCATCCGCTCATCGTCTCCGTGTACAATTACTCGGACATCTCCGAGTTAATTTCGACCCCGATGCTGGATATATTTCCATGGCCTGGGGTGAGCTTACCCGACCAAGTCCTGAATCGCTGAAGGAGAGAAAGAGACAGCGAGGGATAGAGAGAGAGAGAGATAGAGAGAGATTCGACGATGGCCCATCGACCGTATGATAGCACTGTCTGGCCGGGGGTTTCTCATGCCTAAATTATCTTCGTGGAATTTCACGTTTTCCAGTAGAACGGATGAATACACAATTCGACGAAAATTTCGGCGTCTGATACCTTCGAGACTCTTTTTTTTTTTTTTTTTTGGTTCCTCTCGAATATACAGAATGAACTCTTGGGGGTTCGATTTGTCACTGCGAGGTCGACTTTTTGGACAATTTTTTTTATTCTGTTTCTGATGACGAATTTTGATACACATCGAACATTTAAAAAAAGTCGAACATGTACATATGTCTGACCGTACCGTGTTATATTATCGTAAAGCTATTGGCATGTTTGATTCGATGAATATTTTATGAATAACCTGAAAGTTTGGGTGGGGCTCGAAATTCGAAACCAGCAAAGTTCAAAAATCGGAATGTGCGATGTTTCGAATGGGAATGCTTCGAACGTTGAACATTCCAAACACATACGGGGTGTTCCACGTGAAGTCGGACAGATTTCGGCCGCGGGTCTCAAAATTTGTCGTCCATCGATATACGATCTTCTTATATCATACAGAAACATTTCCATGTAGTCATGGACCCCAATCGAGTCTGCATTTTAAATAAAATCTTTAATTCCGTTCAATTCACGAGATGCACCATGTCAGATGGATTATTTTCGAAAAAATAAAATAACAAAAAAACAATAATTAAAATTAAAGTTTTATCGTTTAAAAATCAATCAAATTGAAATGTAATTAAAACGAAATGCATTTTTCGGAAATCCCATAGTACGGATGGATAACAAGAAATCTCACGTTTTCCGAGTAACAGTGAAAAATTCGTCGTGATCCTCATAGGTCGATGGGAGAAACGCACTTCGCACGGATTTGAAAAAAATTCAGAGTTTCGCGTAAAAACGGACTAAGCATGCCGTTGGGAACGGGGCGAAGGCTGGGTGGTGGTGGTTGTTCGTTGTATTTCGTACGTCACACGTCGGTATCGTGTTAAAACACAACGTTACCTAACGAGTCCGGGTGTGTGGCGTTGCACCCGGGAAATAAACCAGAGGGCTTGTACCATCGGGGAAAACGGTCGGCAAGGTCCATCGAGAGACCCGGCGGAGAGACGGAGACGGGTGAGAGGAGTGCCCTCGCATGGAAGAGCGAGAAAACGGTGCCACGGGAATGGAAACGCATTTAGCTCAGTGTACCGAAAAAAAAAAACAAAAAAAAAAAAAAAAATCACGTGGCCTCGAGTGGAATGTCGTGTTTTACGAATGCGAGCACGAAAACTGCCCTTTTTCTCCCTCCTTTTTTTTTTTTTTTTTTTTTTTTTTTTTTTTTTTCGTTGTCCGTTTTTCTCTTTTTCCATTTCGCCTTCCGTATTGCCAGTACTGCTGCCGATGTTGTTGGACAACAGTGGGAGCCATTACCCCCGTGGTAAAGCTGTTCACCGCCCTTCAAGTTGTTCCCGTTCTCGCGCACTCTTTTCAAATCTTTTTTCATCGTCCCTTTTGGATTTATCGTCGTTTCACACCGACAATTCTGCCATCCGATTGTCCGATCAATTGTTTTCGAATAATCGTTGATGCGATTTATTCGTGTAGTTAATTGCATGCCAACCGATTCCGGTTGACGTCCTTGCTAATCCAAAAATTTTCATATTTCTCCGCATCACGGAAATACACATGTCCGTCGTTTGGGCTACGTGTCACGGAGAAATTGAAAAAAAAAAAAAATCTTACGGACCTGAAGAAAAAAAAACCGCGTTTTTCAACATCAATGGCTTTTCATTCAATACAAATAATAGCATTGCAGAAAAAAAATGGAATAAAAACGTTGGTCAATGGATTGAATGGTAAATTAATAATAATCATTCTTCGATGCATTTTCACAGTCTCTTCGTGATGAAATTTTTTTTTTTCCGACCCTCAAGAAAAATTCAATTCTTCCGTTCTTTCCGACAATAATTTTCCAACGTAACGACTTGTGCGGCCATCGGTGAGCAACAATATTGAATTGCAAGAACCGCACAAGAAAATGTTCAACTTGATGGATTTCTGAATTTTTTTTTCTTTTCTTATTTCAAAGACTCTGGAGTGAGAAAATTGTAATTTTGCCCAACTTCATCGTCTTTGATCGGTCTGACTTATTACAAAAGTCAATCTATTTTTTTCGGAACATTATTAATTTCCAATTTTTTTTTCCGTCAATCGTAAATAATTTGTTACGACCACACGATGAACGTCGATCAATATTGTAGTTCGATACGTCACGCAATTAAATTCTCGAAAATTAATAATTCACCGTAGGGTAAAATATTCTCATTAAAAAAAAAAAAAAATACATCGTCCCACAGGATCCCTTTTCCATTCTAAAGTTTCAAAACGAAGACGGTAAAGCCCTTTTTCTTTTTCCCTCCACTTTTATGTCTTCGGTATATCCCGTCTGCGGCACCCCACCGCAATGGCGTAGCAGAGTCGCGATCGTCGTAACGGCACGTACAATATTCTTCGTAGCTTCGTATTTGCGACGGTGTGAAAAGGATCTGTGAAAATATTGGTGCGTCCGTGAAAGTGATGGAGTTGCCATTGGGCAATTGGGGGCATCGGGGGTCGGTGACGTTAGGGGCGGTGTAAAGGGTTAGAGAGAGTCTGTGCGAGTGACGCAGAGGCTCCGTTGGCTTTTCTGAATTCAGAGACGAGCTGTTGAGTGAACTTGAGCACTAGACACCCAGCAAGATTACAGAAACAACGTGCAATAATTCGAAAAACAAAGCAACCTGAATGACAAAGATTTTCACACAATTACGTGATTTTTCACGATTTATCTCGGAATACATTACGACGCCAAACATTTTTCGTATTCGTGATACGCATTTTTATTCAATTTTCAGCAATGTTTGGAAAAGATAAATTATTCCAAAATTTTTATCATGTAAATACGATCCGTAATAAGATTCTATCGAAATAAATAAAAATTTCTCGTACTTAACGCAAAAAAAAAAAAATTCAAACAAGAGACGAACCTATATATGAGACAGCTCAAAACATTACAAAATGCGATTAGAATAAACAGAATCTCCACTGGAGTTTCGCGAAACGGAGAATCCAGAGGCATTCGTGTGAAGCACTACAGAAACGAAGACGTTTTACTTGAGGGTCTCACATGCGAAATCGCTATTTTTCCTTCCGTGTCTCGTCGTCAACCAAAGTGTCCGCGGTTGCCGCGGGGGGGCTATACGACCGAAGACGACGAGAACGTTAAAGTGCAAACGTGTACGCCTGATGCACGAAATCTACTTTAAGTTAAAGGGTCGAGCTCAAGAGCCACCGTCGTCAGCACACAGAGAGACATGTCTCGTCGATGCACGTTGCTGGAGGTGCCACTATACTTCTGGCCGCTCGATAAACCACCAAAGTAGTTCGTCGTGTTAATTTTTTTTTTTGCAATGTTTTTTTTCTCTTTTTTTTTAATATCATCCGAAAATATAACGATGATCAATCGATTTTCATTAACGGTCGACCAATTTTGTGGAGTAATTTTCTGATTGATCAATTGTTCAAAGTACATTCAATCGTTTAAGATTTTCAATAATTAACTTTCGGTCGTATCCGAAGATTAAATTTAACATTAATACATTGAAGAATAATTTGGTTATATTTATATAACCAATGATAACTTAACTCGATTGGAGTTTAAAATAATTCGGACTCGCTCACAGCTGCTCGACCGAAATTTTATGATAATTATGCGGGACAGCGTCCGTCCATCTCGAAGGTAAATATTTAATGATAAAAAAGCCAGACAGCCCATCGGACTTGTGCAGCTTTAGCGAGCGGAGTGACCACCCTCTATCTGTTCTCGAACGGTCAGACCGTTCTCACATGACAAATGACAGTTACCCTCAAGAACAACGATTATGTGGACCGCCTTGGGCCTCGGACCCTCAATTCGTGATCCACCAAACTTCGAACGGACAATGTTGATGTATATCGTTCGCTTTCTTATCTCTTCAACAACGTTGTACGATACGCTGCGGTGAGACGAAAATTGGATAACATGTATCATTTTATTCCCATAATCGGATACGGCAATATTGGTGTTGTTCGCCGTTATCGCGGCGACAGCGCGAGGGGGGGGGAGGATCGATAAGAACTCGTAAATTTGGCTTTTCTCGATCCTCACGACGGACTTAATGTCCCGTGGGGAGCGCAAATGGGCGCGGTGGCGGCTCTTCCGCCCTGTAGGAGTGTCGAAGTGACACAACGCGTGGGGTCTTCGGTTTTTCCGATCGATATATAGCTCGGAGACCGCAATAGTCGAACTTCGAGAAATCATAGACGAAAGTGTATCGCAAGATCGTTCGCAAGCTCTGCATCTTTTATCCGTGATCTTCAAACTACGAAATTACACTTGGCCCAATCTCCCAGACCAGGAGCATATGACATTGAATGTGTTGTCGTTATATTTATCCAAGTAAAGAAATTATATATAAACTATATATAAGATTGGGCATGTATAGTTTATATATGGTTTATATTTAGACTATATATAGTTCGTGTATCTATATTAGTTAGTCTATTGATAAACTATATATGCCCAATCCCATATATAGTTTATGTATAGATTATATAAAATATATATGTATAATTTTTTACTCGAGTATAAGTCCACGTGTTAACTATCTATAAGGTGTCAACTTAGGACCAGGTGTTAACTATCTATAAGATGTTAACTTAGGACCAGATGTTAACTATCTATAAGATGTTAACTTATTAGGACCGGGTCCCAAGTGAAAAAATTATGTGTATATAATCTATATGTTAACTATATAGGATTAGGCATTTCGATCTTGTTCATTGGCTGGGACAACTCGAAGTAACCCTCTTCGGCCCGACTGTCACGAAAATCCAAGCTTCGGCTGTTTTTTTTTTCTTATGTCCTGTTCAGGAATCCCTATGGAATTTTGCATTTGTATTCTCAAAAAAATGGTCTTCTCGGTATAACGTTTGGTTCAATAAATTATACAAAGAAAATAAACGGGACAAAATAGATCGCACGCAATTCGGTCATATGAAGCATACAATTTTGGTCATCCGTTAGTTCACGATGAAACGAAATAAACTTCTGGAACAGCCCAACCCATGACCCAAAATAGCAATTATTTATCAGTTATAGTTGCGGCAATTCGAGTTAACAATCGAGCTCCTTCTGCCTCTCACCATCATTTCATAGTCCAATCAGCGTTGTTGTCGTACACAATTACACAATCGTGTGTTGACACGCGAATATGTAAACTGTAGATATACATTATACGAGAAATTCGTAGAAATAATGTAAATGATATTCATCGTGCAAACGAACGACTAACTAATTTCGAAAATATCACTATATAATTGTATTTTGCATAATAACAACTATCATTGTTATAACGATTATTTATCCGTATTGTTATCTACGATTAATAATAATTCGTTCGTGATATTGTGTTCGCAGTTGGTCATTGGGAAGCTAGAACAAACATTGGAGTGTATTATGTGAGGTGAAACAGGATTGTGGAACGCGATATACTACGAAAATGTTGGTTTTCGGCTCGACGAGTCCGCTCCTGGGTATCGTCGTTCTGGCTCTCATCACCAACGGTGAGTTTTATTTATGATCAGTTACGAAAACAACAACAAAAAAAAAAAAATAAATCGATTCACGAACAATTCGAATAACACTTATGATTATTTATACGTTCTGCACAACAGATGAGCACCATGACGATCTGCACCATGATAATACTTCATATTATTGATCTCAATCTAATCATAAATAATATTGACCTCGAACCAATCAAATATTCAATGTGATGCATTTTCATCGTGATTGTCCTTGATACTGCTGTCTTATCATAATCTTCGGTCTAAGGTTCACAGATAAATGATGCACATTTTATTTTTGCAACTAATTGTTTTTTCATGCTATCACCTTGAAGAATGAATAAAAAAAATTAAAAAAATAAAAAATAAAAAACTGGGTAAAAATGTCGACGGGTAATAACGCGTCATGCAACGCGAACCAACACTTTTTCTTCGTCTCTCAACGTGCTTAGAAATCCAACGACTGCGCCTATTAGGCACTTTTAGATGGACTCGAAAGACAAAGGAAAACATTTCGCCTTGTCAGTCTTCAAAGTGAACTGGAAACGGAGCTTCGGTAGGGTGCCGAGTCCGAGTATGAATATATATATATATACATACATACATATATATATATATATACATGTATGTATGTATATAGTACATAACTAACTGAAATACTAGACTGGAAGACTGTGTTTCACGGTCTTCTTGAAATTCCGGCCCCTCCCCCCCCCGCCAGTACTTTTCTCTTTCAACGTCGTCCGCGTGGCTTGACATTTATAAGAAGCAAATTTATTCCCGGCCTTTAGCCTCTTCGAATGCGTTTTCTTACTTCTCGTGACTTACGCACGCGGACCATTTGAAACACGTAACACGGCAGAAATGCGTGGCCTCTTGCGTATACTTCGGACTCTGTATAATCCACCGACGCTCCGGTAAGAAAAGGTGATTAAAATAATTGCCACCCTCCAACGAGGTAAGAAAAAAAAAGAAGACAACAAAATTGAAAAACTAAACAAATTTACGTGGGAATTTGAAAGTTTATCCCGTGATTTTGTGATTGTTCCAATTTGAGTGGTCTACGGGGCTACTTGTTGACACTTATTGGCACCAATTATGACACGGTTAACGTCGTTACGGTTGCTCGTTTGACATCCTCGACATTTTCACGTGGGAATTGTAGATCAAATCATCCCTCCTCTTGCCACAACCGCCATTTTTGCCTAAAACAAAATTATTATTATTTTAACGTCCTTTGACGATTGACGACCTTGTTACAGATGTAAATTTCGTGAGATTATTTTCCTCTCTTGGTTTGAGAGTGAGAACCCTACCTTACCGATGATTTCGGTTTCTTATTTATTTTTTTTAAATTGAATTGCTCAGTTAATTCGTGAGAATTAACGAAGCAATATTTCACTATCAATGATGTTCTTGATACAAATGAAACATAAATCGTGAAAAAAATTCTGGCACGACCCGGGGTCGAACCGGGAACTCTAGAATTCTAGCCTGGTGCGTTACTAAAACGAAACAAAATTAAATAATATAGATAATACATGTCAACCTCAAATAATCTAAGACGCACCACACGATAGTCGATATAATGAAAAAATTTGGATTTTTCGGATTTTCCCTTTGTTCAGACTTTTTTTTTTTTTTTTTTTTTTCAAAGAGGAAATCCACACTCTAGTGGTCGGTTTTGTTTGACGGTGCAGAATCGAGGTGAACGTCGGAACGTCGTTTCGGGTAACAGAGAGCAATGGACGGTACAATCACAAACAAACGCATCAGTGAACGAAACACCTACGTACATATGCTTGGCAATGTAAATGTTATTCCGTCAATCGCGCCGAGTGTGTTGGTACGCGTACATACACATGCGTGGAATCCCCGAGGATCGAGCAAAAAAAGAAAGGGTAAAAAACAATTTAAAAAAAAAAGAACAAAAAAAAAAAAACTACGCACCGAGGATGGGAGCGGAGCGGTGGAAATGACGCGACAGAGCAGCGTCACGGCTGTTGACGCTTTCGAGTTTCGCTCAATGGTGGAAAAAATGAAAAAAAAAATAAAATAAAATAAAATAAAATAAAATAATAACTTCAACCGGGGCAGCATCGAATAGACGTTCCAGTTATGATTTTTTTTTTTTCAAACTCGTTCGGGGGTGTGAGCGTACCTGAGCGAAAACAAGGAAAAAAAAAAAAAAACATTCTGAAAGCACATGAACCTCCTGCTCCGCGAGCAACGGGATACACGGTTGACCGTGAGTCTCGGGGTTACCGAGAAAATACTAATTTTATTTGCCTCGGTTAACATATAGGCCATGCCAAAGCTCTGCGCTACGTCGAGGTCGCTACAGCAAACTCCCAGTACTTTGTGGACGGAGCAAAAAACACGATGCTTTTTCGTTGTGGTAATTTTTGTTTTGTTTTAATTTCGTTTATACTTATTTATTTTTTTTCAACCAAGTAGTGCTCTCGGAAAATAGTCGGGCGTAGTCGAGAATCAGATTCATTGGATCCGCGAGATCGTGACGGGATTGAAATTTTGTAATTGGGTATGGGAATGGTACTTGGAGAGCACGGGAAATCATGAACTTTCGCGAGAAAGATATATTATATTTTTTTGCCCTGTCCGAAAAAAAAAAAATGTATTGACGAAAATCGATACATTTTTATCTACCAGTCCAAACGCTGGCTAAACAACGCTACGTAGACGAAAAGTTCATATGAACAATGTTGTGGAAAATTAAATTTTCTACAAATAAGTTACCGACGGCGTAAATCTAACATTGATGGTTTACGCGTGGGAAAGCTCGAAAGTCGGGCAATGTAGTCTCGCGGTCGACGGACGTATTTCTCCCAAAGCAATATTTCGTATGTACGATTGAAAAATGGTTTTATTTTTACTCAAAACATGGCCTCAGGGATGATTTGCTCTATCTCTGAGAACGATAGATAACTCTCAACAAAAGTCATTAACAAGCTTCTCAATTGTTGAAATCCACAGAAAGCACGAATTGTTTCTGAATAAGCATCGAATATATCTATGAGTGGCCTGATCGTAAAATTAGTACTACTTATCTCTTCATGAATTTCCAGTGCAATCCTATATATTGCATCAATTCATGGATGAGACTGAGTTACGGATCGCACGTGGGCAATAAAGTTGAGAATCTGTCTTCTTTAGAAATACTTTTGCGTTTGGTAATCGCGATGAATAACGTGGGGTCGGGTAGTTGATGGGGATCACGGTTTGAGCGTCATGCGCGTCATTGAAAAACGGTTTCCAGGCCAGAAGGTCTCGGGGCTGAACGTTTTAGACGCCATTGCGAGTTGGCCTCTAGGCCGCACACGTAACGCAGTCCCGGGCGTCAGACCGCAATTGTCCAGCGCGGACCCAGTTCGCGTCGACCACGAGGGATCGCTCGTTATGTTGTATCACCAGAAACGACAGTCGTACCGAACGAGTGGAGCTTTCTCTCTCTCTCTCTCTCGAGCCAAGGGAATGGACGAGACAAATTTCAATTTCAAATTTACATTTCATACACGTGGATGTGTATAAAGTTTTTCACGACAGTCCATGCCTTTGTGAAAAAGTCATTATTCTTCACAATAATATATTCGCTGTATCTTCGATGACGTCATATTCCATGTTTTGAAATAGGCTATCGAGTGGAAATTTTGCATGGTTTTGAGATGTGTTTTTTGGATGGATGGATTTTCCCAAAGAATTTCCGGATTTTTCCATCGGTAACAATTTATTGCACGAACGCTAAAAAAAAAAGTGATTGGCGAGCGACGCTTCGGACAGTTTTGTATATTTTTCTTGGTCTTTTCGTGTAGTTCGACATGTGATGAGGTCGATAGAGGGGTCGCTATCAATGCACGCTTCTCAAGTTGATATTATTTCGTCCCTCGATTTCCGCAACAAATCATGAAACACGATGGAACATTTTTTTTTTTTTGTTTTTTCAACATTTCACGAGAGGATGTTGTTGCATGCGCGTCACGTTCGTGCCTCCTTGATACAGTTTTCTCGTCGCATAGAAATCATTAAAATGTGAAACCCAGCCGCGTTTACGATTGCGCAGTGTGTGTGTGTGTGTGTGTGTGTTTTTGTATGGAAAGCAAAAACCCAAGACCCGTCATACCTCATCTTGGGCTTACGGGCAATAAAAACGTCCTTTCCAGAGCGCAAACAATGGAGTGACGTGGAGCGAAAAATTAACGAGGTCGTCGGACGAAATGTTCAACTTCCACGTGAGGGGGCACAGTTATGTTTCTCTGTTTCTCTCGTTTCGCGAGCCTCGTGCGACGAACGTACCGAAACTGAAGTGCATGAAGCTTGTACCAGGTGTGCAACAATGACGCCACGAAAGTTTTAACATTAATGGGCTGCGGGTGCTGCAATAACGCGATTTACATATACACTTCGTTACTAATTATTATTTTTCGTTTTTTTTTTTTTTTCACAGTCTTGTGATAACTTCACGGTGAAAATCTATCGGTAGAGTCGGTGATGTACTTACAATTAGTTACAACGGACGATAAGCATCACTCGGAACAATGTAGGCACACTGTAACATTTTTAACGCTGAATATGTAATGCAAAACATGAAAAACTGTAACGCTCAACTGTCGAGAAATCTGACTTTGGGTTGCTGTCAAATTTTTTTTTTTATTTCCATAATATTGTT
Source organism: Diplazon laetatorius (assembly GCA_963662125.1). NCBI lineage: Eukaryota > Metazoa > Arthropoda > Insecta > Hymenoptera > Ichneumonidae > Diplazon > Diplazon laetatorius. The sequence goes on from OY759159.1 coordinate 1,695,827, forward strand.
TGTTCGAAAAACTCGATGATAATGACATTTTCGAATAATTAAATTATTCAGACGCATTCAGGAATCATCGAAAAAAAAAATCAATAGAGACCCTATCGATAATGAGACCAAACAAAAATCAATAGCTGACAAAATTGGGAGGTTACAAAAATTCGACGTTTTTTTTTTTTCAATTTTCTTTTCTTCTAGGTCAAAAAAAATTCGACTTTCTTTTCCAATGTTTCTTTTCTTCTGGGTTACAAAAATTCGACTTTCTTTTCCAATTTTCCATAAAAAAAAAATAAATAAACTTCTTCAACGTGCTGACAATATATTGGGAGGTTACAGAAATTCGACTTTCTGAAGAAAATTGTTCTCCACGACTCGTGTAGTCCTCTGTCGATATCGCTCGCCTAGGACTCGTACAGTTTCCGTGGCGTTGTCATCGTTTCAACAGAGTTGACATGGATGGGGGACAGCAGCTCTCAATCTATATATCCTTATCGCAGTCGCGATTGCATTGTTAGCGGCATAGCATTGTTTGAACGATGCCCCAAGATGGAACGGCATCAAGAAAGAGGACGTGATGTATATATATATATATATATATATATATGTATGGAAGCCTCGGGCGACCAATCAGCGTCTGTGGTACAGTGCGCTCGTCGTTCGGTGCCCTATCAAAGATTCTTGGCTGCAACCAACCCCGCAGGGGGTCGCCGAGCTTACGCGGGGAAGACTAAGCTCACCCTGAGGATGTATGACACAGGTGTCAAAAATATTAAAAAAAAAAAAAAATCCTGAAATTTTCATAGTTCTTATCATTTGAAAAAAACTTGCACAATTTTAACTCGATTAACCCACTTGATTCAACAATTGTGAGAACAATTGTTCAGACTTTCAGTTAACTAGGGTTTGATAACAAGATGACGACATTGTCGTCCAGCAACTTATGCTCGTCGAGCGAGTTTGTTTCCCTTTGTTTCTTTGTTTTTCGGGGGTTTCGCTGCCCATGATGAATAAAAAAGGGAAAATGGGAAACGGGGTTAATCTTTTTCTTTTTCTTCATTCAGACGGGGCCGGGTACAGTCACGCTATCCCATACATATATATATATATATATATATATATATTTTTTTTTTCATCCATCATCCTCGTCCGAGGCTCTTCTCGTTATACGATTGGGCCGCCCTCGTCATCGCTCGTACACGTCGGACTAATTTCGAAGATAGCTGGGGTAAAATCAATTGTTCCCCCAGTCTGCGAGACGATGAAAAAGCTCATCCCCGGTTATTAACTCCCACGGTGGTGATTATATTTCTCGGCTGTCCTTGCTCGTCTCAGAGCTCCCCCTTTCACGCTTGGTTCCTTTTTTTTTTCTTCCTCGTGTTTCATCTTATTACGCGAGTAAGGAAGAGTGAAGACGACGGAGGGGGCGGGGGGGGGGGGGGCTGGTGATAATTAGAAGGGGATAAATTCGCTGTCATTAATCATACATTAACCCACGATGTCTCGTGATTGGTCGGCTGTGAGTTCGCGCCTATGGACATTCAGGCCTTTACTTAATTCACGGTTTTTCGTTTTTTTTTTTATCGTTCGCTCACAGACTTTTTATCATTCGACACAGTTGATATATATTCATTTCTATAATTATTAAATGATTGAGTAATGATCGCAGAATATTCTATGAAATTTGTATTATCATTGATGAAGAAATGAGTCATTGACAGCGAATCTCCGGGGACGTCTAAACAATAAAGTTCACTTGGGTTTTCCCCTCATGACTTATCACAGGATCATCTGAAATCAAAATAACGAAATTATTCAATTAGTTGACGAGTTTCTGCAGGTAACAACGTCGAGTTTTTTTTTTCAAATCGATTATTCAATTTTTCACAGCACTTAGAAGTTGAAATACTGATTTTTCATTAGAAAAAAAAAAAAAAAAAAAAAAAAACGTTTCAGTATTTTGACTCCCCCATTCAAGTCCAATTCCATGTTACGTCAAATTCGTTGCTACCTGACATCCGGATAAATAATTTCTCACCACAGACGGCTCGGATCAATATAATTCTCATCACTAACCGAAAATAATTCAACGAATTTCAATTTCATTTCGCTCGGAATAAAACTAATTGGAAACAAAAAAAAAAAACAAAAGAAAAACTTTTAAATTCGTCGATGACTCTTGAAAAATGTTCATCCCCTTCGCTTGGCAAAATTAATTATCGAATCCGTCGAAATGGAATTAAAAAAAAAAAAAAAAAAAAAAAAAACAAAATTGCGCGAGCATACTCACGATACACGAGAGTGAAGTTTAGGGTTATCTCTCCTGCGAATTCACCCCTTCCCCCCCCCCCTCCTTTTTTTTTGTATTTCTCCAAGGCTCTTGAGTTTCGCGAAGCCGCGACGACGTAAGCCCGACGAAACGAGTCAAGGCGAGTGCCACGAACGTGCACGTCGAACGCCAAAACCAGTTGGGGGGGGGGGGAGGGAATGGAGAGACCGTGCACTCGGTGATCCTGAAGCCCCGCGTGAAACTACGTGGGGAAGAGACCCGGGACTCGTCGCAAAAGTAATACGAGAGCCGAGCTCTTTGTGACCGGATCCGGGGGCGGGGAGGGGGGTGCAATGGGGAGCCCAATGGGGAGGCAAGAGAAAACGACGAGTTGCGAAGGGTATATATATATAACAGATACGAAATAGGCGTGGGTGAATGAGAACGTGGACGAGCAAGAGAACTCGAGAAATAAACAATAGGGAACGTCCTCTTGAGTCGAGACACTCGTTCGTGGAACAACTATAGGGTTGTTTCGTCACTCTCACTCTAATATCTATCTATATGTGTGTGTATATTTATATATATATACATATATATATATATATATGTGTGTATATATATAAATACACCCTTTCTCCTGCCCCCCGAGGCTTTTGTCGGCTTGACTCTGAAGAATATACAGGGACACGTTTGTTCCCTCGATTATTGTCACGTCTAGACATGGCTGTGATAATTAAATGAACTCGAATTCCAACGCACGAGTGTTCGTCTCTCTCTCTCTCTCTCTTTTTTTTTCTCTCTTTCTCCCTCTCTCTCTCTCTCTCTCTCTCTCTTGCCTAAGTAAAATTAGAAAAAAAAAAATGTGTCTGTGGGATGTCACAGAATTTGCGTAGGCACGTGAATGAAACAAAGGCAAAAAAAAGCTGTGAGATTGTCATCGGTTCGGATTTCGTGGCTTTTGCAATAGTTACGTAGGGTTGGGTGAATTGGATCCAATTCGAGACTCTGGGTTATGAATTTTTTCGTTTTTTAGGGTTTCGTACCTCAAAAGGAAAAAAAAAGGAACCCTTGTAAGGTCACTCGTATGTCCGTCTGTCCGTCTGTCACAGCCGATTTTATCAGGAACTTGTTTGTTCGATCTGCGAAAATATAAATTAGATATGGAAATTTTCATATATATATATTTCATATTCGTTATTTTCCTGGAGGCTGTACAAAGAAAGAGAGAGAGAGCGAGAGGAGAGGAGAGAAAGAGAGAGAGAGCGTCGTGTTCTATCCAGCCTATCCATTATTTCAAACAAACCCGAAATGTTTCATTCCCACAGACACGCCGCTGGTACAACGAAATATCCCAAAATACCATGTACACGCCTGGGGTTGACAATTTCATTATTTCCATCATAACAATCACCATTGCCAGACAGGTTGTACTCCTGTGTATTTCAAAGCACATAGCCAACATTAAGCACAGTTGACATCCATATTCGTGAATAAACCTGTACGACGTGTTTTGCCTGTAAAATTTTTTTTCCTCCGTTGTGTTTTTTTTTTTTTTTATTATTCCCCTTTGACCTCCAACCAAGTTTACGCGTTATGAAAAATGTACGCACTTTACTTCATCTGGGACATCGCACCCCGAGATTGTTCGGGTAATCGGAGGATAAAAATAGACAGTTAAAGAGCCTCCCGTTGCACACACCTCTTTCAATGTAAAACGTTTTCTTTTTTTTTCTTTTTTTTTCTTTTTTTTTTTCTTTACCGTAAACTCGACAATATTTGCAACGAATAAACCGTCGTGTCGTTCGATCAATATTACATTGGAGAAGCGTGTGTAGTTAGGCGACGTTATTCATGCCTCCTCATCATCATCATCATCTTTCTGCGCTCGTCTTGCTGTGTGTACGACCCTGTCTCGTACGAACGTTGGCGGATGATGCTACCGAGTGACCCAAAGCTTCCATAGTTCTTCATCGATCCACTCGTTCGTCCACGGTGCTACCGAGCACTTTGGCCCTCTCGACCAAGAACAGCTTTCGAAGTGAACGCGCGCGTGGTCCATCACTTCGAATCGCGGCTCATTCGCTTGGAAAGTATTTTCCTTCGATCGTTCGTACACACGTATATATATATATATATATGTATGTATATATATGTACATAAGACGCCTCGAGGTTGTGGGTTGCAGTGACGATTCTCCCAACTCACTTTGCCACCGCACTTACGGCACTTCTCTTATTTCTATAACAGTTTTACGTAACGTAATGTGGCCGGTTACGCGGGTATAAATTTTTCTATACGTTACTTTTTAACGCTATCCAGAACCCATAGCGATAAGAGCGTAACTGGGTATTACGATCGTATTTGCAAAGTGCTATTCATGCCCTCTACGTGAGAATATCGAAAGAGTTTGTTATGCATATATATATATATATATATATATATATATATACATATATATATATATATATATATATATATATATATATACAGTGTGACGTGATATTGACTCTATCAAATTTGATGATTCTCGAAAACGTGCGATAATTTTTTTTTTTCGATCAGCTTTGGTCGTCGCATCGAGGCCACCGCGTCGATAACACTTCAATGATAATTATAACCCTTCATTGCTGACTAGTTATTGGACTGAAATTTATCTCAGAATTATTATTTCAAAATTTTGGCACACATAATCATAGATACATGAGAGCAATTATTACCTAAAACATATGTGAACAACATGTGGAGAAAATTTCCGGATGTGTGTGTGTGTGTGTGTGTGTGTGTGTTAGTTTTTTATACTTAGTTTTTTATGAAACGTATTAGAAACTTTCGGACGTGTGTTCAAAAGGTGCGTGGACGATTCGAAACATTTTCCAGTTTGAATTCTGATTTTCGACGAAGAACGAGAGAAATAAAGGGGAGATTTTTTTATCCCGGTCGACTATATACACACGTTTATCGCTTAGCCAGCAGGATCGTTGGCATAATTCTGGTGGACGTCGTAGTCGGATACCAAGACGGAGGGGGATGTCCGCGCGAGACGATAACCCCGGACGGGGTGCCACGGGGGAATGGTCGACGTCTTAATCCGGCCCCTCGAAAATTTATGACCGAGTTGTTTAACGGATGTTTATTCGTACTTAATCCGTAACTGCTGCGCTTACGTTTCGTCCTTCCGCTCTCCCACGTCGTCAAACGTTGTCCGGTACTTGATGCCACACTGTCGTCCGCTTCCGAAAGACCTGTGACCCCTCGCTAATTCGTAACGTCTTCGGTGAATCGGGGTACAATTGAATTGCGAGGAAAAAAAACTTCTCATTGCTTTCTTTCTTTTTTTTTTCGTCGCATTTGCAACGCCCTCTTTTATTCGGATTAAATGCACCAGAACCAATCGATTCGATCGTGCAACTTATAACGAATTCATTGTTCACCGGATGTGACGTTGACGCGGTTGATGCGACGTTAACGTAACTTTTTTTTCGTTCATTACGAACGGGCTCTGAATAGTTTTCTTGTCTCTTTGTCATTTCTTCCGAATTATTTCAAATGTGAATTTTGTTCAAGTTTTTTCGTTTTATTTTTATCGAACGTAATTCCGGAGACTATGCAGTGCAACTTGCGTTGTTGATTGAAACCAAAGTTCCTTATCAATGGTTTTCTCATTATCGATGCGGTATCTCTCGGGTTCGGAATTTTTCACTATCGATACGGTATGTACATCGGGTTCGGAACGAAATTCACTTATTTCTCCGCAATTCTATCTCGAGGCGAAATAAATTATAAATTAATACTTTGCGGCGGAAAGTTTTCTCGTTCGCAACGAGAATATTCTCGCGGTATCGACACAAACGTCGATTCACCGTCTTTATAGAGCTCTTGCGATATAATTAAAGTCTTTCTCTTTTTCCATTCTCTCTCTTCCTCTTCTTCCTATGTACAGATCTATATTTTCGACCCCAAATAAGGACCACCCTAATATATATATATCAGAGAAGCAGAGATGTAACTATGTATAAACCTCTGCTTCCCCAATCCCTCTTTCACCGGTTAAATTCAATTCCTACAACTTTCTCATACGTGTTGCTGTTAACGTGTCAATTCACGCTCGTTCGCTTGTGTTAGTTTTCGATGTGAGATAGTTCCATATAAGCGTTATATGTCGAACGAAGGTAAAGGTTCGAAACTCAAGTTGCGCCCACGACCCGCGAGAAAGCACATAACGTGAGAAAGTCTTGAACATAATTTTGCAAACGTCGAGTTCAAGTCCTCATACGCGATGGCGCTCAGACTTCGCCAAGCAGTTTTGACTCTGGCTGACACGGCCTCAACAACACGCTTTAAAAGTTTCGACGCGAAAGTACCCCCGTCGACGGATTCTTCTCACAGTCCAAAATCCTGTAGCCTCCGTTTTGCTCTTCACTGTTCTCCGACCGCCATCGAAGTTAACTTGCGTTTTCACGAGTTTCGAACATTTTCATTTTTTTTTTTTTGCCATTTGCTCTCGTTATAAAAATCACGGATTTCGATGTGGGTTTTCATACAGTCGAAGACATCGGTGAACAAGCTGGTGGTGTATTTTTCATTCTGAATTAAAGCATAAACTATTCGTTTTTAGTATTTCTATTTTTTTTTTGAGTCAATTGAAATTGGCAGTCGCTGCTATAGTCAGATTCGATATTTCACGGATGCTATACAGAATCGTGTTATTCGACGATCTTCAATATAAAATTTGGCACAGAGGATATCGATTTGAGGTTACGGATGTCAGCTGAACATACACGTACCATTTCAAATCCTTGAAAAGATGTTCGAGATCTATCTCGAACATATCATTTTCGTCGTTCCGTTTGGGATAATAATAAACAACTTTTTACCAGCTGGAGACCATAGACGGACCACAAATGATGTGTTTTGAAAATTTCAAATGTCGTAACGCGTTCAACAGACACGAATGTTGCATGTTCACATGAACATGATTGCTTGCCAGATGAAGCAGCAGCGTGTAAATGGCAAAAGAAACAATTGAGACCGTCCGTTATACATTCTTCGACTAATTTATCAACGAATGCACCTTTTCCGGGCTCGATATTGTTTGTCTGTAAATTTTGCGGTTGTGAAAATAGGTTGCACACGGTGAAATCGAGAGAGCTTTTGGGGTCTCTCATCGATCTTGAGCCGGACTGTGAGTGTGATCGGTAGCCGATTCCCATGGAGGCGTATCCGTGATACATGCCCCGGGCCACGACGTGTGTCCGTAAATTTGTTGGCTCTTTACAACTGGCAGCAGTATCCCGCCGGCCACAACCAGAACAGAGCGTTGGAATCCTCGGTTCGCGTGGTTCAACGTTGCCCCGATAAATTCCCCCGTGGGCCGCGTGTGCGGAAGGTCCGCGGAGGCGAGAACGAGAAACGATACGGGAGAAAGAGATAACGATAAAACGGGCCATACAGCCCGATTGTAAACGCGCGTGTTTACGAGAGTGCAGCGAACGCGAATCGACACGCCAACCGGAAAAACATCACGTATTGTCCGTCGAACGAAAGCTTTCGATAACTCATTTTTCCACGGTTCTACCGGCTTTTCCCGCATTGGTTCTTGTAATTTCATCTTGGTCCCGCCTCTGCTTTTATTATCCCACACGGGTCAGCTTTGATTCTCTTCGAACTTGTGAATCCGTATGAACCGGAAAATCACGTTTAACCTCACGTAGCCACGAAAATCGGTGATAAATCGTTGCGATTGATTCAATGTGTGCATGCAATAAGACGCATTTTGTCTTACGAACGCTCGTGGGGATTGCACAAAGTTAATATATATATGTAGAATGAATTCATATTATTCATATTGGCATATATATGTGGGGGGCATTCCAGATGAAACCGTGGCATCATTTCCCACGGACCCGACAATTGTTGCATACATTTTTGAATCTCTGTCATGGTTACAAGGGAGAAATCCTGAAAAAAAAAAATCAGGGGTGTTTTTGGGCTCCGATAAAAGCCAATGAAGAATCATTGACTGAAAAGGCAGGGGCCACGGGGGCCACGGCATCCAATTGATATGAAATGCTCCTCCCATAAAAAAATAGAAATATACACGCGAAAAGAGAGATTGTAACAATAGGCAAATAATGATCTGCAAATACAATAAAACTTTTTCTACTTGATTACCATAGAACGTGACGGTATTACAAATATTAACATCGAAAATTCGTTCAACAAATAATACACGATATATTTGACGATTCTCTTTAAAATTCAATTGCATCGCGGTATGCGGACTTTTCGCGTCGTTTCAATAACCAAGCCCGTTGATTAATTGCAGTAGTCTCCCGGTATTTCTGGCGCCGCGCGGCTCTGCATCACCCTATCTACCAAACGGCCAACGAGTTACACGAACACACACACACACACACACACACAAATATATGTACACACGTATACTCCATTCGGGGCCTTCGCGTGCTAGTTTTCACGTAATTATGATTGCGCGATAAATTCGTGAAGTCGATATGCCGTGCATCCTGCTCTCTCTCTTTCTCTCTCTCTCTCTCTCTTTCTCTCCCTCTCCCTCTTTCTCCCCGAGCACTTTTTCGCCGTCGTGCATTCGTGGAGCGAGTTGTTCCGAGTCCGGAAGTTCGAATTCGGCTATCGAGCCTGAGTTGACGTTATACGTAAGAAACTGAAGGGGTAGCAGCGAAAGAGTCCCGACGGCTGTTCGCAAGCTTGGTTAGGGGTTACCAGCCCGTCTACTGGCGCACAGTCGCTTATGCCAAGCACGTAGAAATTCGTGCTTTCTCCTTATCTCGCGTTTCCCGAGGTCGAACGCGACAGGGCCAACCCCGTGAGCCGAGTGGGCAAGTCCTTTCCTTCTCCTCTCGCGACCCCCCACCCACCACTTTTGTCCTTTCGACTCATTCCTTCCGACTCATTCCTTTTCTCTTTTTCTCTCTCTCTTTCTCCCTCTTCCTTTATTTTCGTACTCAACACTGCCGTTCTGTTCACGTTCCTTCTTTCCCCCCCTCTCCCCCCCAACGGTCTCAATCCACTGTCGCGTCCGACTCTATCTCGTACGTATCACTTTCTACATTGGCACGCAACCCGTTTCCGCTTTTACAGACCGTCAGACCGTCCTATCGGCGAACCGACAACGTTTTCAGCCGTGAGCGGCCGACTATATACCGCTCTTCGCTTCCATTCCACGGTTACCAAAGTCGGGCTTTTATCTCGCTGCGTTACAACCCCGTATGCCGTACAAACGTTTTTCCGCGGCACGTTATCGTTCGCGAGAACGGAAAATTGTCTACCATGGTTTTGTACGTAAATTCGATTCACCGGAGTCCTCGACCGGACGTGGAAGAGACAAAAACAATAGGGCGCACGAATATTTTGGTACGCGAATTCGAATCTGCACGATCGTCATTACACGCTTTTCTCCGGAAGCAACGTCGTCGCGTAGCAGAATCACGAATCGAATGTTGAATATTAAACTCGTGGGCTTATGAGTAAATTTTGTCAGAAGCAATCGTTGAGCTTTGGGGGGATTGAAACACGCTAATCTTCGACGATTATTTTCGTTGTTGTTGTTGTTGTTATTGTTTATCCGAAATTGGCACGAAAATCGGGATAATTGAATGTTTGAACTGAAACTTTGAGGAGAAAATCCACAGGTTCATATTTTCCGCAATGAAAAATTTAATAAAATTATTACGATAATTTTTATACGAAATATTGTTTTTATATTTTCGAGTATTTGAATTATTATGTCGAGCAATTTGTAAAAAGTTTATTCGTGATCTACTTTCTAATATTTATATCTTACATTCCAACGTTAGATTTTTAATGAAAATATGTGTTTCAAAGATAATTAACATATAATTGCAAATATACATATATGTATAACTTCTCCGTGACTGACTGAAGAAATTTGAATGATATGTTTCTTGGAGGGTGCATAGGTGCACTAGGGAAGGATGTTTTGGAAGTCAACCCTTGAGAGGGTGAAATTGGGTGTACACGATTTTCACCACTGACTCATGGATTGCTATATCTCTGGAACAGCAGAGTAGATGGTGAGTTAAAATTTTGCATGACGGTTTGGGTCACACAGTAAGTGCTTACTAAAAAAGGATTTCAAAACTGACTGAAGGGATGGGACGCGGGCGAAGCCGAAGGGTCACCCCCTAGTCTTAAATAAGATTTCCACCGAGTTTTAAATCATAGACGTCTGGCATTCGACGCCGTGGAAAATGCGGTCGGTTAAAAAATCGACACGCCACCACTCTACCCCGTCGACGGTGCGTCATTTAAAAAAAAAAAAAAAAAAAACGTGGCACGCACCGTATTTTGATTAATCAGTTCACCTATTTCGAGCCACATTTCCGTCAAATTGGTCTTCTTATATCTCGACGATCTTAACTGTAAAGTAAATCTCGGTTGGTTTATACGCCGACGTGTATAGCACACAAAACTCGACAGCCGGATTAATTTTTTTAACCCACCTCTCTTCAACTTATATTCCTGCGTGATAGCCTATTCGTGCACGCGATAACATCTTTTTTTATTTTTCCCGAGTGAGTAAATTGGCTCCGCCATTCATTGCACTTGAAGCTGGCTCGTGCCACGAGCGGTGTCCGACTGTAAAATAACTCAAAAACGTATTTCGAAAGACCAAAGAACGGGGGGCCATAACTTCATTGGACTTTCGTCAACGCGTTTGACATAATTTTACATGGATAACGTACGGGAATAGAGTTTTTGGGTCGTTTTGGAAGATCGTGATATCGGGCAAGAAATATATATTTAACGTGCACAGCGAGTGCGTCAGGCCTACGATTTGTTCTGATTTCTTGTGGGGGAAGCTATGTTATGGTGGGCAATTTTTCTTATGAGATATTCGTGTCCTCGTGTTCAGAATGTGCCAAAACGTCGAGAAAGACATTTGGAGAAAATGTGTCCCGATGTATGTGTGTGTGTGTGTGTGTGTAATGGCCTCTCAAAATTCGAACGTGTCCCAAGTTGAAAAAAAAGATATAAACAATTGACAGATTATATATAGAAGTGGGCACATGTTTTTTATATGCAAACTATACATAATCTGCATGGATACCATAGATACGTATGGTATCTATGCACATTATGTATGGTTTGAATATGAAAAACATTTGCCCACTTTCATATATAATGTATCAGTTGTTTATGTTTTTTTTTTTTTTTTTTACATTTGGGGTATAACTCGAGAACGATTTGAGCTACAACCCCCAAATTTTGCAGACATGTGCAGCTCTACAATCGCTTCATCTGCATGGATTTGTCTGCGCCGTGAACTCTGTACACACACACACGCACACACACACACACACACACACACACACAGACACACATACATACATGCGGCCATTTTTTCCAAATGTGATTTCTAGATGTCTTGGGACATTCTGAATACTTATTTATGAACATCTCGAAAGAGAAATGTCTCACGAAAACAAAGCTTCCTCTATGAGGAAGCAAAAACAACCCTTCCTCACGAAAAAAATCATCGTTTACCATCTCCGATTCAGAGCCAAAGTATTTTTTTTAATGCCCCTTCACACGTGAATCTTCGTTCCTCAACCGACGATTCATAGCAACCAAATTTCAAGTTTCCAATTCTAGCTTTTGGTACAATCGTAAACATCGATAAACGCGAAGCGCCACAGTAAAGATGCCAATTTTTGACAAACAGTCCGTTGCTCTCGATTCAACATGAGTTTGAATTTTCGATTTCACCATATTTCTCACCGAGTACCATCTTCGTACCAGATCGAGTACCAGAGACCGTCCATCGTACGATAAATAAATTCAGACGTGAGTAAGCGCGGTGATCGTAAGTTCACGTACTGCATCGAACATCGTATAAACATAGTTTCCGTTATACGGGCAAACAAATGGCACACGAAAGAAATGTCAGAGTGATGGAAAAACACATAGAAAACCAGATTCACACAGGATACTCGTGGATAACCTTTCGAAATTTATATCAACAACGAGTTATATCGAGTAAATTCATTCGAACGAGTTCGACATTCGTGAAGCGGAAATTGCTGTAATCACGATCCACTGTTTGACCTTGTACTTCTCGTCGAATTCACATTGTCTCTCGCGGTTATCACACGGAAAAAGCTTTCAGCCCCACTCGTACTGATGGACCAACGAGTTTCGGTCCGACTAACGGGATTGAAGAAGCGAATGACCCAAAAACTGGATTTTAGATCACGCAGTTTCACGTTTTGCCGGGCTATCGTTTGCCAATAACGATAAACCATAGGGAAAATCGTAAAATGTGGTTACCGACTCGGGTTGGGAAACGGCGTATGGGGCCGGCCGCAGGCCGTGGGTTACCGCGGGCACACCGCCTCAACCCAAAGAGAACCCTCTCACGTACTCCACGAACGAGAGCCCTCGCAGCTGAAACTAATCGACCCTCCACACGCTGAATCTTCCAAGTTTTTTCATTCCTAGGATAGTCCACTCACCGGAAAAAAAAAAACATTTCCCAACGCGTGATCCAGAAAGCTTTCAACGTTAACAACAATAACGCGTTTGACTTCGTGCTTGCAAGCGGATCCGGCGATTTTATTCAATCCGTGAAAAAAAAAAAAAACAGTTTTCAAACTGCAGAAATAATCGAATGAAATATTTTTACGGCTCGTAACAATCGTGCGATCGGGGTTCGTTTTTGTTTCAGATTGCTCTTTCATTCACCATTGTTATGGATTTTAATGATAACCCTGACAACTTTTGGAGGAACGAAAAATCGAGAAATTTTCACGACGAATGTTTCGAAAAATTGAATTTCCAAAGTTTTTCGGTGACGCGGAATTTCGGGGTTGGATATTTATTACGAAAGCTTGGAATGTATGAGTTGTTGAGAGCTTTCGCACGACGGATGTATCCCAAAAGATTACACTGACAGCGAATATGTAACCATTTGTGAAAAAAAAATGGTGGGGTCTCGATGTTTTATAAAACGAATTACGTTTCCTGAGTTGGTGGGATCGATCGCCCGGCAATGGCCTCGAGGAGGCGAAAGCATAACATTCGAGTGCCCTGAATCAATTCTAGAAACACACGATATTTTCATCGAAGTCTTTATCATCGTAACTTGACAATTATCGCGTGATTATTTCCATTTGTATTATTCCAATGGTCTGACAGCAGCGTACACGCCTTATCTCATTTCGATCGATCTTGATTACCGACAAAGAAGGGGGGAAAAATAACATTTTTATTCGACCCAACTCGAAAACGCATTCCACGCTTGCGAAGCGAGTTCAAAGTGACCTAATTCAGACGAGAGCCTTCCAAGTCGAATTTTTTCACCTTTGTTTCAATTAATTTCAACATCAGTTTCAGGGTGAAGGAGGTTGAAAGTAGGACGAAGTTGGTACAGTCCGATCTCGAAATAAGAGACCAAAAACCCACAAGGGAAACTGGAAAAAGTATCTTATTGCCGAGTCTCTTATTTCGAGGTCGGACTGTATCAATTCTTCAATGCGCGTTTCAACTTTACTCAACCCTGAAAATCGGCAGTTATGTTCCATTATTCAAGTTTGGAAGGTAAAACAAAGGTGAAGTGAGGAACGAAAAAATAATTTCCATTTACTCAAAAAGCGAAACGAAAAATGGAAATAAAAAAACTATTTTAATCTCACCATCCATTCGCCCCAAGGTGAAATAGGTTGAAGTGTCAGGTGAAAACTTTGACTCGGGTTCACACGCATTAAATGAGCGTTTTCACGAGGGGTCGGACAAAAAGTATCGTATACATCATAATCTTTTGAATCGCCTTCTTCACGTCCTTGATACACAATATACTATTTTCACACGTGGAAGCTGTCTACGAGCATTTGTTCGTACCTTCGATTTCTTGTAATACATCGAATATCTAATAGTGCCACGACGCATGAGGTTGCCCGTGAACTTTTGCCCCGACAAATACGCCCCCACGGGGGAGGACATTTCCGTTTCTACTAACGAAATAAGTTGCGGGGCGCGATCCCCATTCGTTTTACTTTTGTCCTGCTCTCTCGCCCTTCCCCTTGGTACCTGGCGAACCAACAGCAACCCGGGAGCAACGGGAGAAGAATAATATATATATATATATATACTCTCCCGTATATATATACGTACAAGGAATACATCAGAGCTCGCCGGAGCGCCGTCGGTTTTATTTATTTTTTTTTTTTTTTTACGTCCTAAATAGCACCTTTTGGGATTTATGCATGTGTTGCATTATTTCTGCTAGCAAAAAAAAGGTTTACTCGTAATTTTACCATTTTACGAAACAATTATTGTGAAGATAAAAAAAATATTTATTACGCAAATTAAAACATATATTCTGAGATACATGTTAGACGAAAATTCGATAGAAGTAACGGTTGAAAATAATCATATATACGAGCGATTCCACGTGACTTCAGCCACTCAAAAAAAAAAAAAAAAATTCCACAAATAATTTTTAAAAATTGAGCTATTTTTTTTTGCAATATATTCACCGAGTGCGGATTTTTAAAATATTTCTTTGACGGTTTTATCGTTAATTAACGTTTTTTTTGCATTTTTCCATTCAAATGGCTGTATCTTTGGCAGGATTTGACGTATTTACATTTGTAAAAAACAAAAATGTGCGATTTTTATGGCTTTTATGGCTTTATGGCCATGATTATGTACGTCTCAGGGCTTATTTATCGTGAAGAAGTCACGTTTTGAAGGGATGTGATGTCTTTTAGGCCGGAGTGGGGGGTCTCCAGGGAGGGAGCGAGTGTCTGGATGATGGATGAACAGTTCTATTCTGATCAGATCGGCGGATGATAATTACATATATATATATATATATGTATATATATATATATATATTGCGTCGTAACGGTGAGGTTAATTGGCACTCAGAAGTTTACTGTGGTAAAGCTTGGTGAAATAGGACGCGGGCCCGAGAGCCACAGCGATACCGAAGCTCACGTACGAAAACCGTCTAAGCCGTGTGGAGCCATCGTCGAACATCCACACAAAGCTGGGTTAGACCGTAAATCAAGGAGGCTCATACTCCGTCGGATGCTACGTCTTCAAACGTGTACATTATATTTTCGAAGACGAAAAATACGGCTTTCCGTCGATATCCCATTGTTTCTCCATTTGTCGACGCGAGCATTATTCCCGGCAACGTTCGTTTTCGGCCGACGAAGAATTCGGAGGTCGCCATTGGTACGGAGACAATAATTATGAGGTTTCTTTCGACATCTGTGGTTCACCTTGAGAATTTTTATATATATTATTCCAAAACAAAATCGTGGTCATGTCGTATACGATAGAGAAAAAACATCACTGAAATATACATCGAACCACTCGTCCGCCAGCCGGGACACTTCATTGCCCGACTTTCAAGCTTTCCCACACGTAAACTATCAATGTTAGCTAAGCGCCGTCGGGGACTTTTTCGTAGGAAATTTAATTCTCTACAACATTGTTCATATAAGCCTTTGATCCATATAGCGTTGTTAAGCCAGCGTTTGGACGGAAAGATCAAATTGTATCGATTTTCTTCAATTTCGAGCCCAACCTGCTGCCTCGCCGTTCGTAAGCTTGACGAATCGCCGTCGTGCACGTTCCGGAAGTCCCACTTCCGCTGCAATGCACTTTTCTGAACGTTTTCCGTTCGGGATGTTGAGACATTCTAAGGTTTTTCCGTTCGGACGCGTATCGGTTCGCTGCCGTGTCACCTCGAAGCATAAGCTTTTAAAATTTTGGCCCTTCTGAACATTTCTTTTCGAATGTCGAGCTCCACCCATCGCAACACGTAACCCGGCTCAGAACCCACACCTGAAAAACATTTTTATCGCGAAAGAGGTAGAAAGAAAATTTCAAAATTCATCCAGTCCCTGACCTAGATACTTCAGTCGACACATCGTAAAAATAAAATAAAAATGTTCGTTCATTATCCGTTGTTCAGTTTATGACCACTAGCAAACCCTTTGTGGCCCATGAAAAATGAAAGACCAAAAATTTGTCCACGCGCGTGTAATTTCGAGTTCATCTGCCACTCGGGTGAACGATAAGCGGCAAGGTCGGATGGTGTTTTTTTTTCCGAAAAAGATATAAAACTTTCGTGCGTTACGAACATCGCTGTGGCGGTGGAAGTATAACGTCGAGAATCGCAGGGTTTTCTGCAGACGCGAAGGTGCTTGAACCTGGAAACCGCGCAGAATGCTTGAACTACGATCCGAGAGCTTGTGCCGTGTGTTATTTTATGCGGCTATCCAATTACTTCGTGGAGTACTGATGGGAGGATCGAATGAGGCTTGTGAAACCGCCATATCGTTTGCGAGCTATCTCACTTTTTTTCTTTCTTTTCAGCTTCGCACCAGCTCCACACACTCCGTAACTACGAGCACGTTCATCGTCCAAAGGTAGTGTGGTTTCTCGGTGGTGAGCAAGTTCCTGCCATGAAAATTCGACGGCTCGAACGACGTAACATGAAAATAAATCCAATCGTTACCACGTGTACTCTCGTGACGCCATTTTACTCGTGGAACTTATTGAGCAAGTTCAGATCTACTTCTAGATCTGGCCGATCTATTTATGGCACATTGAGACGAGCGTGTGGCATTTAGAATTTTCGCCTTTTTGGATTTTCAGTAGTTTTTTCTACTTCTGTGAAAAATGATATATATCAAAGAAGTTTACGTAGGTGAGATTGTTTTTCAGGGTAATGCTGCTGCTTCCGCACATCAGCATCGAAAGCAATCAACTTTACGTGCTTCGAGGCGAATAACCTTCCAGCCTCGGAACTCTGACTCAGTTTATCGATATTCTCAATAACTTCGTGGTTCGCACAGTCAAGTGACGCTGCTGTCGCATTATCCTCGCGAGCAATTAGCGATCCCGGAAAATTGCCTACGCTACCGAAAAGTCATCCCTCTTGTTTTTTGCGATCAAAGAAATATCGAACCGACATAAAGCAGGGTAAGTAATAATTGATTCAATCTTAGAATTTTTTTCTTTGCACCCGAACCTGAGCAAGAAAACCCCGCACTATCGATGTTATTGGACACGACATTTGGTTAATTTATTAATTTTTGTTGTTTAATTATACGTGCCTCGTTAATTCATGACGACCACTCGCTGTCCGTCGCACCATTTTTTTTTAATCTCGGATCGCCGCCATATTGCTTGCCTGCTGACGCCCATGTACATCGCTATAGGAATGAAACATCGATACCTCATTCGGTAATCGCGAGTGGTATGAGATTTTCAGAATACGGCCGAAACCGCATCCGGTACCGCGGTTTTTCGTTCGAGCATTACGTTTTTACTATTACTATTTTTACGTGCCATATTATGTATACCGTGCACATAGTCTACCGCATAAGGCCTTCGCTGCGGCAACAGCAGTCGAGAGCAAGCGAAATTTGGTGTACGTATACGTACATACATACATACATACATACATACATACATACATATATAGCTTAAGAGCGTTATATGAGGAGGGTTGATGCAGGTTCTTACACTCCACCGGTGGGTATATAGAGGGGTTACTCTTGACGATACACCCCTCCCCCCCCCTCCCCCTCGCTTCTATACTCTTTTCTCCTGACCTCGCGGAGGCTCCAATGTCGCTATCCACTCTCACTCGTAGCGTGCCCACCGCCACAGCCTCTTGAATACTTTATGCGCACGAGGCTCTCGCTTTTTTTTTTTTTTTTTTTGCTCCTCAGCCTCGTCGTCTTTTCGTACATACATCGTACTTACGTACGCGAAACGAGCCAGACCACCGATGCAACGGTTCTTCCATCTTATTTCACTCAAACCCATCGCCCAAATTTCAATATGTATATGTGGGTATATGTATGGGTATGAAACTCTTCTATACCCCAAAGTGGTCGATGATTTTCTTTTTAGCATCTTTACAATCCTACGTAAGATCCGGAACAAACGTGGTGCCTCGTTCCAACGATAAAGATGAAAAAGACCGGAGTGAAAGACTGGACGGCGTCCATCGCGTTTGTGTTTCGATTGAAATTTCGACAATCCACGAGAGTTGGAAAAACATTGCCTCCAATATCCGTCCGGCTCTCACGAGCCGTATAATTAGATTCTCCGTCGGGCTTCTCTGACTTCTTATTCGACGTGGACTGCCGACGACGTCGTAATTTCGACGAACGACGTGATTTAATTTCGTCTCCAATGGAGTTGATTGCTGCGCCGAAGAGGTATTAAATTTTTTCGTCGTGCATAATGGAGGGTAAAAAAAATCAGTCAACGGGAAAATAAAAATCGTGATGTCTTGGATATTGTCTTCGGACGCCCGGAAAGCTGGTGAAATTTTTTTTTTTTTTTCAACAAACTTCCTTTGCCGGGTTTTCGAAATTAATAACAAAAAGTATATACGAAAAAACGACAAATCATAATGACGCAAATGGTTAAACTAAACCATTGAAGTCCACTAAATTATTGTAAATTGTTCAAGCATGGACTATTATAGAGTCGTGTTTTTTCTGAAACGTTATAGTGCTTGAATCTTTTTGGGGCCGCTTGAGTGGAAGCACGATTTTTTTTTCTCATGAATAAATCGGTTGACAGACGTGCAACGTACGAGTACAAGAGGAAATTCAGTACCCTCCATATAACAATTACATTACAATGTACAAACGTGAACAACGAATATCGTAATAATCGCCAAAATCCGATAACAATTACGGTCGAATTCACGATGGCCATTCGGACATTGTGTCACAACAATTGTGACAGTTCGAGTCGCTGGATCACCGCGCTAATACGACAAGAGCGAAATATCGGACAGCCGTCATCACAAATATATCTGTATATTGCTTCTGTAATTTGTTCAGCGATATACATTTGCTTATATATCTATATATATTCTTATTTTCATTTACCAAATTATATTCTGGTTATTGTATTCTGATACAATGTGAAACATTAACCGAGGATCGTAATCACATAAATAAACGCATCGATTTCGCGTATTTTACACTTCGAATATCACGCAATCTTGTCGGAGAGCATATAAAAATAGTAGATATGATGAACCACCGAAGCGAATGAAAAATCCAACGGTCAGTCGTTCCCACAATTTCCATTGTATTCGAGTGAAAAAAAATCACGACTTGTCGAAGAACGACGTAAAAATGGATTTTCCACAATAAGCCCAGATAAATTCTCAACTAAATTCCGAACATCGGAGTTTCAGCACCTGATACTCGTAACCGAAGGTCAAGGAGTTTCGACCGAAGCCTCCACGAGGAAGCGGTACCCCCGACCGCGTGAACGAGTGAGGATCGGTAAATCGCTCGTAAACAGGGAGCGAGACCCATTTCTTCTCCTTTCGTTCCGTATAACCGTCGTGTTCGGATTCCGTGCGCTCTCAACGTGGCCCGTGGTCGGCTTCGCATTTCTCTCCTTCGACTCGCTATCGCGCTCTCTCGATCCGAACCGTAATTAGAGATTTACTCGCCCCTTTAAAAGACTCCTCGTTAAGGAACGTTGTTCGTAAACGCGTCCCCTGATGCCCTCCTAATGGGCCGACCCCGAGTCGAGTGGTTTTTCCAACCCAAGTCCTATTTATAACCCGGCTGCAGGTTGTACCATATCGTGTACGTAGTGGGTACATCCCATTGGGTGCTTCAACCATGTCGCTTGCTCAAGTTTTGCGAACCCGACGAAATCCGGTTCCTTTACTCACTACACGCCAATGTTAATACGTTGGACTTACTCTCTCTCTCTCTCTCTCAACCCTTTCATCGTTCACTCGTCCAACACTCTCGGATAATAAAGAGGTCGTTTTACCGGAGTCGTGGGTACACTTGGGTGTATATAGTATATATATATAGGGTCGTCATGCTGCTTCGTTTCGCAACCTCGACCAACCTTCTTCATATTTTATAATTGCATTTTCATCGAGTCGATCATGGCTGATTATAATGATGTGACAGGTTGAAATACTTGGTCCCATTGTTGATAACAGAATTAAGGGGCTCAGCATGTTTTTCTACCGTGACCCAGAATGAATCGCGAGTTCGATAAATTTCTCGAAAGTGAAAATCTCTGGTTTTTTTTTTGTGTTGTTCAAAACAAATCGTGTAAACAACATGTAAACAATACGAAAGTTTGAATGTCAGATAGGTCAATGAAAGGCGTCGAAATGTTCAGATGATAGATCCTGAAGAATGTAATTTCGAACATCATAATTTCTGATTATGACTGATTATGACTGACGAAGTTTCCATTTAGCCAATTGGATTTTAATTTATCATCATTGCTGAAATGTGAAGGAAAAAATTCGCTTGAATTGAGCTACTTCGAGTTTCCAGAACAAAAGCTTCACGATTCCCATGGATTTGCAGACAGATTTGCTTGAACGCAACATTCGACACTGGACACTGTTATTTTCGTGATTATCTTCATTGAAAGGAATCACGAATCAATCAATAGTCGTTTTTTGATGTTGAAAGCAGATTGTCGATCCCTAACTAAACTTGTATTACAACTTTGCACCTCGTATTTCGCAATCTATAACAAATACAAACAGCACAAGCGTCTGTGCAGATATCGTCTTCATCACTTTTGTATCTCGATATCGATCGGGTCCAATGATAAAAGATTCATAAGCGTCGTAAAAAAAAAAAAGAAAAAAACGCATCGTCACGGTTAGAGACATTATATCCACCGTAAAATTAATTGGGAACGGTATTCGAGCCTCGGGCACAAACTTTCCGGTTTCGTCGTGGATCCCCTCGCACGGTTTCGCGTCCGCTTCGGGAATATCATTAAGCGAAAATACAAGGTGCATTATTCAGTCACTTCCCGCGACCGTGCGGGTAAGTTGCCATCGTGTTGCGTTTATGTGCATGTGAAGGCGTACACACACGGTTGTGCGGTTGGAGCGTCGTACAACGATTTTCATTGCTACCCGAGACCCACTCATCCACCTCATCTAAATAATTATTCACTCGCACGGGGTTGAGGGTGGGGGGATGATAAAATTGGAATACAAATGCTTCGAGGCAAATGCTTGGATCTGGCTGCACAACTGTACTTCGGTACAGCCGTATCCGAATTAAAGAGCCCGGGCTCTTGATACGCCGGGGGCTCACACGCTTCGACGAATAATAAAACTGTCGGAGCTGCACAGCATCATCCCCTTCGAATGGACCGGCCGACCCTCGCATCTTATCGCTCGACAAATATCGTTTTGGTGGAACTAACGTGCATCGTAACTGACGATTCACCATCATTGATCTTATATTATTTCGGACCATACACGTTATTTTTTCATCTACTTGGAACAGAAACGTTCGTATGCCGAGCTATTCGCATCTTGAAAGCTTTGCATCCCTTCGAAGTTGTCTACAATGCAAAACTGTATGAAATTTTTTTTTTTTTCCACATGTTCACGTGAGTATGTTCAGAGTATGTTCGGTCATTATCAGTTTCGCCATTTTGTTTTCGGGGATTAGCAATTTTTTAAAGTTATTTTTAAAGTTTTCGATGAGGAAAGCATATTTTGCAAATTTTTTTTGTGTGTTGTTATTTTAGGTATGACAAATAAAATTGATAAACATTTTATGGTGTAAATTGAAAAAAAAAAATTCAGAATGGAAAATATGTCGGGAGCTCTTCTATTTTTATTGAAAAATGACCCTTGCTAAGGACTATAGTCTGTTACATATGTTTGTTTTATTAATTTTCTAAGAATTATCGGAGCAACGAAAACTATCGATGATATATGAAAGATAATCGTGACAAACGTTTTTTTTTTCATTGTTTCTGAGAGTGTGGCGGAAAATGAAACGAAGCTGGCGTCACATTCCTAAAAATCAATTTGTGCGACAGATCTACTGTCTCTCTCATAAATAACATCGAACATTCCGTTTTAACGAGTGTTGAAACTTTTTTTTTTTAATTCGCATTTGCATCATATGCGACCCAATGTACACCCTGCAAGCGGAATATACTCAAATCCTTGCGTTAATTAATTAAACCTGAAACGTATATATTTAATTTCAATGAACTTTCAAAACAACTGTACGTTAAAACAATTATTGAGCTTTCGGTAAATAACGCACTGTCACCTGATACGGAATTAACCGATGGGGGGGGGGGGGGGGAGGTTTTTGTTGTGCTCCACTCGTGACGGGCAGCGTTTAATCTGCACCATAAACCGTTGTTCCGCAAATTATTTGCCATCTCTCTCTTGCACGCGTCGTGATTTCTTCATCTCAAAAAAAAAAAAAAAAAAAAAAAAAAAAAAAAAAAAAAAAAATTCAAACATCGTTCACGCTGTTTCATAGCACCAGTATAATACGTTGTAAAACAGTTGTTGATCACGCTCGTATTATTTCGAGTTATCGCAGAAAAACCCGTTAAACAGGTCACGTTAATCGTCCGATTGAACACTAAACAATTACGGATGACGGATGATTAATGGAATATAATGATCGTCTTCGTTGTAACTAATTTACGAGTGAGGGGGCTTATGGGCTTCCCTTGGGCCTCAAAAGTTTTTCATTCTTTGTATTTCCTCAGGTTTTATTTCACCACTTAAGTAGATTTTCGGGTGATGTTTTATGCTGTCTAATTTCACGATTATGTTGTCGGTCACAGGTGCTGTCAGTGTTTATTATTATTATTTTTTTTTTTTTTTGTGAGTTGGTTTGTATGTCAAGATGTTAGAAACTCATTTTGCGGAGAACGGAAAACGTGTTGTCGAGTTACCATCTCGTCATCCATTTTTTTTTTCGCTACTGAAGAAAAAATAAAAATGAAAAAAACTTCCGGACAAGCCCCAAATCCAGAGTGCGAAACGTTATAAAAAAATTAAAAAAACTATCACGATCGTCCATCGCCAAAGCTTTAATTCCCAAATAATTATCAATAATTGGAATCAACTCCAATTCAAATGTTCAAACTTAACAATAGATTATAAAAAAACCGAATACCCGTTATTATTAAAAAAAATAATGAATTCGTGAAAGCATTCGAAACCCATGTTTATCGAATCGCGTTCACTGCTTACTAAAAAAACAAACAAACAAAAACAACAACAAACGTGATCATATTTATTTGTCACACCGTCATGAAAATATCGAGCCGTGAATAAACTCCGGTATCGCGATCAATGGAGTTCCACGGTTCGATGACACAATTGAAAGGTTACCCCCCCCCCCCCCCCCCCCCCTTCGCCCCTCGCTGCGCCCCACGAAACGTTGTGCCAAATCGGAGGAACGAAGATAATGGCCGCGGAGTTGTCGAGATATTCGTGTACCAGAGAATTTTGGGATAATGGATGAAACACGCGTGTGTTTAACACACGCGTCGTATAACCCTTACAACGTTGAGCTTGTGTATCTCTATCTGTTGCGATAACTGTGCGTTACCCCATTTCCCCTCTCACGGGGTATGGGTCACTCGGAAATGGCGGCGTGATTACCGCGGCTGCTCGCATTGTTTGCTACACGCTTGGCGAATATATTCGGCGCATATGCAACGAGAACCTTCCCTCGTTTGCATCTCCGCCCCATCCCTCTCTCTCTCTCTCTCTCTCTCTTCCACCCGCTTACTTCGTACCCACGATTACCAAACCGTTGCAGCTTTAACCGAAACGCAAACGCATTGAAATTAGTTGTGATTTATGCGTTGTACAACCGGTCTACGCGTATATTCCACGTCCCAACGGGTTAACCCAACCACCAAATGCGTCTCCGTCGATGGTGTTTAAGAACTAAACAATCTCCGTACGTATACCGTTGTGCCCCATTGTGCGGTATTATCGGGTTTCGGTATAACGTGTGTTATCGCAGATGACGCAACTGGGAAACAAACGTCTGTTACCCGTCTCTCGATAATTCAATTTCGCGATAATGTTTGATAGTTATATATATATATATATATATATATATATATATATATATATATATATATATATATATATATATATATATGTATGTATATATCGTGCAAAGCGATCACTAGACAATCTGGCTATGATATGCAATAGATATTGCACCGTCGAAACATTTCGATACATACGCAATTGCGTACGTTTTGGCGTTTCAAAAATGAAACACGAATAGTAAAAAAAAAAAAAAAATTTAATCACCGTCCATTCGTGGCTGGAAATAATAATATCGAGGAAGCAGGATTATGCTTTTCGCTTCTGTGAAAAATATTCATTCTCAATCGGCTTGGTTCTGTCGGTTCGTGTGAAATTTCAACGGAAAACGATTTCGAAAACAAACAATTTACGTTTTTTTTTTTTTTTTTCAATTCTGAAATATTACAGTTGTAAGGAACTAGCATACCTTTGATACATTCATTATTACCATCATCGTTATTATTATTGTTATTATCATTATTATTCGTGCAAACGAAAGATTGTTTACGCGATCGACTCCTTTGCCGGGCAATTGGTCTGTTATTGCATGGAAAATGGAAAAAAAAAAAAAAATAAGAGCGTCGTTGATAAAGCGGGATAATAAAATAGCGGGCAAAAGTGAAACGCGAAATAGCGAAGCGACGTCTCGTCTTTGGTGCTGTTGGATGAAGCTGAGAAGAATGGTGTTTTTTTTTACTTTTTTTTACTTTTTTTTGTTTTTCCAGACGATGGAATATTCATTCTGAGTAGGTGAGGCATCCTTGATTACTCGGGAGCTTCACCCTCTCAGATAGCTCATCCGCTATACATTTTCTTTTCTCCACCCCGGCAACAATTTTCACCGGTTGCTCGTTTTCTCGTTCCCCAGGTACGTGAAAACAACCGACAACGCGTTACGGGCTTAGCGAACATTCGCTGCGAAACTTTTCTTTTTTTTTTCTTTTCATTTTATTTTTTATTTTTTATTTTTTATTTTTGTTTTTTTTTTGTTTTCGTTTTCTTTCGTCGTTGCTTGTGTCTTATCTTTTTTTGTTTCTTTCATTTCCGCGAATGCATCGACGTAACCGCTCGCAGCAGCACACTGTTCGATTACGTTGAAAAATACATATAGCGATGTGCAGTGTTCTGTAAAAATTGCTGCGGAAAGGTTTTTCGGTTGGTTTCGCGTTTCCACGTGAAAATGTTCGGACGAACGAACGTCGAAATACGGATAAAAGTACGAGGTGAAATATATATATATATATATATTTTGGCGAATCGTACGAGCGAGCGAGAGCGTCACGTGTCACGAAGTGAAATAAGATATCTCTCGCTGCGTAAACTCTCTCGCGTTCGAGATACACACACACACACACACACACATAGTCCATGACAGTCACGGGGGAGAAACGGGGATCTTTGTTTTTCAACTTTCATGCTCATAAATGTATTCATGAGGGTATTTCCGGCGTCAATTGGTATTGCTGACGGGGGGACGTTTGTGCTTTGCCTGGTAACGTTCTGACGTAACGCATTGGGTTAAAACGGGGAACGTGGATGGGATAATGCAATTTGAGATATATTTATCATTTATGACAGTCGTGTTCGAGTAAAATTTTTTATCGTTGATGTACATAATTGTTTGTACAAATTATAATTGTGCATTAATGATTTGAATGCGACTCGCGTGGAATAGCGACAACTGTTGTGCATGCACATCATGATTATAGATTTTCGACCCATTACCACGATGTTTGTGGGTCGAAATGGGTGGGGGCATCTCAATTCAGAACGAGGAAAGTTCAGAAGGATAGAAATTTCGAACGGGCAATGTTTCATTCGAAGCATTGCGTGTTCGAAATTTTGACCCTTCTCAACTTTGCTTTTCTGAATTTCGAAGCCCCGCCCATCAAAATAGACGATCATGTTGATTGATGTTTTTTTATTTTTTTTTTTTTGCAAGTGGGTAGCTGCAAAATTAGCGGTGATGCGGTCAGCAGTTGACCGCATACGGTGTGGTATGGAACCTCGGGTGGTTTGAAAAATCGAGGACGTAGTGTATCGCCGAATTATTAAAAAATATCACCTTATCCGAATCGAAAAAATAAAAACAATTTCGTTAATCGTTAAAACCCATTGTTTGTCCATTCCAAATTTTTTATTTTTATTGTTTCGCGTAGTATTTGAGCTGCTCGATGGTTTGCTTCTGTCATCGGATTATCATCCTAAAAATTTTCTTTGTAATTTAACAATGAGTATTTTCGTACGTAATATTGTGTTCATATTTTGAATCGATAATTTTTTTTTGAATACAAGTTTGACGAACAACTACGAAATTTCTACGATGTTTCGTGCGGATCAAGTTTTTGCAAAGTTTCTCACGTAGTTGGGAAATCAATGGAAAAAGTTTTTTTAAAGATGTGAAAGTGTGAGACCCAGACGTTAGAATATTCCGATGTGAATTTTCCAAATTAAAGTCTCAGCGAATGGAATTTCGATGGAACATCGCTGCGCCGCATCTCACAGGCACAATACTTAATTCAATGTATTCGATTTTACGACAGCTCGATGAGTTTGCGTGCCCGCGTTTGACATTGGATTGCGAATGTCTTGCGTTGTCAGAATGGTCGGTGGGGAGACGCTTCGAGGGTCGGTGAGAACCGACGGCTATCGTGTCTGAAACGCAAAGACCTGGCAAAGGGTGGATCTCAGAAGCCTCAGGCGGGGCGATAAAATTAACCGGAAAAATTCTCCAGCACGTTGGAGCTGGGAGAGGGTGAAACGCGGTGAGAAAAAGGGTGCGAGGGCGATGAAAAATCTGAGAAAACGGTGAGATAAACGAGGACAAAAAGATGGGTAAAATTGTGCGACAGAACGTAAAGGTTAACGACGTGGAAGATAAAGCCAACGCACAGGAGAATAGAAAACGAACTACGTTTTATTATTTCGTTGCAATTAACAGCCAGCGAACAATTTAATGAGAATAACGTGAATTCCAAAGTGTTCGTTGAATACGTAAAAATGAATGTAACATGTTTGAAATGTATTTCGATGTTATTTTTTCGTTTATCGATAATCATTGAAATCGTGATCGTTGATTTATCTCGACTGAAAAGAAAATATGTTGTCACGTTTATTTAACGATCGTGAATAATTTACACTCATGATTATTCCATAGTGCATTAATCGTATGATAATCGACAAGTGCTATGAAGCGTAATAATTTTGTCATTTTTTTTTTAGCTGAACATCGTGAAAATGATATTTTCATAAACGCACATTGAAAACCTTAAAACTCGATTGAAACAAAAAATAATCAGCGGTGTCACAGTAACAGTCACAGTCGATTTTACCGACCATAATGTCAAATAATTTATCCTCCACGTTAACATATCCAAGAATATGATTTGAAAACACAAAAAAAAAAAAAAAAAAACAATTCACTGCGAGCATACACGATTTTTCACGAAAATGCACGAATAACTGACCGCGAACGAAAAACCAATGCAATTAGCAAAGTAATTGAAAAATGGCTTCTATCGAGTTTGGTAAACATTCAAGTAACGTATGATTTTTTAATTCCATTTTTTTTTATACCGATGCCAAAAAAAAAAAAAACTACGTAAGCGGTAACGTTTTCGGAGTGAACGTTTACCGATAACAGTTATCCCATAAAATGCATAATTATAATTAAAATAATTAATTAACCCGAGATAATAATAGAGAAGGAACGATCAGGCGGAGGATGTATACCTTCTCTCGCTCTCTCGCTCGACAACTTTCCATCGACTCTTGCCCCGGCTTCAGCCACGACAATCTTACATGTCGTACGAATTCATTTAAATAAATTTGCATATCAACAGGATGAGAATTTCGCCCGACGGTTTTTACATCGTCGATCCACGTTCGTATATATTCTCGCACGCCGGGGGTCTCGAATCCCGAAAGTTTGCACGATCGAACGATGATTTTCTATTTAATCCAACTTAATTGGTACGAGAAGATCGGGCCCCCGGGTTTATACCAAGCTTTTGCATAAAAGATTGGAAAATATCCAATTCGCTTCGTGCCAAAACCCAATCAATGTCAATATGAATAAAATTCATCTTGTCGTTGCAATGTCAGCTGAAACTCACGTGGGAGGCTTTGGTCGCCCAAAAAAAAAAAAAAAATTGAGAAAAATGACAAGTTGAACATTTGCTTTTTGCTTCTTCGGCCATTTTGTTAGCTCGACCGGAAGTTCCGTCGAATTTCGATGTGCATCGAGGATAAGGCTCACTCACTTCTTATCTGCATGATTGTCGAGATAACGGCTGGGATCCATCGAATTTCGAATGAGCTTGGCTAAAAAAATTATGTCCAAAACGTGACTCAGCTACGTTTTTTTAATACGCGTTTAATATTCCAATAGATATTCATCGAGACGCTGGAAAAATGTAAAGCAAAGATCCGGGCCGAAGGGGAAACGAGCTGTTGGAATCGACGAAGAAACGTTGTATTTCGATTTTTTTTTTTTTTTTTTAACACAGTTTCTACGGTGGTTGTCGTTCGAAACGAGGATGAAAGCGGCAGAAATCGACGAAACGAACGAAGACCGAGGGAACGAGGGCGGTGGCACGGAATAGCGAGAGAGCATCGAAGCTGCGAGATGGGCGAGGGAGCGTATTCTATTTTCCGGTCGAGCTAAACGATTTCGATAAGAGAGAGACAGCGGAAGAACGGCGCGTATCGAACAGGCCGGTTGCGAGACTGTCGAGGGGTCTCGGAAAACGAAAAAAAAAAAAAAAAAAAAGAAAACGAGAAAAAAAATAAACAAACAAAAAACGATATAAAAAAGCAGAAAACCAACAAAGATGCGGTGAGAGACGGTAGCGCGACGGCCATGCTGGAAAAGCGAAGAATCTCGATTCTCCGGGTGATCACCCCCTTGGGGTGAATCGACCGGAGAGTGGCTTCGTATATGATCACGGGCAAACGATGAGTATACCGGGGCCAGTTTTGTGAACTATCGAGCGATTCACCCTTTCGCATCTCGATGACCGAAGATACCGAACGAAATATATCTGATTGTCAAAAAAAAAAAAAACATACCCCAGTAAAAAATTATATATAATCTATATATTGACTATATATGGGATTGAGCATATATAATCTATGTATATATGAACTATATATGCCCAGTCTCATATATAGTTTATATAGAATTTTTTTAACTTGAGTATCTTCCAAGTTTCAGTCGGTCGGTAAGTAAGTAGGTCAGTCAGTCAGTCAGTCAGTCAGCCAGTCAGCCAGTTAGTCAGGCAGTAAGTCAATCAGTCAATCAGTCAAACAGTCAGTCAGTCAGGCAGTAAGTCAGTCAGTAAGTCAGTAAGTCAGTCAGTCAGTCAGTCAGTCAGTCAGTCAGTCACGGAACAGTTTTATATGTATAGATAGAAGATATGAAAAACTTCAATTCAGTGGTTAATTTTTTTTTTGTTTCTTCATAGGTGAAGTCATGTGATTTTTTTTTTTTTGTGGTTTTAATTCCGATGACTCCTAAGAAAATTGTTTTAGCATAACAATTTTATTGATTTCACATGTATTTCAAAATTGTTCGCAACTTAATTATTACACTGATTAACGTAAATTTATGTCACAATTTATGCGATAAATCATCGTTCGATAATGATTATTTTCTGGTCGACGTGAAGGATTACGATGATTAAGCCGGTACGAGTTTCGCGCGTTACACGGTAACGTGGTTTATCTCATAGTGACAGAGAATAGACAGTGTTTGTAGACGGTATCAAGATACGAGGAAAATATGTGCGTCGTGCGCTAATGGGGGCGACACCTGGCGATGACAAAGGAGAACCAAGTTTCCAGCACGTCTAACACGACCCAAGAACTTTGAATAAACTTTCCACAGTATTGTTTTATCGTTAATTCGTGAATCTGTTGTAAATATTTATACATATAAAAATACAGTTCGGAGTGATCAACTGATCGATAGAGCTGTCAGTTTATGCGAGTAAAAACTTAGAACGAATTGACTGCACAATTTTTCAATGGTTCATTTGTGAATGTTTTTGAATCGAGGTAATTTGGTGGGATTAGAGGGCAGTGCGTTAGAGGTCATCGAGTCTGTATGCGTGCGTGAAAATTCAATACTATTTACCGTCGAAACCTAACACTGTGTCAACACCAGACAGTGTACATTGAAGCTGAATCGATACTATGAGCGTCACTAGTGGGATATTGCGAAGCTTAACACCAACAAGAGTGTGAGCGATGTGAATAAGTCAAGTGTGTGTGTGTATTTGTGTGCGTGTATGGGGGGCGGTAAAAGTAACGGAGTTTAACGTGTCAACGAGGTCTCAGTACAAGCTTTGTCACTGCTTACGTTTACTGTATTGTTTCAGACGACGAAGAGACGGGTGACAAAGTTTCGAGGTTTTGTAATAAGTTATGAGGCTTTGGCCAGGGTGGCCTCGTTGCCCGTGTGCATTCTGTCGGGAATG
Source organism: Diplazon laetatorius (assembly GCA_963662125.1). Taxonomy (NCBI): domain Eukaryota; kingdom Metazoa; phylum Arthropoda; class Insecta; order Hymenoptera; family Ichneumonidae; genus Diplazon; species Diplazon laetatorius. The sequence continues at coordinate 1,726,497 of OY759159.1, forward strand.
CAAAGTTTATAACGGCGTAAGTTGTGAGGTGAAGGGCTTCGAGCTGAGCAATCGCGACCGGATTGACCCGGGGGAAAACAGTTGAGTCGAACAGAGTGGAATACAGCGAGATGCAAGTCGCCCCCCCGAGCGCGGATGGTGAACCCAGAAGGACGACCAGTGGCTATAAGCGAGTAACTAGCGCTTACGGACCCAAAGTGAGTGGACAATCGTATTAACCGAGTTGAGGCTAACAAAACGCTGAGTCTCGTTTGATCCCCCACAGACTATACGTTCCAGTCCTCTTATCGGCTTAGTCGACTTTGCAATAAAATCAATTTTTTTCATTTTTCATACGTGACAGCAATAACGGATGAGATTTGGAAACGAAATCAAAAACAAGGTTTTGCGGTTGATGTTCGTGATTGGAATTGGAGTAGTATTTCCTCGAGCGATCAGATGTAAAATTTTTTCATCCCCGATTGGATCGCTACAATGCCTCACGAAGTTCTGATGATTGGTCCCACGGCATTCCGAAAAAATGTTATTCTAATTTAATTTTCCTTAAAAATCAAAATATCCGAATTTTTATTCGTTTCGACCGAATAATATGTAACGAAATTTGAAAACTCGAACGGTTGAAGGTCCGACAGGTCGATAAATCGAACTTAAATGTCCCGACAATAAATTTTTTCAACACGACAGGACTTCGAATGGAAATGTCTGCTGATCAATGTTCAGAAAATTATATATAGCTATACTGAACGTAGCAGTTCGTTAAGCTGCGTAAAGATTGCAGCTTCTGCAATCCTTACGCCACTATACCTATGTACATATACTTTTTCTACATTTTTATCCGTCGAGACATATTGCCATTCGGAACATTGCCCTGTCGGAGTCGTGAAATTTCGGGGGAAATTGTAATTTCGATACAATACATTTCGAATTTTTTTTTTTTCTTCGGAACTATGACTTTCGGAATTTTTAGCCTTCGGACCATTGAACATTCGGAACTTCGATCCGCACCCCACCCCCGCCGTGCTATATCGAGTGAAGTTGAGGAGCGAGGAACTGCACTGCAGTACCGAGGGATTTTTTACGAAACAGCAACAAATCGTCCAATCGATAAAAAGTAACGCAGAGGGACATTGGTGTAAGGTCGAGCTATCTTTGTCCCTTTTGCCCCCACCCCGCGCCCCGACTGTTTAACTCGGGGTGTGCACCCCGTGCGCCTCGTTAAATCGAGCGCCACCCAATGTATCCCAATGGTGCTCATCCGCGTCTGTACCCATTATGCGTTTTTTTTTTTTTTTTAGTTTTTTCGTTCTGTCTGTCCCGTTCTATCCAATATCGAAGTATCGAACTATCAATGTCGGGAATGTTCGAAGTTCGCATGTCGAGGGAAGCCACGATGACAGATCATGTATGTGAATATGTGTATATATATATATATATGTATGTGTGTATGCATATATCGACGTATATCTATCCCGCTACCGACCTCACGTCATATACCGATTTCACATTATTTCGATGGAATAATCTTCTGACCGCTGTCACGTCCCATCAAAATTTAACACGAATGAGCTTCCATAGCTGTACGTGCGCTGACGTTCCCTTCGGTCTGCCATTTCTAATATGAATTCGATAAGACCAGTCGGTCGAATGATCGTGTGGTGTCGACGAGTGGTTGGCAGGAATGTTATCGAACTCGCAGAATTTTCGGACGTACGCGCAATGGCCGGGTTGTTCGAGTAGGTATTTTTTTTCAACAAATACAGCTTTGGGGGCGGGGGAGGGGGGAGTGAAAAAAAAAATCACATTGATGGGTTCCTACATTCTAGCGGCTGAAACATTGAATTCGTGGAATGGATATTTTCGTCGGCTCGGTTCGAATCGAAATCAGGTCGATGATTTCGAAGCTCGAAAAGTAATGGAAAACTGAATCGAGACGTCCGTTCGATATTTCGTTTCGACCTTGCGCGTAACGAGGCAGTGCAAAGCCCGAATGATAGTTCAAATGATTGATTTCTGTCTCGTGGAGCTCGTTGGGAAATAATAAAGGGATTCGTTGTCAGTGCATCGAGGTTATAATGAATTTTTTTAATAAGATATTCGTGCGAGGACAATGTGTTACAGGGAGGTCAGGTTTCCGATGGTTTTTTGAAAAATCTTTTATTTCTCATAAAAACGAACGATTTGATCGCTTTTACCGAGATATTGAATAGCGTGGACTCGAATCTAACCGTCTTCGAAATAAATTCGTCAAGTAAATGAATTAAAGAAAATATTTCTTGCGTAAGAATGAGTCTTGGATTTTTATAACTCAAATAATAATGTGATGTGTGTGTGGGTGTGTGCAGTGCGTATGTGCGTGTATTCGTTTGTAAAAGTATGCAGGGCAAAATCGTGGAACAGAATATCAAATAATTTTTACGGTATTCATCATTGAATGATTCAGTATTTTTTAATAGAAATAGATACATATATATATTTTTTTTTTTTTAATTTACGCATTCATTAACCTTTTACAGCGAGATTTCGTGGAGCACTCGTATTTCACTCTGGTACGTGCTCTGTTTGGTGTTGACTGGGAGAGGGAGGCGAAGGAGCGAGAGCTTTTATGTCTCTCTAATTAAATGGGGCATGACGTTGGCAGGCCTTTTTTGCAATGTGCTCCCAAGAACCGAGTCGTCGAGATCTTCCGGAATTCTTTTCCTCGTACTCGGTTTTTTTCTTGCTCTTCCTTCTGTATCCTCGGGTCTTTGGCATTGCTGCGAGAACCATTCTTTTTTTTTTTTTTTTTTTTTTTGCTTATATACGGTGCACCACTTTTTTATATTCATTACCGGTCTTTTCTCTTATCCGCGTTACCGTCGCTAGCCCGGTACTTCGCTTCCTGAGAAGTAGCCTGTTTTTTCCTGATCAGGTGCTTTTCTCCAGCTGCTTGATATTTTTGCTCATTTTTTTTTTTTTTTTTTTTTTTCACGTAATTTTTTTCTAATTACCACTTTTGCCGTCGTTTTGCAACGACGAGCTTTCTTCAACGTTGCGCATCAACGGGCGCGACGCGAGCACAGATTAACGTTTTCTTGAGTACACGTTGGTCATCGCAGATCCATGCTTGGCTTTTTATAAATACACCATTTTTTTCACGATGCGTTAAGCTTTTTTCATGAACGACCCTAAAACGGTACAAATAGATAAATCGTCAACTGATCTTAATTGATCGTCAGCGAATCTTAATCAAACAGATTTTATATTGTATGTACTGCGTAGTTATAAAAAGTTCTCAAAAAAAGTCTATTTTTTTCATCCTTAGAGTGGCGTTACCCCTCAACATTTTTTTTTTTTTGGTATCCTCAATATCGAAATGTCAGATTATTATCGATGACATCCAGTTTGTTTTAATGAACCAATAGGTAATCATATTTCGAAAATGTGGGGAACATGAATTATGTCGACAGACGATGTACACGTCAGATTGGTTTCATAGCACTCGACCTCCGAATTGTCCAATGAAAATAATACGAATATTCATTACGACGAGCAAAAAAATTTGGAGTGTGGGAATCGGATGGGCTCGTTCGTTCGATTTTGACGGCAACTGACATGAATTAATTAGCATGAGCTTTTAAAAACGTCGAACTGAATTTCAGCCAACAACATACTCGATTGGGAAACAAGGAGTGACATGGACAGAGGACAGTTATCCCGAAACCGTTGATTTAATCGCCATTGTAAAATCGACGAGTCAAACAAAACATACGTTTCCAGCTTTTTTCCCATATAAATCACGTTCAGCAGCACTGTGATGCATCCTCCCACCGCTGGATTATCGTGTGAGGCGCCACCACACTCCTCGCCATTTATTCAGAACGAGCAAATTTCAGAAGGGTCAAAATTTCGAACGCCCAATGTTTTGAATGACAATGTTTCGAACGTGAAAAATTCCGAACGCTTACCAGTCACGCGGTTTCTCACATTGCCCGTCTTTCGAGCTTTCCTACGCGTGAACTATCAATGTTAGATATATGCTGTCAGAAACTTTTTTGTAGGAAATTAAATTCTCTACAACATTGTTTATGTGAACTTTTGGTCCATATGGCGTTGTTTAGGCAGCGTTTTGACGGGAACATAAAAATCTATCGATTTTTCATTGTTTTCATTTTTTTTAAACAAACGTTTTCTAAATTTTCTTCTCGAACTTTGTTCGTTCTGAATTTCGAGCCCCACCCCGATGTACAAGCACCCATATACTTAAGCCCTCAATGATTGACTCAACTTGACTCAATGATTGACTCAACGATTGAGTCAACGTGCTATCACCCGAAATATTTCAATGATACTTTTCGAAATGACTTCGCCTACGATGAAATCTCTCACATTTCCTCATCCGTTCGAGACGAGGCTGAGCTGAAAAGGGATCACGTTTACGAGAGGCCTCTGTGGACTGGTCGTTGCATTATTCGCTTTTTCGGAGACGATGAGAGAGTGTGTGCAATCTGTTTGCACCAGAAAGTACAAAGCTGTGTGTGTGTGTGTGTGTGTTGGTATTGTACTTGGATGTCGTAACTCCTCGTCAGGCTGATAAACGAAGATGACAGTGCCTGGGGTGTGCTGTTGGTCTCGGGATAGCCGCTTTTACCGGGGGCCCGGTGACTGTGTGGCAAGGCACATCTGTAAATTCGCACGTCTGCTCGTGACACAGCATAAAGAGCTCGGTGGTCGGACATCAGACACGATGAAACAGAGGCCTTGGCGAATGTCCAGAAGCAATGGTGTTAAGGGATCACGTTCAAAAGACGAATACAACGGCATACGCCCGACTCGAACCTCCGACCAGGCGAGAATCCTGCCTACGTGACTCGTACATTTCATAAAGCCCGATTCAACGTAGATTTCCTTTCTCTTCCTCTCCAATCCTATCGGGAATAAATATTCATACAAAACATTTTCGTGAAAATGTTGAAATTCGATCCGAAATTCAGAATTAACTTTGCTTTGCGTCGAAAAAAATTCGGCAACGTTCCTATTTATCAGTTAGAACACAATATCAACAGACTTGTTTTTCGCATCACCGTGAATCGCAGAAGATTTTGATTTTCGTTTTATATTTCGTAGTCGTCCACGTCAACGTCCATGCATTTGGGATTTCTGAAGTACCAGCTGCAGGATGCTTTGAGTAGAAACCACTCCCTGTGCGTTTCCACGATGCATGTACGTTTGTACCGGACCAATACACGTACACTCCGAAGGATGAAGAATACCCACCAATGCCCCCAACAGAGCATATACGCCAGAGGCTACGGTTCGGTATCTCTGACAGTCTGACATCTGCATGATAGGTACACACGTGGATTCAAAATCAGCTCCGTGCCCTTCTCACTGGGCGCGCAAAACCTCGACTGGTTGAACTCATCTACCATCGGACCCGTTCTCATGGACGTAGTCTGCTTGCTATGTCCTCTAACACGAAACTCTTCGACCGGAGATTCACGAAAATTTTGTCTCTCACCGTAAATGAGTAATTTCAGTAAATAAATACTAACCGACTTGACAATTTTTCGTTCTGCTTTCAACATTGTGAAATCACAAAGAGACACAAATTTATTTGAAAAAAAAAAAAAAAAAAAAACATTTGTACCTGTTAACAAAATTTTATATTAATAGGATTCCGAAAAAAATTGGTAATTTCTCGTTAAGAATGATTGTCATGAGAGTGTAAGCAGCTTGATTGTTGACTTTTTATTGTCAATATTGCGAATCGAATTGTTTATTCCGAGTAAAAATTTTCAATCTCATTCCCGTGCGTACTATACTTATTGTGAATGATCAGTTGTGTCACTAATTGCCGAAAAATTGACTGAACAACTTTATTTCAGACGCACACGAGAATCAAGTTTTCCGTCTCTATTTTGATATTTATTTTTTTCGTACATCAAGTCGAGCAAGAATGTCGCCAGACTATCAAGATTATAAAAGAAGAAAAAAGTAATATCTATATTTTTAACGGTCACGAACTTTGGATCTCACATAAATTTCCCAAAGGACCATATCTTGAAATTCTCAATAATATGCGAGAAGATACGAACCGCAAAGTCGCAGAACCGAAAAAGGACATGAATGTTCAGCAAAGCTGATCGGGCAAACATTTCGTCGACCGGACTGAAATCCATTGGCGAGTAAGTAAATCTACGTTACGGTTTACTCGAGACTCGTGCATTCGCAAGTTCAAAGGTCACTCACTCGCAAGTTCCCGAGTTGAATCCGCAACGAGTCTCTCGTTTCGCGCCGATGTTCGATAGACGCGCCAAGCTACAGGACATGAGATTCCGAAACACGAAGGCACACCGTTCCATCCGTTCGCGCGTTCTGGCTCTCGGAGTTATTTAATTTTCCATCCGAAACTGGCTTGGCACCGGCCATGCCAGCCGATTTGGTCCAATCGCCCGGGTTTTCCTCCATCCTCCTTCCTTTCCCGATCCTTCAACGTTCTTCTCAACATTTCACCGTCAGCTCACCATCGCGAACCATGGAATTCAAAATCGCGTTTGTAATATATTATTCCAAGAGCGCCACGATATTAACATTACGTCCGACTCGGTGAGCGTTTTGCAAATTTTATTTCAATAAAGTTTCGAAAAAAAAAAAAAATTCCTATCACGATACACCGTGAAACATAATTTCACGAAAGCAGCCATGTCGCGTTATTTGCAATATAATTTTTTTTTTTTTGCAAACTCCGTTGAAAAATTGTCGTTTTGAAAGACTGCTGCTGGAGATTACGACGAACGAGATATACGCGTTTAACTGCGAATCAAAGTGACTTTTTATGAATTTTTTTTCCCATTCGGGGATGTCGACGTTTTCTCTTTGTCTTTCGTCATTCGCACTGAGCATATTTGAAAGAGCCCCATTGAGATGAGGCCGTGGCGCGAAAGGGGTGTCGTTTAGCTTGATAAAAAAAAAGGAATAATGAAGAAAGAGGGTGCATGGATCTGGGGCGTTTGAAACCCCACCCAACTTCTTGGGCTGTCATTACTGTCCGTTTAATACGGTTTTAATGAAGATACTAACGACTTTAATAAACGCGTCATTAATAACTGGGTCCCTGTAAAAGGACACCGAGGCAATTTCGTCTAACAAGACTGTGAGCCATAGTTTAATACATAATGCATGAAAACGCGGATATATAGTTGTGTCATCCTTTTTTTTTTTTTTTTCACTTTGGCTGGCTTGCCGACGGTGCGAAGAGACTGCTCTCTTGGCTCTGGCGTTGACGGAAACTGGATGGGCGAACTTGCACGAGCATACTTCTTTATCCAACTGTTTTATCACTTATTCTCTCTCGCCGAGCGAACTAATCGATTTTCATCCGGCTGGTTGAAATTTTTTTTTTTTTTTTCTAAATGGAATTACAAATTTGACGCACCATTGAATGTCATGGATGACAGATTAGCGATTAAAATTTGTGGAAGAATGTTGTCGATCGACTGTGTAAATTATGTGAATAATTTTTCAATTTTTCGTGTATGAATTTTTGATTTTCAGAGAACATTTTAATTTGCTTGAGAAAAAAATTCTCTCGGTCGTCGAGATAATTTCATTTTGCGAGGATTTCGTTGACTTTGTTTGCACTCCTGCAACGTGGAGACGACGTTTCATTTTTGGATTACGAATTGAAAATGACCAACCAGCATTTCAGGCGGAGAATCGTTGGATAGAACGAAAACACCTTCGCTAATGGTTTTCGACTTATTTTTAATTTTAGATTATGTCTGCGAATTAGCACATCAGCTCAACGACTAAACATTGATTATTTAGTTCTACATAGTGCACCACTTTCCTACATTTCGTAAATGAAAAAAATATATATGAACACTATTTATCAAGATAGTTTTTTTTACATTACTATATCCAACGTCCATGGCATTTATGTATCATCCTACATTGGGCCCATAACTCAAATAGAAAAAAATGGCGCACTTTTTCTGAAAAAAGTCATTTTTACGACTTGTGATTTTTTTTTTTTTTACTGAACAACATTTTCAACATTTTATGTATGTTGAAAATGTTTCGTATGCTCACACCCCAGTCGATCGGGTAAGGCCAATGAAAAGCAGTTCATCAGTCGAGGATTAATTTTCTTCAATATTCGTGTAGCATCCTTTTCCGTCAGATTTCGAAATCTCATCAAGCTCTTAATGTCCATGATGCGAAATTGCTTGCACTCGAATATATAACCAGCGATGTCCGTTGTATATCGGATTGCGGATTATGGCGAATCTGTGTCATCGCCGTGAAATCTCCGGAGCGCGGGTTCCACACTCGCTCGATGATTCCCGATGCGCGCATATGAATTAATCATCGTGCCCTCAGCAAAACGGGATTCAACTGTGAACTACCGTGCGTTACGCTCAAGTGGAACGTGTGCTGGTTACGCCTCTGTTACCCGCTGATTCGCTTTGTATCTGCCAGATCCATATTTCTCCATGTTGATTCGATCCGGACCGATGAAAGTTCAAACCCTCGTCGTTCCAGTTGCCAGCCGAAACGTATAACCGTCGATTCTCGGTAACTCTTCGTGCATCCTCGCTTATGAAAATCAAGAAACTCGTCGGATCACCGCGAAAAGCACATTGGTACGCTCGACTTGTGGGCTTGTATCGAAAAAAAAAAGAAAAAAGAAAAGAAAAGAAATGCGTCATTTGGCAAAAAATTGATATGTAGAAAAAATCCTAGCTACTTTCATAGCTGTTGTTATATATAATAGAGAAAAATCAATTGTGATAAGCCAATGCGGCTTATCACAATTGAAAAATTGAACGAGCTGTTTGTACGACCGTGGACCCTGGAAAAACGGAGACGTCATCGCAAAAACGCTGCACAGCCGCCATTTTGCAATAGAATCGCTTCAATAAAATTATTGTATACAGTCACTGATATGTACAATAAACACCCAAAAAAGCCTATTCTTCCGGCCTCCAGAGTGGCCTGACCCTTCAAGCTTTCGGCTCAGCTTTTGCAAAATTTGAAAAAAATATATATATATATTTTCGTACGTAAAAACATAAATATATGTAACATACAATTTCCATATGCTATCTACGCAGATTACGTATAGTCTTTATATAAAAAAAAAGAACATGTGCCTACTTCTATAATATATAATCTGTCAATGGTTTGTGTCTTTGCTTTTCCACTTGGCTCGGCAAAGTATTACATCTGACATTCAACGTGATCATCCGTACCTACCATAAAAGTATACACACTATGTAAAACTATTTTTCCACTGTACCACTGTTCGAAGATGAAAAAATCTTTTATGCGTACATCTGGAACAGACCTTATTTCCATGGGGAATCCGGACGGCCAAAGTGACGAGTTATTGACAAAAGTTCAACATCGCGTAGTTTGCGTGACATTGCGATGTGCCATTAGGATTGTTCGCTGGATACAACGAAAATTTGCGAGACACCGGGGATCGGGAAAAGTGTATTCTCGTTGGCCCGACAGGTTGCAAAATGGCCGGATGAACGATCTTCCGAGGTAAAAGGATCTCCTCCACTATCGCCGATGTTGCTCCTCGCGTGATATCATTCTCACTCACTCGTTCCGTCTCTCTTCGTCTCCACGCCCTTCATCCCTCTCTCTCTCTCTCGCTCTCTCTCTCTCTCCGTCGTTCAGGTGTGACTGCTCTTTCGAGACAGGCGTTCATGAGCGTACGCAGGTCCCTCATTGAAACCTCCATCAATCTTACTACTTGTCGAATCGATTCCGCTGCAAATCTCGGTCCTCTTGGGTTTTGAATTTCGTCTTCGAAAATCCCGGCTTCTTCGTCTCTCTTACTCTCTCCCTCGACTGCTCTCTCCGCGATTCCACCGAGTTTCCCCCCCCCCTCCCATTATTCAGTCAATAAATACGATAGCCAAACGGCTGAGCATGGCCACGATCGATTGCCACAGCCACCCGCGACGTCTCCACGTAAACTCACCGTCGTCGTAGTCGTAACGTTTAACCTCGACGTCGAAGCAAATAGTGTGTCGAATCCATCAGGAATTCGGCATTTCAGTAGACGTCGAGCGTCATCGGTCTTACCCAAAATCCTTGAATTCGATTATAAATCCTATACACACAATTCCCCGGGGTGCGACTGATGGAAGAAAAAACAACAACAATAATAATAATAATGATAATAATAATAATAATAATAATAATAAAACCAAAACCACCGAGTCCAACGGTGAAAATGGGAATGAAGGCTCTCGTCGCGTTTTTTTCCTTCCCAGTTTTGATAAATCACCAGAAAGTGTTCTCATCGCGGTGTACCATATAAGCCGTTTTGTTTTATTATTTTTTGAACATCTCTCAACTTTACACCGGAAAACCGAGTGCCCCCCGTGTACGCGAGCTGTACGGGCGTAGCTGAACGGAGCAACTCCCGGTTCGGGGATACCGAACGCGGGCTAAACTTTTGCCATAAATTCGTCGCGGTTTTTTAATCATGGTACGACGCAATCCCGTGCGCGACGTACTACCTACGGGAACGCCAAGTGCGCGGGAGTATCGTTTCAAGCGCTTCGTTGCGACCTAGCTCAGATCTTCCACGATTTTCGGATTGGGTCATCAACTTTCTTCTACTCCCTCTCTCTCTCTCTCTATCTCTCTCTCTCTCTCTCTCTCTCTCTCTCTCTCCCTCTCTCTCTCAGCCCTCCTCCTCACTCTATCTCCATTTTTTTATCTGTTTCCGTCCAATTCATTTACTTCGCATGTCATTACTTCCTGTTTTCTATCTTAGCTTTCCATTCAACGACATATCAAACCGTCTTCAATGGGTTTTTCGATTCCACGAGCTCTGCTTGGCTCAAATTTTTTTACACTAAATGCGTTTGCTTCGTGGAATCTACATCTGGATTGTGACAATCGAATCGAAATAAACTGTTCTCTCATATTCAATGAACGGGAATACTGATTGCACATTTTTTCTTCTTCGTATTTGACGCTTTGGATCCAATGTTCGCAGACCCGTGTTTCTCGCTTTTTTTGTTTCATTTTTTCTTGGATCGAGCAGTCCCACGTTGACGTTGATATTCGCCGAGGGTGGAATTCCACGAGAACAGGGTCAATAGTGTCTTCACATTTTCCAAATTCGGTTAACACGGTTAGGATGGCATTGCCACCCGGTTATCTCGTGACTCGCACCTGGCACAATAACATCTTCGTTCTTCTTCCCTATTGTGATAATCGAAAGAATGACTCTAGTCGTTCAAGCCCCCCCCCCCCGAGCACGTGATAATCCTGACTGCGCTGTCTCACGAATTTCGTGTTTTCAACCCATGTTTTCGGGTTCATGGGGGGTTTTTTTTTGTTCCTTCTCTCTCACGCTGAGTGGTCCCTCGTTGCCGACCGCTCGTTTCTCGTCCCATTTCCCCCTTATTTCCCGAACGTATCGCGCTACACGAGAGACGAGACTGCCGGGACGACACTAGCGAGACATCGGGGACCCTCGTCCTCCGAGTTCTCAATTAATCACGACTGAAATCTGGTGAACTGCAGCTTGCTGAATTTTCTACAAACTGCATCAACGAATTCCAATTAATTGACCGAGACAAATGGATATAACAGTATTTGGATAAAAAATTGATACGAACATTAAAAAAAAAAAAAAACATGAATAGGACAACTTACGAGTTCGGTTGGAAGCATGTTTTGTAACACCAATATACTCGGGTACGTTTTTTCAAACCTACCCGAATTTATATGTTGCAACTCCAACGAACGAACTTCCCTCACATGTGTTTAGGGAAGATCGGGGTCAGTTGTCACATTTTTTGTAAGAATCTAAATATCTTGCGATCCACGCAGTACATTCACTAGCTTCCTGCGGCACCTTGTTTCATTGGTTATCAGACTTTCATCGTGAATTTGTTGAAGTTACGTTTTACCTCGCCCCGGGGTCAAAAGTAAAAGTGCTAGGGCAAATTGTAGGACACTTTGTCATAAAGAGATCTTAATCGAAAAGTTTGTACGATAATCAGTGATCAGGTCACGAAAAAACATCCTATAGTTTCTGACAATATGTTGATACATAGCTAAATCCACTTACTCGTATTTTTCTTCGCAAAGAAGATGAAAAAAAAAAATGTCGGTGGATCGGTGTTACCGATGTTTCGTGCCAATCTTACAGTTCAACAACGTCGAAAATGATAATTCTGTCGTAAAATACTGTGATACGTTATTCTTTAGAAATGTTACACCGCGTTTATATGCCAATGTTCGAACTTGATCGATGCATTTCACTTACTTATCTTGAGAGATATCGCACTGTTACAACCTACTCCTGTTACTTGTGGCCCCGGCCTCCCCTACTCGACTACCACTCGTGTCGTGTAAGACCGAGAAAAAAAAAAAGCAAATCTTTTCAGCTCGTAAATCGTTAACGATGCAAAATTCCATCCGTGCTTGTTCGTGCATCGACTTGGCAAATGCCATGGAATACGTGCAATTTTCATTCCTTCTCGTCGTATTGCACATAGACCGTCGCCACATTTTTTTTTCGACCTGAAAAATCAATGCCATTCCAAAATTTTTATGCTGCTGTATATCAGCTTGTACAATGGATAAAAATGTGCGGTGGTTTGCGGACGAAGTGTATGTTTTTCCGTTGATTCAGATTGCGCTAATATAAATGGGTAAAAATATTTTCTCTTCTCGGGGAATTATTTTTGTGTGTATGAAATGTAAAATCCGTTTTATTTTCACCGCTTCGATGAAAAAAAAAAATGAAATGGCAACTCGAAGCGCGGAAAATAACGTATTTTGTGAAAATTTCGTTGCAACACTGACAAACTCAAGCGCCGGAACACGTCGTGTTTGTTTGAACGGACGGGTCGGACGATCACGGATCTCGAAATGCTCTTTTAAAAATATTTCGTTATGTTTATCAAAGGGCTGATGCGTGGTTTTTACAGCGAATAACCGCCAACAATGGAATTGGTATGCACATGCATTGTGGTTCTGAATTTTTGTTGACGGATGGTAAGTAATTGGTCAAATTAATGAGTTTTCGAATGCGTAAAAACGAGGGCATGGAAAAATACGTCGATAAAAATACATGTATTCGATTTTGAAACTCCTGGTGAAGCTTGCGATTTCACACATCACGTTTGAATCGAGCAACAAGTTCTCGTTAATACTGAAGCTGAAATTATGTATCTTATGTAATTATATATCGTGATATTTTTACTTAAAAATGATATGAAAAGCATCTTCACACGAATGCACTAAACGTTAAAAAAAAAAAAAAAAAAAAAAAAAAAAAACAAAAAAAGCTCACACTAGATACGCCCCCGTAAAATGGGTCGAAGTGACACTAACCTGCAATAAGAAATAAAACGATTGTGAATCCAAAGAAAATAATACCGTAAAAAGATTAGGAAAAGGATATACCGATAAAATCCCGAGAGCTCGTGAACTCGGACGAGTGGAGTTGTGTTCGGCTCTCAATCTTCTTTTCCCGCCCATCGAACAAATCGAAAACGTTCTCGGACATTCCGCTTCTCCCAGCTTCGAGGATCGTCGAATACGGACGTAGCGAATGCTCCACTTGCCGGTCAGCGTGTGACTCTAAAACTCGAACGACGACTCAATAATGCACATGCTCCGACTCCTCCCAATGGTTCACGTTGCAAAGCTTCCAGACTTTTTGACCCATCGACCACTCACTTTTACAGTATCTCGCAATCTCGAACGCACCTGCTGCTTACCAGCGCCACTGACCAACAATCGAAGATTGACCAGGCTGTCAAATGTTATCCTCGAAACATTATTCGTTTAATCAGATTCACATCTACTCATTTGGTTCTCATTTACTTGAAATAATTGCAGAATATATGCTGTAAGAATCAGATTAGGATCCAACCATCAAACATTTTGTTAACGTTGAATCAGGTATTAAAATATTTCAGACGATTTCGAGAGCGTTAGATGGCGATGTGAGTTATTATTGTTTCCACTTGACGTCTCATGATTATCATGTTTATCATTGGACATGATTGGAGCAGGCTGGGTAAACTCACTCAGAACGAGAGGGAATAATAAAAATCTGTTAAAAATTAATTGCAGCCATTTTCCGCACTTTTCAGCTTGATTTCAAGCACAAATCTACAATCCACTCGAAGGCTTTTCCAAAGAAAACTAAACAAAGTGCAATAAGGCATCCCAAATGCCTGTCAGACACCCCGGAGTTATAATACTCAACATTGTGCAAACAAACACGAACACATGATAAAACCGTTGTATGAGATACGCCGTATAAAACGTATATACGTACCTTGTGCTCGAGCAAGTTGAAGTGCTTCTGTGTTCGTGAAACATCTTTTCGACGTGTGACACCGGCATGGCAAGCAACGTTGTTTGCAGCAACGCGTGCAGCAGAGCACGGATACCATAATCGTAGAACCGGGGTTAGAGGGCTGCCGCGCATACGTGTGCATATATATATATGAGCTATCTTTATTTTCCCGTGGACGACCAGCAGACTGGAAAAACAGACCATAACGGCCGGATAAAGGAAACGCCTGCTGCGTTTGCTCATTCTGATTTGTCGCGTGCGCAACCACTCGTCTTCCCCATTCTCTATCTTTCTATCCCGACCTATATATGCTACTCGTCGCCATTCGAATTATATATGACACAGTTGCGAGTGCGTTTTACGTTGTACACGAACCGTATACCTGTTATCCTCGCCGTCCTTTGGATATCCTACGGGTACGGCTTTGGCCCACGGTCGTTCTTTCGACTCGTTTTTCATTTTTAAACCCTTCTTCGGCTATACATATTCCGGTTATCGTCCTACCATTCGTTGCCTTCGTGGAAACTCCAACGATTAACGACATGTATCGTCAAACGGTAATATAAATTCACTAAGTCTTGTGTCACTAGCTTTGAAGCTTGATCACAATATTTTTCACACGCTCATCTGTTTTTCACGTTCGATCATATTGAAGACACATTGAAGAGAATGCACCGGATATGTTACGAAATAAAAGTATAAGCAAGGTTTTGTCGTTTCGTTGTGCATAGTCGTTCGATAGACGAACAAGAACATCAATATACCAATGATTCGGTCGCGATGATGATTCATTACAAGCTGACGGAAAACTAGAAGAAAATTCACACAAGAATATTCATTGAATATTAAGATAGAAGAAATTCGAAGTAGTTTGAGTAAGATTAATGCAACGTCAAAATTTGCTCAGCACATGCGTCTAGGCTCGTAACCGTTTTCCAATGTTAAGTATTTACTCCATTTCGATTCTAGCTCGTCGGTGTGGATATATAATGTGCTAACAAAATGAGATGGAAGTCGAGAAATCACTTCTCGAAAGCAAGTTCAAATAACTCCGGCGAAATCTCATATTCCAATCTCATATTCTCATATTCCATGAAAACGTATTTGCTTTGATTAAAGCCATTTAAAAATGTGTTTTTCAATCTCGGGAAAATGTAATTACCTGAAAGCCCCGGAAGCCACGGTGGTGGTCTGCTTGAAAATCTCTCGTTCTGGACGAATTAAATATATATGTAAATATATAGTATATACATTCATATATTTAACTTGCAATAACGGTTCGCAGATATCTATTACCAATTAATCCGTTCCTGTAAAAATTTTAGATGAAACTCCCGCAACTCCGAATGATCCTATCCAACGAGATGGAGTGATAAATTCGAGAAAAAGTCCGAGAATGATTTCCGAATTCGATAGGTCCGTATGCGAAAAATGGATCCGTAGGATTAAAGGGGTGTTACACTTTCCAAGTAATGCGATATCGTGTACATTCTCTGCACTTCGTTGGAAGCAGAACCAGGTGGAGTATTGTGTTTTGTATTTGTTGAATTTTTTCCGGAGTGATATTGAGAATATCTCGTGTGTGAAATGAATTACGAGCGGGAATCAACGAAAAATACGTGAAACAAGATATTTTCGTACTATGAATGTGGTTTTCCGAAGCACCCTTAAATTTCTTTTGAAACCATGAAAATTACGGAAATGGCGGTGTAAATTCGACAAAAAAAACAAAAAACGGATGACATTTTTTGACATTTGGTGTAAAAAAAAAAAAAAAAACAAGGTAATATCTTCAACCGTTCTTGAGTTATCGTGATTACCATTTCGTCCATCATCTACCATTTCACACCATCATCTACCATTTTGTCTTCGTTGTGGTATATACGCAACGTCCCATGAATATTCGTCACAAGGTATTGCACGAATAATGAAGATTAAATAATTCTCAGAATCAGCTGCTTTCATCCATCCGCTCGCACTCACCAAAGGTCTTCCGGTTCGGAAATGGCTCTCTAGCGAGCAACCGGAACCAACGTGTCTGCGACTCCACCGGGCTCACCTTCGAAACGTTCGACGTAGCGAGCTCCCGTACTTTCCGGGATTCCACACTGGTGCACAGGTTGCGCTGACCACAGAGAGAGAGAGAGAGAGGAATGTGTTTCCGCACGAATTGCCGTACAATTGGTTCGAGTTTTCACCATTCCCCCTCAACCCTTTCCGGTCGATGAAAAAACGCTGACTCTCGAGCATTTAGTGCTACATTCAGCCTGCATCGAGCGTTGCCAAAGCGAAAAGTCTCGGCGTGCTATACAGAACCGGTCTAGCTAATGAAATTTGAGCTTCGCTAATCGTTTCGCGTGGCCAGGAAACATCGGAACGCATGTTCAGTGTGGTACCGGAATTTCACATGACCGTAGAATTATTTTTATGTACATCGGAAAAAAATTTGTTATCACGCTTACGTAGTAGTGTACATTGTCATTGAATTGTCACACAGCCTGCAAGCGACAAATTCGTTAAAAGGTCGAAGTGCGCGAATCACAATGCGATGCTAATAGGATACAATAATACTCGTGATACGCAGTTACCTGTGACATTCGTCCACGCAGCCTTAATCTCGAAATAATAATAACGAATCGACATTGTGCAAAAGCGGCTACCATCGTGAATTTAATCAAGGCACAGCCAACGGAGAATCTATTTACGGTGGCAGGACGAATTTCATTAATTGCTCGGTATAATAACGCGACGGGCGGGCGGACGGTGGACGGGATCGAAGCGGCGACTGCTCCGGTAGATGGTTGGTCGATGAGCGCACTGGTAGCAACGAAGCGCACAGAGACATTTCGTTGAGATTTCGAGACCTCACTCCGTGCACATAGTCGTTGTCGTGTGGAGCTTCGTCGTGCCTGGAATAATGAAACGGTCCACGGACAGCCAATTAGTCGTCGGGGACTAATGACGGACACAATTCATTTCCACCTCAGCGAAGGAAGTGCTCCCGGGCTCTTGGGCTCCGGCACCGGCGAGCCCCGCACGCCCCTTGCGACAATGAAGAAACTCGTCGTACTACTCTATATATATCCGCGTGAACGCAACTACCAGGGTGAGGACCAAGACTACGAGAGCTTCGAGAAGTGGCTAAAACGACGTCCTTCGCGAGACTGCGGCCACCACAGGCTCACTCTCTCACTCTCTCTCTCTCTCTCTCACTCATTCTAAGTTTCTTCGCCTATTACAGTAGTTCGAATTCTACTAATTCGCAGGAAGTGGATTTAACCGTTACGTCACTGAGTCAAAATAAAGAGTACAGAGTGATAAAAAAGAGGAGGACAGGGAGAGAGAGAGAGAAAAAGAGACCTAACTCAGATATAGTGGGTCACCAAGTTCCTTAAGCTAAACTTATTGTTAGTGCCTGGTGTGCTGGCCCGCAGGAAGTTTCGCCTGGTATGAGGTGAAGGAGTACAGCTAGGCGGAGGAGGGTAATGGCGGGGCGTACGGAAAAGGAAACGAGAGTGCGGGTAGTCGCGTAGGAGCAACGAGAGGAATTAAAGTTTGTCTAATTACGGTGAGTGACTCGATCGTAGTTCATTCGTGCCCTGCGCTCTCATGATTTTCGTTTTGCGTGCTTGACGGTACCAACTT
This sequence comes from Diplazon laetatorius, assembly GCA_963662125.1. Lineage (NCBI taxonomy): Eukaryota > Metazoa > Arthropoda > Insecta > Hymenoptera > Ichneumonidae > Diplazon > Diplazon laetatorius. The sequence continues at coordinate 1,744,477 of OY759159.1, forward strand.
GTGAAGCTAATCGGTTGTCTAACCAGACTCCGCCATGGAAAAATGGTCTCTTAGATGTTGCCAACTACAACGTTATTTCAGAATCAGCATTTGAGGGACGACAATCGGAATTAAAGATTTTTCGGTAGCGTACAGATAATAAAGATGTTGGCTAAATCGACATCGTTGCGGAACGTTGAATGTTTGAGTAAAAAAATCGGCAAAGTTGAGGGTGATGAGAAAATTGATAATTTTAAGGTCGTGAAATTAATGTACAATATTTCAATTAAAACCGTTCAATATGTAATTATTAATCACTGATTCGTATTCGTGGGTGTGATCGGACAGGAAACCTTCTAGGAAAACTGAATAACGTTTGTAATTGGATTCGATATCGATCCGTCATAATCGGACTCTGTGATTTATCTGGATCTCACTATCAGAATTGTTTTTCCAGATAGGGCTGCTTCCGTGCAGTTGACATATCCGATTTGACACTAGCTACCGGGTCTCATCACGAATTCCCGCCTTAGAATGCAGATTCTCCGAAAAAATGATACCCTTGGCGGGATAAATAATAACTATCTAAAAAATCATTCAAAAATATTGAACCGACGGGTTTTCCACTCATATTCCAACACATGCTGCTGATTGTGGCTCTATATACGTTGGAGTACATAAAAAATTGCGACCCTCGAAATTCTTGATGAAACTTCCCATTTGAGACCTGACGAACAATTAAAAATTTGAGTACCTGTCACCGGCACGTTGCGGCGCTGAATTTTCGAACAATACACGCCGCCATTGTTACTAACACGAGGGAATGAACTATGTAAACCGAAATGATTCCATAGAAAAGCCAATTAGCGTTTCCAGTAGTCGACGTCAGTCCAATGTCTCGGAGTAATCGGTATACATACAATTCGGTATAGCATTGATGGAGTCGATGTTCGCCAATGCGATATCAATTATATCGGAACGAATACATGTATAACAGAGAATTCAAGGGGTTCATAGCTCGGTGAAATCCAATGTGAATGAGGATTAGGCACAGCGTGAACCCGCTGACAAGATCCCCGATAATAGGATGAAAGGGAACCAAGGGAATGCATTAAGCTCAATTACCTCGGTGACGCGGGGATCCTCCCCGATCTCTCTCGCGTTCTGCTGATGGGCCGATATATCACGTATCTCGGATAGTTTGAATCATTCACGTTCAAAATGGAAACCTTAACTGCCCTCGCTCGCTGCCGGACGTTAAAGTGCAATGACAGAAGGTGTCATAAATTCTTTCCGGCGTGGGTCGTAACAAACTGTTAAACACCGGTCTAATTTTATTTTTGAACAGGCCGAAAACGTATAACGCTCATAATCTTAGGATATTTCAACTCGTTTCGCGATGCTTGTAACCATCCGTAAAATTGTCGTTCCCAGGGGACTAGTTATTTCACAAGAAGCCATAGCCGATGATACTCCAAACGGATCGGCTTACTTGGATGTCGCCGGTATTTATCATCAACAGACCGAACGGAAAGCAAAAGCTGCTCGGGCTCTTTAACTCCGCGCACTCAGTCGATAACGATTTTGTCATCGACACGGATACGTCATGGTATTCTCCGTACGTTCAACTTTGTCATTCCTGATCTTCTATCTCCCCGTGCCACGTTATATCGCTCTACGATTGGCTGAAAGAGCGGAGCACGGGGAGAAAAGAAATACGAAGGTTGACACTGGGAGGGGTAGTCCCAGTTTGGTCTTGGAGCATAGTCTTATCGAGCGCTTTTGACGGAGGTCGTAGTCGTCTTTTCGAAATCATCTCTAAAAATCGCTCGGAGCCACGAAACCGCGCCCTGGCACTTTGACCCTCGCTTTTCTTATCTACCCTCTCGGCATATACTTTTTCTTTCTCTCCGGGCAGTTCAGTTCTTTCTACCTTCTGAACTATATGTTCGCGGACCTCGAACCACGTTCTTTTTTCTCTTCCTCCACGTCGCTAATATAATCATTTCGTACCATCCGTTTTATCAGACCCATGAACGTCTCAGTTCGATCGTGCTTCAAACACGCCAGTTTATCAAGTGCAGAGGTGGTACCTTAATTCGAGAGTTCATGAACAGTTGAAAATCGAGTGCAGGGCTAAATTATGAGCTTACTTAAATCTGAATAAGTCATAAAATTCGTTAGTTAGTTCTTATTTCTGATAATTGAACTCACGAAGCGTTTTGTTTGAATTATTTTAAGTTTCTGTAATAATCATTCAAGTGACAAGCGAAGTATTTCTGCGCCGTTACATGCGATATTTAGAAATCACGTCACGGAGCTAGAGGGATTCGGATCGTGACCTCTCAGTATTCACACCCAAGGAGTTGTTGAAAGGATAAGGGATGGGTATCGATGAGAGATCGTTTGGAGAATCAGTCCATATACCTGAATGTATCCATATGTGTAAATCTACCAGGCAAAGCGCCGTCGGGATAGTCATGTGGCCTAATTACACGCTGAACCGTACAACAGGACGTACTCTATCTCTCTCTCAGAATATACTCGAAGCTGGGTCACCCGGGTGGCCCGAAGATCCGAACTCACAGTTTGCTGCAGTTAAATTCCTTCCTTTCCGCGCACACCTCAATCATCGCCGTATCTCCCGGCCTCTCCAGTTTCTATCGCAGTTCACTTCTCATCCCCATCTATAGGTTTACGATCCCGTTCATCAATTCCCGGAGATTATTTCCTGACTCGTATCGCAGTTGCATACATCCATTGTCTAAATCGAACGCTTTTCGAATCATCACTGTAATGAGAGAGCACGTTGATGGCCGTACCCATGGAAGAATCACTGGGACTCAAAACAGTATTTGGCTACCGATGATCAACCGGGAGCAGTTAACGAGTCCCGAGCTGATACTGGGTAACTATCGAATGCTGTGGCCATTTAATGACGTACGTTTATAGTCGCCTTTATAGTCCTCGTACTAGGCCATATATGACGGTATATTCTTGAAAAATTTTCGTAAACGTCGAGTTATGACCACCGATAATGCACTATTTCTGGCACGTATCGATTTTTTCGGAATAATGGAATTTATACCACTATTTCTGTTGTGGGTCATCAAGTCCACTCAGAAATTAACATTGACAGTGCTTCGTGCCAATAATAGGCCAAATTCATAAAGGCGATCCGCCCAGCTATGCCAATATTGTTTGAGCTAATAATATGTCCATTAATGGACACAACAACTGGCGGTGCTGGACCCAAGTCATCATCCCCGTGACTCGACCAACGATGGTTGCCGTAGTATGGCGATACTGGAGAGTCGGGTGCCATTAAAGGCCTGATTTCTGGCCCGTTGTATACTCCTATAGGGGTAGGCTGTGCGATTTTCCTTCTGCACCTACTGGAAATTCGCCGCATCCTCTCCCCCCCCCCTCTGCCTCGGGCCTTATCTTCGTGACAGAGTTTTCTCAAAGTCACGGAGCTGGAATTACCGCATAGCTCATAATTCACGGTCTCATGCCGGGCTTTATAAACTAGCTCGGACTTCCGAGCATGCGAATCTGGCAACCGTGTCCCAAGGATGACGATAAATCAAGCCAATGAGCGACGTTGAAAGAGCATCCACGATTTTTTTTTCTTCGTTATCGCCGCACGGACTCGGTCGTACATCAGGAAGACGGAGAAAATTACCGCGAAGCGGTAATTACACCCGCGTTAAAGAAATCGTAGTGGAATAGTGCTACTCGCGAACACGCGCGTGGTCGTTCTCGCGGGTAATGACTCTCTTTTTCTGCGGTCGTTCCTTTCTCTTTGGTCTTTGAAGATAAAGTGTGATGTAAAGGCCGGAAGCAGAAGTGCGGTACGATTACGGAGAAGGACGAACGATGAAGATAGCCAGGTAGACACGGATGTCGTTCCGTCCATTTGGATAAAACCGCACGTGCACTAATACCGCAGGTAGTACGATTACCGCGATTACGAGCAGTGAACCGGGGTTAGTTGGAAATAAATGAAATGATTTTTGAAATATTCACAAGATTTCGGCTAGCTATACGAACAATTCGGCTGATTAGTGTCCTGACGAATTCTCGATAGATAGTTTTCTGGATTTTATCCAGTTTCATCCGTGACGGTGAGAAAAATTGTTGAAAATGTTACCGCATATTCAAAACTCGTCGAGTCGAAGCTGTTCAATATCTACAAGCGTGCTTTCGCTAACGTCACTGCAAAATTCGGTTATGAAAGCTGGTATTTATACATTGATGAATGTTCGCACATCTGAATTCAGATCTGATCTAATAAAATTCAAATATAATTGTCGGTAGCTGATAAATCAACGTTCGTAGCCCATGCAATGCGGTCAGAGTTTTTAACGCTGAATATAGCCGCGGAATGTCAGCAGCTTGATGCAAATAGCCCCGGACTCTCCTAATACCGTCTGCGCTATCGGCAAAACGAAAACTACCGGAAGCAGTGGAAGTGGGCTGAGCGAAAGAATGAGGGAGGCGAACGGCGGTAGTGAAGCTGTTATTTCGCAGCTGGCTGACACCGGCCTCACAGATTCTCGATAATTATTGATCAGCGTAATGCCCCGAAAGAAAAAAAAGCTCTACAATTCAATCCTTCAAGCCATTTATCGATTTCTCTCTTTTCTGGCTGGGAAATTGATAAAAAAATGTTGCTTTCGGTCAGATAAACATATAGATATGTGACACAAAAATATATTAGCTCACGCTATAGAATCCTGAACGTTGAGAAGTGATAAAACTTGTAATAAAACTCTAGTAATATTTATTGAAATCATATGTTCATAACGATCGAACACCATTGTCAAGCACCAGTTTCTCGCGATTACGCTGCGAGACATGCGTGTCGACATTGTTTTGCCACACGTGTGTGAGCATCTCGTTTTAAAAAATCGTTATGTATTTTTTTGTTGTGCCTCGGTGTTGTGCCGACTCCGTGGTAGCAGCGTATGCAAATAAATGGGGGAAAACGCTGTGTCTGCAGTGGTACGTTATTAATGGCTTGCGACGTGCGCCAAGCCGCCGGGTAACGCAGGTACCTAACTCACCCGACATTGGAAGGAAAAAAAGTTTGTGCGAGTAGGTCGTTTGGTGTACACAAGTCCTATATCACATCGTCGACCGAGCTTCTGACGGGGCCACGGAAAGTAGTGTGAAAAATCGAACAAAAAGAATAAACGGATAACGTTTGCATACACGTGTTCGACACGTCGGTAAAGAAAGCTTGTGTAAAAAAAAAAACCTCGTCGTCGAACCGTCTATGCAAGTTTTTTCAAAGCCTCGTTATCAATGCAGCAATTTTTTTTTCCCTCTCAACGACAACATTTTCTCTTAGCCAGTTTTAATGAAAAAGTTTAATTTTTCATTCAATACAACTTGTTCGTTAGTATTTTTTTTTTTTCTGTGAAACAAGTAATTAAAACGTTACGAACTTTTCACGCTTCTCGGTGCTTCCTTCGTTAATCGTAATCGCGTTCTGTAAGGAATGCATTTATATCTGTGCGTGTTCGCTGTGATACCAGTTGCGGAGAGCCTCAATTATACGACCATCCGTTATCGATTGCTCGAGTGAGAACACGCGCGCGCGGCGTGAAAACCCTTCGATAAATGGTTTGTCGCGCACAGTACGTCAGGACGTCGGTAATAAAGATATCTGACGGTGAACACGCGGCTAATCGATTCTGTCGCGTTAGTGGCTTGACGATTACAGGTTAGTCACCCCAACTTCAAACGGTAGCTTTCATTCGTTCGTTCGTGCGCTCCTTTGCAAATTATGAAATCAATTTCAACGAAAAACGAAAGACGAAACAAGCGTCATTAAAAGCGAAACAACATTCCAGGAAATATATTTATTACGGTCAATTAAAACTAAACTGAATTTCAATTATACCAATGCGGGAAACGCTGTTAAAATTTTTAATTGAATTTTGAGAAAATGTTGTTGAGTTCACATACATATACAGACACATGTTCGAGGTTATTCTATGTTGTTCTATGAATATCGTATAACTATGTGTAGCTTATGGCTTTCCATTGTTGGTGCGGTTTTTCCAATTGTTCAGCTACTTTATTAGGCGTGCTGAGTGATCGGAATAGATGACATAACTTGTGACAGTGCTTATAGTGTTAGTGGGCAGTAAAACCGATAACAGTGTCATGAAATCTAACGCAGGATGCACGATCATCGCTATTATTTGGAAACTGCAGTAATCGCGATATTCTGGCTAGCCTGGGATTTCTGAATATTCAGTTTATCGCTTTCGTTGTCATGTATCTCTACATTAATGGAAGGACGTTCGACGATTATTGATGAAGTGATCGAAAATAGGTCATCGATACCCATCAGTGCACACCCGATCGCTCACTTTCTCTCTCTCTCTCTCTCTCTCTCTCTCTCTCTCTCTCTCTCTCTCTTTCCCTCTCTCTCTCCCTATCTACCTTTCCGTGATATTTTACCGAATGAACGGAAAAGTGAGAGAGTGTGAGACGAAGCTACGAAACGGGGGCGATTTAACGTCCTCTGCCGCACGTCATACTCATTGTGAACTCCAACGTGATGTTCGTGGCACTACAAAGTGACGCCAATAGTTCGTTCCGTGCGGTTGTCGTCGTACTCGTCATCAACGTCGTCACCCTCACTTCTCGTCGTCCCACGCTTTCAGTCGTTCCCTGTTACCCATTACACCCGTTCGAATAAAATGTACGCCGGTGACTCAGAAGGGGTTAAAGAGACAGCAAAAGAGCCAGTATTTTTCATTACACATGATAAATTATCGGAAAATAAAAACGCTGATTGCACATCAACCACGATAATGCATTGTACATCTGTTTTTTTCATTACCTTTTTCGAATCAATTTCGATTACATCAATTCGACTTAGGATCTTGTCACAGTCGAAGCTCGAGAACTCCTGAAACACTCAGAGATCTCTGCACTCCGGAGAGGTATAATCTTTGAAAGTAGATTTAGGCCTTCTTGCTTTTATCCTGCAATCTCCACTCTCTGTTTCCGATCGAGCAGGTGATATTGGTGAACCTACTACGGTTGCGGCAGTGGATAGTGATCGGGGTCAAAGCGGCGAAAAGTGGCGTGAGCGCACGTACATCGCAGAGTGATCTGGTCACTAGCCACTAGTCCGTCGTATAATCTTCGGACACGGGGTTGATAGCGGTACTCGGCTGACGGGGCAAAGCGTAACTCGCCGGGTATGGCGACGAGTTGAGTGGATTACGACAGATATGTCTTTCAAACAACAGAGTGGATCCCGTATCGATGGACAGTTCGTGTACCCTCGGCGCCTCATTGTTTGCCAGTTTCACAGGTCAATATAACACCGTCATGGTCGCTTTATAAGCTACGCCCAGACCGAAGAAAATGACCGGACAGCCAATAAAGTTTGCCAGTTGATCACAGTCATGTCGAATCCGTCCCAATCGCTTGTGATCGATGAAAAGTAACGATGGACAGCGGTCGACTGTCGTGGTGAAGTGTCGGCAACGGAATTGAGACAAGGGGGAATCGCTAAGTGGTCGTGCGGCGTGTCGCGTAATCTTCGGACACAGAGTTAATATGCTTGGTGGCTCGAGGTAAAGTGGATTACGCGAAGGGTACCTGGTAACGTTGGCCGTACGCGCGGTCGGGCAACCGAGTGACCGTGGAAGGGGGGAGAGAATATCGTGTTATCGGACACAACCAACGATAGGCCCGATTTCATGTTACCCGGAAATGTAATTACAAACAAGCTCACGCCTGGGCATTACTCTCTCTCTCTGTCTTCATCTCACTTCTTCCCCGCTCCATCCGTGTCTTTTCACCCGGCTCTCTACCAGGCGCCTACGTTGCAGCCAGCCCCTTCCGACACCTGTATAAAGTGCAATTTGTAAAAAATATATTATCATGAAAACTACGCAAGCAGCTTATGAGGGTTCTTCGTGACCGAGGACTATATTCTAAGACGTCAACCGCTTAACATAGAAGGCATTGTTATAAAACACATTGATGTGAAGAAAAAATTCTTACAGAATATTTGTAAAGAACTTGGTACGTTCTAGTCAGTCTACATCCGACTCCGATTCTGGAAAACTGACCTCCCATCGCAGTTTCCACGAACTGAACTGAAGGAGCTCATCGGAGCAATCAGCAACTACAGATAAATTCGAGACGGAAATGAAACATTTCGACCCTCTTATATGAATATCAATATATATATATATATATATATTTATGTATATATCAGCGAATATATACGGTTTAACCTTTAGGGGGGGGGGGAGGGACTTTTATTTCCACTTTCGCTTCATTTCGCGTTCGTGATGTATATCAAGATTCTTTCAAGTTTTACAATGGGGTGAGAAGGGTGGAAAGGGAAACAGGAATATAGGGAAATGGAAGGAGAACGAGGGATTATTGCCTCGATCGAGTCGGTGTTATCCACGATCGGTGTGCAATACAAGCCTTCTCGAGCAATTCGTGCCCGGAACAGATCTGCGGAAAAAAAAAAAAAGGTTCGAAAAGAAACGAGGGAACTCGACTGGTATAGCAATTGAGAAAGTGCCGATTTGGCAAGTTCGACAAAACGACTCGACGTCTCTTTCCCCGGGTCTTTCGACGGTTTGTACAGGCGAGAGTTGTGTTCGCGGGTTGGGAAAAACTGCGAGATGTGCGCTATATAGAACGGAGCGCGGTAAGACATTGGGCACAGACGAGGTTACGAGGAACAGGGATGAGTCCTGGCTGTTGGGAAATCTCGAAAATACGGGAGCGTCGAAACGACAAAGTCGACGCTGTTGATGCCGATGGTGGAGAGCGAGAACGGTGGCGAGGGTGCGTGCGCGAACCGTTTTTCGGATTCAGATCACGCACGATGGGGGTTCAACGGATCAACGGAAGCTTAACGTCGGCAAAGCATGTCTGAAAGTTGGGCCGTTCCCTGCCTCTCATTTTCGTTGTTCCACAACGTACGGGTGGATTTTCGCTAAAACGTTCACAGCAGCTTTCGCGTATATATAGATATTTCGAATAAAAATCAGCAACGGTGTCTCAGAAAGTGATATTTGAACATCGATGATGGATTATGATATTTCAAAAGTTTATTTCGAACAGGACTTGACGAGAATATAATTTTTATTGAAATTGGAAGGAAGATATTAATGATATGTTTGTATGCGAATAACATAACAGACGTTGTGGAAGAGAGTCAATTGCACGAAATCACCGAATCAAGGTTACTTGAAATGCAAAAAAAATCATTTGGTAAGCACTTGTTCCATTCTCGGAACGACAAAGAGACATCGACCCGGCAGTGACCTTGGCCACAGACTACAACTGCACGACTTTTCATGCAGGTGGAACTTTTGGCTGTTATTTACCCTCACACGACTGTCCATGCAGGTAGTAGTATTGGCTAGCACTCCCTCACAGATAAAATTAAAGTCAAAGTGCAACTTGATGGGGCATCTCTGATAAATGAATAGTTTACCAGAAAAGACAATTCGTGACAAAAAATCATTATGCTTTTACCGTCTACCGCCATGAAATGTCGTTCAATTTCGTGTACACTGTCGTCTCGGTTGAAGTGGTCGCAGCAATCAAGACCAACAGGTGGCTCGTCCCGGTATTGTCTTCCTGTGGATCGAGGCACCTATCTATCTCCTACAATTTTTATAATCATACACAACAAGACTCATTCATTGTTTGAAAATTGAACGCAAAACCAATGGTTCGCACCTCGGTAATTTTCGCCAATCCATCAGTCTACAACTCAGCTGAAGAAAAAAAAAAAAGAAAACCATTTTACTCGTTAACAAACTCGATATCCAAATTAAAATTGTTTGCATTTCACAATTAATCAACGCATATCGCGCAAGTTGGCCCTGCAAACCCTAATTACTCGAACAAAGACAATGGCAGTGCACGAAAATTGGCTACTGATGACGCACTGCACAGCATTTGTTAAATTTTCGGGTAAAATCCGTACAATTAAATTTAAGTAACAATTAGCACCGGCTATATGGCATTTGATGTTTTATCTCGGTCTAACCGGAAGCGTTACGGTGGTTCTCGCTCATTTTATCCCCTTCTTCTTCCCGCGAGGTACACATCGTCGGACGGGTCACCGTGTTAATTGAAATTAATCGCTCGACCATATATCCTCGTCGACTAATAAACGCTAGACGCTACGAACTAATTACTGCCATGAATGGGGGGGGGGACAATACGTTATCACGTGGTAATCTACCGGCCGTGTACCCACATACGTTAGCTCTCTGTCTAACTACATAGCTCTCATTCGTAGCTTCCTTCTCGTTCTCACTGCTAAACGAATCTCCGAGAACTATTGAATGTAAGTTGGGAGATCGGCGAGGAACGCAACCCCGAGAGAAGGACGAATTTTCTCGGTGTAAATGGAGAAATAGGGACGAAATCGTTTTGATGGCAGCGCTTACGTATCATCTTTTATCGTTGGGGAAGCAAATCATATAGAACACGCCAAGTTGCTGCAACGGAGGTGCAGTTGGAACCTAAAGCGTGAATACGGGGGGGGGGGCGGGGTGATCCATTCGAGCAGGCATTGTCTAAAACCTATATCTCTGGCGATGCGCCCTGTTCCCGACATTGGTGAGGATACCGACCGGGCCCAGATACGTCCTCATAGATTTTCCACGACTAAAATTGATTATATTATTCTGGGATGATCGTTTTCGCAGTGTATTCCTACTGCCCTTTGTTCCACGTTGAATCTTCGTGATCATCCCCCGCTTACGACTCGGCTTTTTTAATCTCTCGCGCTCGACCTAAACTCGAACCATCATTTTATGCATAAAATAAACCATATTAAATATTTATCGAAGCTGTATTCAAGTCGGATCTGGCCTTGATTGATGGATTGCATTATTCATTCAAATCCGTGGTTTTCTTCAAGGAATTTGAGAAAGTTATTGGACCAACCGAAGTTTGTCAGATGATCAGTGGGTAGGATCTTGCTAGCTCATAATACATGCCTGGCAAACTTTGTTTTATCTTGATTTGAGTGACTTATTCAGTTAGGCAGGTGGTTGCTATCTTTCGGAGCTCATTGTTAAAGTCGTCTTGATGTACTGAGCAAACTAAGAATGGAAGCAAGATTCGTATTGAACTCACTGGCCGTTTGGAACAGATATTAACTAATCGTGCGATTAGAATCAGATGTGTTGAGTATCCTATTGCCACTGTGAGAAACTAATACGCACGAATATTCATGACTATCGTAAGCATCCAACCGTCGTGATGTCAGCGACCCTGGTCAAATTCATCGACCAAAACCTCTTTATGACACGCTGTGCATAAAAGTACGGTTTTACACACCTTGTGACATAAAAATTCGTACGACACTTGTACGAAAAACGTTTTTTGGACTCGTGCGATTGCAATACTCGTCTTCGGCTCGTTCTGCAAACTCACACTCGTCAGAAAAAAAATTTTTTGTACCAGTGTCATAATTCCATCCTCGAAAATTAAGTTTCAGTGCGCTATGTATTTGCGCAGAAAAATGAAGGAAGCTTGGAAAGAATAAAAAATGGTATGAACGAAGGGCTTGAAAAACACCGCGATGCCGTCCTTTTTTCTCAATTTTATTGAGTTAAAATGATTCAACGCGTTACGTTCGGTTCGATCGAGTTTCCCCAGCACCGGCGGAGTTACTTCTACCGATAATATATAGGATGTTTAACATTGATAGAGCACGTAGCTTACTATTGCAATATGTTCCGGTGAGCTTCCATTCGCACCTAAAAATCGTGGAACGGGAATTGACGCCACTGGTCCTCGACCTGGCCAACCTTTGGAAATGATGAATATGGACGTAATAACAGCCACTCGAATCGATGATATCAATTCATCTTTTTATTGAGAAAAAAGCTTCTTGCAAAAATCCTGGAAAACGTTTCCGAACGATGGCGAAGAGCTCCCGATGGCCGAACGATAACCATCTCGCGAACGCTATTATCCGAGGATCCACTTGGACGATCTACAGTGCTCTTATGTGCTATATGAGACGATCTCTCGCTTGCTTCGAGCACTCCGTCACCGGCGGTCCGATTGCTCGGTGCCTATTCTTTTTCCACTTGAACTCAATAAGTGCGCCATCAGTCGGGCGTCTTGCAATGCAAAGGGTCGCTTCACGACAAATGGACGGATAAGGAGAGTCTGTTATCGAATCAACGACCATAAATCAATCATTTCACATTTTTACCGATCTTTTTCGGTGCAATTGCAGTTTCCAGAGAGCGTCAGAGTAATATGAAATAATTTTAGAATTTCGCTCCCACCAGAGGTCTTTGCCTCGAATGTTCCTCCATTTTTCCTCGCTGACTTTGAAAATATCATCACGGGGGCATCTTTCTTTCACATTTTGCAGGTATCATGAATTTTCGTGATTTCGCTGAATTTTATCGATCGGATTAGTATTTTCGCAAACATTGACCGTTCGCGAAATCGTTTTTTTTTTTCCAGAAATCGAATTTTCCAGGATATGGTCATTCGAAGCTTTGGCACTTAAAACTTTTTTCCGTTGGTTACTTTTCTTTCCGGAGTTTTCAAATTCGCTTTATTGACTGTATCGACATTTGTACCTTCGAAATTTTACTTTTTCGAACATTTTCCATTCGAAATTTTTTTCATTTGGATATTTGGTCGTTTTGGACATTGATAGTTCTGAATCTCGACTCTCATCAATATAATTCAGATGGAAAAAATAATAAATCACTTATAACTGTCTTCATAAGGGTGTTGATGAGTCACAGCTCGAGCAACAATTTAGGTCTAGGTCAAGAACAAATAAATTGTTTCACATGAAATTGACATGCCGTCATATTTTCTTTAGTTCTGCTAACGGATGCTTGGTGTAGTGCGTCGTGTTAATCCATGAAACTAACTTTCGTCATTCATAAGGTTCGCTAACTCCAGAGTCAACCTTATCACCTTTACTCTACTCGGATTAAAGTTTCCGAACCTAGATCTGAGAGTTATGTTCATTCGAGTTATCCTCCACAGTGAAATCTCCGTTGGAATACTAGATACCAGTATTTTCCAGTATAATTAAGAAATTGGTAATTACCCAAAACGAAGGAAACTTTGTCGTATGACACGTTTTTGAAAATAATCTATCTGCTTAACAATCGGTTGTGTGGTATACCGAGCTTTTATTTCATAACGTTGGCTATACGATGGACCATCGTGCAGTAATATCGTAGAAAAGTGGATTGCGGTGTGAGAGCGTACATTTGAAATGCATTGGCCGTCACCGCGACGACGCGACTGTTTGCCCTGTCAACCGTCGGGATAATGGATCGGTGTTAGCCAGGGTACTTACAGTGTGGTCGGAGCTTTACGTGCACCAGCAATTGCCCCAGCAGCGTCAGTATCCACGACATTTGGAGCACGGAACCGCATCGAGACGAGCGAGAGCATAACGCTCAGCGTGAAAGAGCCCGACGTGATGAAAGCGTTGGATCGCTCTGCTTTCTGAGAATAACGTGTACACCCCGTATCCGCGAAGATCCGGTTAATATTGCGATCGGTCATCGTTACCGATACGTTCCACACGCTGACTTGTTGCCTAATCTACCATTTATCTTCCAGCATTAGGATCCTTCGCGGACACCATCCTCAAGGATGTATGACACATGCGTCATGAATATCGAAAAAATTCTGAAATTCTTTCACAGCCGATCATTCCGGAAAAAAAAATCAAAACGACTAACCTACTCGTTTAAACGTTGTTGCTGTATGAGATATAACGTTTACTTTTACAGAAAATTGACACATTGCGGCAGAAAAAACGTGTAGAAATAAATTAGGTTTTAATTGAAGAAAACCCCCTGTATGGACGGTTTGTCCAAAAAAACAAGAATGTTGCTTCAATGGAAAGACACCCGGAATAATACAATACGTTGCAATTAAACGGTAGCAACGTAGCATCACGTATTTTTTTTCCACCTTTTTATCTCTTCTCACCATTGTGTGAGCGGAAAATTATGAGATGACCCTTATTTACGGAATTTTCCATGTTAAAATTCAACTTTCACTGCCAGATGGCGCTTCGAGCGAATTATGCTTGAATGTCACATCCAGCGGAGCAAGTGAGGTGAATGGAAATTAAAAGAATTGCTCGAATACTTCGTTGACGGGGTATAGACGTCAAACCGTTGAACGTCGACGCAGCTAAATGAAACACGAACCGGCTGAGTCGCGACAGATAAGCAACAAAGGCGCTAACGTTCATTCGCAAATCCTTGCGGAGTTGCACGGTCGTATAATTATAAGACAGAAGGAAAATTTTGCAGTGGTTCGGTCGTGGGACGAGTCAGTCGGAGATAAGAAATGAGAACGCAGAATAATTTGTGAACGATAAGTTGTGAACTTGCGAATGGGATTTCGAGTTTGTTGAGTTGGTTACGAGGAAGAAAAAAGGATGGCGATGTCGATGTAGCGTGGATCGGTGGACCGAGGGGTACGGAAATAGACAAACAAAAGTCCGTGAGATAGCTGGGAAAAACGTAGAAAAAAGACGGAAAATAAGATGGACAAAAGGAGAGCGGGCGTTAGTGGATAATAATTGAAACGCCAGATACGGCGGGGTCGAAATACCGAATGGAAACGGAAAGCTTCGGACACGTCGGATTGCGAGGGCGAAAGACGACAGCGGAGATGAAAATACACGTAGATACTGAAGGGACTGTAAGAAGCAAAATACCAGGGAACCAAGGTATGCCGTTTAATTATTATTCTACCGTTTGCGTACCAGTTTTTATCGGAGACGTTGGAAACAGGTCTCTCGCCGTCCCGGTCTTTAATTATCCATTGTGAATCAGCAGAGCATCTCCGAAGCTCCAAATGCTCCTTGCGTAATTCGATTTAGATACGCAATTTTCTTGCCGAAGCTTCTTCGACCGGTACCGAAAAACCAAGTCGTGAAACCTCAGTAACTACGTTTCCTTTTTTCGGCAACGGATTTCCATTTGATACTTTCACTATTTTTATTTTCGTGCAGAATTGGGTGACCGGCAAATCATCATCATCATCGAACTTCAGCAGGTCTCAAAAACAACGATTTGCAGTTTTATGTCACATTTTTCTTCTGATAATTGCCTGATACTTTGGTAAATATTGGTGACACATACAGTTGGTGTATACAACTGTACTGTACATATGTATTCATCGATCCGTGCTGGCGTTACATAACCGACAGCTATTGGCCACTTTATAATCTCGCTATGATCGATTAATTCATCACGGAGTCGCAAGAATAAATCCCCCTTGATTTTTCATCCAAGGGCCAGCAACTGATGTACCGACGTTTATATCGAACGCCCCCAGTAACTTGAGCGCATTATTTCTCCGGCACTTTCGAACTTTCAATTTCTCCCCGTCGTCTGGTCCATCATCTGTTTTATATTGGCAAAGTTTCAAATGTTAAATTACAAAATGGCTCCAAATCGGAGTACCCTTGAGTGGGCACATGCCAACTCATGGCTATCCAATCGGTATAACCGATCGGATAACTCTTTTACCATATTATTTTCTTCCAGATTTTTACATCATAATTGTAATTCATTATCATTTAATGTGCAAACGGATTTCAACTTTAATATTTTACTTTGCCTGAAATTACATTCGAACTAACGCAACGTACATTTTTCTCTGTGTTTCAGGTGAGTTATTGAAACGGGAGCTGCGGGTCTAACGCCCCCTCCCCACAGGCGTCGTATCATTTCACGTGAGTAATTACGGCGTTACAGATTTTTCCGACGAAAATGTGACCCTACCTCAGGTTGTGCGACCGAAAATTCGATTGCTGTTGCGTATGTACAAAATGTCAATTAAATCGTCGGAAGATGCTCGCATTCTACCAAAACGTTGATTAAAGTTTTAGTTGATTTTATTTTGGAAATAAACGGCGACACTCTGAACCATCGGGAAACAAGTGCGTTCGATTAAAGTGCGTTGAAATGAATTTGATCCATGCGGATAGTAAACCCGTGCTTTATCAGTGATAATTGGTCATAGCTTGGGTTACAGTTACGAATTATCGGAAATAGAATAATACGTGCTAGAGGATTATACTCTATTACTTATATTACTCTATATTCGTTTGATGGGACATATACGAGAGAAGGGCATGATAAGTAATCCGAATCCATAAAAGCGCTACACAAGCTTACCTTATGATTTAAATTGATTTCCCATACGTTTTGATGATACGAAATTGATGAATTTCCAATACGAAATTGATGACCCATACGTCGATTTGGAAATGAATTTGTAAAAAATGGCTGAAAAATAATACGATATCGTTATGTCTACCAACAACAAAAAAAATAAACAATCGAGTAAAGAATAGAAACATTCGAATATTGACGTAACAAATAGTAAGCCTATCGTTTCATGGCAAAAGTAAAATATTTTTGGGACGAAAGTACTTTCAACACAAGTATAAAAATCCATAATTTGTATAAAAAAAAAATGTTCTTCATCTCGAAACCGGGAAAAAATATTATAAAATCCAGGCTATACAACAGCCCTCAATTAACCATACGTTCGGCAGTCCGTTCTAACGGAATATATGGTAAAAAAAAAAAACAGATTTGTGAAAACATCCGAACGGATGTAAATACGGCTGGGAAAGTGGAGAGGGGGCAGTAGTCAGCGTAAAAGTCGCTGATTTGAGTTCTCCAGCTGCGGGAGCGAAGGAGCGAACATTGATTTGTGAATAATGTAACGGTGGAATAGCTCGTGGTCACGCGAGTGAAGCGGTATATATGTATTTTTTTTTCTTTTTCTTGATTTTTTGCTACTCGTCGATATGCATGTGGATGTGTATGAGTGATGCGCCCGTATATAGGTACTGATGCATAACGCCGTGTCCGCATAGATGTAGCCGTACCTACTGACTGTGTGTTTCTATGCCGAGGGTGGTGAACTGCGATTCGTCTTGCCGCATAAACGCGGCGTTATCATGGACGTTGCCGGCTATCGAGGTCGTGGAAACTTATTTTCGCTCCATGCGAAATGGGTTATGGGGCTGCGCGCCTTACACTCGTTCTCCCATTTCCGTCCAACAGCAGCAACGTTAAAATCATCCCCATAACAAAATTTCGTTGTGCGTCGCACCGATTTCCATCGATATCTCGCTTCGGATTCACACGAACGTAGCCCAAATTTTGAAGATAAAAAAAAAAAATTATCAAAATTTTTTTTTCATATTCACAAGCCACGAGTGCAGGCTTTTATCCGAAGAAGAAAAAAAATAAAAATAAAAAAATTATGCTAACAATATTTCGGGAGACGGATATCCACGGAGGTGAGTTTGCGACGCACGATAAATTCTCCATTTATATTCCTGCCGAGAACGTGGATGTGGGAGTAAAGTACGAAAAAAAAAAAAAAAAAAAAAAAAAAAAAAAAAAAAAAAAAAATACGTGGCGAAGCTGCTGTCGGATAGATTCGTGCGAGTTGCCTCGTGGTACAGAGAAATAGTGGTGCCGGATTACGTACAGCGACGTGGAGAGCCTCGTGCACCTGGAGCGGCAGGGAGGGGTCGAGTGGGGGGGGGGGGGCTGGAAAACCCGGTGAGTTCCAAACGGGTGGAGGCCGCGAATATTGCACCGTCTTCATCGAACCGCGCGCAGGTGCAACGCCCAGGCGCTGCACCGAGCTTGCTTATACAGTCGCAGCTCCCTCACGATAGTTCGGTGAAAACCAGGGGGCCGGGCGGGGGGGGGGGCGGTGTAAAATTCTTTTCCATTCTCACGAAAAATATACCAATGAAATATCCCATTTATATTCTTCCGAGGATCGGGGCATATACTCCGGGACGCGCGCATACGTACGGAGCCACTCCTGGCCCGAGTGAAAAATTTTTCAACCGTAGAACAAACTACGTACATTCACTCCTCCCATGTTCCACCGTGCTCGTGTATCGTCCGTGCATTCACTTTGCCGACGAATATTCGACAACGTAGATGGAAAGCAAACGCAAAAATATAACGTGCGAGGATGCTGAGTTATACGGTGAAATTTCGTTTCGACGAAAATATTGACGATCGAATTATTTTTCTCCGTCATGATAACTTATCCGACTTTGTTCGTTGATTTTATTTGCACGACAATCAAATTGGAATTTACAGCACAAATTATCGTTGTTATTTTTCATCGAAATTTTCGAGAACAATTGAAAATTAATTCGTTGGATTTTATACATTAATTCTGTAGATTGTGAAAAATCCAACCGAAGTCTGATCAATATCGATTCTGAGTCTTTTTTGTTGTCTTGCATTATTTCGCCAATATTTCAAATGATAGTACATTTTTTATAGATTAATATAAATCGGTTTGGGTAAACTCTGGAGTTTCGTGAATTTTTCATTACAATCGGATAAAGATTTTTTTGCGACTATGCACTGCAAAAAAAAATGCATTTGTTGGGAAACAGTTCGATTGCCGGTTGCCAAAAGCAAGTTTTCTCGATCCAACTCTACTTAAATATTTCTCAATATTTTATATTAGATGTTGAACCAAGAAGACATTGTCTTCCACTTTCTCCAGTTCCTATCACATATGCGATCAAAGTATAAATCAGCGATAGAATTGAAATAACGAAACTAGCTTTTCCAATGAATGATTAATTATTTTTCATTTTTCATATTTACACATTGCGTCCAATTTGAAAACGCAAAAATATTGCGAAACAAGCGAGAGCTTCCGAAACTATCGGAAACACTGGTCCAGAGCGTAAACACACGAACCGTGACGAAAATTGTTGTCCATATGGCCCAAGGCTCCGGCGCGTTTAAGATAATTCGCGACGAGCCGAAAGCGGGTGGGGAAAGTCAGCGGGAAAAATATTCTATTCACATTTTGGCAACACACGCGCGGTACGCTGTGAAAGTCGAGCACCTCGCTCCAATGGGGTAGTGCACCACATATAACATGAATACCTCGTGCACGAGTGAAAAGAAAGAAGAAAAAAAAATAGAAAGGAAGGAAAGGAAAAAAAAAAACGATCGCGAAGAATAGATAGCAGCGGTGGTGGCGTGGGTTTTGCGTTTGCGCACGACGTCGTGCCCAGCATGAGGGCGAATGGGGCGCATGGAGCTCGCCAGGGGGTGGATGGAGACCACGCCGGACCATCTCGCGCGAACGTCGTACGTGTACAGCCCCCAATGCACGTCTATATATATTTGTATAATAAAATGTACATATATATGTATATATATATATATATATATATATGTGTGTGGCCTTTATACCTACACATGGAAAAACGACGATACAGCATATACTCCGGAAGGTACGGTAGTTCGTACGGGCATAGACGTATATTCCAACCGTGTGGATGGATATCAATATTTCATCCACGTCTATTGGGCGAAGGCGCAATAGTTTTGTATCCTTGGCTCGAGCTTTATCCCACATACGTTGGTTCCGCCTTCACATCCCGTGGTATTTTAATATTTTTTTTCCCTCAAAGCGTGGAATAAACCCCGCTCGAATTTGTATCCACCCCCTGGCGGTTCTTGCTTACGTACGTTTTGCGTCTGCAACATGCATTTTTTTTTTTCACCACGCTTTTGTAACGTACGTATATTCATATTCCATCGGATTTTAAAAAACCTCTTACGAGATGCATCTGTTTTTTTTTTCTTTTGGCATGAGTGAATGGGGGGGAAAAAAAGAAATTCCATTGAAATTACGCGTGTCAATACGAATTGTTATTGGATTACATTCTCAAATTGGGATAATTTTTTTGCGGATTTTTCCATTCGAATGAATGGCTGGTGAAACATTGTTTCGAATTTTTGGTTAGGCTTTTTGACAAAATTGAGGGTAGTTGAAAAAACCGGGCAGGGTGCACGGCTCACGGTGGAATATATGACAAGCGAGAAATAATAAATATGAGTTTTTAATAAGGGCTGCGGATGGTTGGCGAGCGCGGGGTTGATGAAAGAGACCACGGTTAAATGGCGCTAATTAGTTTTCCACGGCAATTCTGTGACGTACGTACTCGACGCGCACGGAAAGCGAATCACGTGCAAGGTCCACACTCCAAGATCTATATGTACAATATATATATATGTATATATTGTATATGTATATATATATATATATTTTTTTTTTCACAGTCGGCAATCGTATTCGCGTGCCAGTGGCGTCGCACACTTATCTCTCTGCACAACTGCTGTTCTCGCTGGTTGCCAGTACGAAACCAGAACAAAAAAAAAAAAAGAAAAGAAAAAAAAAACCAAACCAACGAATCACGCACGCGGGGTTGCGTTTGTAACGAATCAATTGGCACCACGCGAGGAAAATTACGTAGGCGGAAAGCTTTTCATCTCTTTGGCATACGGAAACACAAATTTTGGAATAAATCAGTCGATGCTGATAAAACGTTGCACTCGTTGATCCAGGTCGGAAAAATTGATAACAATTCAAAAAAAGTTGTAATATAATTTTATTTTATCACTCGTCGGTAAATTATTTTACGGTTCGTACAACAAAATCAATTGAAATAGACGGTTGACTATTTATCTCACGTATAATCATGTGATAAGAAAATTCTTGAATAACTTTTATTTTCTTCAAACGGTAAATGTAACTTTTGGTTGTATCTAAATGGATTTTTTTTTTCATCATCATTCTGCCGCCGAAGTTCTTAACTGATGCAAAAAAAAAAAAAAAAAACTGTTATTCAACGTGAAAGAAATAATATTTTATCAACTGCAATATACGAATGATTGAAAAATATTGGAAAAAAATTTTGCCAACTGTAAATGTGGTTACGGAAAAATTAATGAATCTTTCGAGGCGGATGAAAAACTCGTGGAGGAAAGATGTAAGACTGGGGATCGCAGTCTCGGTATACTCGACTTTGAAAACGTTTGATTCACAATGTCGGTCTGAAGTTTGGATAGTCAGTGGAAAGGTACACACCTTGAGGCTGGACGATGGGAAAAAGATGAAAGATGCGAAATCCCGAGACGGTTAAGCACATTGTCGGTTTAATTAAACGCGCCGGAACGGTAGCTGCTCTCACGGAATAAGGCTGTGGATGCAGTAGTAACGAAACTATCGCGTCGTCACAGTCTTGCTCATCTTCCGGTCGGGCAACACTCGTGCAGATATTATAGTTTGAATTTCGTTATGGCGAAGGAAATAAAAAAACCTAAAAAAAAAAAGAAAGAAAAAGAAAAAACGTAACAAAAGCTCCGAAGTAATATGGACAGAAGAAGAACAGAGAAGTATCCTTTCGTCGCAGTCTAAAATACGAGATGGACGAGACAGTTTTGTTCTTCGGTCGTCGCTTCAGTTTCTGCTCGTAGATACTATTTCGTATTTCAATTTAACTTTTCCCAAAGTAATATACCCGAGAACAAATGGAAGACCGAAACAGATAAAATCGACATGCTGTCAATTTTTTTAACTGTAATCAATTGTGGAACAATCTTGACGATTCGACTTCAACGATTCTTAGAAAATCCCGCACAACTAAATAATCGACAGTACGTACAGCGTTCGAACAAATCACCGATATGCAACTGCATGATTCTGCAGATTTTCTAAATTTTACACAATCTCTCAGATATTTAAAAAAAAAAAAAAAAAAAAACACACCCACACACCCATTTAGCGCAATCGAATTAAAATTCATTGGATTCACAAACTGGCTCCGAATTATTTAGCCTCTACCACAGCGCTTTTCCGAAGCGCAACGCAAAAATCTGGATTATTCGCGGACTTTGAATTCCCTCGGTTTTCATCTCCCCTCATCCGTTGACTGCATTTTCCTGTGGCTTTCTCATTAGAATCCACGTACCAGACTCAAAGCAGAACACACGTGGAGACATCCCATCCGCATGTCCAACTCAAATTCATTTACGCGCGGAAAACCTTCCACTTACGGAAAAAAATGTAAGTACCGGTGTGTTTCAACTCTTACCCACCCATATTTCCGCCCGAGTAGCCTGCGGCCAACATCATTCCTTCCTCTTTATCCGCGTATCTCCGGCTGGCCGTGAAGATGGAAAAGTGAGGTCCGGTGGCTCGAGTCTCTGTGAACTTCGAGTATTTATCTACGTGACTACGTGCCGAGAACGTTACTTTCCGTCGAACGTGTCGAACTCTCGCCGACGAACCTCCTTCTTTTATCTTCTCAACGTTCCCGTTTCTCCCTCTCACTCTCTCTCGCGGCTTTCGCTATTCCGATTACTCCGTTGAAAAGTATTCGTCTATCGATTATTCCTTATTGACATCTTTTTCACAAGCACAGTTTCAACTGTTATGATACGCGTTGTAATTGCGATTCAACTAGCTTTTTTCGAATTCCGTTACGTCATCAGTCGAAATTGAAAAAAAAATCCGGACATTCTCATTTTCGAAAAAATGACAATTAGAATGAAAAAAATGTCGAATTTATGAACCGTCGACGCATGTGAATTCGAAACTCCGAGATCCACCCGTTGGGTTACATCACAAACATCCCTACGAGTCCGTTTGTCTCGTGACTAACGCTTCGTAACTCACTCGTTCAATAGTAAAGACACACACGGAGAGTAGAACAAGTCTGGAATGGAAATGTATCTGTATTCCCAGTGATGCACGTAAGAGTGTACATAAGACCCATTTGCGTTTGAAATTCAATTGGAACCTTACCAACCGAGTTGACGTCGTTGTTATCCCATCGTCGCTTTATCTCGAATCGTCGAACAAACGTTTGGGTTGAAAGCTTGAGTGATAATTATGACAAATGAATTTTCGTCGGTTTTAGAAAATCATAGCAGACGAAAAGGAGAACGATGAAACGGCTCGTCACTTGCAACGTGTTCGGTCGGTCACAGACACTTACGTAAAATCATTTGCTTACGAATGATAATGTTGAATAGATATATTCAACTATACAATTATCCATATCTAATTCGAGGACTCTACGTCATATCATACTCGATTGTATCAATAGACCAGCGAATATAACGGATTTTCCGTCGTCCAATCGTAGCAGCGCATCTTGCGTACATGGATTTCGGTTTTCAGCGTGGGATTCACAAACGTGACTCCGCGACGTCTGTGGAAGCTTTGTATTTTTTTCCCCCCATCAGTATTTCGATTGTTTAGCGTTCAGCACCTTATATGGGACACGAGTGGAGGGGTTCAACAGAGCTGACACCCACATTGGTTGAGATTTTCACGATATACCTGCAGTCTGTCTTCAACCTTTGGCGACAACTACATCGTGCATCGGTGCTCGATTGATATCCAATTTTCCGTTCGATAGTTTGCGATTTTTCATAATAAACGTAATAAACGAATCCATCGAAACTGCGAAATTAGTTGTCGTATTTTGGATAACCCGAGTGAATTTCGTGACAACCTGTAACTTTTTATATTTTTTTTAAAAAATTTTTATGGTAAAACAAAATTTGAAAAATTGTGGCCGAAAATTGTGAGGCTGATAATTGTGAATGACGAGTGACGCGTAATTCCGGAACATGGGCTGCATATCGTCAATACCCCATTGTTCTTGATGCGAAAGACTCGTGGACCGCAACACCGGTGATCGCGTTATATTGTGAAACGAAAGCTATGTGTAACGCGAACGAATCAACAGCTTAACCGTTGTGAAAATTAATAATGGCGATCACCGTTGGATCGTTCGACGAGGAAAAATTAAATTTCACGACAGCCTCGAAAGAAGCGGCCGATGAGTGCGCGTTGAACGTCGAGGCGGGTCCGAGCGATGAAAAATTGGAGGACGTCAAAGTTCATTCGCCACAAATGCGACGGGATTCCTCGGAGGAAACTCATCGCGGCTCTCCTCAAAATTCACCCGCGCCAACGACTTCCGACGCGCAAAATCTTCCCGAAAATCCGAGAATCGTTTCGGGTAATAAAAAAAAAAAACGTCCGCACGGTTCGTCCGAATGTGCGAGCGCGAAGACCGTTCCGGGCAAGTGTTTTCGTTGCGGCAAACCCGGTCATCGTAAGAACAAGTGCGAAAACAAAAAAACATTGCAAATAAACAACATCGTCGAGGATCCACTCGAGGAGGATGGTTTTTATCGTTATCTGGCATTGAAGATAAACGCACGTAACGATCATTACAATTGTCGTTTGAACACTTTGCTTGACACCGGAAGTGCGGTGAGTTTTATAAAACGCACATTCGTATCGGACAACGCTATAAGAAGCACCAACAGTTTGAACAATAAATTTCACGGTATCAACAACAGCAGTTTGATTGTTCTCGGCACTGTTTACGCGGACATATGTTTGGATTCGATAACTCGTGAAAACGCTTGTCTGTTCGTCGTGCCCGATACGACGATGAAAACTTCGGTTATTCTCGGCCGTGACATATTGGCCATGTTCAATTTGGGTCTTAGAGTCACGACGGAAGGTTCCAACGTCGTGTTGAACGAGATGATGAGCATAAATTCGTACGAATCGGAACCCGAAGTGGCCGATCGAATAATCATCAATCCCGAAATATCGCCGGAAAATCAGATGGAATTCGAAGAATTGTTGAAAACCGATTATGACAATCCGGAGAGACCGGAAAAACCGAATGTCGTGATGGAATTGAAATTGGTGCTGGACGATCATGTTCCGTTTCACGTGGAATTGCGTGAATTTTCCGCGATCGAGAAGGAACGCATATGGTGTATAATCGATGATCTTTTGAGAAAGGGAATAATACGCAAGAGCACGTCGCCATACGCATCGCCGATCGAACTTGTGACGAAAAAAAATGGCACGGCACAGATGTACACGGATTTTCGAATTTTGAACAAAATAACAATGCGGGACGACGTTGTTTTACCGATAATCGAGGATCAATTGGACATACTGAAAGGCAAAAAATATTTCACCGTTATTCATTTGAGAGACACGTTTTATCACGTTAACATGGCCGCGGATTCGATCAAGTACACGGCATTCGCCACGCCGATCGGACCTTTCGAGTGGGTAAAAATGCCGTTCGGATTGAAATCCGCTCCGTTGAAATTTCAAAGCTTCGTCAACGAGGTGTTGCAACAATTGATCACGTCGGGCGACGTCGTGGCTTATCTCAATGATTTTCTCATTGCGACGGAAACTTTGGAGTATCATTATCGGGTTCTCAAACGGGTTTGCAATTTGCTCGTGGATAACAAACTCGAATTGCAATTGACAAAGTGCAAATTCATATTCACGAAGATCGAGTATTTGGGCTATGTGATAACGCAAAATTGTATAACCCCGACGAAAGCAGCGATCGAATCTATCGACAGATTACCGGTACCAAAAAAACCGGCCGACGTTCATCGATTTTTGGGATTGTGCCGATATTTTCGTACATTCATCGAGGATTATTCCATCGTTGCAAAACCGCTTTACGACGTTATTTCACGTGGTTCGACGTTCAAATTTGGCGAGGGTGAAATAAAGAGTTTTGAATTTTTGAAAACACAATTGATAAGTCCACCGATATTGGCCATATACAGTCCCCACGACGAAACCGAGTTGCACTGCGACGCCAATGCTCTGGGTTACGGGGCTGTGCTCATACAACGAAAATCCGATGCGAAATTTCATCCGATTTTTTATTTTTCGAAAAACACATCGAACGTCGAATCGAAGTATCAAAGTTCCGTTTTGGATATTCTGAGCATAGCTTATGCGCTCAAACGTTTTCGAATATATCTTCAGGGAATAAAATTTAAAATAATCACACAATGCAATCCGCTCACGCTCAATCGGGACAACATGATGGGCGGTGTGGCGATGGATCGTTGGGCCATTGATTTGCAAGGTTACGAATACGAGTTGGAACACAGATCGCGCAGTCGTTTGTTGCACGTCGACGCACTGAGCAGTTCAACCGGCATACTCGTCATCGACGACAATTGTTTCGAATGGGATTTATTGTCGCAGCATGGAGATCCGAAAATATTGCAACTTCGACGTAATCTCGAACGTAATTCAAATCGTGATTTTGAATTGCGCAACGGTTTGGTTTATCGAAAAAAAAAAGGTTATCTGTTGTTTCTGGTGCCTGTGTGTAACGAGGGTAAAGTAATTTATAAATATCACGATGAAATGGGACATTTGAATTTGAAAAAAACTTGCGAGCTTATGGAAAGAAATTTTTGGTTTCCAAATATTTTTCGAAAAGTGAAAATTCACATTGCAAATTGTTTCAAATGCATGTCGTCGTTGTTGTCGGAGAGAATGGACAATAACGTGAATCAAAATACATCATTCACGACCATACACGTTGATCATTATGGTCCGGTCGTTGAAAATTCGTCGAAACGTTACATCTTCATTGTCATCGAAGCTTTTACGAAATTCGTCAAGCTATACGCAACGAAAACGACGTCGAGCGAGGACACGATAAATTGTCTTCGACGTTATTTTCAAGATTACACGGTTCCAAAAGTCATTATATTCAATTGTCGTGCTGCATTCGCGACAAAAGATTTCGAGGAATTTATCGATCAAGCGAAGATACAATCGGTCGTTATGGGATCGTCGAAGGTGAACAAACAGGTCGACAGAGTGAAAAATGTATTGTTCAATTTGTTGGGAAAAATGATCGATGTTTCGGCGTTGAAATTTTGGTATCGCACGCTCGACGACATCGAGGATCTTATCAATGAAACGGGCAATGTAGATATCGATGACATATCCTACGAACTGCTTTCGCGAGTAACCCGAAAATGGAAGAATACCGATGCGATTAATCAAATTTCCAAATCGCAAGAAAGCAATAGTAACGATATACGTCATGGTAAAAAATTAACTGGAAAATCGTTGAAATCGACGACCGTTCGTGAAAATCGTCATGAAAAACATCAACAAAAATGTTATAAATTTCGCATCGGTGATTATGTCATGGTACGGAGTTACGAAGGCACTTCGAAAATTTCGAAACGACTTATACCACATTGGACGGGTCCTTTCGAAATTGTTCGTAAATTGAGTAACGACAAATGCGTTGTTGTCGATATCGAGGGTTGCCAGACAATCAGAACACCGTATAGCGAAGTTTGGGACATGGCTCGTCTGCGACGATGGCGCTCGACTGATGACACCAAATAATCGTTTAGATCCAATGTAACGATTATCATTGCGTAACTCGTGTGATCCTTTTATTGTATTATATTGTTCGTACTAGATTGATATATTATTTCGAAAAATCAACATCCGACTGTATGCGTTTTGACGGACTTTATACGCGGTGCAAATTTTTTTTTTTCACATTACAAAGAAACGGGTTGGTACGGATTTAATTTGAAATGATCGATGTGAGACTTGTGTCTATAAATATATATATATATATATATAAATGTATATCTGACGAAAACCAACACTCGTTGCACTGATTGTACAATTGCAACGTCTGTGGAAATCGCTTTCAGTCGTTTTATTGCATAGCGTTGTGATCTTGGTGACATGAGTCACTGACAATGGAGTTGGAACTTTTACGGTGTAATGCAAGTCTTCAACATGGCTGAGTGTACTTGGCCAATTTCAAACTAATTTGAGGTCACACTTTGTTGTTACTCATTTCAAATAATAAACTTGTAACACAATTGATTTATTTGTAATTATTACACCGTCATCTCTGTGATGATTTGAACTTACTCTTCCAAAGCAGTCGCCGTGATAGGCTCGCGGATGTCCTGGACCATGAAACAGAACTTGACGTAACAAACGTCACAACGCTAGCTGGAAAAGGTGAGATCGAAGCAAACACGAATCGGGTTCGAAATATCCGAGCAGTCACAAGAGCAGCCCGAATATAGTCGATTGTGTTGTCGGCAAAAAAAATATATATACTTTCGTTTGACGAACAAACAATTTCCTTTCACAAGAAATATTCGTAAAACATTGAAAAAAAAAATTCCTTTACCAATAACTTATTGTTATTTCGGTGTTTGAGACGACGTGCTTCCTCAAAACAGTGTTGAAATATTCAAGAAGACTCTCAAATTAATAGTTCGTCATGAGCTTTTGAGGTTAAAAAAATGTTTGCAGATATTTCATTACTTGTGATTCAACGAGTGGAGTTAAAATGATTTTAGAGATGCTAAGATTCGTATCTATAAAAAACGGTGGGTCATCCACACCGATGCCTATATTTGGTAGAATGGTCCATATACACATGTTGCTGTACGAAGATAAAGGCTGTTCCAATTTGTCCGGATGGTAAGTGATAATCTGTGGTGTACGTCAGTGAAATTAAAATTGCTTTTTTTCCCCCCCAAGTTTTTTGTGATATCTATACACACACACATATATCCATGTGCAGGGTTCCAATATGCCAAAAGCTCGTTGAACGGGCTTTGTTCGTCATTCGATTCGCTCGATATTGAGCGGGGCACGCCCAGAACCACCGGAATGAAGTGGCAATAAAATAAAGAATAAAAAATAAAA
The DNA here is from genome assembly GCA_963662125.1 of Diplazon laetatorius. Taxonomy (NCBI): domain Eukaryota; kingdom Metazoa; phylum Arthropoda; class Insecta; order Hymenoptera; family Ichneumonidae; genus Diplazon; species Diplazon laetatorius. The sequence goes on from OY759159.1 coordinate 1,772,929, forward strand.
AAAATACGTGTACCAATACGTGATGAATGTATTCGACGTACGTACAAGCGGCGTTGGCAACTACGTGCGGAACGCCTAATTATTCGTTAGCAGTCGCAGGGGCCTCGAAGCACGGGAATATACCCTCGGGAATACGACCGGGACAAGCATATCTCTCCGAACTGCTTCCAATTAACATAGAAAATGAAATTGCGGAAATGGTGAAAGGGACGAACCGGGACGGTGGAAAATTGGTAAAACGTAACGATGGAACGGAAGTTTAACAGACAATTATCGAATTTTTCAGGTATTCTCGTAGCACAGTGCTGCTTTCTTCTACGTACAATAAGGACTTGATTGCCTTCTGGGTTCCATCGGTGTGATAAATTTATTTATAAAATTTTCGTTTCGTAACGGACGTACCGTTACGTGTGCTACGAAGGGTCTGGCTCGTGAAATCGTTCGTTCGTGTCGAGCCGCGTTCTATTCGCGAAAACCGCGAAATAAGTTTTTAATACAGTATCTTGAATACAGTTGTTTGTCGAAGACGAATTATTCTTCCGCCTCGTCTTGATTTTTCGCTTATTTCAATTGCATGCAAGTGATCACGACTGGATCATATTGACTGTTGCTAGTCGCGTTGTTCGACTAATCGGTCAATTTTTTTTTTTTTGTGAAAAAAAATATAGTTTGAATTGAAGCCTCGAAGTACCTTCATGAATGTTTTCAGACTTTATTGCAGCACTTTGACAGTTTAAAAAACGTCGTTTAACCACGTTTGCAGGCTGAAGGTGTCAAAAAAACATTTCTAAACTAAGGGTTAATCAATCGATTGCATATTATTTTTTTTACCTGAAAAAAAAGAACGCTTATTTGAGCTGTCGAAAACTGGAATCCCCGCCTCCCCTCCTTAAAGGCTCTTTCCCGGCGTTCGCATCGTATCGGAAATATGGTTGGGCCGCAAGTTCGAGACGAGGGAACGAAAGTGCGAAGAAGCTAGAATAATGGGTAGGTGTGGTTTAAGACCGATATACCCGGAAGTGGAATGAAAGGTTGGGTCAGGAGCTTCGCTTCCAAAAATATTGTTGGATAAATGTTGTCGAGGGTACGAAAAGAGGGGGGGGGATATTCGCAAGCTCGCTCACTCGCTGAAAGCCTATATCCGGCAACGACCTTCGTGCTGAATATAAAATAACATGACCTGGGTCGTGCCCTGGGGAAGTACGGGGGGGGGGAGGGTGTCCTTACGATCTCAGTCAAGTCGTAGGTGGTTTGGACGAAGCTGGGCGGTCGCAGATTCTCTCGCATCTGGCTACTGTCAACTTTCCCTCGTCCTTTTTTTTTTTTGTCATTTCGCTTGTCCCGCCACTTATTTTCTCTGCAAAGTCCGGCGGGGTTTCGAGACGAGGACCTTCACGCTTGAGTCACCCACGATGCTCTTCATCCAGATAAATTTCCAATCTAAACACCGGAGAAAGTAGAATAATGTCGATGGGAAAAATATGAGAATAAAGCAGACGGCCACTTCTGTGTCACCTATGAAACTCGAGTCCCTCATAGTCGGACAATAAGTTCTTCGTCCCGTTGGTTCGAAAAGGAAGATCAAAATCAATATGCTAGTACCGGAAAATGTAAACAATTAAGATTAGCCCTTATTATGTAGTTGTCATTAATAATTGTGAATTGTTCATGAGCAATACAAACATGCTGATCAGTAAAAATAAAATGGTGTTAGTATGGTTTGAAACGTTGTGAAAATCCGTTCATTTTTTCACGAACGACTAGAAACAACCCTTTAACGATTCAATCGGCAAGGCGAATCGACGTTGACGTCCTTGGCAGCCCAAGAGTCTGGAAAAGGACCGCGCTTGACAAACCAAATGCTACAGATCAGAGCTGCCAGTTGTCGGGATTCTTATCCGCGCGACAGCTGCCGTATTCGGACACGGTGCTCTCTGAATTTTTTTTTTTTTTTAATTTCTAATCGTATGTTAAATTTTATAGCCGGTTTTTCCGTATGACCAAGCTCTGAGTTTTGCACACAACAAGAACTAAATGTTCGATGAAACTAATTTCGTAGCGATCCATTTCGCTCAATCGGATCTCAACCGGCTTTGGACGAGATTCGGGCTGTTATAGTACTGCAGGCGGAGCACCGGACTGACGTACCTACATGCCGCGGTGTGTAAGAGCAGAATGGAAACGAAAAAAAATATATTGTCGGAAATAGCGTACGACGCTGATCGATCGCGGGGTCCGTTTATCACGGGTTATTCCCGCAAAGCACGACCACGTGGTCGTAACTTCGAAATTGGATCGTTTCGGAAATTACCCCGCGTGCTCGTTCCTCGTTGCTGCTGGATGAGGGGGGTCGCGGCTGATGGGGTAGGTTACCGGGTGGGGTTGGACTTAACGCACCGCAGACCCCGATATCCCACGGCACTTCATTGCCAGTACCGCACGATCGGGGACCCGGTTTTACGGTACACTGCCAGTCCACGATGGCTCTCATGGAAATAGCCAATCCGATATTTCCCAGCGTTACGCATTTCTGTGTCGTGGGGCTTGTACTGAATAAATCTAATTGGTCAATTCGAAGCACTTTTGCGGCCTCATCGGCCCTGCATTACCGTATCCACGCATGCAGCTCTCGTATCCGAAAGTATTGATCACCAGGAACCCGTTCGATGGGAAACAGTGACAATGGCCCTCTAATGGCCATTTCTCAATTCTGTCATCATGCATGAAATTTTGCGAGAAAAAAAAATTTGCTGCACACGTCTTAAATTTTGCTGTACACGTATAAAATGTTGCTGTACACGTCACATCGCCAAAATATTCGAGTCCCCTGAATTGCTCGTCCTAACATATTTAACCCTCAATGGCTTGAGTTCCTGTCTCTCCCTGAACGTCACATATTGACTACTGCCTCCAAATGCGATACCAAAATCAGGAAACTCCGGAGATTCGAAATGGAAAAAAAAAATATTTAATCAATCTTCCATTAACGTTCGTTAGCTATAATTTAATCTTAACGTTACACCGTATGATCGCCGTCAGCGCCGGGTTTATAAATGTTGAAGTAACGTTCCGGCAAAACGAGTAGAGCGTGAAACACGAAGTGAAACCGCGAGTATAACGAACCGTTTCTTGTGGGATAGCATCTATTCCAAAAGTCAGGTAGCCAAATAACACGGAGGAGTAGAAAGAGAAAGAAAGAGAGAGAGAGAGAGAGAGAGAGAAAGTGATGGAGAGAGAGAGAGAGAGAGGACAGGAAGAGGAGGAGGAGATGAGGGTTGAAAGTAGTCGCGTGGGGATGGAAAACAGAGACAGAGATGGAAAATGCGATGGAGAGGTAGAGAGAAAGATGGAGTTACGTCGGTAACGGAGGTGAGGTGAGTCAGAGGGTTCTGTATAACTCGACAAACTTTTTCCCTCGATATTTTCGCTCATTCGGCGCCAAAAGTTCCGTGCCAAGCACCGGGCGAGGCCTCTCGTGGGTATAACCTTTACCAGCACGCAATCCTCGTACTTCTCGATTATATGGATATATATACGTATACACGTGTAAAGAGTTACGGACGGGAGAAGAGGCTGGTCGCACGGGCTGGTTCCTCAATTCCCTGCCCATTCTGACCTTCATCCATGTTGCCAACACAAGGAAATCGGATTCCCCGATCGACGCTACACACCTGGCCCAACGTTCGTACGCACGAAGGGATTTGGATTGGAGTTTCAGTTTGCCGGGGTTGTATTGAGTAACGAGGCTATCCGCGTGAACCACGTCTGCGTTTATACCGTTATACCCGTTCTACCGAGTGCGCCCCAACGTTTCGGTGGGGTTATCGAGACTAGCTGGTTCGCTGGGGCCAGCTAGGATTCGCAGTGAGAACGATGTTATCACGCGGCTGGCCAAAACATTCGTGATTTCATAATCTTTTTCTAATCTTTGGAGTTGTTTCTAGGACGACCTTCGACCATATCGAACTACGTTTTCTGCGTTTGTTTTTTTGTTTTTTTGTTTTTTTTTTTGGATTGTCTCGATCTTCAACGTCTTTGTCTCGAAATTTATTGATTCTTTCGCATTATCAAAATTACCGGTTGATTTATGAATTATATTTTTTCCGTATGCAATGACAATGCTACTTAATAATACATTTGAATAGACCTTCTTGTTCGGTCCCGTTATTTTTATTTCACCCTACGAATTTTTGCTTACCGGGTACGTACTCCAAAAATTGAGAAGTGGTTATGAAAAGAATATTTACCATTATATTAACTGACCTGTTTGAGGTTGATTATATACGATACAACCCTGACGAATAGTTACTTTACATTCCAAATATCGGAAAAAGATTCAACGTTTCATTTAATCATTCTTCAAATCACCCATTAATTGCAAAAGTAATTATATTTCTCATTCATACGGTATAAAACAATTTCATAAACTTGAAAATGTATTTGATAGCGTCGAAAAATTCGTGGTTACTTGTATGGCCATTACGTTAAAAAATCCTTTTTTTCCCTTCTTTCCTTTATTACCTCATCGTGTACGTTTGGCATTAGAAAAAAAAACAAAGCTTCCTCTATGAGAAAGCAAAATCTTCGAATTTGTGGATTGCAATCCACTGCGAGTGCGCAGATAGCGCTATCAAAATGTAACGTCCTCCGTTGGGTGACACTCGGAAGCAATCATATCGACACGACCGTCCCATCCGAAATTGCCCGGTATGGATGGAACCACGAGTCAGACGGACGAGAGACGTACGTAACCCATCACGTTTCTCCCGTAGCCGTTTTCTCCACCATCGTCAAAGCATAGACGACATTCTTATCGCCGGGGAAGAGCAGTACGTACGTGAGATATCGGAAACCGTATCTCTGTCTACGACATCGTTCCACTCTCGTAACTCTTCGGAAAGCTTTCCCTCCCATTTCCCTCGGCAACCCCATCTCTTCGATTTGTCAGTAAAGGCAAGGCTTCGGGGAGTTGCGAAAATACCGTGAGAGAAACCGAGAACGAACGTTGGAACCCAATGAACCGGAGCGAGTACCCAGCAGTGTCTGTGAGGAGCTGCGAGCGAGATGAGGAAAGATCGCTCGTACCTCGCTCTCGGTATCACGGAAATCCTGGACGATTCTAGTTTTCCCGGGTCACTCCGCCGACCGAGTCGTGGAAAATTCGGGTTCGCTTCTCCGAGAACGTTGGATGGGATCTTGCGATCGATTCGTCTCCTGCGACGAGCAAAGAATTCTTCACTATTTTCTTCTCTGAATTTGTCCACTTACGATTTGTTAAATATGTATATATATATATATATATATATATATATTTACGTGTGGGAAAGCTCGAAAGTCGAGAAATGTTAAAAACCGCGGTGGTTTGTTATTTTTAAAAATTAGCGTAAACTATCACAGTCAGATATATGCCGTCACTGACTTTTTTATAGGAAATTGAATTCTCTACAACATTGTTGATGTGAACTTTTGGTCTATATAGCGTTGTTTATCCAGCGTTTGGACGGGAAGGTAAAAATGCATCGATTTTCTTATCGTTTTATTTCTCTCTGTGTAAACGTTGGATAAACAACGCTTTTTAGACCAAAAGTTCGCATTAATAATATTGTAGAGAATTAAATTCAGAACATTGTACATTATTTTCACCACAGTTTCAAACAACAATAAAAATTTGTTATTTTTTTCATAACTCTGCACTTACATTTCAATCGGTTTATCAGTCGAATAATCAGTGTATCGTCATATTTTCCTGTTAATTCTCAGCCGCATTGATCTGACAATGGAAGTCACTGGTTTCGGGCTTGCAGACACTCACACAAATACGTTGAATCGTTTTGCTATTGGTCAATCGATGAACCTCGCGATAGCACAGTCCCGCACATTTGTAACCACGATTTGGGACTATCGATAGGTTTCACTGTATGTTATACATTGTTCCGCACTGACCTCTAGCGTAAAAAAAAAAATAGTAAAACGAAAAATCATAAAAAAAATTGCCGCGACGTTTCGATTCTCGTTACGAGTGTGATGATTTATCGCGGTTTAAGTATGTTACGTGTGACGTATATATATCCGTATCTATAAACGTAGAAACTGCGGGCTGGTGCACCGGTCAAAAAGTTTCCCGCGAACCTTCTGTGACGTCGACATGACGCTCTCTCGCTCCTCGTTAAAAATAAATCTATGTCCGACTCTGAAAACGTGATTCGTTTTGTACACCGGGTCCGCCATACCGTTTCGCGAACGTCGAAATGGTGCTGGTACATCGCGCGAGCCAGAGAACTCAACGGGAAGCACATACTCCGAAACACGGTTGTTTGAAATTTAATGAACGCGACGAGAAAATCGGTTGGGCTTTCAATTCCGCGCATCGTGCTCGTATTCAGTTTTGTTCGCGTATTGTGTTATCCGTAAAATTTGTACGTCCCGTTCGGGCGCATGTGCGAATGCAATTCTCTATCAGTATATATATAAATGGTAATATCGATACTATATATGTATATCAGGGTGGTTCTTATTCGGCCTAAAAAACAAATTATCGCTACCCACCTTTCAAATGATTTTGGACCATGGAAGAAGAATTTTCGTATTTCTTCCCGATTTTTAAAGTCACCGTCTGCATTGCCTGAGTTCATTCGAAAGTTTTTTAAATCATTTATGTCATATTTTCGAGCTTAAAACAAAAACGGTGGCGAAAAAAAAACAGAAAAAAATGTATATTATAAAAAAACTATACTACAAAAACACAAAGAAAATTTGGCAGCCATCCGGCAAACATAACCGAAAAAAACAAAATGAAAACCATTTTTATTTCTTCATAATTTTATAAAATAACGGCTTGAAAAATGTAATTACGTAGTTTCCATGGTATCGAAAACTGGGTAAGGTGCGCAAAGTCGAAGGTTGCGTCCACTCGACCCATCTGGCCTCACATAATCCCTCGGTGAGCATTACATTCTGAATTATTTTTTGCCAACTTCTCTTTTCGCTCCAAGCGATTCATTATATCACAAGTGGGCGCGATAATCGTGTTAATTTACAACAATCGCTGCTGCGTAACTATGCGGCTTACCCAACCACCGTTAATGTTAACGATGCTATTCTCGACTCTCATATACAACCGGCCCAAAAGGGATTCCGCATTTTCAAGCGTGATAAAAAAACAATTGGGGTATTATTTCTACCATTTTTCCAAAAACTTTATCAAAAATTTTCTTTCAAATATCGGCTATTGGATGAATGTTTTAAAAACTAGTTTGATAGTTGATTGAATGCGGAAAAATACGCCTGCCAAGTGACGCACCGAGTTCCGCAGCTGTGCCCAATATCGATTCGGTCATGAATTCATTAACGTTTACATTTTCTTTTCTCATGCCGAACGGCGTTCGGTTTCGATTCATCCGCAACATTAATTAACCGAATGTAATTGCGGGCGTGAATCGGATGAACCATAGAGACCGAGGATGCGCATCGGTGTTCGGCTTGGTGATTATCACGCGTAGCCAAATTATCTGTAAACGCCTCGTAATACCAAACGGTCGAGTTGATTCAACTATTTCAAAGGGTTTTACAAACCGTGAATGCTCACACTTTCGGCAATTATGATGGACCATGATTGTGCTATTATGAAACGTCGCGACCATCAAATTCAAAAGTAAAATCACGGTTTTGGACTCTTCATGAGGTTGTTCATGTCCATCTGTCTGTATGTCACAGGCGTTCCATTCTTCTACAATATCTAGTAAATCTCATCGTGTACGTGCCAAACACGCTCTTGACCAATTTTTTCCAACGTGTTATTGTAGAATTTTTCGTATTATTTCCCGTCTAAATATTTTACTTCGCCAATTCCTGAAAACCAACACGTAAACGCGTGACCGGAAAAAAATAAGAAAATACATCCATTTTATCGATGCACATGTTCTTTACCTTCAAATTATCCGTGACAACGTCTTTTGAAATGTTTTTAATACACTCGCGATAATTTTACAAAATTTAACTTTCACGGTCGTTTGACGAAGCGAGTTTTGATCCAGTTGCGCAGGTCTGACCTCTGCTGGCGCGTTGGTTTCACGTAGGTTCGTAAATCACCCTCGTATCTCGCTCTAGAACCTCGATGAACCTTCGAAGAATTATTTCCACCGAGCCACGCGCCGAATAAAGTGAGAAGCTTATTGCAACCAATGGGAGCAAAGTGAATCCACGAGACCACGGAACAAGCGCGAATCGCCCGAAGCGAGTGAGTCAATGAGAGAAACTGTGATAGAGAAGACGAGACAAACTGAGCAAAAGAACAAAACTGCCATTGCCGGATGCGATCGTAGAAGGTTCATGCCAAAATTGCAGTCGGAGACTCCGCGATTTATCGGCAGTAACGTTGTAATTACATCCGAAAGTAGTCAGATACACGAGTTGCGGATGGCCAAGGCAGCGCGCAAGTGAATCTCCTCGTTAAAATCAACACGAGCGTAATTTTCTTCTTCACTCCTGTGCGACCGTCGCCCCTCGTTGGAGTCATTGTGTATTTTTCTCGGATAACGCCAAACAACCACTCGTAAAGTCTTATGATGGAATGACGGACAAAATTTAACCCAAAATCGTGCCAAATAAATATTTAAATAGACTCTACGAAAAAAAAGTCAGTTACTCGTGAATTATTGGATTTTCGTCTGTACATTCTGATAACAAATAATTGCCACGACATAACGAATGCACATCAGTGCAATTGTCACGGTGCAAATTGTATACCATTTGAAAGAAAGAGAAATTCTTTTCGAATTACAACTCACAACAAAATTATCCCACTTTTCAACCGGACTTCGAAAGATAACAAACAGTATCCTGAAAACCAGTAGGCTGATAATCAGCACATACACAGATCAATATTTTTTGTTTCAACGTTCGTAACTAAAAAAAATCAACGTAGGTACACAAAGCGTATGGTTTTTCGTTGCGATAAAACACTCGATCGGTGCAAATCAATTTCTGCAATAAGAAAAAAATTCAAGATACGAGCTTGCACTAGTGTTCCTTTATCATCAATATAATGCAACCGTGTACAGAATGATGTGACGTCGGAACAGCGTTTATCGGAGGCTATTGCATCAACGAGAAACATGGACCGAGCCATAGCTAGTCCATCATGGCTGTGCAATGCCAGTTCGTGCTCGGCCAATGAAAAATAATAGACTTCTCCGAACTGTTTTTTTACAAAACGTAAGCTCTTGGATTGAGCTTTCACCTCTGTTTCAGCTTTTTATTGTGCGCTGCGTGGCGCAATCATCAATCAGTCTTAAACTCGTGTAACAAAAGCTCTCTGTTTTCAACAGTTGTAATGTTCCGTTCCGATTACCGTGCAACACGGATACGGAGTTCGGTAGTGTGTGCATGTGTGTGTTTCAACCGGTAGCGGCAATACCATTATCGCCCACACGTGCCGAAATCGCATGACCTGCTATTCGAGCTTTACGTACGTGGCTAGTGCAACCTAGTGCAATTCCTTCGAATGAAATGGCTGGAAATGTGGCATCGTGCCGCCCGAATAACACCCAAACATGCTTTCCCAAGAGCCTCCCAATTATTTCACAACACTTATGGATCTTGTTATGGTATTACTACGCTGCTGTATCGACGTCACAATGTAAGGGATATAGCTGGACAATCTCTGGGTCATCGTTAAATAAATTATAGAAAATGAAGAACGTTCGCCCGGTTGGAGCATTGACGACGGACGACCTTTTTGTTATTTATTTTGTAACGCTTGTCCCTGTGGTTCGGAGCCTCTTCAGATTTCTCGGTTGAATCGAATCTTTAACCCCCGTGACCTACAACATCGTGTGAGACTCGTGGAAAAAAAAATCCGGCGAAACACGAGCAGCACGGGTGAGCGGCGTGGTACGTCGATCGGGACGAATGTAAACAACACGAGCCAGGGCTCGTGGTTTGTGGATAGGGCCAAACGTAAACAACACGATTCAGCCTCGTGGTTTATTTTCGTCGGATATTCCGACTCAGTCACGTGGAATCCTCGACTCTATTTAGCTATTGACTGAATGTCAAATATTTAAGCCGGCAATAATTAAGAATGATAATTTCTTCGGGAATTGAAAGAAAATGTTGATTTTTTTATTTACTCCCGTAGTAATGATTGTTTTCTCTCATACTCACCTCATTCAGCTATTGACTAAATATCAAATATTTGAGTCGGAAATGATTTAAAATCAGTTTTGTTTATCATGGACAGAAATGTTGTGTTAATGAAGAAATTGTTTTTTTCGAGTAACCAATAATCAAATCACACTGAAAATGAATTTTGTGATCTTTGGAATTTAGTTCAAGCTCGTTCCAATGACGAAATTGTAAAAAAAACACAGGAATTGAACAAGCCGGAATCGCTTCGAAGCGTAGCATCGAGTATACGATAGAGTCAATGAGAAACATCGTGACGTTCACTTTGCGAAATCACAAACTCTTGGCATGGTCTCCTACCCGGTTATATTTGAGAACGAACTTGGCGAAAATAACGCCCCACTCTTCCCATTCTCGAAGCCATTACAACGCTTATCATTTAATTGAATCTACGTGTTTACGACATCTAATTTATCCGCATCGTGACCGATCTGGCCATCGAGTCAACGGACCATTCTACTCATTGCGTTGAGAGGTCCCCGTGATATCACAATTTCCCATCGTCAGAGTTTTTGCCAGGGTTGAGGTAAAAATTATGACGCAACGTCTTTTGGCTCGCCCAAATAATTGAAAAAAAAAAATCAATTCCATAATTTTTCTTTTGAAACTCATAATTTCTGCATAGACATTTTTTTCGTGCAATTTGTGGCTCATTTGATTCATAATCAATTTCTCATTTTCGACGATTGCAAGCATCGAAAAATCGAAAACTCAAATTTTGGGTGGTATTACAATTCAGAGATTTTTGGTGTTTTTTTTTTTTTGACTGTTGGAAATGCATGGTCGAGAAAAGTAGGTGCAGAAAAAATATTTGCAGAAAAAAGCGTGATTTATCCTTATCATCGCGGTACCACACACATCGTGAGAACCGTTGAAAGAAATTTCTGGACGATAAAGCTCGCATTCTCAACCACCCTGAGCTTCGAAGCATCCCTTACAGTCTCCCTAATCGCCCTTATTTCAATACATCGTGAAAGAATATTACGTAAGCACCCGTAGGATCTCAGAACACGAAGAAATGGAAAATGTGGGATAATATTACCTGAATGTATTGCGGTGCTATAACTCCGGTCTCATGTAATCTTGAATAATGGCTGTATCTATTTATGTCCCGTATCGCGTTCCAATGAACCAACCTCTCTACGATATATTTTATGTTGTTCTGCGGAATAATGATTCATTTTTCTAATTTATACCGCCGCGATCATGTCTCATTTGTTTTTTTTTCCCATCCAGACCGATTTAACAATTTTAAAAACCTACATTTTCGAATATGAAGCAGTATATTCAAACAAGCAACTGCGTTTGGATATCCTTCTCTCCAAAAAAAATTTCTTTTCAATGCTCAAATATGCAATAAAATAATCTAAGAAGTTCGCTGGACTCGCTTATTTTTTTCTAACCGAAAAAAATCCCCCCCAGGAACGCTTCTTTTAGGCCTCCAAAAGCAGGCTCCTGCCTTAATCGTCGTTTCGCAGCAAGTTCGACCGAGCTCCTCCGTCAAGCCAGCCCCCCTCCCCCCGCCCAGGACCCCACCCACCGGTGTATCAGCAGATATTCTAATCCGGCCTCATATTTTACGGGGCTCCGAACTCGGTTCAACGTAGCACACGAAATTTATTCAAAGACGAAACTAGGGCCGCGAACACATTCATCATATTCGTGGAGGATTTAATGTTTTCTCAATATCTTCTTAATGCCACGCCTCGCGTCAAATCGCATTTTAAATGGAACCCGGCAAGCTGTCGGGAGTGCCGTAGAACAAGTGTGAATAATGTTCGGGTTACGTGACGCGATAGAATCGAGTTCTCATTCGTTCATTGGCGGGATCTCAGACCGCAATGTTCCAGCCAGTGGCGAAACGGCAACCCAATAGAACTTTGCTTTCTCGATTTTCTCGAGTTACCGACTCACAAGGACAATTGTGTGTATATATATATATGTGTGTATATGGACAAACATACAAGAAAAAAAAATTATTCATAGTCAGTCGGTTGAGCTTGCGATTGACGCTCCCGGAAAGCTCGTCTCGAACGGAATTATCCGGAAACTGATGGAAAACGCGAAGCGACGTCCAGGAAGGTCGAAAAAATCGACGGATACATTTTTAATCAATTTGTTCCGGGGGACCATCCTGGCTGAAACTAAGTGAGCCTGGATTTCCGATTCCGCGAGAGCTCTTACAGAAGTTGGACGAGTGTGGATAGAGCAGGATAACGAAGAGGAGCAAAGGACGACGATGCGGAGAACCCGGTGAGAAATTAATACGGCGGTTTGCCGTAGCGAGACGAAGCTGTGCCGTCGAATGCAAAAGGTAAAGGGAGCCCGGCGTGCTCCGTGGCAGACGGGAAAGCGATGCTGTGCAGTCCGGGCAAAGGATGAGCGAGGATGGAGGAGCTGGTCTTGCTAGCTATCGAGGAGGATGACGACGGAGGCGGAGAGAGAGAGAGAGAGAGAGAGAGAGAGAGAGAGAGAGAGAGAGAGAGGCTGTGTGGCAAACGATCGACGGACTCGGTGCTCAGCGACGAGCATGCGAGGCCATCCCAGGTAGATATTAGAGCTTTTGATCCAGCAGCGTATATAATAACTTGGACGAACTGAGCGAGTAATCATGGCTCATGGCTTGACGTAAATCGAACCGTTATCATCGCGACATCTCATTACTTCGGAACACGTCAGCGGATGGAAATCATCGCCGTGTTTCCAACCATCGAACCAACATCTGGGTAGAACCATCGGATCCCTTGGGATACCGCATTACGGTAAATCAATATTCAACCAAACGGAAAAACTGCCAATTTTTTTCGGGCTCCTGTCAAAATTGATTGTCACTAGGAATTGTTCACAAATATGTTACACGATAAAGATATCACGATTATTTGTGATAGCGTATCTGGATAAGATTGAAAAGCAAAATTCGTATTATTCAATGTTTCTCGGTATCAAACGAAGGATCCTGTCCTTTGCGCAGGAAAATATTATCGACGAGTCATTTTTACGAAAAAAAAAAAAAAAAATAAAATGGCTGCACGACCGTCGGATAAAATCGAACCGTAAAAGCTATATGATCGGACGGAGTGACACACGTTTCTACTCGCGAGATTTTATACGGCATCACTGCATTGAATATGACATACGCGCTTCGATTGAAAGACATGAAATCGACGATTCACTTCAACCTTTTTTCTCTTTTTTTCAGTGAAAGCACTTGTATCGGGATCTTATTCCACCGGATATATATTGCAGCCAGCTGCAGTACCTATGTCATACTTGAATATGTTTGTGAAAATCGAAATTCTGCGAAGGGCAAACCGAATTAAATAACGATAGGAACGTGGTCTCTGTGAAAGTATATTAAATACGTAATCCGACGCAGCTGTGCGGCAAACAGCGTGGTCCGATGATTAATCGACGTAATCGTGAGTGGGGCTTCTTCGAGTAGAGCAGCGTATCCGCCATAGTTCGCGAACGAGATTAGAGAGACCTGAAAAAAAATGATGGGACTTTGAGGACAAATCTGGCAAGACGGTCGGATGTGGTCAAAGGACATGGCGGTTCAAGGGATGGAACGTTTTTCAGCTTTTGCCTGAAGTATGCTTTTGCATCTGCTTCTGGGTGGTGCTCTTGTCGCTTGTGTGCGCTGCTGCACCCTGCGCTGCTTCTGCCGGTGCTTCTGTTCGAGATCCTGGAGTACAAAGGGCCGCATTGTTAGTACGGCTTCGCCCACAGACACTATATTTGAATTGTTCGCGGTCTGCCGTACTCCTTTCTCCCGCAAACCCGCCTCCGGACAGTTCATAGCGCCGGTCCCCGGTGCATCCTTCTACGACTTCCCGGGAGAGCTTCTCCACAATACGCACACAGTATTTATCATATACTCTCAGCCGTATTTTCTCACTCCCATTTCCATCTCACGCCCACCTTTGTGTTATTACAAAAGAAAAACCGTAACATTAACTAACGACTCGTGCGGAAATCCGTGAGGGGTAAACTTCGTTTAAAATCTAGGATCTCGCGAATTATCCTTATCAAAATGATCCATGGAGAATCTTTATGTTATGTACCTACTTACGATTCATCTATGGGTAATCCGGATATCTGGGATGTATGAGACTTTCCTCCCTGTATAGACAAAACCATACCGCATGAATTCACCATGAATTTACCATGAATTCACCTTGAATTCGCCATGAACTCACCATGAACTCACCATGAGTTCACCATGAATTCACCATGAATTCACTTTGAATCCACCATGGATTCACCATGAGTTCACCATGAATTTACCATAAATTCACTTTGAATTCACCATGGATTCACCATGGATTCACCATGGATTCAACGTGGATTCGGGATGATCCGTTGCTCCAATGAAACAAATATGAATGTTTGACAGGCATTGATACATTTTTTCACGTGAGGCAATCGTTTTTTTTTTTTTTTTCACCCGAGACGTCTACGAGCGGGTACTTACTTCCGGAAGTAATATTTCCACGCCGAGGAATTTTCGTATCTTCGAAATTCCTGGGCCAAAGCCAACGAAATCTTGCAATCGTTCAAAGTAATTAAAATCAGCGCAGCACCGAGCTCTCACGATTCAATCGCGAAGGTGTTCGAAGGTGGAAATAGCGCGACAGTAGAAATCGAAGAAATGTCCCGAGAGGAGCCACTGGTTTGCCGAAGCCCGACTCTCGAAACAGCGGCCGTGCCAGTGGCGGTGATCTCGCGAAAAATATTTCCGTCACAGCGTGGCTTTCGCGAGTTCGGTTGAGGATACTCTCGTGGGATTGGCTGACGTGTGATGGCTCGTCGTGTGTAACATAACCTGGTTCCGTGCCATCGATGTTGGCCCCTTCGTGCCAACCATCCACATTCTCTGTTTTTATCGCGTATGGATGTATTGGTTTTTCTATTATACGAACACCGGAGGAAGAACAGAAACTATTCGTATCATATAGGTATAGGGTGGCTCTTGAAAAAAGTGTCGCTACCCACCTTCTGAATGGTTCTGGACCATGAAAATGGAATCTTCATATTTTTTCCCGAATTTTTTAATTTACCGTCTGCATTTTCCGTTATTGGAAAGTTTTTCTAGAATCATCCGATTTATTTGAAAGTTTTCCTAGAATCATCCAATTTATTCGAAAGTTTTTCTAGAATCATCCAATTTATTTGAAAGTTTTTCTAGAATCATCCAATTTATTTTCAAGTTTTTCTAGAATCATTCAATTTATTTTAAAGTTTTTCTAGAATCATCCAATTCATTCGAAAGTTTTTCTAGAATCATAGGTCTATAATCATTTGGAAGGTGAACCACCCCAATATATATAAATATAAAGCTAGTAGCTTCGGAATGCAGATAAATGTGTGTCATATATACACACACACACACACACACATTTATCTGCAATTCCGAAGTTACTATCTGTGCCACAGCTGAGCCCGTGGTACAGAAGTGAGGGGCGCGTGTGTACACACCGCGTGCGTATATCTATCGTACCGCAGACACGACGTCCGGGGCGCGGGAACATCCTGACAAAAGGGTAATATCCTCCTGCGAGCTACGGGGTGACACCAAAGCTTCGTAACCGTGTCGAATTCGCCTCTCGACACAACACACCACCAAACCGTCACCAGCGTCAACTCAGAAAGTGTGAGTTCCACAATCTACACATCCAAACACGCTCGCACATATCCACACACATATACACATGATGTGTACACGCATGCGCATAAACGTTGGACTGAGTGTTCGAGAATTCTCTCTATTTCACGTTGACGCCTTGTTTCTCATTCTCCTTTGGCAAACACTCCATTCCGCCTCATCGGCAAAACGTTTGTATTTTCCACGTTTTCCCCGTAGTCCCAAAACTTTTGAAAATTTTCGCGTCACGTTGAATAATGATATCGGAACGATGTCGATCGAGCTAAAGAAGGAAAACGGGTGACGAGAGGGAGGGATTTATTTATCAACTGTGAGACGAATCGAATCGTTCGAAATAATTTATTAATTGACTATTGTTACCATTCGACGATGTCATTTGTTACGGTGATAAGCACATTTCTAGATCACTGATCTCTCTCTCTCTCTCTCTGGTACGTCCGGTGACGCGTGAAGCCGCGATACGAAATTGAATCGTTGCGGGTGTACACGCACACGTGGTAAGGTGTGCGCTTGAATGTGCGGTAATACCCCCGCGACCTCGAATAATTCTGATAATATCTCATATTGTTCGGGCGAATGGCGGAATGGATATCGGTGGATGATAATGGTGTAGGCGGTGTAGATTAACGCGTGGTCAGCACGAGTCGCGGTACCGGATGGGTTATGTGCTAAACCAACCTGCCCGTCCGCAAAACCCGTTGCCCGAAACGAGACTGTTAAATAAATCGAACGGAAATATCGATGGAGATATCGGGAGGAAAGAATCGTACACGACGCTACGGACACGTTGAAAAATCGTGACGCACAGGCATCAAGTACTTACCTATACGTTCGGAAATCGTGAAAAGTCAGCGGACGAGAGAGACGTTGTAACGTACATCGCGGTATCTCAAACTTTGACTAATCCACCGGTTTTATTGTAGCTTCAAGCAGATAGGCCGGAAAGAAAAACGACAATAAATTGACAATAAATGACAATAAATCTCTGTCGATTTATTTGTAACTTATTTTTTTTTAAGGGATCTACCCAAATTAGACGCGCAAAAAAATATGAATATTTGGAAAACTTTCGAAAAAATCGAAAACGAAAAGAGTGAGAAACGTAAAAGAAGGAAACAAATGCAAACCGATTGGTCGTTAAAATATTATCATTCAAAAGAGTCGGATGTTTGACGAGTAGCCCTGAATTTGGAAGTTCAAAGCTTACATCAACGTAAAAATATACTCGTATTCTCTTGTGCTGTGCATGTAGAAATCGTCTTGACAGTCGTGAAGCTCGAATATCGTGTCGTCTCCTCGCGTTCTAATTTCCGAGTTTCATCAGCATCTCATCTCTCTTCACAGTAATCGCCTCATTTCACTAGCTCGGTATTATGCTAGCAAGATCACTGCTATGCGTACCTCGCTGTTTTTTTTCTCAGACGGCAACCATGGCTTAGGTTCCCAGAGCGTTTGGGACAACGGGTTGTTGGTTTCCCCACTTCCATGGTTCCTCACTTCTTTACGTACCTTCGGTTATCATCCTCCTTCGTTCCACTCGATGTTACAACTCTTCCACCCTCCGAGGCTCTTCCCGTGGTAATTCGAGACGCGCAATAAATTGTGGAACGTGATAAACCTCAAAGGGCCCCAATGGTTTTTACATGAGTTTTCCGATACCTCTCCACGCTTCCGGCAACTTCGGTTAAATTACGAAAGTATTTTTTTTTTTATCACTCTTCTTCTTTTACGTCTCAACTCTCTCTCTCTCTCTCTCTCCTCACCTCATCGCGTTTCACCGCGGCTCTGTTTTACTTTTTTAATAACATCGAAGAACTCTCTTTCCGATACCAACTTTCATAATTTTCCAGTTACGAAGATTGAGTTGGTTCGCTGTTGATCCGGAGGATAATGACATTTTTCAATGTAGCTTGTTTGGAAAAACGTTGTCATACGTTCAGTCGGACGTGGTTGTGGCTTGTCATCGGAGAAACGATTATTTCCAATTAGGAGAGTTACTGGATTTTATCTGTTTAATGTTCGTGACCCGTATTAATTATTCTGTTGTGACGGATGTAATTAGTGAAAAATGTCTTCGATAACTTGAGTTACGTTTGCGAGCGAGTGAATGCAATAATATCGATACATCGATTTAATCGTATAAACGGAACAAAAACGCGAGCAAGCTTTTTCAAATCCCTGCCACTCCCCCTGTTACTCGAAAACAAGGTCGTTGTGAGACAGTTTTGAAGTATCTTCACGTTCAACATAACTCGGTCCGATATAAATTTGTTTACTTCAACACTGTGTTCACTTCTCTCTGATGATGCTTCGCAGTAATCATCTCTGCGATGAGTATCGAATTAGATTTCAGCGAGTTTATAACGAGATGGCGTAGCAGCGATTGTGCGAGGCAATTACCGCGAGAGTCATATATCATTCAAACCACTGCGCAATAACTCCGTCGGTGACGGCAAGAAGTTTAATAAGCGCTTATATTATATCGGGTGTGCCGATGCACAAGCTGGCGTATAGCAAAATCGCGCGTGCACAGTTTCTTGCTGCACACAGCGGCTTCGCAACTTAACACACCAATCATTCTCACATCCCTTCTTATTTTCATTGTTATAATTGAGATACAACGCGCGGTTAGAGCTATTCAGCCACGGAGAGTGGAACGTTTTATGTTTTATGTTTTGTTACTGAATCATGGACGATCCATTTTTCTTTCTGATTTATTCCGGAAGCTGCATTATTTCATCGTTTCCTAGATGAATATCGATCTAGGTGCATCTTTGCAGTATCTACAGTAGTGTCGTCTTTTCGGAAACAATGTAATATTACATGACGCAAGTGGTTTCTTTGATTTTATATTCACAAAGGCGTGAAAAAGGTCGTGGATCGATTATTTGCCGATAGTTTTAAGTTTTTGCTTTTAAAAAAAATTCCGAATCGAGATATTTGGAACGACCGAATCTCGGAATATTTTAATTCAGAACGGCGAATGATCCGAACGACCATCGTCTCGCAAATGCAATGTTTCTGGCCCAACGTTCTGACCCAATGGAACCGAGTGCAAAATCTAAGCTCCACAATATCTCCCAAAGATTACAAATATTCATGGATCATCTTACGAGACCGTGAAAAAACTAAAAAAAAATATTGTAACATTCGATACGATTACATAGACAATTTTACATAATTACAACACGTTTCGAAATCGTTTCGACAAATCGATCTTGCGCTGTAGCACATAAATACGGTTTTCCATTTGCCAAATTAAATTCCAAGGTATGCAACGCGAGTGCGGCGATCGGCGAAGGCTCGAGGGAAAAGGATGGGCGCGGGGAGGGGGGGGGGGGTGAAGAGGGCGTCCTAGCTCGGCTGCGGTAGCGAAATTGCTGGATAGTAGGATGGTGGCTCTCGTATGGACGGATGAAATCACTGCGGCATAACAGATTTCTCGGGGTTTTCGATTTTTCCGTACACGGTTGTTACGCATAACCGGATCGTCGGTCGCGTAGGCGACGCGCGAATCCGGAACGAATTCAAAAATCGCTCTGCCCTTCCACATCCCTTCGGAATGAGGCTCGTGTTCGTTTTTTTTTATCTTTTTTTTTTTTCTTTTCCTTTTCTTTCTTTTTTTGTATACAACGCTACGGACTCCGATGCACCGTGGATTCTCGCACGCTTCTATCTGGTTAAGGCATCCATGCCCACCGAATCTCGTGGATTAAATTGCATCCCTCTTCGCTCTGCCGTTCGCCAGCCCGCGTCGCACCATCGATAGCGTATTTTCCCGTGACACGACGCCTAAATTCGAACCGCTTACAAACATCCTCCGCTCTCTCGCTCTCCACCACGTTCTTTATTTCCGTTGATCCGCGCATGAATATGCGCCGTGCGCACAAGTGCTTTTGATATTCATCGAAACGTATTTCACGTTTGGAAAAACATTACGTGAGTGTTTTCCGCAAAATCAGTTGACGGGAAATTTTGTTGAGTTTTGTCGTGGCTGGTCTCGAGTTGGGGATCATGACTGAGGGCGGATTCTAGATTGGAGATCGTGGAATCAGGTCTTTCGTAGAACTTTTTTTTTTTCATTCTGAATTAATCGAGATATGAATTAAAATTTTTTTTTCACTGTAATGCACGTTTATCGCAAAGTATACAAAGGATTAATTTAAATATATATATGCATATATTTTTGGAGAAATTAAGTTCGGACAATGTCGCGCTGAGTGACGGTCGCTGGGGATTTGGCCACCACGGATTGACTCTCGTCGAAAACACGAGAACAAAGAATATTATTAATCTGTAGTGATGCGCTGTAGCGTGAGATGGGACTGATGACTCGATTTGTAAAATGGCGGAGTTATACACAGACTCAAATGGAAACCCACGAACAGTGATGTTTTTTACGCATTTTTTTAATGAAAAATATATATATACAATTTTAATTAAGAATTAAAATTCTCGTTCGAGGTTGTACCCGTTGATGCGGAAACCATTGTCGGAAAACTGAAGAAAAATACGGGATTAGCTTTCTCTCAAGCAGCTACATCGAGTTAAATAATTCTCCAGTCGGGTTTAATAATTCCCTCATTTTCCTGTAAAGTTCAAGTAAAGAAATGATAAATGATGAATGAAAGAAATTTTTTATTTTCCGACTAGCTCATTTGTCGCCTCTTCAAGCCTCATATGAATATTTTAAATTGTTAACCAGTCCAAAATATTTGTGGTCAATGAGATGTATTGCAATACCAAATAAAAAATTTTGAAGTTGCATAGTTTCTGAGAAAATCGGCTGCGACAGACGGACAGATCGACGCACGAGTGATCTTATAAGGGTTCCGGTTTTTCCTCAAAATTGCATATATATATAATATATTCGTGAGAGGGAATTATATAATATCGAAAACTGCAGAGAAAAGTTGTTTTCTCTTGCGTGCTCAACTAGAATCCTCCCGTAATAATAACCTGATAAGTCTCTGATTGTCATCGACAACTGTGGAGTCCCAGCAACACGACGACGTTGAACGACTATAACCTACGAATTCCGAATTAAGTCGCAAGTTCATCGGAGTAGAAAAAAAAATGAACGAGCGACAGTGGATCGCTTCGAGCCTCAAGCAACGACCGACTCCGTCTTGAAAAGACAAAGCACGGGAGTCTACATCGATCACTCTCCTGTTTAATTCATAGCCGGTATAATAAGAGTTCGTTATGCTTCAAGCATCCATGAATATCGAGTGCTCCACCGTGTCGTCTATGGTACCGGAACTGTTGAGAAAAATGTCTATATCTTAAAACGATGACACGATCTCATTGAACGCTCGCAAAATATGCATTTCCGTGCGGATGGTTCTGATTAATATATACGACGGCATAATCACGAACATTATGTGAAATTTCATCATAAATTTCATTCGCCTACGCGAAATAAAAAAGTTTCCGAAGTTCATCATGACGACGCTTGTCGCTGCATTTAAAATTATTTTGCGTCCAGAAAAACGTTTATTGATACGTGCGATAAATGGTTGTTTTTTGTCTCGTTGCCGGGTCTTTAGGTCGAATCAGCGCAATATTCTCAAACTTGTTACTCCTTTTGCGCTGAACAGCGATATTTTACATCCTGCGTCTGGCTCTACGATCTTCACTTCGGTTTCAGTAGCATGAAAGACCGGGGCTCGATGGTCCACAGCTTTTTCTCACTTCGTCCGAACGAAATAACAAAATCCGTGAAACCTCATATATTTTTGTGGAGGACATGAATCAGCATTTGGATTGTACGATAAAATATCCGGAGAATAGGGAATATTATAAATTATTTTGCAAAGTCTTTTTTTCTTTTTTTATTCATTGCACGATACAATATCATTGGCTTCCGTTTGCACGAATCAAATTGATAAACCAGTTAATGTACGAACCATAACCTCCGGAAACAATCGTAGGTTCATAGCCATTAAGGTAAAGTTACACAACTTCATTGAAAATCGTTTCGAATCATGAAAAAATAAAATTGATACAATGAGCTTCTTAGTCTCGTCGCTCTCGTAGATTGTTGGTAAGTTTCAATGAAATGCTTTCAGTCTATATGCCTTCGGCTGAAAGAAAAACGTCCATGAGAAATGGATGAGATGACGAATTGAAGAAAAACCGTTCGTCAGTTACGAATTAGTGAACTGTGGAACTTTTTTAATTTACAACATACAAGATCGACTAGTTTTTGTAAGAGATGAAAGCGAGCGGTACCCCAACTCCGATATTACGGCCCTACGAGATAAGCAGGACTATATGAAATAATGAAATAATGAAGAATAAAATATGAAACATACTTAATGCTAATACTATAATATTCATACTGGTTACAGTTTTATACTATGATGCATAAGTGATTATGCTTCTGTGAAGTGTCGATCCATAATCTTCATTCATACATTATAGATCTTCGTGTTGAATGACGGCACCGAATAATCGTCGGGTTTCTGCTCATTCCACTTTGACTGCGTCCATAGCCGCGTTCTATTTCACGTCCTTGTCCGAATCATCTTCAGGAGGCGTGAAGCTTCATTGTTGAAAAATATCGTCGGTGATGTATGAAATCTCGCTCATGTTTTTCATTAGACCACGACTTCGGTATGTGAGCCCGATTTGTGCCCAGCGTCATGTCTAAAGAGTTGTTTGAGATATCGAGGTTTTCGTTGCTGAGACCCATGAAAGCGTTTGTCGTCGCTTGTTGCAAATTTCCGGCGAGGTTGAGACTCTTCGGATAATCGAGGTGTAAAAGAGACGAGTGTATCGAGGGAGACACAAGCTCGGCCAAACCACTGGAACCGTTGTAGCCGATGACACTTGGATCTTCGACCGACAATTCCACGGCGGTTAATTTGATTTTCAGATCAATGACTGATTCCGCACCTTTGACACCGATGAATAAGTTTTTCCGAGAAGTCGTTTTCACCAGTAAAATTGTCAACAGCATCTTCAACGTGACGATACTCATGGTCCAAAATGTTGTCAGCTACGAACAGATATAGGCGTTTTGTACAAAATCAAAAATCAGTAGAGAGAGAGACATAAAAAAGCTTTGTTTCATTGCGGCACGGGTTGAGAAAACCTTGATTCATGTTATTTCACCAGGAAATCATTTTTAAAAAAATGTTATGGAAAAATAGGTAAATTTTGGAAATTATTATTTTAAAAACTATTCGTCCGATTGAATTCAAGTTGGTTTTATTCGAAAATATATATATATATATTGCGGTATTTTGAAAAATTTTATTTTGAATATACATTCAATATTAGTGAATGCATAGTGAATATTAGGAAGCAAAATATATATGATCTTATTTCCGATAAATGAATATTGAAAAAATTACGTTCTTCGTGTCCGTTTCTTTGTGAGGAACAACAAACGTTGGTTCAAATATCGCGGATTACTTACGCAGATGGGGTTTCGATCGGTCTACAGCTGGACGTGTGTACAGTGTAGAATCGTATAGGACCGAAATTTTTCGCGTCAACGACTATTCTGTCAACGGTTCGCTGGGCGATGTGATAAGACGACGTGACCGCGAGGAATTAGATACCGATCGCAGTGTAACGCACGTGTCGAGGTTCTCGGTATAATAAACGGTATGGATTTGCGATGGCGGTGAAAGAAACGAATACCGACGGATCATTGACGCATCGAATAAACTGTTTCGACGACTCACTCGACAGCTGCCAATTAACGACCATTAATAGCGATTCCCAGAAAATCGAAAAAACGAATTGTGGCCTAATTTGGAATAACAAAAAACTGTTTAACATCACAAATATATATATGGGTTTAATATCCCAAACATTAACGGTCGTCAGGAGAAGAATCGAAGTTTAAATGAGCTAAATATTTGCACAGGTGGACATTTTGTCATCATGAGCTTGATAACGTCAATTTAAAATGCTAATTTGAATTCAATATTTTAGAATATCTATATATTGTTGACAGGTCGAATAATCGTGATGGAGTCAAAATTTCAACCAAGGTATATATTCTTATTTCTTCTTTTTATTAGATAAAGGTATTACCGGATGGATATTGAAAAATGACAGAACTTCTTGGAAAATTTTGGAAACGATAGTTCTTGTTGAAATAATACATGAATTATTTCATAATTTTTTACTAAATAATTTGGTAGTTATAAAAATGTATGAATTTACTAGGATTTAACACTAGAGATTTAACTTCAGAGTTTGGTTCACTTGTCAGAGAACATTTATAGCTATATTTTGAAATAAAAAAATACAAGGTGATATATTTTACCGTTCTCGAGTTATCGTGGTCAAGCTAGGGTAAAATGCTGTTTCGAGATAAACGCGATTAAAGTTGTGGCGTCGTTACGGACTACCTGCTCGGCTGGGCGCAACGCGCCACCCGTGTACGGAGTGTTTTTATCTTTCCTGAGCTCAATTTTGCGAATTTTTTAGTCTGCTTTGCACCAAAATATTTTTAAAAAATTCAATTCGAATTTTCTCGCTGCCTAGTCCCCTTAAAATATTGTTCTAATCCGAACGTTCTATCATAATTCATTCAAAAGTACAAGTTGACTGCAGTGAGATTTAAAAAATAAAATCAAAACGTCAAACGCAAATTATTTTCCAAGCATCGTACGTATTCCATCGTCATTACTTAAATATACGACAATTTAATTAGCTGTTTAAAACGTTGTGACAACGTCCCCCGAGTGTTCCATCGCTTCGTCGGTTATTCTTCACACCGTCACGTCGCTAATGACACAATTATTCTCAACGGTTCTCGCGATGAAATTCCAGATATGCATCGCACGCCCTCCGCCCATCATCGCGGACTTCGTTTGATTGCGAAAATCACTGAAAACGTGACTGCGTACAATGATAAAGAACGAGCGGGACAGACGAGTCGATTAATATTTCAGAGAATAATTTTACGAAAAATATTTTACTCGTTGAAAACTTTCGCAGATTAATTCACAATGTAATTACGTAAGTTTGGATTATGTGTCCAGCTTGGTTGGCACGTTGAAAGCGAATATTTTCATGTATCAGAAAATCGTAGTCAGAATAATCATTCGACTCCAATTTTTCGGAAATAAAATTCCTAAAATATTTACTTTCGAGGAGTAATAAAACCAAGAAGAAAAACAAATTAATCTCCATAAACTGCAAATCCTATCCTCAGGTCATCAACGCTGATGTTGAGCATATACACTTTCCTCGAAATTCAAGAAGTTCGTTGATAATATTTTACAATTTAGTTGAGCCACTTGATTCGAATAACTTAAATCGAAGTTGGTCATTTTTTTTTGTAAAATGGAAATCTGTAAAAAGTTTACACCTTTCACTTGAAACCAACAAATAAAATAGTTTTGACCTCTAAACGACCTTGTAAACCTCCACCGAATGAAAAATACGTAAGCACAGTGAAACTTTTCTTCCCTCGAGCCATATAACTTTCATGGCGAACATCTTTTTCCTAAAATACCTTGTTCTCAAGGCATTCTGTTGTGTCAACTTAAATTTCCCACTATCCTGTATATATAGCACACCGACGTTTTTTTCTCTTCTGCAAATGTTCCTGCTTCAATTGAATCAACCATATCTCCATCGGCTATTGTCGATGTAATTAACTCTCGCAGTCATAACGTCATACGAACGTTTTTAGGAGTTGATTGCATCAGCGTGTGTGCATATATATATATATATATATATATATACATGTACACGTAATACGTGACAAGTGCTAGCTGCGCCCGCATCACATATCCGACCATCATGGACAAGCACGTGAAAATAAATTATGAATTGGTCCGTTTACCGCCCGAACGATGGTGTGTGTGCAGCAGCAGCAGCAGTATCGGTCGTGTGTACGCAGCTCCGAGGTGCTCGCTCGCAAACGAATGCGATACAATTGTGCCCGTGTCGCTGCATAAGTATACACGGTGTAACGAAGTGGATGGAGAAACGAGGTGGCGCTGTGCTGCACCTGGGAAAACACGTTCGCGCATGCGCCATTCATACCCCAGAGCCGCCAAGTGAGATAGGCCTCGAAAAGGGGTTAGCGCACACGCTTAGCCGCTTGTTCATCGTTGCAAACTTGTTTGCTCGTGGAAAGCATCATTTCTGTTGTCCCCCTCGCTCGTTTCTCAGTCCTGCCAAGTGTTTGATGCCACTCTGTTCCGTCAGATCCATTGCAATCGCATATCATTAGCGTTACCGCATGTAGCCACTCTCTCTATCTCTCTCTCATAGATGCAATTCCATCGCTAAAACCCTTTGCAACTGTTTCACGACGTACCCTGTGCTCTGCACGAGGTTACAACCTCCCACGAGAAATCATCCAGCCATTACCGCGACTTGTCAAAGGTCTTGAGACACTTGGCATCATGAATGGTCGTCCGATTACGGATTATGCATGCCGATTCTGTAATTATCACCGTAACTGTCATGGAGCGATTAAGTCGACTCGGCGTTAACTTTGAACGCGGTTTCAAATTTACCTGCTCAATCATCATTTCGTAATCACTCGGATATTAATCCAAATTATTGAATTTCATTGAATTTAACTGATGAATAAAGCGAATACTTATGAAAATAAAAACTGCAATGAGCGTGTGATGTATAAAATTCCATGTAAATTAAAGTATTGAAAAAAAAAAAATTATTTGAAAAGTTCGACTTTCGATGTGTGAGATATTGGTGTGATGTCATTGTACGTTAATCATCCAAGTCGAAATTTTCACCTTTGTTTCAACTTATTCCAACATCTCTTTCAGGGTGAAGGAGGTTGCAAGTGGGACGAGGTTGGAAGTAATTCTTATGTGCGTTTCAACGTCATTTAACCCTAAAAATCTGCAGTTATTTTCCATTATCCTAGTTTGGAGGGTGAAACGAAGGTGAAATGACGAACGAAAAAAATTCACCCTCACTCGAAATGGTTGAACGAAGGTAAAAAAAAAAATGTCGACACTACATTGAAGTTGTAACGAATGTGAAAAAATATTTTTAACTCACTTCAACTTTCAATTCGGACACATTGTGAAATAGGTTGAAATTTAAGGTGAAAATTTCGAGCCGGGCACTGTTTAACATTTTTAATTGACGAATATCATTATGTATTTAAACAATTCAAAATTGATTGCTCTTAGATTCAATGAAATTCAAGTACGTCGTCTTTCGTGATATGAATAAATCGTGAGGTAAGAAAAAAAAAAACAATTGTCATTGTTCCATACGAACAGCCAACCGTGGGTAGGAAATGTGCTGTGTATTGCGTCACGGTTCCTTCATATATACATCTTTCTCTCTCTTTCTCTCCCTCTCTTTCTTTCGTCTTCTTTGCGCTCAACTTTCAGGCAGGTATGCACTTAGGTGAAAAGCACTTACAACGCAAACCGGATATGAAGAAGGGAGAGAGTCCGACGCGGGTTTCGCTTCGAATCGATCGACGCTGCGGTTGTGTTGCCGGCAACCGCACAAGGACATTCATCGTTGCACCCACGCCTACCCCCCCGTGTCCCGAGAATCACACTTTCAAGGCTTTCCAACGGGCACACATGCACCCGTGCCGAGACCCTTCCAATTATCTCGCAACGTTGATCTAAATTATCACGCTAAATTCAGGTTCAAATCGATTGTACACAAATCGGGGATCCCGAGAGGCCGAGCACAGCCCTATCTCCGCTTGTATCTTAATTGTGAATTGGATTCGGGCTTCGCCTAAGCCTCAAGCAAAGCGTGACTGAATTTGAAAGGAAACACACGGTAAGGTATTGGCATACAGGGATAATATTTTACATTTTCCAGAGTTCTATTTCCTTATTATTTTATCCGTGCTGGTACAAAAATCAAAATTAACATTTTTGAAATATCGAAAAAACATATTTGCAGAGTGAAACTTGAGCTCCATATGAAACTGACTATTTTTGGGTTGGCCAGAGGGGCCAGGAGTGGAAAAACATATGATATTGGAGACAACGATGTGAGGCATCTGAGAAAACAAATTTGAAGAGCATTTTATCATTTCAGTGTTCTCTATAATCATTTGCAGAAAACATTGAAATATTTATATTTCATTATGATGGAAAATTTACAGCAGAAACGTTCAGTGGCAGGGAGTTCAACTTGTTGTTCTGGATTTTTAAATAGGTGAGGGACTTGATAGACTGCTCTCTTTGGTTTTTTCAAAAGTCTGTAAGTAGTGAAATTCAGTTCTTATCAAAATTACTTGTGAATTTTTATTTCCTACATAGAAAATCATCACAGCGTGCAAGTGATTCTTGGTTCACCGAGTGTTCACATGTGTGCCCATCAATACTCCAAAATTCCATTCAAATTCAACCAATGGTTTGGTTGCATATACTTCCACCATTTTACGAAACGTGGAAGAAACCGCGGATACTGGAAATCCACTCAAAAGAATAAGAAGCGTTTATCTTGCTTAGAATGCTCCACATTGGAGAACCGCACCTTTTGCTGCTGCCCTCTCTGCGTTCCTGGCGATTCTTTCGAATCTCCTCGTAAATTTTCCCAAAATAAATCAATTCTAGCTTTCCGTTCATTCACTTCTGTAACTCACAAAAATAACTAATGCCAGACATAAAAAATGACGATTAGATGAAATGATAAATGAAAAAATGACGATACATCGCTCTTTCGGAATAAACAAAAACATTATAGTTACCTACACTTGTTACATTGTACTGAAATATTGATTCTTTGGTGAAACTTGCGTGCGGTATAATAACGGACGTTTAGAATAAACGGGGTTGAGGCGAACGACAACAACACTGCATTAAACTCTGTTGACAAAATCACTTCGTAGAAACGCGCTTGTTCTAAGCTCTCCGTCCAAAATGTCGTTGTAAAATAGATTCAAACTATATTTGTATATTTGTATTGAGGGTTGAGTATTTTTGTGTTCAATATTTCGGGCTTTTTTTTACCCCCCGGCTTGTGAGCCCGGAGTGTATATATAAGTGTATATATCTTCATATTGCGCCACAGTGTCCTGGCCACCATTGCACGAAGATTCGACTCCATTGCCATCGTTTCCAGAGTCAAACTGTTCACGATTAGCAGCGACAGAAGCGCCCACGTTTTCACCGGCCTTGGGTAAGGGGCGTTGTGAAACCGTCCGAGCGTTGCTCACTGCAACGCAACCCTTCGGCGAGTTTGCGGATTCGCTGAGGAGCAACAACGAAAGTTCGGTCTCCCAACCCGGCTATTCTGTATTGTACACTGATCCAAACTTTTCTATCTGCATGCTCGTAGTTGCAGTACTGTTAACAACTGTCCATCCGCTAGAGGCGAATCCAGCTCGCCACTTCTGGAGCGGTACGGATACAAGTTCTGAACGTCAAACGGTCCGACGGTTCAAAATTTCAATATGTTTTTATTTGAATTTGATTATCTTGAAAATCAAAATCTTCGAATTTATTCCTTCCGAATGATGCGGGCATTGCGCATCGGTCATCATTCCTTTTTCGGAATGATGACCGTTCGCGAAATCGTTTTTCGGAACATTGAATTCCGAATATTTCAAATATTTCAATATTTCATTTCGTGCGATTTTATCCTCTACACAGCAGTGCAGGATCACTCATATTTTTATTTTTCCTCCTCGCAGCCGAACAAACGTAGAACTCTCCGCATAGTTCAACCAGGAAAATACTGAATTTTGAAAAATAGCCGAAGCAAACTTCTGGCAAACCTCACAATTATGAAATTGGAAAATATGTTATCTACCGTGAAAAAAGTTTTTTCCGAAAAAGTTTCGTTCGCGGTGGAACAGAGTTTCGCATTATAATTTCAATGTATGTGAGATGTTCACTCTCCATCGTGAATTTTTTCACGGAGTCATTAAATCGGATTATTCATAATATATTTCAGCGGAAAATGCTTCGTTTGATGAATTAACGAGAAAAATCAAAAAGTTCGGGGAAAAATTTTGGAATTTATTCTTCCATTGAGCACGAACGAAATTAGAACCCAGTCACATCGAACGCAACATTACGAATACAAAAAATTGCTTTCTCTTTATGAATATTTCGCGTGCCTCACGATCCAGACATCCATAAAAATTTTGGAATATTGTGATACAATGGACTGTAATATTGTAAAATCAATGAGTACAAAATGGTGGTCCATCGCACCCCGTTGAATCTGTTTCAAAATTAATTGGACACCGAAGATAATTTATGAAATGAGTAAATTGACGGAAATGCTGGTGTCGTGACGTCAATGCGACTGTTGGCCTCCTGCGGACATTCGAGAGAGGATTGCTCCGCGTTCGATTCACGATATCACCGAAATAGGAAGGACCGAAACGTTCAACGAGTCGTACGTCTGTGTGACAAGTAATAAAATTCAGCCCGAATTCACCGAGACCCTTCGACCTCGTGTTCTCGCGTCTTCTCTCCGCTGGGTAAAATTAAGCGACCACGAAGCGCAATGCCCGCTTCGCCAACTGCATAATGCGGTCTGGCGTCGGCGTGACCCCGTCGGGGACCTCGCGTGCGAAACCCATAACTTAACCCAGGGTGAGGGTGTTGCCGTGGTATTTCTACAGCGTGAGGCACCGAGAAATGTAAGTGAGATACGCCGACAAACTGTATTGCAACTTCATGCGGCAGTATCCGATACTGCACATGACATTACAGTCAAAGAGATTATCGAAAAATCAAATCTGTTTGAGACCGTCGAAAGAAGCCGCTTTATGAAAATGATGAATATCGATAAAATGACATAAACTCGATATTCCACTGTGATATGCCGAGAGAGCTATCATAAAACGCAACTGCGGAAATTTCGTAATATCCTGGTGGAAAATAAACTTTTTCGATGAGGTGAGGCTTACGAGGGAACCTTACGACGTGGTAATTTTTATTTGGAGCGAGACTCTCGTCAACTAAAGATCATTACCAGTCATGTCATTTATTAAAGTAATAGGACGCACTATATTTTTGTTGTTTTCGAGAACAATGGCTATGAAAAATATTGTAACTCTCATGTAGAGACTAAGAATAAGAATAATAAGAATAACAAATTCATTTTACCGCGCATTCCGCATTCCCACACTCATCGAAAGAATTGCAATGATAGCTACGTATAGGTATTTCATAAGGGTGGATTGATTTCAAGTTTTGATTGATGATGTGACGAAAAAAAGATGTCCAATTTTTTGGGTGAATCAGCCCCCTCAAGCGGAATATTTTTCCGGGGCGAGAAATAAATTTTGCAGTATTTTTTGTTCGTTCGTTGTTTATTTTTCATCGCTACACGTTTTCGCAAGATTATGAGAAGCACCATGCATGAAAGCCAAACCGTGCTTGCAATAATCCAGTTTGACAGTGGAATTCCAGGATCGTACTACATTGGATATAGCATGGACCGGTGGTACACGTGTGTGTATACATATATACATATATATATATATATATATATATATATGCACAATGTATATGGAACAGGAGAGAGCGGATATGGCTGCGATGTGGATGCATACGAAAATGCACATTGGCTAGGCACGGTTGGCACGGAAGCATTAATACTCGGCGAGAGAATCGCAGCGCGACCAAGCGACCCCGGAGGACAGGAGGAAGCGAGGGCCTTCCACGAGCTTGCACGGTCACGGAACACACGCTGGACGTTATTAGTATTCCGTTTGTTACGCAGTACCAGATGCAGTTATCCTGAGACCACGGACCGACAACACGTCACCCCCGATGACCAACGGATATTTTCTCGTACACAAATACATGTGTACGTAGGATGCGCGAAGTTTTTTTGTTCAGTGAAGTTTGTAATATTTTTGGTATTATATTGCAAGCAGGCACGACGGTTCCGAAAAACACTTATGGCAAGCCGGGTGTAGGGCTCTTTTTTGTGCATAGGTTGCAGCTTAGGCCCGAACCAAGGGGGTTAGAGGGAAAATCCAGAACGGTCAAAATCACGAATGGGATTGCAGCGAACGTACAATATGCCGAACGCCTACCAGTCTGCGCCGTTTTCAATATTTTCTGACTTTCGAGCTTATTCACCCGTAAATTATCGAAGTTATATATATGTCGTCGATGACTTTTTTTTAGGAAATTCAATTCTCTGCAACATTGTTTATGTGAACTTTTGGTCTATATGACGTTGTTAATCCAGCGATTGGATGGGAAGATAAAAATGTATTGATTTTCTTCTTATTTGTACCTTCCCATCCAAACGCTGGATAAACAACGGTATATAGACCAAAGTTCGCATGGATAATGTTGTAGAGAATTAAATTTCCTGAAACAAAATCAAAGACGGCAAATATCCAACTTCGATAATTCACGCGTGGGAAAGCTCGAAAGTCAGGAAATGTTGGAAACCGCGCCGACTGGTAGGCATTCGTCATATTCGTGGCAATCGTGTGTCACCTTATGAAGACCTAGAAAAAACACAAGGGTTACTTTCTGAAGAATTCTCCAGGGGCGTCGACGTAAGACGTAATCGTGCAACTTGTCGGAAGACGTAACTAATACTTTTCTTTCGTGAAGCTGTTATTTCTCAATATAACAACATATTCAATCTTATACTCTCCTGGAAGATCAGAAGTGAACCCTCTTTGCGCACACACACACAGACACAGACACACATACAATTAGTACTTCGAACAGACTGCTGTGTCGTCAGGTAGTACCCTCCAAGTTTTCCCATTAAGCCGCTTTGAATATAAAATCTTATCTAACCCTGAAATTATCGTCCGCATCGTATAATCGAACACCTTGTTTGCGTTTTTTTTTTTTTTTTTTACTTTTTTCAAGTTGTCTCCCACTACTGCTTC
The DNA here is from genome assembly GCA_963662125.1 of Diplazon laetatorius. Lineage (NCBI taxonomy): Eukaryota > Metazoa > Arthropoda > Insecta > Hymenoptera > Ichneumonidae > Diplazon > Diplazon laetatorius. The sequence continues at coordinate 1,805,595 of OY759159.1, forward strand.
CTACCGATCCGCCGCGATGAACCCCAATTGGATTTCAACGTTAAACTTTCCGTTCGGCTACAAGTACCGCCACGGCGACCTTCCGCCATTCCATTATTTATAGCCGCAAAGTTTCTCCAATCGAAATTGTTTCCCCCCTATACAGCGTCACACCCCATTTGAGGCAACTTTTCGAACAACGCAACTTGAAAATCAAACGATAAAAAGCTGATGTTCAATGTTACTCGTATTCATGCTGTTTTGCTCATTCGTATAACCATTAACTTTCGTAATAGCGTGTTTTTTTTTTTCATCGGAATGGGATATGAAATTCTCCGTTACAATCAATATCAATCAACTTACCGTAATTACAAAATAAAACGTATATTTTTTCTACTCGCATCACATCATCGATGATGTTTCGCTGATCAAACGGCAATGCATGAAACTCGACTGCCGTTCAACACTATCGTACACTGCAGTACAATATGCAGCCGGAGAAATCGCAGAAGTTGTTCGCTGCATACACGTGGGTCGAAATCAACGTTTCTCGCGATTATACTCTCCCAACTCTCACGGCGTATTTTATGAAACTGACTATTGGCTACGAAGTGGAACAAGCCCTGGTACGTGTTGGCAGAAGTAGAGGCAGTTACCGGGGTGACTGTGGGTGGTGGGAAGTGGAAGGGGCGGGGGGGGGTGCAGACGAGAGAGTGGAGTACGAGTGAGCGAGCAAGCGGTCGGGGCTTCGGTTAACCTCAACCCTTAACCGGCGGCAGGTCACGTGATTTGATCGTTAGATCAACGGGAGCCCCCCCCCCCCCCCCCCCACAGCCGGCGCCAAATTAGAAAGCAGGGTAATTGCAGACCGTTTGCACGCCACCGGCAACTGACCGAGATGCTAGCGATGCTGCCGGGCCATACTGGGCTCGCGCTAGCCGAGGATGGAGAACGAGGGTTTCGACGTGGAGTTGGGTGGAAACGAAGCGACGGGAAAAGGGCGATTTTGCTACGGCTGAGCTCTTGTCTCTATTGGCCATTCACCACATCGTCCTAGTCCTCGACCCCGAGATACTCTCTTCATTCGCTCGGCGCAACGGGGCCGCTTCACCGCATGGCGAGCTATCAAAGAAAGACCACGTGAGAGCCAGCGAAAGAGACGGGAAAATGTCAGGAAAAAACTAAAATGGAATAAAATAAAACACGCGGAGAAACGAGGATGAGGGGGGAAAACCGAAGAAGATGGGAGAAATGTGTATTTCGTACGGTGGTGGAAAGTGCATGGCAGCGACATTTTTTTGGGATTCGCACGGTCGGTGGAGAAAAACTGAATGTCAGGGTGTGGGAATGGAATAGGCCCAAAGCTCGAAACTTGTAAACTACACTTTCAGCAGAGTGGGCGGATGCTCGAGTGGCTGCGGAGACGGCGCGGACAGAAGCGGGACGGGCGGCAAATAACGCGGAAAAAGTTTGCGGAAAGATGCGGGACAAATCTCTTCGGAGATGGTGAAACCGAAGATACCTGAGCTATGTATATTATGTTTTTTTTTCTTTTTTGCCGTTTCAACTGATATGAAATATACATATATATGTCTATGCATATTCGATGTATATCGGGTATGTATATGTATATATATATATCTGGCGAAACGTCGGCTAAAGAGTAATGAGAGCAAATAGAGATATGCATATCGAAAGCTTGACTCTATTGGATATTAAAAGTACGAAAGTCTCGAATAGTGCAACGTCCTTCAATTATCTATATACTGTCTTCGCTCGGCACGAGAGGCCTCGGAAAGTGCTGACCCGTGCACCGGTGGTACCGCTGCGGGTACTCGATCCCCCGATGCTGCCTATTCGAAGTGTGTGCTACTCTGTGCACAGACGGTACAGTTACCGTCGCATGCACCAGACCTCGACACACTGGGCAAGCTTCATTATGCATGCAAACCCCCGCAGTTACCACATTTCACCATCGTTTTGGCAGGTTACCACGGACTATACTTCCAACGTATGTAAAAATGTTGACTGTCGATGAGCTTCGGAAGCTCAATGTCACCCGGCTACGCGTTTCACAACCGACGCTTCTGTGAATGACCGAGAAACGCATTGTAAACAACCTCTTGACGTCGAACCTATCAATCGCGATGGGCAGAATTTCAAGTTCAGTCCGTATGTCGATTGACCCACGTTGGGTCGGGAATTTTACTTTCGTGGAATCGGAGGAATTACACTTTAAAGTCCATCATAACTTGAAAATAATTTGAAAAAAAATCTTGTTCTCCTAGAGATACATATCAAATACTACAAAGTTTCAATTGTCACTTTCCATACAGCTATACGTGCGTGTTATTCGTTGAAATAACTTTCAAACCGAATAGAAACATGATTTCGAAATTACTGAGAAGTTATTCATCGATACTGTCGCACTATACACTTAAAAAATGGATATTTCGAAAATGGTGCGTTTTTTTTTGTGATAAAATACATTTGACCTCTTTCAATGTCATCGTGAGATCAAGCGGTTTCAGTTCACAAAGTGAATTCGAGGGTCCATCGACACGGCTTCTTTGAAAAAAAAGATACCGGATCCTCGCTCCTTACTAATTTGATTTATCAAAATCCAAGTGAAAAAATATTCCAAAGCTCTCAAATAGAGTCTCAGAATTTTTGTGACCACCTGAAAAATCCAACCGGAGAGTGTAAAAAGATCATCGTAATCGTGTACCTTTGAAAAATCCTTCACATTTCAGAGAGAAAGTATACTAGAAGAATTTTACGAGCGGCTTTTAGAGTGTTTTTTCTTTTTTTTTTTTTTTCATTGAACTTTCGCGGACGAATGGCCGTCACGAAGCGACGCAAGGCTCGTGGGAATACCTTATGAAGCTCGGAATTGCGGGACCAAGACGCTCTCACCGTCGTTGACCGAAATCTTTTTGTCGGGAGACGATGGTGTGCGGCGCACAGGAATACGGCCCCGGTCGGTAGTTCGGGCGGACACGCCGATCTTGCGAAAGGACAAGCCGGAAGAAACTCGATGAATTCCGCAGGATCGGTCGTTCCTACGCTCGTTGGCCATAATTTAAATTCGCGGCGCGTCCTGATTGCCCCGCGGTTTTTCATCCGTTTGCCCGTCGCGCCTCGCTGAGTTCTGCTGATTCGATTGTTACCCTCCCTCCCCCCCCCCCCTTTTCTCCGGTGTGTCCACTTTCTCTCTCCGCTCCGGGTTTTTTTTTTTTTTTTCCAAATTCTTTCAGAACTCCCAACGCTCTCGAACGCCGTTAAAACCTGACGTCTGTCGCATCTTCCGGGAATTTTTGTTTTCCTTTTTTCTTTTTCCATCCCAAAGATTGCATGACGGTTTGACCCGAAAAGTTTGCCACTCGTCATCGTCCCACTTGCGTGGATAATACGGACCACATCGAGCACCGGGATATTCAACGTCAATTTACAACCTTGAGCATTCGTGCTTCTCAATCCAATCTGGGGAGCCCGGACGAACTTTTTGTTCGTCCGGCTTTTGACGTTTGACCCCAGCGATAAATATTATTCGCCGTTTTATTTAGCATTCCGTATTTTCGTCGGTTCGTTTTTTTTTTTTTTTTGTTTTTTCCACAAATTATTCGTACGCTCGAAGGATCAGCTTTTATCCAATGGAAATATATTCGAAGTACTTCCGTTACTGATTATCGAATATTAAAATTTAATGTGAAAAAAAAAAAAAAATCGTCTGAATAATTCATGATTATTTCGGCAACGTGAGCAATATAATTGCTGCATGATAATTACTCGTTTGAAAATATAATTTCAATATTTCTCGACGAAATAAATGCCAATTGGCCGTGAATTAATAGGTAATACCCTCGTTAAAAGAATTCCTCGTCAGATTTTCATGAAACTTGGCATACTTATAGGTATTGATGAGAAAAAGGTTCAGTTAGATTTTCATGGCTTACCGGAGTGCGAGAAAAAATATATCAACACTTTTATTTTCACACGTTTAACATTGAGCCTTATGGAAAATCACGCTCAATTTGATGTAATACAAATAGTCCTCGTCAGATTTCAATGAAAACGCTTGAGCTGCAAGTTGAATATTCGGAGAACATTTTGGGCACTTGACAGTAGAGATCAGGAGACTGTGACGATAATAATAAGCAAATAAACATCGGGAAAATGCAGTTTATATCAGGAGTTGGTCATGATCCAGTAGACATGGCAATGTTGCACGTTTGTTTCCCATCTTCCCTCTCTCTCTCTCTCTCTCTAATCAATATCATAACACGCGACGTTGCCACATCAAAGTACTACGTCCCTCCATCAGGAGATGGTATATCTTAGGCTTCCTTCAACTCTTACAGTTTGTAGGATACGACCTTGAACTCGGTGATGTAGGACGTCTGTCCGGTCGCTATGAGTGCGATAGAGATAGCACCAGAGATCAGAGGCGTTCACAATAAGGGCGAGAGAGACGGTCACTCAGTAGATCGCTTTAACAAAAACGAATTATTTGTAAAATATTGTACATGTAATGTTCCAGTACAATCTGAAAGAACCAAGATGCGCGATTTTTTTTTTTTTTTTCATTCAAAATTTTTGCGACATGAATTTACGATAATTCGTTAAAATTACGAAAATGTGGATTGTTGGATAGTGTTTATGTCACGTTGTGTTATTTTCCAGTTTGTGTATCGTGTTTATAAGCAAAATATCATCTATCCAGCTAATATTTACGCCGCGAGTTCCAGCTGTATGAAAATGGATTTTTCCCATAGACTCCCACGGGGTATGAATTTTTATTTCTCTATAATAAGCTATACGACGAGGTTAACTATATTTACGGTCGGAAATTCAATCAGTTGAATAAATATGTTTCTCCCATTTCCCGATAAATCGAACGACGTCGAGCCTTCTACATCACATGGACCCGCACACAACTATTTTCCACAAGCTCGAAAATACGACGTTTCCCACATCGTTGACTGAAATACAAGATCGATCGTATGGATATAAGTATCGTAAGTATATATAAATAGAATTAATTGAATTGAAATAAGAAAAAATAAAAATACATACATTAGACTGCGTCATTTCAAAACTTTTTTTTTTCTTATCTCTGTCGAAAAAAATTAGAGGTCCATCACACGGCTTCGAAGTTTTCCTTTTTGATTGAAGAAAATTCCCCGAAAAATAGGTATTTATTCGCGAATGGCCTCCTCCCTATCTCAATATTAACCCAACCCTAAGTAATTTTATATTTTTTTTGTCATTTAATAACATGCAATGCTTATCGGATTAATTTATTATAACTAAAATATCAACAGAAGACAAATTTGCCCAATATGCTTTCTATATCAGAAAGATGCGTACTCGAAAAAAAATTGTTCAACACCAAAAAAAAAAGTAGCTGAACTAATATGGCGGCTTGAAAATTGTAAATCGTTCAAATCGTATTAATCAAAACGAATAATTTCGAGAGATAACGATTTTTTTCTCATGACCATCCATTTCGTTGCAGATTTCCCCATTTTTGTTCGAAGTACCTTTTCGGTCGTTCTCTCCGATTTCATTCACATTTTTGCTGCCACGTCGATCCGCCATGCGTTTTAGCGGAGCATCGTGGAATAACGGAAAGCTAAATAATTTTCACGACGTAACGGTAGTTAGGGGGGGGGGGGGGGGGCAGCAGTCACGGTGTATAACGTTACGCCTGACTTCACCGAGTTTCGTATGCATGTTTAATGACGCCGAATAATTAATCGATACGTACAGTCTACGTATTACCATATACCTCGATTACCATAGAGTCAACATGGATATATATATATATGTATATACAGAGACTCGGAACCCATACACCCGCCACCATACCGTCCGAATTATAATACTTTGCGCTCGACATAACGTCCAGGATAACATCGTCACAATCTCAGACAGCGAATCACGTTAATACATTCCATCAATTTTTTTTTTCTTATTTTCTTTTCTGTTTTTCAGGGGTTCCGTAATTCCTTAGGGAAAATAACGAAATCATTTTACGATCACTATCGTCATTGTCGGTCTGTTCGATTGTCACAGCCGATTTTTTCAAATACCATGTGACGTAGAAACATTAAATTTGGCATTTGGTAATGCATCACATTAAACCACGTAATGTGCACTAGTTAAAAATTTTAAATATTCATCCGAGACTTGAAGACTGGACAAATAAAGTACTCGAATTAAAAAAATATATAATTTAATTTCACGTATCATGTGAGGTGTCATTTGAAAGGGCTTGTCATGTGCTAGGTAGAAAATACACAAAGTGACTGACTTACCCAGAATTTATGTCGTAACTTTATTTGACAAATTGAAGCGATCGCTTCTTCGACTATTTTATTTCCGCTATTTTCAAATTTTTCATAATTCTGAAAATGAAGATTTTTCTCTCGCCACGGTCTGTCAACCTGTTGGTGAATTGTAATCGGTTATCATTCGGGCCACAGGTGACCCCTTATCTAACAAACGTGAAAGTAGTGAAAACGAAAAATAATTGATTATTTGCTCGGTTCACTCGTTTTTTCTTTTACGTTTATTTTTTTCTTTTTTATCTATTTCCCGCTATTTGTATGCGTCATCGGATTATCGATGAAACGATAATAAATTGAAATTCTTTCAGGTCGGCTGGATCTATGAATAAAGAATTTTATGGTGATTCAATTTGTGCCTTCGATCGCGTCATTTCCCGTGAGTTGCCGCATTTTCACACAGTCTCAGTATCCATAAAATTTTTTTAATTCATTTTTTTTTTTTTTTTTCATCTTCGTTCCCTCGCGTCACCGATCACCGGCGCTGTTCCAATTATTCTTTTTTTTTTCGTTTTTTTTTTTTTTTCAACTTTTTACTGTCGTAGAAAGTGTATCCCTGTTCGAATTCGCGAGAAACGACGTTACTGTACGGCCAATCAACGAATAGTCCGGCGAACTTGCTGGGTGCAACAGGAAACGTTAATGAAAAAATATTGCGAGGGTTTGGAGGGTGCACATAGTGCGGCTATGTTTCGATTGGTACGTCTCTGTTTCTCTCTCTCTCTCTCTCCCTCTCTCTTTCTCTTTCTCTCTTTTATTCTCTTCGTATTTGCCTCTCTATCTTCGGATCTCTCTCTTTCTCTCTCTCTCTCTAGCTCGCTCTCTCTGTTTTTCCCTTTCTATCTCTCTCTCTCTCTCTCGCTCATGACGAGGTTCCAATATTTCCGGCCATCACGTAGGAAACTGTACAGCTGGGATGTACGGCCCGATGGAAATGCAAATTTGAAATTCAAACACAATCGAAGGTCCGAACACGACTATGAAATCGAATAGAGTTCCGTTGGATCCAGTGGATGCGGAACCCGCCCAACGTCACTCCGCCATACAATCCACACCATCAGCGTTAGTTTCGTACCACCATATCTACCACGTACACATTACTCGGCACGAAATTCTCCATTATTCGATGCGGCTCATATCGCTATACACCACACTTGGCCGAAAAAATCTTAATATCGGTTTGGTAGCTTTGGCGACGGACGATCATGTATTTGTTTTTATTCTTTCTTTTTTTTCTTTTTATATGTTTCGCCCACATGCTCTGGGGGGGCCTCTTTAGATTTGTTTTCCATTCCTGATTGACATTTATCTTGTATCAATTCGACACATTTTTTCATATAAAAAATATAAATTATCGTGTGAAAATAATTATGATTTATTTTTACTTTTTTTTCCCCATGGTTGTTATATTGTGCTAAATTCTAGAAATCATCCATTCGATGAAACGTAAATAACTGAATTAATTAATCAGTAATTAATGCTTCTTGCACTATTGGAAATTGTTATTTTAATAATTGTACGGATACGGATTAAAATAATTTTCTGGTGATGTCTTCGAAATAAAATACGTCGTAATTTCAAAATTTCGTTTTACCTGTCACATTAAATTTATCTGTCGAGTGTATTATAAATATCTTATATTATCAAATGATAATAGACTATTGGTCGACAATCTAATTGGATTATTTGTTTTTTCTTAATTCCACAGTAAGCTAGAAAAGTTATTTTTCGAGCGTAGGTACTGTGTATTACGATGTGGATCACAAGTAATTCGAAAACATTTTTCCGACATGCAATGAATATTTTCATCGCTGAACAAAAACAATGTTATCAATTATACATACAATCAATAATGAGTATGTCATTCGTGACAGTTATTTCAATCTGAAATTATAAATAATATTGATAAATCGAATTAAAACTCACATTGTACATTCGAATAATTAATTCGATGGAGATAATAATACATGAGGATTAAAAATAAATTCATCGGATGAAGAGTTGAGTGTGAAATTTCGTTGGCAACCCGTTGAAGCATTCGCAATGACTGCGCGATGATCCAGTGCGAGAGTAATCGAAAGCGAGTAATGCCAGACTGGAGTTATCGGATGCGGTTCAGCACGTTACCGGGCTTCTCACGGTCTTCAACCGACGGCCCATACCAAACGCAATCGATCTCGTGTCATCGACTCGCGACTTATCGACGTTTTCATAAAGCCAATTATTGTTCACCTTCGAATCTGATTATTAATCCCCGAAATCACGGAATAGCGTGAACCGTGTCAGCTGACATAACGAGGTTAAAATTTAATTTTCACAATGATGAATACATTGATTCTGCTATTCAATCATAAATCTCAAATGGCTAATTGAATTATTTAAAATTTAATTTGCCAAAATTGTGTCATTCAATCGATGTCACGGTCGAACGTGTTATATCGGGTGGTCCATTCAAGTTGGCACAAGCGGAATATCTTGAGAACAATCTATTTTGCAGGAAAATTTTTTGCTATAAAGGTTTTACGGATCGAAGCGGGGATAATACTGTGCTAGCGTACTTTCCATTCGGTGCAGATCTACAAGATCAGTTGAAGGTCAACATTGATTTTTTTTTCGATAGCAACGTGTACTTCTTATCACGGATTCGCATTTCGAACAAGATCAATTGAAAAACTTCGATCCCAAATTGTTTTTTTTTTACTAGATCATTTTTTTTTCATGATATCTTGAAATTAGTGAAATAGGTGCTCGATGAAACGGTAAATTCAGGGAGAGGCATTTTATTTTAATAAATGCTCAAAATGATTACAGTTAACTTCTTGACAATTTTTCGAAACGTTTTACAAAAGATGCATTAAACACATTACGGATTCAATCATCGGAATGGTCCGTCGAAAAAAGTTGAGCAACAATTTCAGATGCGCAGACATGCGGCGCAGAAGATAACGCGTGAGAAAGAAGAGAAGAGAAAGCCAAACTGCGAGTTTGGGGGATGGATCGCGAACGGGTAACCGAAATTTCGGAATAAATTGAGCACTGAGCGGGGTATGGGTGGGGGGGGGGGGATTCGACCGAACGGTGGAGGGCAGAAAGGGTCGAGAGCGGGGGTTGGTTGTTTATTCTCGAAATTAAATTGAATTGCCCCATAACTTGCCGGTCTATTAGCCCTGGGGACCGAGGCTAGTTTGCTCGTAAATCTCGGGAGTATCGGACCGGGTGGGGCAGCAGTGGGTGGCCTCCCACCCCCCTCAACCCCCCTCCCAACCCGGAGCCTGGCCCCGCGTTTGGATCTGTTCCGAGTGGGGAAACTCTGCTCGCGTTGAAGCGACGGTGAAGCAGAAGCGCCGCGGGTACGACTGTGTGTGCCATGGGGCTTTCGATTCGGTCCGACAATGCGTCCGGAAGCTCCCCCAGGAAATACATGGGCGTGGTACGGGAGATAAATGTACTCTTGCATTTGCATACTTACCTCGTGGCTCGACGTTGGGCGCAGACAGCGAGGCCGCAGAGAACCCACGGAAAATTTCGACCAGCCAATGGCCGGGACCACCGCTCGATTCACCGCCCCCCCCCCACCACCACCCCCACCCCCGCGAATCTCATCGGGTACGGGATAACCGAGCGAGCTTCGAACTTGGAAAAAAAAATAGGTATTAAACTACTACTGCAGCCAAAACGTTCTATTGTCCGAAGTACGAAGCGAGCAAAACAACGAATTTTTCATACGACTCAACGGATAAACTTCAAAAAAAAAAAACAACAATATTGATTTGTCAGCAACGTGAACTTTGATTTACGATTATTCGAAAAGTCCAATGACACGGTCCGTAGGACCAGTCTTGATTCTACATTGATGCGACTTATCATATATCTCATTGGATTACGTGAATAACTGATTTATCGTGTTGTTCGGAATGAGTTGCGAAGAAAGTTCGTGTGTGACGTGAGAGGGAGAAAATATTCGGTAACATCGATAATAATTTAAATGGATGAAATTTAAAAAATGAGGGAAATTCGATGGAAAATCACAAGGGCAACATTTATTCTCATACGCCGAAAGAAGAGCTTTTTCTTTATGGATATTGATCCACGTTTGGTTAATTTATATTCATATATATTTCCGCACGCAGTTGTAGAACGTTTATTATTTTTTTTTTTTCGAGATTCGACCGCGGGATACATCGAATTAGACCCACACAGCATCCACGAGATGTTTCACCGGTATCACCGCTGTTGTGGGTTTTCCGGGCTCACGGCGGTCTGGTATCGATAAGGGATCGGGAAGATATTGCCGTGTGGCTAAACCACATCGCTGAGCGCGCGGAAACGACCGCCGGTTGTGAAAGTTCAACGACAGACAACCAACTGTGTGTCGTGCACGTTTGCGTTTTACCAACCGAGTTATCTCGTGCGAGTTCTCCGCTGTTTCCACTTTCACCGTGAAGTTTTTGATGGTCGCGCTTTGACGCTCATATCGCTGAACGTAATTATCAAAAAATCCATCGACCTTCGCGTGTGCCAACGATTTGTCCGAATTTCAAATGTAATGAATTTTCGTCGCTTTGCCAAAAGAAAAAAAACAAACTTTGCTCAACTTGTGACTCAATTACTCGATGTCAGCACGTTCCGACTGCACGCTGAAAAAAATATATTACCTGAACATTTTCAAAATGATTTTCTTTCTCGTCGCAATTCATGTCAAATGTCAATTCATGTGAAATGTCAATCACGAACGAAAAAATTTTATCCGATAAATTGGTATGGTTTTTTTTATTGATAAATGAATTTTAATTAATTATTGCAGTTAATCGAACCCATGTACGTTTTGTACAATTTCATTGTTCACAACTTCGACTGTACTGTTTCAAATGGGACACCCTGTATATAAATGCATGACATGAAAACTTGCTGAGCTGTGGAAGGAACGACCCAGTCGAACTGTATCCGAGGAGCAACCTGTGGCCTTTGGCATTTCGTACACTCTCAATCCCGGAAGCACCGTTAAGTTCCATACGGCTGGAAGCTTTCACGGTCGCCAAACCGATACTCCGCGCACGTTTCCATTAGAACGTCGATGAAATTCCACATAGACATATACGAAATTTAATTTCGAAATCTTCGGTATCACATCGTTAATGGTATTTGCTCTCGCTGCGGCCTCGATTTTATTTATTTTTTTTTTTTGCGAGCAAGCGCGCGAGCAATATTCATCGCGGGTCGGATGCGCGATGCCTCGCGATAAGCCGACTTGATAACGCGTGGGACGATGGGAGCCGTAAATGCGTCACGGTACTCAAATCTTCCAATGAATTTTTTTATCATCGGAAATAATTTTCGCAAAGACTTCTCGGACCGACAGAGCCAATTTGATATATATATATATATATATATTGGGGTGTTTCAAATAAAAAAAAATTTTGATTTCCCAGAGGGCCCAAGCTGAAGTAGTAAACTTGGATAAAAAAAAAAAAATTTTGGCAAAAGATGAGAATTTTAGGTTCAATTTTGGATCCCCCTCAATCAATTTTACCACAAAAAATCCCACACTCATCTGATAATGAGCTCCGTTACGAAGAGAATGAGAAGTCAGAATTGAAATTTCGTTGAGTCGTATGGTCCAAGCTGCGACAAGTGAAACATTATGTAATAAATCTTACAGCGTTCCGATGCTTTATATGGCTATAAACAAATTTCATATGATAGCTGAGTATAGACATTTTATAAGAGATCCGGCCGGTAGTACTCTCCTCCATGGGGTTTATTGGTAAAACAGAATTATCATTTAATCAGTGCATCCATTACTTTCCAATGTGGGACACCAAAATTTGAACAATAATTCAGCCAAAAATAATTTAAAGTAGCTCAAGTGATGAATCCAAGTCGGAACAATAATTTATTCATAACTGAACACATCAAACAAATCTATAACATTTTTGCTTATGTTTCATGAGATGTGATATTGCGATAGGTCCAATATTTTTATAAAACGTACAGTATTCAATTTCGTAAAGGCATCGAAATTTTTTTTTTTCACAAAAAGGAAAAATTTCATGCTAATAACTCAGGACAAATAGGAAAGTCGGATTGTGATCCGGTGCGATGAAAATGAATATCGTTAAAATCACGTGAAATATAAACGAGGCAGAAAAATACATGGATATGTAACAATTTATCTTGGTGCCTAATAAAACCTTAATTTAAAAGTCAAATCGACGAATAAATGATTTCGCCGAATGAGTTTACATTATTTACCGGCGCTTTACCACCCACGGGCATTCATCTTATCCGAGTTTTTTGATTTATCGACAACATGTGCCCGAAATATAATATTCCGGTACGCAGCATGTACCCTACAATCGCATTCCTGCATAATCTTCTGTTTGCTTATGAAAAACGATACAAGTAGATTTCGTCAAACACGCATTCAATATTCCCGGAAGTTAACAGACATCCACACACACACACACATACCCACACACAATTATGAGCACCACCAGAAATACAATCTTCACTCGCAGTTACGTAAGTCTCTTGAAACTCACGATTCTCGCAACCTCGTTCACTAGGAACTCATTGTTATCTAATCACATGATTATCAGCCTTTCACAGCTGCACCAGTGAATTATCAAATAATTATATATAACATGAAATATCGGTGATGAAAAATGTGACAATGAAGAGTGAGACGACGATAAAAATAGAATGAGGATGCTACTGTTTCCGCAACACAAAATAATCCCTCTGTGCTCATGTCCCACTCACATTGTTTTTTGTTTTCATATTTCATTGCTGATACAAAAATAATCGGATAGCGATGAAATTTTAAAACGAATATTCTGGCGATTGAATTGAAAGAAAAATATCAATAATTCGTTTCACAGCTGCACCAGTGAATTATGAAATAATAATATGGTATAAAATATCGGTGATAAAAATGTGACAATGAAGAGTGAGACGACGATAAAAATGGAATGAGGATATGACTGTTTCCGCAACACAAAAAAATCGCTCCGTGCTCATGTCCGACTCTTTTTTTTTTTTTTTTTTTTTTTTTTTCATATTTCCTTGCTGATACAAAAATAATGGGATAGCAATGAAAATTCCCGAACGAATATTCTGGCGATTGAATGAAACGAAAAATTCAAAATAAAAAAAATGCGTTCCACCGGTAAATTATAAAATTATTATATAAAATAAAATATCGATGATAGAAATGTGACAATGAAGAGTGAGACGACGATAAAAATAAAATGACAATTCTTCTGTTTCCGCAAAATAAACAAAAAAACCCGTGCTCATGTCCGACTGACATTTTTTTATTTTTTTTTTTCATATTTCCTTGCCGATAGGAAAATAATACGATAGCAATGAAATTTCAAAACGAATATTCCGGCGATTGAAAAAAAAAAAAAAAAATCGTTCCACGAGCGTTGATATATCGCGATCGGGCGTATTATGACTGCGATAACGTGACGATTCATAATATTTGGTCTCTCCGAGATAATAACCGAAGACAGTAATGCAACACTTATTCACGAGTATACGAGAGAGCAAAATCCAAACACTGCTCGATGCCAAGCGACGAACAAGCCTCGTACAGCCACGAGTGACGTAACAACCTAGCTACAATAAACGCCCGCGTGACAATCAGAAACGTTCTACTCGGTTACGAAAAAAAATATTTAAAAAAAAGAAATAAACAAAACTTGACTTATGCGAGTGAATGAGATAATAATACAGATCGTCGGTAGCCATCAAGAAGCAATTATTTCAACCTACATAGCGTCTTTAATGATCTTATTTGTCGTTGAATCACATGCGCTGATGAAGATTCGCCGAGAAATGCACAATTATCTCGGCCACCGCATGTAACTTCATCGACTGTACACTGTTGTGGAGAATGTCCAGTCATCATTGTTGCGCAAGTCGACGATCTCGAGTCTCAAAGTATCAATCGAATATTGTCATAAAAATTATAGCGATATATTTAACGTTCAAACATTTTCTATTTATTTATTTATTTATTTATTTATTTATTTATTTATTTATTTATTTATTTATTTATTTATTTATTTATTTATTTATTTATTTATTCATTTATTTATTTATTTATTTATTTATTTATTCATTTATTCATTTATTTATTTATTTATTTATTTATTTATTTATTTATTCATTTATTCATTTATTTATTTATTTATTCATTTTTTTTTCAGAATCAAACTCGAAATGAGGTGCACAAACAAATGATCGGAGATTTCAAATTTTTTGTTCTTTTCACTCGTAATATTTTTCAGCAAAACAAATGATCGAGACACCCGTTATCTCTGAGTTCGATGACCATTTTTCCAAACTCCTCGGTCATCGATTCCCCACCCGCTTCTCTCATCGTACGAGCTCCGGCTTTCGGATCCCTGTGATAATGTTCGATGTCACAAGTGCAAAGACCGCGAATAATCGGCAAAAAGAAAATAGCTATCATGAATCCAAAACTCGCGCGTCTTTTGTAATCATCGAGAAATTTGTCGTAAGAATATTTTTCGAAATCCGTGATTCCGTTATCGCGCAAATGCTTCAACAGCGCATTGTGATAAGCCGAGAATATAATTTCGAATTTTTCGTTTCTGTCGATGGTTTTGCAATTGAGATAGAGAAACGTCGAAAGATCGATGGCGGGTGAGGCGTAAAGCGTGAACGCAAAATCGATGAGCATGGCTTGCATGGTTCCGTCGCGTCGTCGAAAAAAAATGTTGTTTCTGGTAAAATCACCGTGACAAACTGTTGCGAGGGGTTCGACGGGTTTCACGGATTCCAACATTATTTCCCGATAAGCGTTGCCAAAATGTTTTTCCAATTTGTCGCAAAATTCGGTTTCGCAATTGTTTTTGCGCAACCAATCGACGGGACGGGTGGCGACGATGTCCAAAAAATCATCCATCCACGAGCCTTTATCCAAAAATCTCGCTTCGAGAATTCCATCGACGAATTTTTTCAACTCATCGGGCTCGCGTTCCTTCATCGCGTAACCGATCGCGTGCAATCTACCGATTTCCTCGACAGCCGCGATCACGTTGTCAAACGGCAAATCGTAAACTTGCGGACACGATTCGTAACCCATTGTCGTTATGTTTTCCGTGACTATCACGGTTTCTTCCATTGATCCTTCGGCCGTGAACAAACATCGTGGAAATCTCGAACTACGTCGAACGATTTTTTTGTAAAAAAGTATTTCATTGTGAAATTGTTTATCCATGTTCATTCTAACAACGTGTACACTTCCAACCGGAGGTTTTTTCACGACCAGTCTCATTGTTTCGCGTTTGTCCGTTTTTTCGCTTTTACGTTCGGTGGATTCGTAATTTAACGTCAAAAAATAAACGTTGGACAGAAAAAATGTGTTTTCCGGAATCGATGTTTTCCAACGTACATCGGTCATCGTGATACCGAGTTCATTCGACATATTGGGTATCAAATTGTTCTCGATCCACTCGTTTTCTGCCACACTTATGTTCGACATTTTTTTTAACGCACGTGTGAACAAACGAATTAACGAAAATGAAAACAAACGAAAATTCACACTGTGGGAGAGTCGCGTTGACGATGATAACTCTTGTTCCGCAACGAGCAACGTGAGCTGAGCCACTGGCTGCAGCTCGTACGCTCAGCAGCGCTTCTCAGTTGGACAATCACCGTCACAACTGAGAGCAATGCGGAGTTCAGTGGCGTAGCAACTTGGGTCGTAATTCGTCGTAAGCTCTGAATCGTTTCGTGATGGTTACGGTCGTCACTGTGCAGCGGCGTTTACCACGTGGCCGTGGACAGTGGAATGTAGAGATCGGAAAACTATTCTGTGAATGGTCGAAGATCTTGAACGAAGTGGGAGGCTTGCCGTTTGGGAGCGGAATGTAACTTTTTTTTTATCGAATTTTTTCTTTTTTTTTTAGTTCAAATTTATTTTTAGAAACAAAGTGGCACCTTCCTCGGACGTCCGTGGCACGGACATCCCACTTTCCTCGGACATCCCTCTTTTTTGACGAGCTGTAAGCTTATCTAGCTACAACTGTACATGAATGAAAAACCAGATTTATTTGAATGACGAGTGAAAGATTATCAGAGAACGATGATACAGTTCAAAGCCTATCAGGTAAACATGAGATAATCTCTCGAAGAAATTCGTGAAAAAGAAAGCGACATATATATATATATATATATATATATATATATATATATAGAATATATATAGAAAGAATATTCGAACATAAAATAAAAATGAATCATATATATATATATATATATATATATATATGATATATATATATACGATTCATTTTTATTTACATAAATATTTACATAATTTACATTCCTGTATACATAAATATATACAAGACTAAACAGCTTATACATACAAAAAAAATAAGAAAAATTAGAAATAAAAAAGGTTAAGTGCTGAAGAAGTCACAAAAATGATTTCAATTAAATCCAAGTCCATATCGATTAGAAGGATTCAACTTCGAATATCAGGGTTACAATCTCTGCTTGTACAATATCATTGCTTGTTTCAGAAAGACAGCTCCTGGGGAACTGTCGTCTTCGGGCAACGATCGTTTCGGCTGTGTGACTACTTTGCGGTCTCCCGATAAGAACTCAAACGTAACAGATAACAGAGTCATACAAACATATTTCTCACGTTGTCATAAAATTCATAAATGACAATTTAATTTTAACTCCCTGATAATCCGCCGAAAGCCGATAGCGGCCAGCGGCCTTGCGCCAGCGGCCTTGCGCGACGACTGTTGGACCATAAATATTGAGGTAGTCGAGGGGTTTTTCTATATCTATGAAGACTGCATGACTAATCGGTTCAGATTTGAGCACTCCAAAAGCAAACTCTAGAATGACACGTGCTTGTTAAGCCTAAAAATGATAATACGTTAAATGGAACAGAGAAAAATCCGAAAAGAGCACTAATCTTAGCGAATGAATTTGTGACAGAAAATTAAAAAAAAAAAAATGCTTAGGATGGCGACCCATTCGCATTATTTTGCGAATTTTATATTTGCCAAGTACACACATTCGATGGATATTCGAATGAGAAATTATTGATAGCCATCCATCGATAATTTTTCGAATGCTTATCAGCCAAGAACGGCTCAAGCTGGGATCCTAAAACGTTGCACTAATTGATTCTTATTGGCAAAAAAAATAGTCCTTACCAAATGGGGTTATGCCCAGTGACGTTCCGTATCGCATTTCAGCAGGATACATCCAGGAAGCTTATATTTTATGGTATTCGAGAGAATCGAAAAATGTAAGATGTTGCTTTAAACATGTACAAATGTGATTGTGAAATACTAACACTGTACATTTAACCGTTTTCCTAAATTTAATTCCCAAAAAATCTCCTCGAAAATCGGTATACACATGAAAAAACGCAATTCCTGAATCCTAAGTAACCCATGAAGCCATATCCCTGAGAACGCCAGAAATCAATGAAAGTGCTTGCTCATAGACGGGTTTCTTCGAGCAACTGGCTAGTTATGCGGACTACTTGCCTGTTGCAAGTTATCATATTGTGACTTGTCATCGTCATCCAAGTGAATTGTCATATACTAGCATTAACGAACCAACGTGAGATATTCCACGAAACAACAAGACAGAAGATAATTCCGGAATTACCTTCCAATAGACAAGACCACCGCCAATAAAGTGAGTTGGGGGACTCTAACGTATGACGTTCGTGAGCGAAGCGACCTGGAAGTTGGTTCTCGACAGTCTCATTCCCCCCGCGGCCACACGCTTCACCGGAGGGTCGAAAATCCGCCGTTAGAAGGGTGCAGCCTGGGCAAACCGCATCTCACTCGTGCTTGTCACGAGTCCGTGAAAGTCCTAAAATTAATGGACTATCATTTCCACGGGTAACGCCTGGAGCCGCTCGTAGTGGCGCCCGACTCCGGTTTTGCCATGAGGTTTCTTTACGGCCACGGGGTCCCGATTCATCGGGCTTCGTGCTCGCTCGAGTCAAGAGGACCCCGAAGTGGCGACGAAGCCGGAAGTCGAGCGAACCCCGTGGCTTCGAGAAAATCGGACGAGGTGGCGGTGAACGTTTGCTTCGTGGGCAAGCTGGTCTTCTTGGGATACGGAATCAGGAACCTCGGATCAACAGCAACCACCGGGCTGTTGATTTATTCCCCTCGGTCGAGAGTCTCAGCCTCACTCATCGCTGTTCTCGCCAATTCTCCGAGGGGCGAATAGCTCGGGTTGCGCCGTGGTTGCAGCGGCGTTCGGGCAATGCCGCAAGAAGTCTCGGGACATTCAGGATCCGGTTAATGCAGACACGCCGAACCCGCTGTGCGAGGGATTTCATGTTTCAGAAACGTTTCGCGGCGGGTGCACATAAATACCGGGAGAGCCTTTTGCCGAGCGCAGTTACCAAGCCATGTTCTCGAAAACCCAACTTCGGTTCTTATGACTGTCGTGGGTTGGGCTCGAAGTTCCGAAAGGACAAAATTTGGAACGCCCAACGTTTGGTACGACGATGCTCGGAACGCTCAAGATTCGGAATACGTATATAGGTATCGTTGTAAAGCTCTATACTTATATATAGAGCTTTACAACGATACCTATTACGCAACTATATTACGCAACTATACTTATATATATACGTATCTTGACCTTTCCGATCATTGTCATCCCAAACACTGCGCGTTCCGAATTTTGGCCTTTCCGTACATAGATAGTTCCGAATTTTGAGCCCAACCCATGCCGACGAGGTTAAAAGCAATGAAAAAAGAAAGTACGCCAAAACCCTCTCACCAGGACGCAGAAAATTGCCGAAGACTATTAACTCGAGGCCCTTTTACAACCTTCTGCGTACCGCAAGGAAATCAACTGAATTCTCCCCCCTCCCCCCCCCCCCACGAATGATCCCCGACTGGGCCAAGTTGTCTGTAAAAGTAATTGGAATGTGGGAGCGAGATGGTAAAAACGAAAAAAAATATTATAATAATAATAACTCTCGTTAGACGCAAAGGAAGTAAAAAGATTTCTTACGTTTTCCAAGGTTGGAAGACGGAGTGGTTGGATATCGCGGAGATTCGTTCCATCGGACGATAAGGAGTTACCTCGTGAAATAAGAAAAGATGTATCCTCCAGCGGAGCACAAGATAAAATCGTCCGGCATCCTTGGGCTGCCGTATGCAAATAACGAGCTACCTAGCTGAAAGTCGCTTTCTCTCTCTCTCTCTCTCTCTCTCTCTCTCTCTCTCTCTCACGAAAACTAGGAGCAGCAGTAGCAGCACTAGCAGCAGTAGCGGCGGAAGCACACTCGGAAAAGCTCTGATGCTCTGTGTCGGGTACACGCATATAGCCGGTAGCGCAGAGCAGACGGGCCGTCTCACCACGTCCAGGCAAAATTCGCGGACGCGGAAAATTTGCCTCGCCGCTCGTCGAGAGTCACGTACCACGGAGATGGGAATGGAAATAGTGCTCTATACGTATTTACTCGTGCTGCGGGATACACCGCAAGTATATACACTGAACGATTTTTATTTTTATTTTTCATTTCATTTTTTTTTTTGTACATCGGCTCTCACGAGTGGACGGACTATATTTCCACGAAGGTTCCTGCGACTTTTGCGATGAGATATAATATTTTCGTGCATCAGCGAAGAAACCATTGAATTCGGTATTCAGTGTTTCAAACGTAGATTTTAAGCATGGCTTCCAGTGAAATATTCATCCTCGTGTTATCCGTCTGAAGGGACATCATTGGAAATAAGATGCAATTTTATTGATATGGAAATCGTTCGAGTTAACGAGGTCTCGTAAAACACAATTGGACCACGAAACACGTGACGACTAGCTGTATAAATTTATCCGAAAAACAATATATCTGCAGTTCATATTCAATCTGGGAAATTGTATTTCATTGCATGCATAAGTCTTACGTTTCATCGATAAAATCAATTGACAGAACAAGATCAAAATCATGAAGAAAAAAAACGATAATCTACGGTGTAAGGATACAAATGTCAATAGAATTTTCATGCAAAGTAGATATCATGACTATTGTGGAGTCGGTTCACCCGTGATATTTCGCTTAAATTCAGAATACGGTTGGTGTCAATTATCATGAAATGAACCTTATCGAATATGTCGAACATTTTTCATTATCATCATTTTAGTTCATTCAATCGATTTCTCATCCAGTTGGAGTTTTTCCGAGTGTATCCCCGTCACGAACGGGGCCCAAAAGTAATACCTTTGTGGTAAACTCGTGAAAAGTTACAATTCTGATGCTCCTACGTAAGCTGCAACCACAAAGGACACTCTCCCGGGCTGGTGGATTAAAAATGCCGATGGATGCACGTTTTCAGTTTCCATAAAGTTTATAGGTACTATAGCTTTAGAAACTACGTTGCACATGGGCCGACCCTAGTGCTGAAAACTCGTTACACACACACACACACACACACACAAACGACCCCATACTACGGCTCGTCCACACTAGCGGCTGACTATTGGAATTTTCAAATCCTATCAAACTCAGCAGGAATCCCAATCGCTCGCAGAACATCACTGTAACATTCGACATCGCCATAAATATTTAAATTCCATTAACAAGATTTTTCCGTAATCCAAAGCTTCCTCAATTTTATTCAGCCAATATAATAACTCAAGTATATCATGAAGAAAAAAAAACAAATACAATATGCATACAAGAGCCTGCAGCGTTATTTTTTCTTCATTCGTTTGTTTAAATTCCTGGCGTGAATCCAACGAAAGGTGCTTGCCACGTACAACGTGCCAAGCCAACCGAAATATCGTTATTCAAAGATTTCACGCAACAACGCGGATGTCCTGACGATAGGTTGCCGTCCGTTTCGTCGTGCAAATGCACAATATACCACACGCTGTACGTGTATACGTAACTATATTCGCTTACGGGTGAGAGAAAAAAAACAAGAACGTGTACCGATGAAAGGGCGAATACTCCTGTGGTACGTTTCGCTCACCAGCTGCAATCCACCTATATATACACCTCGCCTTCCAGTTTTCTCTTACACCGTTTTTTTCTCTATCTCTCTCTCTCTCTTTCGCCCGTTTCCACGCTTTTCTCATTTCTCGTCGGAATTTTCCGTCCTCCTTCATGCTCCGTGCTAACTCCCTCTTTCTCTTTTCTTCTTTTCCTCTCTCTCTCTCTCTGTCTTTCTTGCTCTCTCTCACACCTTCTAACGTTTTTCTCCCGTTTCTTACGCTGTCCGCCAAGACCTTTCCACCGCTGCTACAACCCTCCTCGCTTTTCCAGCTCTGTACCTCTGTTGGCAAATATACAGGCGCGAATTTATCGACCCTCGGCTCGGCTAAACGGTTTAATCCAATTTTCCTGCAAATTGGCGACGACAGTTTTTGCACGACCACTTCAGCCACCACCACCACTGTACCAACAACGTCGAATGCAACCCCCCCGCACCCTGCCACCCCCACTCGTACCCCCAGCCGTATCGCAACAGCCCAGGACTTCCTCCCTTGTCCCTCCTGTATTTTCCTTTATTTCTCGCACTCTCTCCACGTTCTTTTCTATACCCGTACTACCAGGTGAATTTCAACACGTCAAACGTGTAATTGAAATGCCTATCGGTACTCCGCGCCCCTCTTTCATCTTTTATCGCTCTCTCTTTCTCTCTCTCTCTCTCTCTCTCTTGGATTTTTTTTCCACTCATCGCCGAACCAACATAGAGCCACGGATGAATAACACCAACACTTTCCCCGGTTAGAATAATTTCATCTTGTAGATAATGGTCAGCTTAAGGCCCTCTAGTCGGGCTGCGATGATATCGCAAGATATTCTGTCGTCTCTCAAAGCGTCCGCTTTGCTGGTAACCGATGGAATTTCGATAGTCATGCGTGCTATTCACGTGTTTCGTGTACGATTGATTGGTGCTGGTAATCGGAGATTATGGATTAATGTACGTGAGCAATAAAAATTTACGGAATCGCATAAGAAAGTAAAACCGTGAAAAGTTCGCTTGAGGGCGGTTGCCCGAGAGGATTAGCCCGGTCTACGAGAGATTTGCACGAACGAGTGCGCCGGTACTTGAATCTCGGTACATATATGTATATATATATATTATGAACCGTAACTTTACCATATTACCTTATGTTCTTGATAATCCTCTCAAGCGAGAATCTTCGATGCAGCCATGAAAGTTTTTCCGTTACCTTCGTTCCAGGGTAAAACCTGCAAATACATGGATTACTGATCTTTTGAACTACGTATACATATTATTTATATATATATTTTTTTTCACATACATTTTTAGTGAAATGAAAAGAAGCATGGTTCCATTAAAAAGAAAAAAAGTGTCAGCCACCTTAAACCCGCCATTTTGAATTTTGGACCGAAAAAAAAATCTTTCAAGTCATCAAAAATCAATCAAAAATCATCAAGTGTACTCAATACTCGATCGAAATAGTATTTTGCGAGATAAATCGAGTGTAAGATGAAAATGGTACACCCGGTATGTAAATCGATGATTCGAAACGTATAACGTCTCGGTCTAAAATGTTAGAATAGAATCTGGAAAGGGCAAAAAATGGGCCAATCGAAGATGCGAGACACACCACGACCGGTTTTTAAATCGTGTGACATATGTTATACACGAGTCGGCGATATTACAAAGAGCGACGATATCGATTTCGGTAATGGCGAACGGACCGAGTGAGAAACCATGAGATATGCATTATCGCACGATTCGCGCGAAACCAGCGGTGCCGCAACGGAAAGCCGCTCGACTTCGAACTATTGGAAACCGAGACGGAAGGAGAATCTTAGTTGTGCTTCCGCCGCAAAGCGGTAGCGAAGCAATGTGAATCCGCTCGGAGTACCGATTTCCACTTAGCCTCTAGCGTCGTACGATATACCAGGGCCTTCTCCCCCTCTCCCGCATCGCACTTTCTCCTCCACCCACTTCATTTCTCTCCTGGTTTTCATGTTTGATACGTACACAGATATATATATATATATATATGTTCTGGACAAATCTACAGCATGGTCAAACTTTCTCACAACCAAGAACATAATTTACACGAAATCGCTAAAGCGTCGGAGATAGGCAGCCTCGTGGTCGACCGCCGGCCAACTGAATGAAATTCCATCGCAAGTTTCGCTAACCCGAACTTTTACCACAACCGTGACGAGATGCAGTGTGAAAATCGGTAAATCCGTTTTCGGAGATAATCCAATATGAATAATGGAGCGAAATCGTTGAAATCGTTTTTGCTAATACGATCATTCGGCAGATTAAAAAACAAGTTAAAAATTGCAATTTGCTTCTGCTGAATCGTAGGTGGCGAACGAGGATTTCTCTATGAGGACGCTTTTTCGGGTTTCGTTCCCTGAATGGAAAAGAAAAACGGAACCCTCACGAGCTCACTCGTGCGTCCGTCTGTCCGTCTGTCACAGACAATTTTCTCAGAAACTGTGCAACGTAGAAATTTAAAATTTGGCATAGCAATTGTACATCTCATTGGGTGGGTGTATAAAATGTCATTCTCCTAAAATGTAAACGTGTAATTCGATTTCCAGTACATTTTATGCTAAACACGGTAACACAAAGATTTCGAGAGTAAATTCTCACCATCACACAGCTTTCTCCACGAGCAAGCGGAAAACAATGTTGGTTGTATGTATCGTGGAAGCAAATGAATTCCAACCCTTTCAGAGTTTTTTTTTTTTCATCTTTGAAGCTCAATAAAACTCCGGTGCTGACGAAGGGTCGAAGTTCTTATGGCGCTTGCTCCGCAAATACCACAAACTTTCATTCTAACCGACCGAGTTAAACAACTGTCTCATCTCTTTCCGCAATCATTTCAGAATCAAACTTTACACATTTATTCTCATTCCAGATTAGTTTTAGTTACGGTAACTTTTGTAATCTCGCCATTACGAAGTTATGCCGATAATGATGATTGTTTGTAAACAGTTGTTGTGATCATTTCACAACGAATATCCGAATTTTTCATTGGACACTTCAATCGGATACTTGAATTTTAATTAGCGTGTCAGCATAGTGAAATTGTAATTCTGAAGACCGTATTCCGATGGGATGAAGCTCGTTCAATTTTTTCGCAACGTCTTTTGTTACTTCGCCAAAAGCAAATTCTCAATAATTTGACGATTTTCACGAAGAAGCGAATTTTCAAATCTAATTAAATGACAAATATTTTTCCTCCCTCGAGAACGAGCGAAAAAGGTTTCGGATCGTCTTGCTCTAAAATTTTCGCAAAAAATGGAGAAAAATATCTTTTTTTCTTGAAATAATCTTTACGGTCTCAGAAATGAGGTAAAATAAATTTGATGCAGGGGGGAAGCTTTCGGATGATTATTTCGGATGCGAAATGCGTTTCAATAGCTGCGTTTTCAATAGCTTTTTTTGACGATCCAGTTAATGTACATATATTAACTTCCATAATAACGCTATGATAAAGTAACATGTAAAGGATATTCCACGAAATTTTCATTAATTTTTACAAAGAAATGAGCCCCATTATTTTATTATTGATTTTTCAACTTTTTACAGCTCTTGAAATTGAAAATACTAAAAAAAAAAAAATTCGAATATATGTTTTTTTTTTGTTTCGAGTTAACCTCACCCTCCCCCCCCCCTTAATCGTGACAGCATCATACCCGTTCGACGTGGTGTTGATAACTCGTCGGAGAGCTTCGATCAAAGTCACGTCAAAGCGTTTCGGTCGGTGATCGGCACCAATTTTCCGGTGACGAGTGAATTATGAGAAACATTGTGCCTCGCGGGGTCGCGTTCGCGAACCGGAAAAACATTCGATTGGCGGCGCACGACCAAACAAAAAGTAACGCGTGAGTGCATCACGACGGTTCGTAAATTCTCATTCACCCGCGTTTTCCCATCAAATTCCCCATGGACGCTGTGGAACGGGTAAAATTTAATAGCCACCCTGCGTGTGGTGTTCCGGCGCCTTCGACGCCACACGTTGTACCATCGTTCTCGTCTCGTCTATCCGCACTAGCGTTTTACCGCACGCCTCGCTCGCTCCGCAAAACTTTTTTCGAACTGGATGGGAACTAACTTTGAGTGTACCGCGGGCAATAAACTCTTCGTTTACTTTGTCGAGCGCATGTGCGCCCGGACGCAAGACGCTTGGTGAACGTTGAGACACGCCTTTCACGTCTTTCTCGATACCTTTTACCATCGGTTCGGTCAATTAGATCTTCGGTAGTCTGTAATCCCGAGAAATAAAGATGGTTACGTCTTTGTCGACTTATTCTCGTTTTTTTTTTTTTTTTTTTGCCCGTTGTTCTCGACCCTTTTATCTTCCTCGTTCTCTTCGCTCTAATCTTGTCTTCGTACAATATTTATCGCGATAAGTTTCTCGAAGATACATAGTCTTCGACGAACGAAAATGTCCATGATGCGATGTAATTTCAAACTTTGGCATCGTCATGAAAAAAAAATTAAAATGATGTAACTTTTGAAGTATTTCAAAGACAGTGTTGGCCAGCCCTCAAGTACATTTGTACTTGACGTACGGAAATAAGTACCAAATAGAACGATAAAAACCACGAATCTTACTACATTTTATTTCTTGTTTTTCGTTACAAAAAAAAACAAAACTGTCATGTCAACGCAAATAAAAAAAAATATATATATATAAAACTGGGAAAATTGAGAAAGCCGTGATACTATGTATGGTACACACTTACCATCATTATTGGTATTATCATTGTTCCGATCAGCAAAGCAAACTCGGTTTGTCTGTGCCGGAAGTCCCGAGACTTGCTCGATCGTTTTCCGACGGATCAGAAGCGATTTCTCAACTGCAACAAACGTTCGTTACCCCACACTCGTAGTCCCGTCTGGCTTCGAGATATCGTGCAAGGAGTTTTATTTTCTTGCTGCCCGTGGATCTCGAACAAAAAGGATTTGTTCGTACCCGTTCGACCGTGATAAATCGTTGATCTGCGGAGAGTGAAAATTAATCCGATTGGCCGTTGAATGAAATGAATCCCGTAATAAATCGTGTGCGGCTCAAACGATGAGTTATAACTCGTTGGACGAGAGCGTGCGGGACGTAAAGGAAAAAAAAAAGGTGAAACGTGGAGTGGGTGAGTAGAAATTGAAGAGAGAGAGGGAGATAGAGAGATAGAGAGAGAGAAAGAGAGAATGGAAGGGTGCGAACGGGGTGGAGGAAAAAGCTCGGAAGGGGGTAGCAGCGGGCAGTCCGTTGGTTCCGTTCTGTGTGTGCCGTTCGGCCGAAGCATCGAAGCCCCGACAAAGAAATATGATGCTCCAGATCAGCTTATTTATCGGCGAAAAACTCGGTGAATGGAGCTTTCGCTTCTCCTCCTCGATACAGCGATGTTCGCCCGAAACGATCCGCTCTTCCATCGACTTCACGTTTTCTTTTTCGCCTTTTTTCTTTCTTCATATAATATGTGTGTGTGGGGGGGGGGTGTATGTGTGTGTGTGTGTGATTATATAAACGTGCGAACGTAGACTCCGGTGTATTGTAAATTATTTGAATACAATTAAACCTCAAATTTAAGGTCTTGCTGGATAAACCGTCTGGCAAGAAGTTAGTCCAAACTGGGCAAATCGTGGATTTCCCCAATCTAGACCATGTCGTACATGATTAGCCTTACAAATAGCTAAACTAATTATAAATTAACACTGATTAATGTTAATTTGCCACTTTTTGTAGTAGCTTAAGTCAAATTCGACGATATTGGCGTGTAAGTGACTGAGGTTTTGTCAGTGACTGTATTGTGATTTCTCGACAACTACGTAGTCGATTCTACGTAGTTGATGAGTCAGTCAGTTGGTCAGGACACTTCTTCGGATGAAGACATTGAGCAGTACGACCCTGTCAAGACAATGACAATATTTTTTCACTACTGCTCTTCAAACGTATTGAGACTTTTTTTTTACATTTGACCCCTCTGTCCCTCCGGAGAGTACGGCGTATGTCTTTGAACCGAATGAACCGAGGGACGTCTGACTGTGCGATTAGATTGGAAAACTTTGTCATAACCGAAATCTCGATTCCCTCGCGTGGCATACGTTTCTTTTTGGGGTAACAACACGATGTCCCATGACGCAGACGTTTCTTCGACTTCGGGGTCCCCCGGGTATCGCGATCGCATCAGTGACATCCGTATACACATCTAACGATCATATATACATGTGTGTATGTACATCGAGCGTTCGATCGATTGATAGAGAAACTTTTTCCGAAGACAATTCCAGCACGATGGTTGGCATTGTAACTTTTTCAGTAAGTTTTCGACCGAAGAGACTTTCGTCGAAGTTGGAATATATATCGGACGTGGAGTACGCGTAGCCCGTATGCCCGATAACGCTATCGGTTGTTGCTGGTCGTTAAACACGAGACAAACAGCTAACGAACCGCAACCCCGACGGAGTTTTCCGTCGTTGCATCGAGAATGAATGTACGGTATTCGTGCTGTAACAAGAGGCCAATTCTGCGTTGCCATTTGCTTGCATCGAGTCCTTTGCTCGATGTGAAGTTACATATCGACATATTTTTCCTGGTTACAACGTTGAGAACCGAGTTTTCTCGGCTGAAGGACAAAAACAGTGCTGTAACGGAATGTAACAATGCCGGAACGGAATTTTCCAGCTGTTTCGGTGGGTCTCGTAATATCAAGATTTCTCGATTTCCATTTTGACTCAATGTCGGAGGATGAAACACGTTATTGGATCATTATTGATCTGGAAACGGAAAATCGGTGATCTGGAAATGGAAAATTATTGATCCGAAAGCATTCTGATTTGTTTGTTCGGTCACCAAAACGCTTGTATAGCGAGTGAGAGTGTAAATTTAGAACAAACAAAATTCAGAGTAGCCCGCATTTGATAGTTCTAGAATTGATAACATCAAAATAGTAAAATTATATGTTAATCGATGCAAATCGTTATTTATTTCTGATCACTAGTAACTCCAATTATTGTTCGCCAAGAGTTTATTTATTCGAACAGCCAAAACATCTTCAAGACATTGAATATTGAGATTACTGAATTTTCAATGAGATGTCATTCGTGTTAAGCAAAAAAAATGTCCTTCAATCAAATCACTGCTCACGAGTTGAATAATTTGAACAACAAAATTGTATTGCATGTTTCAGGTGTGTTCTGCTACAGTTTGTTGCACAGCAATGGGGGTAGCAAGAACTCGGAAGGCTATCAGAACTCGTTGGACGATGATTCGTCATCGAGTTCGGGACCATATTTCGACACGGCGGCGTCGAGAAACGTAACAGCCCTTTTAGGAAAAACAACGTATCTGAATTGTCGAGTTAAAAATCTTGGCAACAAAACGCAGGTGAGTGTGACGATTAAATTATTTCTAGATTGAACAGTTGGGTAAAAATCATCGACTTGAAAAAAAATATATCTAAACCTGAAATTAACTCAGCGATTACTTCTTACATGGCCTATACCTATATATATATTTAACCCTTTTCGAATCTTGACCGTTCCGATCATTTCCATCCCAAACATTGCGCGTTCCAAATTTCGAGCCCAAGCCGGAAAGGGTACAAGCTTCGAAACCCTGGTGAACTAAAAAAATTCCCAAAGGTTTTAACTATATCCGGATTAAAAAAAAAATCTGGGCCATTGATTTTCCTACCGGTTTTAAGCTAGTTGGTATATATAACGTACAATATAAATATATATTCATCGCTAAATACTCCAAGTCACTTGCGAAAAAAAAAAAAAAAAAAAAATGTTAATGCTCCTGCTGCTGCTGCCACTGCTGCTGAATGGAGCAGGTGCGCTTTTCCATACGGTGTACACGAACACTATATATATATATACGTGGACGATTTTTCACATGTTCGGTGTATCCATAAGCGGCAGGGCAGCGAAATATCGAGTGTCAATATTTTAAAGGCATAATGGAGCCACACCGGCTGTCCCCGACAAACCATAGGTGGTGAATCGAAAGTGCACTTCTACGAGCCCAGCCAGTAGTCGAGTCGAGCCGAGAGGCGGGTTCAACCGGTTCGACCCTCACCCGACCTCTCGACTGTACGCCGATGGCCAAAGTGTGCCGGTCGACCTTTTCCTCTTCCAGAACCCGCTTTCTCTCTCTCTCTCTCTCTCTCTCTCTCTCTCTCTCTCTTTCTCTCTGTCCCTCTTTTCACCCCTTTTCTTTCATCCACGGTACACTGTACACGATATAATCGTCTGTTCCGGACCAACCTCCACTTCGTTCTCCCTCGCATATCCATATTTTTATTTTTTTTTATCGGAAAATCGAAGAAATCAGAAATAATGGTTACCATCGACGATCGCTCGATAACGAAAAATAGGTTTGAAAATCCCAGCACGATGTTTATGGGCCGATGGTACATTTGACAATTTTCAACTCTCGACTGTTGATGAATCATGAAAAACTTGTCTTTGAGATATTTAGAATACCTCAAAGACGTTATTCCACGACAGACATTCGAAAATAGCAATGCAGCCAAACGAAACGGTGTTTTGAAAAGATGAGATTTTTTTTTTTTTTCGACAGACGATGAATCCCTATGTCGAAAGATGCGGCCACAACCACGCATGCTCGGAGGTCCAAACCCATAAATCGCGAACGGGGAAAACACGCCACGAGCTTCTCCTCCGGCGTTGAAAATGGGGACGCGAACATTCGTGTTCGACAATCTTTTTCCATTATCCGTGGAGAGGTACGGCTACGATACGAACCCCGGAATTCTCAGCACGTAACTGTTTAAATGCGATAACGCGTGTCTCGATAAATTTACACATATTTCCAAAAAAAAAAAAAAAAAAAAAAAATCTCCAATATTTTATCTTTATTTATCACATCGATAGAAAAAAAAATCAGTTCTATACTTTAGTAGTGAAAGTAGTGAAAGAACGCAGACGCGAAATTATTGATGACTCGTTGATGAAACGAAATTTCATCGTGATGAATTTCAATTATTTTTTCAGTACTCGAAACCGCGACCTAACCGCATATTTCAATTTTGAGTTTCTCATTTATCGGGTAAACCGATGCCGGTGGGAAAAGGACACAAACCCGTGACACACACACACACCGAGATAGGTGGTGAGCGTATATACGTAGCGCAATGACGAGAGACCGAGTATTTGGTTTGGAAGATTCGGTTTGCGTAGCTGTCGTGCAGCGCGCGCTGTGCCAATCCAGTGTCGGAGCACGAGAGGACTTCCACTCTCGAGTCCCCGGAGTCGACTGTAAAGAATGAACGGAGAAGTTCATTCGGGCTCTCGCCCGCACTTCTGCAATTGCGAAGTCGCGGCCGTGGCTATTCATCCGAAAGACGTTCGATTCAAATTCAAATGCAACTCGTGAAATATTAATTTCCGTTCATCCGTAAATGATGAAGAAGACATTCTGAGAATCGTGTTCGAAGTTGATATCAGAAGTACGCCGTGCCACTATTATTCATTCAAAGTTATCAAATTTCGTTGGTTCTACGTTGAGGCCGCTGAGTACCCATATTCACGTATGCAAAGTTTCAGATAAGGTCATCGACTAAATAAAAGAGATAATAAAAATAGTCAAACTTGGGATTTTTAACATAGGGCTTATGAAGGAGGCACCATCGTCTCAGCATCACATTCGCGAATCACACGCATTGCCTCAACATACATCACACCTAGCATCTCGGTTCAATGTGTTTGTATCTCACGTAGTGACTTACGAGTCGCACGATGCCCATGACCATTTCCGCCCATGTGGCCCATCACGTAACGTACAATCCACGCGGTTATGCGTCACAAATGCGAGGCACGTGTGTGACCACCGAAGTCCGTACATGTCAGCAAAGCTCCACCGACTATTTGTAAAACGTACTGCAGAGTCGGAGCGTGTACCCACCATCACGGGCACTCGTCTCATCTGCTTTCCCCGTCATCTCTTTCTTTCTCATTCTCGGTTTTTTTTCTTCCTTTTCACGCTGTCCCACAGAGAAAAAGAAAGCGCACTTTTACGAGACGGGCTTACCTTTTTCACACTTATTTCGCGGTTGGCACTCTTACGCTTTCTGGTTCTCTCTTGTGTGCCCGGTCCATGCGTTTTCCTTAGCGACAACGCGATCGTGCTCGCTCGTCTGCAAGCTCGGTCGTCACCGCAAAATCCCCCCCACACTCGACTGCCCCCCAACCGCCGAAAGAGCCAGATGTGATGCCTGTGCAAGCGCCAAAGCCAAAGAGAACCCACGTATACGACAAACGGGAGGCTCTCAACGCAAACGTTTCTTTTGAAAAAGAACAGTGGCTCGAGGAGGACCCAGATATATATATATATATATATATATATATATATATATATATATATATATATATATATATATACACATATATACATGGTTCTCACCCCCACACGATACACCTTCTATTGTGACTATAAATAAAAAAAATGTTTCCGAAAAAAAAGTATATTTTTGTCCTAGTTTACTATTTGCTGTGAAAACCAGCATCAACAATGGTCCTGGCGACATTGATCGGCAATTTTACAAACAAGGATTCGATAAAGGTCCAACCCGATCAATTTAAGACGCACCTGGTCCAGGTGAGAGTCCTCGTCCTACTAAGTTTCAAGTTTTTCAATGTTTTTTTCAATTACTAAAAAAAAATTTAAAAATAAGGAAATGAATTTTCACTCGATATTGAATGAGCCCGATGATTGCGTTAGCAGCTCGACGTTATGCATAACAATTTAACTCCGAACAGTATGTCTTCCAATATCCGGTTGATCTCGCGACGAATTTATATTCAAAGTGTCAAAGCTGTGTAGATCGAGGGATGTCGTTAACTGCGTTAACTCGTCAACAACGATGCGAAGATACGGTGCTATGCAGATTCAATCAGTTTGCGAGTAATAACGTATCAACACTTCCACGTACTTTGCCCCGACCCCCAACTTCTTCCCTCGTCGTGCGTCTTCTAGCGCGCGAAACATCCAGTGTAGTTTGCATTAATGCGAAATCGCCCGCTAGATAGTTTCACGGTGATAAACGACGAATAATTGCGGATAATTTTTCAACATCGCTCTATGACGTTGTATGAGTGCAGGATGTCTTCACAGACATAACCTAACCTCACATATATATCGATTCTAACTAGTGAATCAAAAAAAAAAAAAAACAGGCTAGTGCCAAAGAAGGATCCGTTGAATGTGTTTTCAACAAATCCCTATATCATCAGAGTGCCACGAGAAGATCGAAAAGTACGGTAAAATTCAAGAGACACACGAAGTAAAATAGATGTTGGATATCACCAAAGATTTGATTTACTACGTGCCGAAAAGTGATTATTTTTCCCGTCTGTATGACGAAAAATGAACAAAATAACTCTGTATATGACCATAACTCGTTATTCCCGGTAATACGATAGGATGGGTACGGAACAAGTGTCCCCAGGTACCGGGATTAGTATTTCCATACCCCCCGCCTAGCCATGCAGCATTTCGTACGAAAGGGATAAGCAACCACCACAGTTCTGCGTGTCGTTACATATCTCAGCAGACGTGTATTCACCTCTGACGATCACGATGACGAGGATCCACGATCGAGGGAGGACCAATGGGAAAACTCAATTAAGCTAAAAGGCATCTGAGCGAACGAGTTCGCGACCCCTTTGGCCGCACTTCATCCCATCCTTTTGCGCTCACTCGCTGGTGAATTTGTACGAACGAATTTCGTTTCACGGTCGCGCGGCTCGACGTAAATACCGTAGTGGGTATCATCCCCCAAAAGGGATGTTGGACGGTCGATGATATACCGGCTGGGTGGTTCGCTGCTTGTGCCGGATCACGTAAGCTCTTTGGTGTGGCGTCACCCTCGGACTTGCCGAGCTCGCACAATCGCCCCAACGTTTCGCCACCCATCAATTATCCATTGTATTCCGGGGAAAACGGGAAATCCCGCTGTCGACGGTCCCATCAACTTAGCAGCCTGACAAACAGCGTTCTGGCTCTCATGAGCGTGGCTGACTATAACCGACTTCCACCACTGGCATCTGAACCTGACCAATCGTCCAGCCTAAAATCGCGGGCCAATTGATCGGCAAGCACCTGGATTGAAATTAGCAAAGATGACTTGTGATTCCCCATCCGATATAACAACCATTGATACGATCAATGACGTGAAATCCATCGATAAAATGATAAATACAGTGTGACAGTTGACTTGGCGATGAGAACTTTGTTCAGTCATTCATCTCGAAGACCAGGATTGTTATTGTTCGTATCGAGCATCCAATTTCCAAAGGTGTCAACTTAGCTTCGGTGATATCTCGTTGCAATTTGACGACCAGCATAATAGGGACTAATTGGCTCGACGTCACAACTCGGCCTTGTGTCGCCTGAGAAAGTTCTACTGACTCGATGGGATAAAAAAAAAAGCGTTTCCCCAGGTTATTTAGTTTTCCACACAAGCTCTACCAAGCGTGGAACCCCTCAAAGGACAATCCTGAGAAGTGACATCATTTTCGACGTTCCATTTCCGTACTATATCATAATAACTTTTGTCTTCTCGTCAAATTTATCTGCACCATATGATGAAGAAATTAATCAACAATCGACAGCAACTTCGACGCACGCATCTGTCTCACTCTACGTCGCGTATCTAGCTTTTACATTCACTCATCGATCCAAAATCACAAACTAACGAAAACTCCGATTGGTTCATCCTGCATATCACAAAATGTCAAATTCGTTCGATAAATTTTTCCAGGTTTGAAACAAAGAAATAAAAAAAAAAAAACGCAAAGCTCATTGAACCATTTACTGTTTTTCGAACTTCGCGTTACAGTTTTTTTTTTTCTCGTTTTTTTTTTTCACGGGTTTAATACTTAACCCTGTCGGGTCCCATTACCCGTCCGTGTAACGAGTCTTTCGGATTAAAGCGAGAAACCGTGTATTCCCAAAAGTATATATGTACGCGTGGAACATGGTATACTGGTACACGGAGGATCAGCGAGGCGTAGAGAAGGTCCTACCCCCCCCCCGCCCCCCCCCCTCACGGTGGAAGTTATATTCGATAGGCGAACCCCACCCCTCCGCCCATTGCATGTTCACGTGTGGGATTGCGTTTCCTCGCCGTTTTGCGACTGCATCGGTGCAAGTACGCAAGCTCTGTCTATGCGGAATCCTCCCTCGATTCGGCCTCGCTCTTCCACCCCCCAATTCTCTCGATTCACGCCGGATGGAAAGCGAGCCGAAAAGAGAGACCGACGAAACGACCGGGTCTCCCCCCCCCCTCCCCCCGAGCTTTAGCCGGGATATCTCATGAAACGTTTGCGATATAGTACACGTTGGGTTATCTGTATTTATCGTTCATTTCGTTCGTTCCAACTCCTTCGCATCGCGCGCTTTCACGTTTTGCCAATCCTGAACCATGGAAAACGGTTCGGATCTACTTCGTGAGAGCGACAGGATTACACGACGGAATCGTATGGGCACTCGTTTGTCACAGACACAAGTCTGTTGGTGTTCCCAATTCTCTCGAAACATCACGGGACAACCGTGCATAGCCAACCCCACCCCCAACCCCCCTCCCTCCTCTCCCGTCAGCCACCGTCCAACTGATTCTACGCCACAACGAAAAATCTACGAAGTTATCCCACAAATTTTGGTTTCCCTAATCCTCGTGCGTTATTTATTATTTTTCAGTTGGTTCAATTCGTGCAAAAATACCGCAATGGAATCTCGTGCGTAAATACGCACACCGTAGAATCGTTTGCAAACTTGTTGTTTTTATTTTTCGTTCACGAACCACGTTTGTACCGCGTGGTTCAATGTTTCGGGACAAAAAGAACGGATTTTGTCCAATTTCCGGGAAAAGCCACGAAGGGTCGGATCGACGAAGCCGACACCTGCCGACGATTTTCCGTTATCCCTGTGGCAATCCGGATTCCGCGGTGGCAAAACTACCGCGCCATTTTCAAGCCTCGCAAGGGTTTGTAAGTGGATTGTCACGATGGGACACCCCGACTGAAACACGCGACCGAAACCTTCGCAGATCCGGCTTTCGCTCCTATGACTTTTCGACGTATCAACGTCTTCCTCGTTCTCATCGTTTTATCCTTCGTCCCAGTCCAAACTTCTTTCACGACGTTACCCTCCTTTCTCTCCCCCCCCCCATGACTCTCAACTTCTCACACAAGACGTTCGGGCATCCGATTTTCTCGTTGCTCGTGCGGTGGAGAATGGCCCCGTAGGTACATACCGGCCAAACGAGAGCCGGCTTTGCTTTGCGGGAAAATATCGAGATCCGGATTTGCCAGTGCTTCTATCTGCGTTTCGCATTTATGTCCGATGTGGGTATACAAATGTTTGACGGTGCACGACGTAGCTTCACTTGTTTGCTGACGTTTCAATGTTCAACTATTCGGACCCGTGATCAATGCCTCACTGATCACGTTAGCTTCAATCAATGTAATAATCACAGAACATCGGCGCAAAGTGGTACCGCGTAGACGTCATTGATCCTTTTCTTCGATGCTGTTTTCATTTGTCCCTCGCATTTTTGTTTCCACACGGTGCGGCACTCATCGATTTGGCAAGGGCATTGCGAGTTTTTCGAAAAACGCGGTTACTCCGAAGAAGCGAACGAGATCCACTTTCTCTTCTGGTCATTCTCCATTGTGCGGTTTCAAGAAATAACCTCGCAAGCGCGAAACAAAAGCGGTCAAAGCAAAGCGGAACGGTTATTTGTCTCGATTCCCGCAATCTTTGTCCCGGAGGAATCGAAAGGCTGTGCAATATAGGCCCAAGTCGCCACCGTACCACGACTACCTTCGACTCGCTTTCGTTTGACCCCTTGATCCTCGATGCCTCTCTTGGCCAACGACGAACCGTTTGAAAATTCATTCGACAAACGAGCTAAGGGCATAGCTGCATTTTTCATTAGCATTGTTTCTTCAACGCTACGGTGAATATCGTGTTGCGTGTTTTTCTTTCATTGTCCGGGTCCGCGGCGTTCCCCCGAGAGTTTTTCGTTAAACTCGTTTGACGTACTGGTTTTCCGACCGTTCAATTAATTTCTCGCGGGAAACAGTTTATTATTGTTCTCAGAAGCGGCGGAAGAACTGTTTTCCAGACGCGGCCTCTTTTCCCATAGTAAGACCAAAGTCACGTATTTTTTACCTCTAGATGGATCATCTGGAAGTAAAAAAAAATCAACTATAAAACCACCATTAGAATGTTGTCATATGCTTGCTTGTTGATTTGAACTTTTTCAAATCAACACTTTGCCACGTGAAACAGATCCAATAACCGAAAAAACGAAAGAAAGACGCAGTCGAGGACATACATACATCAACAGAAAAGGCTTTTCTTTCACGTTAGAATAATTCTTCGGTAAACATCTCAAAAGTTGGGAAGTCCTATCCTAGATCTTGCAATTACGATATCCGAAATGACGTGTCAATACAATTTGGAAACGAATTCGTCTGAACAAATTTTCGGATATGATCAGCTGGCATAGATCAGATGTTATCAGCGAAAATCCGGAGAACCCGTCTTAACTCCCTCCACGAGTCAGATAGAAGTTTGCGACTGGTAAGATAGGGAAACTGATGATCGGCCAGCAAGAAACTACCGTAAAACCGAAAATATGACTTGATCATGAATCGCAGTGCTATCAACTGCTTCTGAAACTTTTTCCTCTCGTTTCGAGACTCAATAGCCGGTAGCAAGACCTAATCTACCTGTTAGGTCGAAAATTCCAGCGACCTACGCTAAAAATATGTTATACAACAAATTTATCCTTGCAACTCAATTCATTAGACCGCAGTCTGCTAATTTAACGAATTCAGAACGAAAATTTCCAGAATGTGGATGCATTGTTCGAACTCACTTGGGGCTGCTGGAGTTTGAAAACAGAATTTGAAATAGCAACACAGATTTCTGACTACCCGCGATTATTATTTCGTGTAAGTGTTTCTAATTATCATCCGATGAATCGGTGGTTCTTTAGACGAGTCCAGATTTCCCTGCAAACAATCGAACGGTTTTTGCAACGAAATAGAAATCTGGAGTATCAACGGCATTCAACGTTGAAGCATGCTTCATAATACCATAGCAATGGTGCTGATCGATTTTCTCGTATGAAAACCTACCACGTTCCCTCCCTTTTTCACCCCAACAATTTCATTTGCATCGAATGTGTCAGATACTCGGGGAAAAACCCCTTTTCTCCGAATGTTTCACACATTTGCAGTACAAAGCTGGCTATTGCGAGGTAACGCGTGGAAATGGATTCGATGCTTGTGAGCGAAGCATCGTTACTCTCGATGTACAAAATCCGATAAAAGCTGGGTGAGAGCCATTGATGGCATCGACTCTTGTCGATCGTCACGTGTATCGGATCTCATGCTGCACTCGAATCTCCAATGTCTTTCTTTTCCATTTTCGTGCGTAAATACGAACGCAAATATGACTCAAGCCCATGTGCGATAACACTGAAACCGACAAAGCATAACTAAAGATGCACGGCAAATAGGACGTACGATGAGAGAGCAGAAATGGCTTGTGGAAAAGAAAGTGAGAACAGAAAAAAAAAAAAAAAAAGATCGATGAAGAGATGGGTGCTGATGTTTGAGGGAAAAGGCTGAGGACGTGGAGAGAACGTTGGGTCGTCCGTGGTGAGCGGAAAGGACGTTGGAAATATCTTCCCCTATGCTCCACCGGTTCTCGACAAAGTGGAATATTCATTCTGCTTAGCAGACAGGCTTCCCGTCGAAAATAGGATCCGGGATCAAGTCTGGAAGCGTGACGTTGGTGGGCCCTCAGCCGCCCTGGGATTCCGGAATAATCCTCCAGTTGGCTGACGCCAGCTGGCCTTCGCTGGATACTGGCCAGTCTTTTCGCACAGATCTCGATAGTTGTATCGCCGGAAATCGCAGATTCACCCCTTTGCTCAATCCTCAACAGCTTTGGAATCTAGCTAAAACCAGCAAGCGTTGAACCGGTAACGAAATGTCCGTAGCTTATTGGTTGGAACAGACCAGTCTAACGCAGAACGGTCTTCCTGCGTTAGGTGACCCTGTACGATGAGCTTCACCGTTTATTTTCCATTTGATAGTACTAAGTTGTCTCGAGAGTTTATTTCATTGAGTCAAGAACTAAGGGATGCCCAGTATTTCAGTATATTGTGTAGTAAGGACTTAAGGTTGGTAATTTAGATGACCATGTAGTTGCTGCTTGAGCAACGCGAGGGCTGCAATCTCACTCGTCCAAATCGACTTACGTCCCTGATGCACACGATACTTTAATGGAGTCCAGGATCGCTGGACGACTGCTGAAGATAACCGCGTCAACGTTTGACTGTTAATGTTGCATGCTTGGGTATGTGAACGCTGCCAAATAAAGCAGTTGCGTGCGATCCCTGACCGAAACTTTTGATAGGAAAAATCACTATACCTCGTGAAGAAAATCCTTACAAATTCAACTTCTTGAACATGACGAATTTTTAGGTCACATCCTTCTCGCTGGAATGAGAACCGACTTGAAACCTCGAGACGTCGAGAAAAAAGAAGAAGGAATGATTCTCATTATGTTAGCCCACGTAATCATTCTTGACCAGACGCTTTTGTGAGTGAAAAAATTAATGCTAAGATACTTCGCCCACCTTATTTTCCGTATGACGCACGCAAAGATGCTAACGCACATCGCCCACCTTATCTTTCGTATGACGCACGCTTAATACTGACTCTAACGGTGAAGTGCAATATATTGACCGATTCGCCAGTCAGTGCTAATGCTGATCCCAGTGGGAAAAAAAATGCAACCACCAACATCTCTTATCGTTCTAATTCGTTCGATTGATTAATTCAACGAAAAAGTCTAATGTTGGGCGACAATTATCTGCAGATCGTGATCGCAAACATTGCAAGTGCGGAATTTTGACCGTTCTAAATTTCAAGCGCCATCCGAAAATTGGACATAGTACAATCGATATGCGTTGTACCAATGTCGATTTTTTTAATTGAAATCCGTTGCCTCAGTTCCTATGAGTTGTGGAAATGCAGGATCACATAATCTGAAAAAAAAAAAATAATGAAACGCAAGATACACAAAGAAAACCAACGCGGGAAAACCACGTCTCCAAGATGGAAAAAGATGCATGAATCGAGGAGAGAAGAGACGAGAAAGCCGCAAATACGCGAGTACGAAGATTTTGCCAGGTAGAACCCGACTTGTGCTTCTGTGCCATCGCCTTTTTAAGAGGGTCTCGTTAAAATCTCGGGAAATGCACTGAAATGAAGAAGGTGGGCGGTCGTGTGAGGTTGGCGTAAGGGAGCTCAAGGTTCTTCGCACTGTGGCTCTCCGGATAGTCGCGGGTGTTGTTGAAAGAGCGTTAAAAAATACGCAAAGGAGCACGAGGAAGCCATGTGTATGGCTTAATGGCCGGGATGCAGTGAATCGCGTCAAGCGGTTATGCACGCCGGGGCTGCGACGAGAAGGGCGCGGGTAAGCCCGGAAGAAGGTCTTGTGAAGAAGCTGTTCTGCGGCATGTGAGAAGAAAACGGGAAAAGGAAAAAAAAAACAGCGGCGTAAAATTGTGAAACTGGAGAGAGCTAGAGACGCGGGCGTGTTGACCGAATGTACAAAGTTTTCACAAACTCATCTGAATCTATTGTAAATAAATGATAAATGGAGCACGATCGAAACTTCAAAATCTCTTGCGTCAACTGAAGCAGCGAATTTCACAGTGCCAAAAAGGGCCGGAATTATCAACGATGATTTTATTGCGCTTCGACGTATTGGCGTTCAAAGCTGTGCGCGTTCGGATCCCCCTTTTGAGCCTTGATCCCTCGAAACTTCTTGAATTCGATACTTTGAATATTCGGAAATACGATTTTCGAAGATATGAATTCAATTCCAAGATAAAATTCATACCTAACGTTTGTGACCTTGACAGTTCGCTGTCGTGGATTTACAACCCACTCTTCAGAGCGTCGATTGAAGTCCCACTTCTCTATCGTCGATTAAAGTTCGGAGCAGCAAAAGCAGCGACTCCAACCAGGGTCGTACTGGAGTACGGTTAAATCATGGGCAACTATGCCCTCGAGACTCTCTGCTCTCACTGATCAATGATGTCGTCGGTCGATGTGAACCTACAGCGTGAGAACGAGCAGTCAACGGGGAAAAAATTAGGACGATCGTGGACTCCCGATCAAACGGCTATTCGAATCAGGTGCAGGCCAGTTTTTTTTTTTTTCACAACGTGTCCCTTTATCCTATAGATTGTAATGGGTAACGCATTCCACCAAAGGCTTCAAAGGAGAAACCTGAAGTTTAAAAAAAAACAACAACAAAAGAGAAGGAAAAAGCGTTCTTCCCATATTTTTTTCTTCCCTCTGCTAAATAAAAAAAAAACTAGTGAATATATATTAACATTATTCCAATATTATAGCGCAGGAGATAAAACAGAAGAACGATAAATTAAATCGTCTCCAGATCAAGAGCGTCAAGGCTTTGTCGAAGCATCATTATCCGTCCTTTGACCCGACACGTTAACTCTAATTAGAGGGCGAGGAATACGAAAAAATATGCCATGATCACGAAAGCTTCATGTCTAGCTGGGCGAGACGGTTCGAAGTGGATAATAAGGTTCCCCGTTCGAACATTCGCACGGGACTCGAAGGAAACGCACCGTAGCGTATCCACAACTGCATAATTTGAACGACAGGAACAAGTTACGATTTTAACTAATTCCAGTAATAATATCCACAGTCCCGCGTGTGACGGGTTATTACGGTGTTGTGGAACGTCGAACTTTCGTGACTCTCGGTACCGAGCTTTTTACGATGTGGTTCCGTTTCGAATTTGAACGAAGCTCGCCGGGCGGTACCTAGCTGTTTTTCGACAAGAGTCAACGCAGAGTTCGGACCACAACGGAGCAATAAAATGTACAGGTCGGAGCACCCGGAGCGCCCTAAAAAATGTTTCACTGCCAACTTAAAAGCACCATGCAAGTAATCCGTAATTTTCACGTATGCTAATTCGACAAGATTATCGTGCAGTTTCCGATGGCAAATTATCATGAAGCAATGTGTGCGTTTTATCTGGCTTTGTCGCCAACCATGAACTCACTTACATTCGCTGCCGCCCATTACTTTCAATGTGCTTGCACGAATGGAGATATCGTTTGGAATTAACGATCCTACTGGACACACGTGGCAATGGGTATGACATGAACGAAGCTCGGAAGGACGGACGGATATGTGTGTATATATATATATATGTATAGGGAAACGGTGGAGAACGGGTGAGCGAGGTTTACGGCTGCCCGTGGGGTTACCGTGCGAAATTAAGGCCCCCGCGGCAAC
The DNA here is from genome assembly GCA_963662125.1 of Diplazon laetatorius. Taxonomy (NCBI): domain Eukaryota; kingdom Metazoa; phylum Arthropoda; class Insecta; order Hymenoptera; family Ichneumonidae; genus Diplazon; species Diplazon laetatorius. Next base: position 1,847,308 of record OY759159.1, read on the forward strand.
GGCCGGAAAGGAGCGGAAAACCCAGTGCTTCGAGAGCCATCACAAACTCGAGCTTTCTGCCGTCTCAACCGACCCGGTTTGTAACCTTCGTGTGCTCACACTGGTTGCCGAGCTTTCGTGCAAATTCACGCTCGAAATTAAGAGTCCTCATGTAATTTTCCGAGCATATTACGAGCCCGCCTCGCCACCCTAGCTATTTCCCTCGATGAAATCCGACGGTTACATTCTTTAGTTGCGACTACTTTTGGCATTCAACGTTGCGAACGATGTTCCGTTGCGCCGGGCGAGCTTTTTGATGCGCATACTCCATTTATCGAATAAAACGGTCTGGCGAAATGGGCATCGACCGAAAACCCGCGGCCCTTGGCCGTTTTGTCGTTTGCAATGAGATTCCATCGAAATTGTTGGCACGATCGACAAATTGTATGAAAATATCGTGGATTTCATTTTTTTTTTTCAAGATATCAAAAATCACACTGCGAGCGAAATTTTATTTGGAAAAAACAGTATTCGAGTGCTTCTCTAATGAGAGAACAAAAACTTCCAAATGTTGATTATCAAATGCAACGTCGAATCTGCGCCTCCGAACTTTCCAAATTTGAACCTTTTCTCAAAATGTAATATTTTCACCATCCTCAAACTTTGATGAATAATTCGACAAGCTTGGTATCACAACTCGATATATTTCTAACGAGAATGAGGATAAACAAATACACTCATCGTGTATCCGATGCAAGCTATTCGTCACATAACTTTTATTAATGAAAAATTAATAAAATTTCATGAAAAAAAGTCCGTGCCAAAGATTCTTTGCACAAACACGAGCTCGTCGCATCAAGATTTTCCCAACTTTTTACAATTATCAAATACAAAAGATGATGTTTAAAAAGTGTGGTTACATGTTTTACTCACAAAAAAACAATGGGCAAATTACAAAAAACCAACTGATAAAAAAATACGTGGATAAGGCGTTAGGCAAATCTATGCTTCCTCAGGAACGGTCGATTTGCGAACGCTTTTCTTATCCCGAGACGGCTTAGTACGTGGTGAACGGCACAGCTGAAGAGAGACGGAGAGATCGAGAGAGAGAGAGAGAGAGAGAGAGAGAGAGGGAGGAAGACTGCATAGATGGCTAAAAGAGATGAAGAAAATCTTGAATACGCGAGTCGAAGAGAAAACGACGGGAATACCAAATAGACATTCGAATACCTCTCGCGGCTTCCCACACTGACCCTTATCCCCCCCCCCGCTCCTCCCCAGTCCCCGCCGATGCTCGTTTCCGCTGGGGTGGAAACGCCGTTTCCACGAGCATCCACCAACCCCTAACTCGTTTCCCCGGCACGTACCCACTGTATCCACTCCACCCCTCCTGAAACTTTATCTTTTTTACGCCTTTTTGCCATTCGTCTGCCACGATGCGGTTTCGCAGCTTCCGCATCCCCGGAGCAGCTCTACAAAAACTCGTATACATATATATATGTATATAGAAGTTACATCTATGGACATCGCACTGCTCTCGTCCCCGCAACCGCCTAGCTCGAGTGTTCAGGTACGACCTGTGCACGCAAAATATCCTCGTAAGACGTCTATCCCTGTTTTAACCTCCCCCTCGTAGGATTTTGCTTTTCCAAATGTGAAAGGGACCGCAATTTACATCCAGAATCTCATGTCGTCGTACGAGTTCCTTGACGACTTCGTTGCGGGCAAGGCTTCGATGGCTGTAGTATCAGATGACTGTGAGTCAGAACGATTTCCTATACGCGAAGGCGACAAGAATAATCCAGGACAAACGAGCGTGCACATGACGACACAGGATTTTCTGCGAATGGACCGAAGTGCGCCCTCGCTTATCGTGCAGAAGACCGAGTGACGAAGAGACGTCCATGGTTTGATGCTACTCACTGGGTATCGAAAATGAAATCACAGTGAGAATGGACCACATGATTGCCAACACCAATTGCAGAGTGCATCAATAATCACGACAGGATAAAGTGAAAAGTGAGGATTTATTTTTGGTATTCCTTTTATTCAGTCAGAAGCGATGGGTTTGATAGGATTTTGTAATGAAGCCTTTTGTAATAGATTGCTGGAAAAAATAACTTATTCGAGACAAGCTCATACGAATTTGGGAAAAAATCAGAATCTACTACGTCATCGAAGCATGGGTGAGAGTTTCTCGGTGTGATAAACTCCCACCTATGAGTCACTGTGAGTCAGCTGCAATGCATGAGTATTGTGTCTACACAGGGCCATTTATGTCGTGTGAGCAAACGATATCGACTGTTTCGCGCCCTCATACGATAGGGTGTGCCAGTCATCCTAAATCAACAACCCTTGCCTGTCTTCAGATTCATCAGAGAGTGGCAATCGAGGTAATCGATCTCGAGTCCTGTCCAAGTAAGAGCCGGGCGAGCACTGCCCTCCTTGGGCAAATAATGGAATAGGCCACTCATTTTGGTGGCAAGAAGATTATCAGGAGGATAAAAAAAATATTATGATACAAGCTGATCGAAAAACTTTGTTCGAAAAAGTTTCCGCGTTCACTTAAAATCATCATGTGCTTTGTTGATTGTCAGAAAAACGGATAGCATATTTTTCACCATAGAATAAGCGAGTTGAATTAAGGCGTTGGGTTTGTAACTAATCGAAGGGACGTATTGACGACGCTTTGATTTAGTTTCATGGATCATCTACTCAGAGAAAAATTCGTCGAACAACATGGACAAGTTCCCACTATTCATCAGTCGACTATCGGCTGGTTCGTCATTTTATATTGATCGGAGCAAGGTCCACCAACCTAGAATCAAAAGCTACAGTGCCTTGGAACAAAAGTGTGGCCGTACGTCGTCGTTATTTCCAGCTTCGTCTAAAAGTTTTCAGTCTATAATGGAATTGGAATCTTCGCAAAAAAATTGGATGTCAACTCACCTAATTAAACAACAGGCAACATTGATTACTCCATGACGACGAAGATAATTATTCAATGTAAATCGAAAAAGTACACTTTTTCGCTGAGTGCTGCGAAAGTTTTAACAGGCATAGTTATATACCTACTCTTCTGTTCTTCAACAATGACGCATTGAAGAATGCAACGAACATTCGAAAACAAGAATGAATCGTCAGATGAAGTTTATTCGTAAACACAGTTATGTAAACTATACCCAGTGACCCTGGAGTAAAAGAAGCAGAATTTTTTTTTCATTCGGCTGTTTTTGTTTTGTTCTCGAAGAAAAAAATCAGAAGCCGACTGCGCCAAAAGTCTCGACGTGAACAACGGAATAACCAATGAGAATTGACGGGAGATCCCCAATTATGAATAATCTCGTGGTCTGTAAAATATATTAAAAAAGTACAAGCGACGAGTATAAGGAGTGAGGCACGACTGATGCTGTAGTTCCATTCGAAGAGTTTCGAGAGAAGTTTCGAGTCAACTTTTTTTCTGCCTCGTTAGTAATACGCAAACGGTGACGTAGTTACAGCAGTAGGTATAAAGCTGAGCGTCGGAAAGTGGAGGAAAAAGTGAAAGAGAGAGAAAGACATGGAGTGAGCAGGCTGAGGTGTGTCCCGGAAATTTAAGGAACGGAAAATGCCTAGTTTTCCGTGAAGTTTGGAGAATCAGGAAATGTCGGGAAGCTCGAACATCGACGTGGATGGTTGTCAGTGTGCATTGAGATATTCCGTGCTTATGCTGGTACACTGCAAAAGATGTCCGTGTAACTTTGCCGTCTACCACATCCTGGCTGACCTCGCCCGTTCCACTCCCGGCAATCGGATTCTCCACTTACCTATAGCCATTTTTTTTTCCACCCCCCCTCCCACCTTTCTGACCCCAATATTCGTTTGTATCGTTACCGAAATGGAATTATTGGAAGGAACTGCCAGTAACCATTGCTGCGAGTAACCATTTAATTTCCTTGACCTGAAAATATTATCATATATTTTCCGATACTCTCTCCAATAGGTGCCATAGCTCATTTGGTTCAAATTAAATATTTACGTAAAAAAAAAAAAAATCATGTCGAAGGTGAAAAAAAAAACGCAAAATTTGCCATTATCACCCAATAACCAAAACTGTCCCATTCTTTCATCATTTCAATCTAAAAATTGAATCGGGTAGCCTGGAAACACTCTACTTTCAGAAACAAATCTGTTAGTGGCTGTTGAAAAAAAAAGGTACTAATTCTAAGAAATTGAAAACAAATTTCTCGAATCAGATTTTGCTTGGAGGCTTTTGAACCCCAGTGTGCCGGCCGAGGGTCAATACAGAAGGTACAACGATAGCCAGTCTCTGCAGATTTTATTGCAATCGTCTATCAGAAACGTCATTCAGCGATTCACACGATGAATATAATATATGGAGACTTTACCAATCATGCGAGTTCGATTAGGCATAATCATATATCTGATCTGCATGTATATTAGAAACAGTAGACCCACGTGTATTCCCGTTCGTACCGGCTTGTGTAGGTCCACACACACACACACACGCACACATATACCCTCAGTTCTCGAAGGTTACATGGATGTGTGCAACTACCGTATTGTGCCTGTACGATATTGGCCCTGTGCTCGAGCAATATAACAGAGAATCGATCCTATATGAATTCGGTATACCACTGTAATCGGTATACAGGTAACGGTGGGTGTATCTCGAAATTTGGGTCGTCGGTTGCACCAGACTAGAATTTCGCACCAACCGAGGCCAGGATTCGCGGGATCGCTCGAGAGGTGGTTGAGGGGCAGGAGGGGGGGGGGAGGGGGGCATAGGTATTGCAGCAGAATTTCGAGAGAGGAAGCAAAACGATATAATCTCCAATTAACGCGAATCCACGGATGAGTGTGGCGAAGCATTTAATTATACGAGATACTTTGGAGTGCATTCTTGCGTTTCCACTGTGCGTTCATCCCTCTCTTCTCACTTGAGAGCACCCCCTCCGCCCCCCTCATCTCCCTTTCCATCCCCACAAATGCATCGTCAAGTGAAAAACCCCGACAGCAGCGCCGAAACGAAATGAAGAGATCGATAAAACGTAACTTTCGATTTTCCACCGTATCCGTTCACTCCCTTCGCCTATTTTTACCTGATTTTTTGCTGTAAAATTAATAAGTATAAAAAAAAAAAATTCTCGACAATTCTACATGGTGAATTATGTGAGTGCAACATTTCAAATCGATCGATAAAAAATGTTAAGTTTCAGGAAAACGCTTTAAAATTTTGCGGTTTCTTTAAAAGTTTTTACTCATAACGTCGTCAATTTTGCTCCAATCGACTCCACATTTTGACATAATATTCTCGACATATGATGCATTCGGTTGAAAAAATGAAAGGAATTCAAAAAAAAAATGTTAATGCTTTAACCCCGTCCTCAATGGAACAAATTCGTCGGATTGAAAAAAAAAAAAAAAAAAAAACATTTTTTTCACTCGCAAGTTCTTCACAGCTGGAAATTGCTTTATCGAGAGAAAAAAAACTGGATAATAAAAAAATGCTGATAACGCGGTTGAGTACGTTAACCAAGTGGCATCGTGGATAACCGAGATCAAGCGATATAACTCAAGACATAATTATGTTTCATGTTTGTACTGTATGATTTTCCAACCTGAGCCGAGCATCGGTTACAGAGTTGTTTGCGATGGATTGTCTCCGGGTAACGCGAAACCCCTCACCTTGCGACAAAATAAAAACCGCAATCCAATTTTATCAGATATCGTTCACGTGGTGAAAATAAACAGGCAACAGACAGCTTCGGCTAACAATCTCGCATGTCGATGGTCTTCGCTTTCTATAAAAATATCGATCGTCCATAAAAAAAAAAAAAAAATCTCGCTATCTCTTTTGTGGATACTCGTGGAAATGTGAGATAAACGAAAAACCATATCTCTCGTTGTGTTTGTTATGAAAACAACAACAACCTTATATTCAATATTCGAATATATATTTCTATACTTTGTTATTTCTTACGATATATAATTTTTCAAGCCAAACGAATACAATCTTTTTTTTTTCCGGACTGGTTTCTGAAAATTTATTTCATCTTCAATGCCGATCTTCGCCCGGCGTCTGACCTACATTCGATAATCAAATCGATCGATAAAAGTTTTATGAAACCATGACTGGAATATTTCATTTTAATCCGAAGCAAATTGGAAAACTTTTCATCCAACTTATTTCGGAGTGACCGAAAAATAAATAAATAAATAAATAAATAAATAAATAAAGACGGGAAATTCCGTCAGCCCACTCGATGCTCCGCCTTAATTTTCATCGTGAGCCAGTGAGCCTTGAACCGACCGAAGCTTCGTAGTTCCTTCCGTTTTACGATGACCGATTGAGATACCCGAGAAATCGATAAATAAGACGAAATAATTAAACGCCCACTCATGACTCAATCGGGATTCCATTAACGTCGTGCATTGAATCGCAGAATATTTCGTTCTCACCTGAAAGATATGAAAAGAAAAAAGAAACGTGAAGTCTTGAATGAAATGTACGATTTGAGCTTTTCTTTTCTTGAGCTTGGTTTTCTCAAAATTCCGAACGTCCAACGTTTCGAACGTCAATGTTACGAACAATCGCTGCGTAGAATGACATTGCAGCGAATCGCGAAAATTCAGAATGACATTGCAGCGAACGTACAATATTCCAAAGGCCTACCTAGTCGGCGTGATTTTTTAACATTTTCCGACTTTCGAGCTTTCCCACGCGTAAATTATCAAAGTTAGATATATGCCGCCCCCGACTTTCTTCGGAGGAAATTCAAATCTCCACAACATTGTTCATGTGAACTTTTCGTCTATACAACGTTGTTTATCCAGCGTTTGGAGGAAAAGGTAAAAAAGCATTGATTTTCTTATTGTTTAAAATTTTTTCTTTACAACAATTCTACAGGTCACACACCCTTAAAATTCGTACGGCGTTATCACTGCCTTGTAAAATATGTTTGCGGTACGTAAAACACGGCCTATTCGTGTCCGACTCATTTCGTTTTCTCCATAGCCTCGTTTTCTTTCGGTCGTTCTGTTTCTTTTTTTTTTTTTCGGTCGTCCTATTTTACTGCTAGGCTCGGTGTCGAGGTTCGGGATACTGCTTCTCCATCTGTCGTACGGACAAAAAAAAAAAAAAAAAAAAAAAAAAACCAATAATCGATCGATAAGAAACATCGTATCTGTACCTGTCGAGTCTGGGTATTACCCCCGAGGGAGACACACATAAAGGATGAAAGAGAGAGATGGAAGAGGGAGTAGTGAGCCTCGACGTTATCCGCTAGATATAGACCTGTTCTCAATCTGTCTCGCGTTTTTTTTTTTTTTTCTTCTTCTTTTCATCCCCCACGTTTTCCACGCCGCGCATGTGACTCGTCGGTTCGCGATCCACGGACTACGCTGAGCCGTGGATGGAGTAAGAGCGACATTTTCTTTTCTTTGGTTCACGCAGCTATCACTGGCTCCGTTATAGCAGTGCCGAGTCTCGACAGGATTTGCTGAATGTGCACCGCGCAAAGTCCGACCTAACTCACGGCTTATTTACTCCCAATCCCCTCCCCCCCCCCAACCGTCGACCCTTCTTCTTCATCCTGATCAGTATACGCTATATTTATTTTCAATGAGTAAGCTTATTAACGCAAGCGCGTCGCGAACAATCGTACGTTCGGCGTACGGAGAGAATCATCGCGACGTTGAAGTGCCGGCTGATCAGTTGTGCACAATGCCATTACGAACAGTAGATCGTTGATGGGTCATTAGCGAGTCATTCGATAATGCGGCCTCGCACCGAATGCATTTACGTGTCTCGCTTCATCTCTTTATCTCGGTGTGTGTGTGTGTGTACGAGTTGCTCGACGTTGGCACGGTAACGCGATGGTCGTGCAAGCTCGACAACCCCGAGCCTGATTCTGCAGTTCTGGGGCGTGAATGAGCTCGTAATCACCGCACACGCTCGTGTACCGTAAACCCGATTCACCTTCGACTGATAATGCGATACAAGTTCAATGAGACCCAATTTCACATTCATGATTCTTCGCATCGCATCGAATGCATTTCGCGATTGCAATTAATACTATTTTTGGTAATTTTTTTTGATAAAGTTCGAAGAACTACAACGCGACTTTCGATACGGAATTATTTTTTTTTTTATGTAAATTTATGGTTCCGAAGGACGGTGGGCTGGAAATTCGAAACGAGCAATGTTGGGAAAGGCCAAAATTCGGAAGGCGCAATGTTTCCAATCGTCGAGATTTGGAGAACGTATGTATAGGTATGGTTGCGTACCTCGTTCACCGGTCGCGAGACTACTTTACCCAACTTTCGAGCTTTTACACGCGTTAACTATCAATGCTAGGTCTATGACGTAGCGGACTTTTTTGTGGGAAATTTAATTGTCTACAACATTGTTTATGTGAGCTTTTGGTCTATATAGCGTTGTTTAGCCGGCGTTTGGACAGAAAGATCAAAATATATTCATCCATTCAAAACATTTTTATATTTCCGTCCAAACGCTGGTTGAACAACGCCATGTAGACCGAAAGTTTACATGAACAATTTTGTAGAGAATTGAATTTCCTACAAAAAAAGTCCCATACGGCATACATCTAACATTGATAGTTTACGAGTGGGGAAGCTCGAAAGTCGCGTTTCGTATTTTGCGCCTTCCGAAAATTGCTCGTTCCAAGCTTCGAGTCAACCCTCTCAAGGTCTTATCCCCGGCATCTTATCAAGAATTTATAACAAAGAAATATCGATTGCAACAATTTCACAAATGTTTCTCATCGTGTAATCATTGCAATCAAAATAATTCACGATAAAACAAATTGAACAGCGATCGTACGAATACAATTGTTGAAGGTCAATTGTGATATATCTGTAATTGACAGCCCCGCCCCCTCCAGATCCATATATTCGAGCAGAATCAAAATCAAACTGCCGGAGGTCAGACAATGTCAAAGCTCACTGAAAAAACGCCAATCAAAAAACAAAAAATATCGATCAATGTGTGTTCGCTGTCGATGATATTACCCGGTAAAGTGGTCGATTATTAAACGTACGAGACTCCGGTCGAATAATAATCTACGATGTGAAACAACGCCAGTACCATCGTCGATAACCGACATCACAGCCTGCTAGATTCGAGGTTGAACGCAAACCTCGACTCTGGTAACGGGATGCCAGAATTGATTATAATGGCCTTACCGATAAGAGCCCGGTCGAACGCAGATTCGACGTCAGTGTGCGGCCCCCCTCATAACAGCATCCGAAAGTCACTATGATGAATCTTGTAACGTTCCTGTCAATTGCACAGGTTGGAACGTTGAGTCCGGTAAACGATTTTAACGACGATCCACGTTTTTTTTTTTTTTTTTAATTTGTTTTTCAGTAATACACGCCTTCGACGAATATTCACGTTGAACGAAATAAGCGAGTCGATCGATGAATTTTTTTTTTTTTGTTTTTTTCGCGATTATATAATCGATATTCAATCACGCGGTAACTCGATTGCACGGCAAAAGCTGTGTGTGTGTGTGTGTGTGTACTTCAGGGATAATTTCAAGAGTCGATACGTTGCATCGTGAATAACCGAAGATGCGGGCGGGGGAGGAGGGGGGGGGGCGGAGTGGATGAGGGAAGCGTTTGCCTGATCAATGTGAGAGACGTGTGGAAAATCGAGAACGTCGACTGCGGCGAAGCGAAGCAACTCACGGGGGTTTGAGACGCTGCAACGTTGCTGGGAAATCGAGTCGAGTATCCCGACGAGGATATCGAAGGACCATTACGGGCTTGAAACGCTCTAATGGGTTATAGTTGGCTATAGGCGGGCCGGCATCGTCTCATCGTTGGCTGCCTCCGGCACGTCGGCTTCGAGATCCTTCGGCTTGGATGATGGAAATACGAGGGCATCGGGCGAAAGATTCGACAGGGTGGGAAACGGGGGACCTTTGGGTTAATAACGATCAGCTTGTCCCTAACCCCAAACTATAGGTCCAAACAATATATATATATATATATTTATATATATGTCGATGATATATTATTTCACAACCTTTCGTTACTGTCGTTGCAGCTGAATGCACGAGAGTTTGATCGGGAATGTTTGAGTGTTGGAGCGTGTTATACAGGCTAGAAGGAAGAGTGATCACGAGACGGTTTGTAACGAACTGCTATCGATAACGGACCCGACTTATTTATGGCTTCGGTGGTTGAAAGCATACGGGGTAAACGTGATACGAGCTCGAGAGAACTTTTCGGTTGTGGGATATGTATGGTATATATATATATATATATACCGTATATAAGTGAGAAAACCGAGTATTTTGCCAAGTCGATGATACCAAATTATCCACTGGTGAACCTCGTTTCAAAATCCACTCGTACATTATGCGTTGGCTGTCGATCCGAAACGCGTTTGTTTTTCAAATAATCGAATTATGCTTCAGCAGTATCGAGTTTTTCGAAACTCACACTCGTAAATTCGAAATCCGAAATGTCTGACAGATCATTGACCTCGATGTAACGTGTCAATGCATTGTTCTTGAATATCAAGTAATTCGATTATCTGATTGTTGATAATATTCATTATTTGTCAGCAAGATACAGCTCACTGAATATGTTACTATCGTGACATTCTTATCGATCTAAATGATAAAAATGTGTATGATAATGTAAATGATGAATAAAATTTGCATCGTTTCGCGGAATGAATTTTCATTCGTACCCACACGCGAGATTTTGGATAATCAATTAATTACGAAATAATGAACGATAATTATTTCAAAACGTGTACGAAAAATTAATATATGAGAATTAGATCGTTCGGTTGATAAAAAGTTTGTAACAAATATTGCATGCATATATATAACGACAAATGTGAGAGACACTTGAATACGTTGAATCAATGGATATTTTAAGAAGATGAAAATCGTCCGAGTAAGTAGAAAACTGGTGAATTGAGAACGTGCTCTATCGTGCTGTATGGCAGACGCGAAGAGCTTACCGGAATATATTAGAATTGGAATATAGCGAGACATCAATTTTTGGAGAAAAACGAGTATTCGATAAAGGGTCGTGATAGGACGACTGTGAAATCAGGTCGAGCGTCGCACAGGATTTTGCATATTGCTGTACACGAGACTCGATGGGAAAAATCGAAGACTCATCATTATCGATGAAAGTGGAAAGGTTTCGAATCACATCATTTTTGCAAAATGATGATGTATTTTTCAAATTATACGAAAAGATGAACTTTCGTCGGAATAACTTCGAATCTTCGAGATGTACGTTCGTAGTGATTTTTTACAAAATTCGTATCACGAACCTTATGCAATTTTCCTTTTCTTGGTGTGTCAGTATGAAGTCAGAAAAGGGGTGACGTCAATCTTCATTATAACTATTTCGGTTTTAGGTCACACGTTATACATTAATGTGAAATGAGTTGCGTTATCATTTCGCAGTTGTATCAGACGTGCTATTCACGACTATTTCTTAGTTTGTGCAATCCACTGCCACTCAAGCACGATACCCTTGCATTTTTTTTTTTCACGGTATATCTGCGACAGGTTCAACTAAGCACGGTCCTTGTTACGGGGTAAAGGGCTCCTAGGGCTCTGACAAAAGATAGCGTGCGTGAGGGAACGAGGAGAGAGAGAGAGAGAGAGAGAGAGAGAGAGAGAGAGAGAGAGAGAGAGAGAGAGAGAGAGAGAGAGAGAAGAAATTCTTTATAGAGTTCGTACTCAAAGGTTGCCACAGCTTACGAGAATATGACCCTACCCACTTTCATCAACCCTTCAACCGTCGTTTAGAAACCCATTTTCCACTTAATTGACCGAAGATATTAATTATATGTCAAAGTAAGATCGAACATTGATTAACGACCGTAGTATTTCCTCTTACGTAGGTACCCAACAACTCATACCGGGAATCTATAAATATACGTCAAATGAATATTTCTAACGAAAAATAAAATATATTCCATTTTTAAGTGAAAGTGCTTAGGAATCATAATATATATGAAATAATAGTCATACGGAAAAAAAAATCGTTGGCAACCTTAGCGACCAACGAGTAACGATTACTTATCGACACTCCACATGATAATTCCGTTTATTATAATTATAGGATATAGTTATATTTATTTCGTAACCAATCAGAATAACTCGAACGATTGCACGACTTTGGTTATCAAGTTTCCTCCGGGTGTCGGGAAATCGAGTATCGAACCGTGATCGTTGATACGATGATTACATAATCACACCGAAAATTTGAACCACATATTCCGATGAGATCTCGCGTGAAGCTGGATGAGGTGGGTTTCGCACATCGGTGTTTAACTTGGTTCAATCAAATTTAGTTCTCGTGTATTCCCACGAGACACCCGCCGCACACGTACTAACGTCGTGTAAGACGTAACTTCCTGCCCTAGTAGCTTTCACAGTCTGTCGGATTTATTGTCAACGTGTACAGACCGATTCGAAAGTCGAACAATAAATCCGATACCGCTATGCCGAGCAGAAATTTAATCAAGTTTGAACTCGATCTACAATCAAACATTGACTCAAATCCGATCGACCTCTCACTCGCTGGTGAATCTAGCCCAGACTGTAGGTGCGATGCATCATATAATTCCAATTCCAGACTCAATTGCAATTTCACGACGTGATCGAGCAAGATATATCCATTTATCAGGCCAACCCTGAATTTGAAATCTCTATTTGGAAACCTGGCTCACCTGATGAGTTAACTTGTGTTGGTAAATGCTGAGATATGTGGCTGACTGAATAAACTTAGCTACTAGGAATATGGGTGACAACTCAGAAACAACTGAGCTTCCAATGCATGTCCCTCAGGACACTTTTTTTCTTCATACAACTTTATTTTTGAGGTTATTCTTGTTTCAAGTTGTTCTCATACTTCTTACGTGTGCAGTTATCATCGGGTTGCAAATTGGTGGCTGTTATACGCTGCTGGTCTCTAATTTCGTTGTGAGAATGTCAAACAAGATTCGATTTTTCGTTCGTCGTGAATCGGTTAGGTTGGAATGCCTTCAAGTTCAATTGTGTCAGTGTCTGGGTAAAATCCGTTGAACCTGATCAGACACGCCGAACTGATTCCCCGAACGGCTGTGACCGAATCCCGGGCAGCTTGAATGAATCTCTGTCCCAAGATCGAGATTCAGTAGCTCACAGCCACATGACGGAGGGACACGAAATCCAAGATTACGACCGGATATTACATCTCAATCGTAAAAGAGAACGACGATGATTTTATGATCTCTCGCTGCGTTAGCTTTTCAACGGATGGCCTGCGCAGCAGCAGCTGCAAACCATCAAATCCCACACCGCGATTTTTCCGTCTATCCCCAGAAGCTACAATCGGAAAACATTGCAACGATGCATTTTCCTATCTCGGTAGATAAAGTTATCCAACATCCGATCGTAAAAATCCTGACTCTATAATTCGGGATTTTCCGAATGCTTAAATTCTTGGCTCCGTCGGATGTGTGTTACCTGCAACGTTCGCAGTTGTTGGAACCGTTCTGAAATCTGAGGTTCACGATTTCAAGATACCACACCGTGTTTGGTCGGGCTCGAAACTCGGAACGAGCAACGTACGGAAAGGCCAAAATTCGGGACGCGCAATGCTCGCAACGAAAATGCCCGGAACGGTAAAAATTCCCGGAATATTGTATATAGGTATAGTTGCGTATCTCGTCCGCCGGCCGCGTGACTACATTGCTCGACTTTCGAGCTTTCCCACGCGTAAACTATCAATGTTAGATATATGCCTTCGCAGACTTTTTTTTGTGGGAAATTTAATTCTCCACAACATTGGTCATGTGAATTTTTGGTCTATATCGCGTTGTTCAGCCAGCGTTTGAGCGACAAGGCAAAAATGTCCAGCTACTAGTCGTAAATCGCACATTCTGTATCGGGAGCTTCGTCGTTGCCAGAAATCGAACCCGAAAACTCTCTTCAACGATAATATCCACACGAACAATGCATCATGGCCCTTCAATTCCCCATCAACGTCGGATTCCGAACCAGCGGAAGATCCCAGCAAATAAACAACGCATAGAAAACATTTTCCCATTGATGTAGGCTGTGGGGGATTCGAACGGGAAACCCACAGGTCATTACCCGGTCACATAACCATCTCTGCCATTGCATCTCCGAGCCTCTAATTAGCGCGCGAATCCTTTCGAGCTTTTACAGCTCCACGTTGCCGGCCGTCTAACCACACGATAAGCCACGAATATGCGCTTAATTTATCCGGAAAAGCTTTGATGCGCAAAACGCTTCCGCATTCGTAATTTTTTTCATGGCAGCGATGTATGCTACAATTAGCCATAGTCGCCCAACCGGCATTATTCTCACTAACCCACACACGCCCACGCCCTTTTCAAAAACCAGACCTGGAATTCCGTAAAATGTGCGCGCCGCTTTTGTATATTTCCGTTTACAATAACAACATCAAAGTGTAAAAATGTTCATGCGCTTGAACAAAAATACATGCACAGACTCGCGTTTACCCGGCATCAAGCGTTTGCGCAGGGAGCGATGAAGAGGGCAAGGGGGGAGGGAGGGGGGGGGCGGATGGCGCGTACGGGACCCGGCGTCGTAGTCCAATTATCACGCCGGGAGCGAAATACTGTTTCTCCATTACCTCACATGCTAACTCCGGAACGATATGCAAAGCGACCCTATTAATTCTCGGGGTACGTGGAGCTCGCCCGAACCGGCGGGGCCACGCGGGAGAGAGAGAGAGAGAGAGAGAGAGAGAGAGAGAGAGGGCGAGTACAACGTCTGTGTGGGTTCCCCATCCACGGGCCTGACGCTGTTAATACCGCTGCTACGTTCGTCGCTTCCTCGCGGCCGTCGTTGCGCCGTTATGTATTTGGTATTTGCGCTACGGGCAGGCTCAGACTACCGAACCACCTTTTTCCGCGGAGATAAAAGCCAGATATATAATTCACGCACAATGCATATGCCTTATTTTCGTGTTAACGTTAACGAGTTTCTTCTTGAACTTGAGCAAACGCTAGACGCTTTTGTGTGTAGGAGGGGGAAAGGGGGGAGGGGGGAGGGGGGGGGGGGTAGAGGGCACGTACCGACTCTCACATCTATGTACACATGATGAACCGAGAAACGTTTTGTCATAGCTTTTATACCAACGTTCGTGCGGAATTTTAGGTTTGGGGTATTTAAACACGTGTATGAATGATGTTGATGATTTTTTTTCTGTTATACTGCATAGAAGTCACTATATTGTAATTCACGATCGAATGACCTTCGTAATTACACCGGTAACGCGTTTTAATGACGTTTTTTCCGCAATTTCGCCAAACTTTGAAATCAAAAACCGTGACGGCTTTTTAATGCACGATCTTACGTTTAATTTCCGCTCGAAATCACGACCGTGTAGCTTTTTAACGACACGTTTCGCCCATTTACGACCCTGAGAATCTCCAACTTACCTCTGCTCTGCCCAGGACACTTTTCAACGTCTTAACCCCACGATCGTGACATTTTTCCAACGGTCCCTTACCATTTTCACGTCCTCAACCGCCACGATCGCAAAATGTTTCACGCACATTCGTCGCAGCGTTAATCACCGTAAAAATTACCAGATCCGCGCTTTGAACGGAAATTCCATCGCTACTTCATTCCCTCGGAAGAATACAACCCTAACGCTCGCTGCGACCTGCGAAAATCCACATCAACAAAAAAAAAACCCCCAATTCCACGTCATTCTCGCTCGTAATCCATTTCACAGAAACAATCGAATAATCATGATTCAACAAAACCAACAAAACAAACATATATATAAAAATATGTATTTCGATGGTAAAAAAACGTAAATGTAAATCATTTTTTTTTTTTGTTTTTAACTCGGGTTTTTATTTTCAGATGATGCTGCAGGTGTCGTGGGTGCGTCACAGAGACATTCACCTGCTGACCATCGGTCGTTACACGTACACGAGTGACCAGCGATTCAAAGCAATTCACAACGTTCCCTCGGACGACTGGACCCTCCAAATAAAGTACCCACAGCACCGGGACAGCGGTATATACGAGTGTCAGGTCTCCACGACTCCCCACATGAGCCATTTTGTTTACCTCAACGTCGTCGGTGAGTGTAAAATTTCCGTGCCCTCCGAACTCTATCGCACGACCCATTCACTCGGATAGTTCGCGTCGTACTCGCTTTGCTCGAACTAACGTACGTCAGTATATATATACATATATATATATATATGTATTGTAAACCCACGCGGGAAATCTTCTCACCCGCTCGCGTTCCATCCTGGCCAAGGATTTTAACACACGAGCGAGTGAGACGGAAAACGTGGAGTTATGAATTTCTCGGTCATAAATTTAAACGCATTGCGCCATGACTACGCCATTTTTGTCGGACGTCGACCTGTGTATGGCCCGCACACCGGTGTGCCAGCAAGGTGAAATCCATAATAACGTCTTCGAAACGTACGGCATATTGTGCCTCTGTATATATATATATATATATATATATATATAAATAAATATATATATATATATATAAATATATGTGTGTGTGTATATGACTAGGGAAATAGTTTTCAAAAACGATATTTCACGCGGGCACATTTACATCCGTCGTTTACGGCACGGCCGGGCAATGTTAGTGAGCGTCGGCCATACGGAAATTCACAGGGAAATTCAATTTGAACCATAAATGTCGTGGGAAAGTGGGTACCGATCGTAACTTCATTCCGTCAAACGGTCCTCAACCTCGTACGCTCGACCCTGTCTCATGTCACGTTGTTTATCGTTGGCCTTTACCAACATACTTACCATTCATATGATTTACCGCATAATGGAATGCTTGTGAGTGACACTTGGGGCAGCACCCATCGAGCATATGTCGTGAAATCCGTGTTGGAATTATTATTTTTTTTTTGCAAGACTTTGGTTGAATGATTTAAGATGCAAATATTCACATTGATGGGTTATTATTATTGAATGGTTGACTTAATTCCTGCTATTTTTTTTTACTACATGGTCGGTCTATTTAGAAAGAGGCTATGGAGGAACAAACGAGTGGAATTAATTTTCCTTTAGGTTCCACTATTTTTTTTTCTTTTTTTTTTTTTCATCTCTCCGGAAAACGGGCAATTGCACGACGGTGGAACGCAATATTTTTCGAGGCTATCCAATTGTGAAACGGCCGGAAAAGGTGGTAACGCGACGGTGCCAAGTCGGAATTGTACGCTATATAAGCGGTTGAACTTCCCACCCGAGATCTGGAAGTGTCCGTATTTACGCTTCGCTCGACACGCGGTCGCGAACGCGATCATGCAAAATAATGACTCGGGGTCGATTGTCGATTGTCAAAAGAAACCCAACATTTTCAGAGCCACTAGCTTTCAACATTCTTGAAAAAAATTGAAAATTTTCAAAAGGATCAACCCTATTCGTTTGCAAGTTATAATCGTATGAAAATTATCATGCGTTCTTATGGTATGGTCGACAAACCCATAGAAATAAAGTTTTTTTATTATTGGAAAAAAATCCATGGCGTGAATAACAGATTAATAAATATCGACGAAAAATCAAAAATCGATCGACCTTTAAATATTCAATATTCAATATTAGCGATGACGAAAGGTGAAACAAAAAAAACAACATGATACAAGATGTAATAATATTTATTTTACGATATTCGAGATGATTATGAATTTCTCTAGCATTCACAAAACAGTGATAATCAAGATTTTTTAGATTAGCTAACTTTTGGCTGGGATCGTGTGTGTCATACATCCTTTGACTTATCCATCTCGTACATCATTGACGCATTGAGAAGTGTCTCTGCGCCTTAAAAACTATTCACGGAACCAGTGAAATTTTTTCCCAACCCAAATTGAAAAGATATTTGGATTATGTTCGAGCTTTTAGCGAAAGTGTATTTCATCGACTCTTTGAAACCAATGTTGTAACGGGAAAATAGAGCTCATTGGCCATCATGGGCGAAGTGTGTCGAGCAAAGAGTTTCGTCCGCGGATAAAGAAATAAATAAAAAAAAAAATAAAAAAAAAAAACCGCCCACGAGGAAATCAGTGACGGTTTGCGGGGCATAGGAAGAGGATGAAAACTCGTAGCGAAATTGGTAAACTGATTATATGGATAAGTCAATACCGAGGCGAGTACTGCGCACTCGTGATGCCACGACGTTGCTGCGCCTCTGTGGTTGGGTAGCGAGCGAAATTCGATGCTGCTGCTGCTGCTCCAGACTCGACGAAGTGGATGGATTCCCGTAGCTCTCTGGTTTGCGGAGAAAAAGAATCCACGGTCCTTGGCAAATATTTCCACTGCGGCGACCGCAATTCCGTAACCCGATGTGCCGGCCCAGTCCTGCACGTCGAACGGGTGCAATCTCGTTTACATTGCGCTAGTCAGAAATCATATTTCTTCACCACCGAGTGAGAGTTGCAGTTTTTTTTTTTTTTTTTTTTTTTTTTTTTTTTCTACTCCTCCCCAAAATTGTGGAGACGTTCGAAGGCATTTGGCATTTGGTAAACGTGCTTGCAATCCATTTGATAACCCATCCAAATTATCCCAAATAAAATTATCAACAGGGCAAAGCTGATACCTTCGATGTCAACGTAAAATTTGAAATAAAGAAAACGTGAATTCAAAGATTGACTTCGACCGGTTTCCTGGCAGACCGTTTCAGGCTGTCATTGCATCAGGTTCATCACTATTGATTCTGAAGAGATCCAGAAGACCAAACATATCGTCTGGCGAACCAGCAATGAAATCCGGGAAAAAAAATGTATGAGAAATGAAAAGCATTCGTGTTCGCGAACAGTCTTGATTAGTTTTTGAGTCAAGAGAAATGGGAATGAGGTATTTGCGCGTCGTTCGCTATTTATCTCGTGTGTATGTGCTATCTCGCGTTAGCTATCGGCTAACCGTTTGCCACACAGGACAAAGGGTAACTCGGGCAAAGGGTATTTCTTTGGGGAAACTCGTGTTCGAATTCCGTTGCGCCTCACCCACCGACCTTATATTCTCTTTGATATAAGAAGCCACGCTCACCGAGGGCTCTACAATTACCGTCTGAGCGAGAAGCTGAAGTATGCTGGGGTTAACAATATCCCTTCCTTCCATGACCCCATCCATCCAAAGGAAAGCCCGTTTTCTCGACGCACTCCACGCGAAACATCTTGCCTCGACGCTCAGACAAACTTGTCGAATGTAATACCCACTGCAGACGCACTTTGAATTCCACATGCGGTGCGAACGCGTCTACGCGTTTCTCGCATTACACGTGTACACCAGTCGAAATCGCAGGAATTTCGCATTGGCGCAAATGAGACGAAGACGTTCCTAACTGCGAATTGTTGCAAAGAGAACTATGCGAAATTGACGAAACTTGGCTAAATACATGAAATCGTATTGTCTTTCAGGGACTTCCCAAGTAAAAAAAAACATCATATATAATCTATATATATAAGCTATATATGCCCAATCCCGTATATAGATTTTATATAAATTTTTTACTTGGGTTGTGTAATTTCGTTTGAAAACCGGATGGGGCTTGAATTTTCGAATGGGCAATGTTTCAAACGTACATTAACTCAACGAAGTTTTTAATTAATGCCCAAAAAATATCGAAATGCGTTGATGACATTATACAAATTTCAAAAGTGTGTAACTCTTCGAATTGTTACAAGAAATAATGAAAACAATAAAAAATCAATGCATATTCATATTCCCGTCCAAACGCTGCTTAAACAACGCTATATGGACCAAAAGTTCACATGAACAATGTCGTGGAATTTTCAC
This sequence comes from Diplazon laetatorius, assembly GCA_963662125.1. Classification (NCBI taxonomy): domain Eukaryota; kingdom Metazoa; phylum Arthropoda; class Insecta; order Hymenoptera; family Ichneumonidae; genus Diplazon; species Diplazon laetatorius. Next base: position 1,867,119 of record OY759159.1, read on the forward strand.
CCTTCTAAACATTGCTCTTTCTGAAATTCTACCCCCCCCCCCACCCGTCCAGATAGAAACCGGTTAGAACTCTACTGTAGCTTTCGAAAAACAACTACCCTCGAAAAATGAAGAAGCCACGAGCTGAGGACATCAAAATTCCCCGATTTTCAGAAATACCCATGTAAGAATCTTTTCAGAACGGTGATCGTCGTAAAAACACTTAAAAAAAGAAAAGACCCATAGGCTCCCACTCGCTTCTAAGTTCTTATCCACGCAAACGTTTCATTCGACTCTCGTCGAATTGGTCTTTGAGTCAACATCTAAAATTATGGTATACCGCGATTCGTCGGATTAAAAATCACTAACGAGATAAGTGCCACGTTAAATTTCGAAAACACGTTGAACAACATTCACTTCTAATGAACACTTGAAAACAAAATAGAAAAATGTGAAACATTCGACACTCTTCGTGATCCTAACTCCAACTTTGCCAATGTGTTTTTCCCCATGGTTCCACATTTTGCGGCAAAACCGCGGACCGATCAACGTTGCATTTGTGCAAAATATGGCCTTGATGTTGGAGGGCGTGAAGTGAAACATTGTGGACCTTAATTTGTCACGCGGGCGTTGGACCGAGCGAGTGTTTCCGGTTTCCATTGGGAGACAAGCTCACACACTCTTTCGCCAAATATTCGGCACGAAGTCCCGGTAAGCAAGTCGCGTTAAAGTTTGATGCCGAAAACGTGAATTTAATGGGCGGCGCATACCGGATATCCTCTCCTCTTCCTTCTTGACAAGTGGCTGCCAAAGTGGCTAGCGCCTCCGGGTCCCCCGCGACCCGGTCCTCACCTCCGTCTTCGAAACGAAATTTTGTGACGATGCCAGTGGTCTCTGAATGCGATGAGGTCTGGCCTCCGCAGCCCGCAATCTCCGCACCGAACCCACGAATCCGCTCCGTGTGCTCGTCGCGTTTTCGCTCCGCCTCGTTCGCGTTCTCCCATACCTCAGGGCGCCTAAGTACGAGTAGAGAAAACAGTCGTAGAGGTATTTAACAAAGTTTAAAACAACCGTCTCGGAGCTCGAGGGGTGGAGAGGGGGGGGGGGAGAGTGAGAGCGAGCCAACGAGCGAGATTATCTTCGCGAAAGTTTCGCGGACCCCGGACCCGGCAGCCACGGAGGTTACGCTATATCACGCAAGCGCATTGCAAAACTCCAGCACCACCGAAATAATCTCCACCGCCTTCGAGTTTCGTCCGTTAAAGTGTGGCAGCACATTCATGTGCGTGTGTGTGTGTCTCTCTCTCTCTCTCGTCTCTCACTTCTTCACGACTGCCAGATCCAGAGTGAAATGCAAGAGCCAGCCGTCTCAACCAACCTCCGGCGGAATATCGCAAACTCTCATCCCGCACGGTCGTTCCGATAAACTTGCCAGTCGTCTGTGAAAAAAAAAAAAAAAAAAAAAGAATATAAAAATTTATCAGCGAATATCGTTGTTTTGTGGGTTGCGGGATAACAACGTTAGATGTTGAACGATATATATATATATATATATATATATATATATATATATATTACGATGTATCGCAGACTGGATGGAAATTTTATTAAACGACCGCATGAGATACTGCAATGTACGTGGAAAATGTCTTTGCAATTACGAATCTATTGGCATCACAATTTTTGCATGAAAAACTTTTTTTCTTTTTGAAAAACCCACCGGGAAATGAAGAGTCTGCTCGTCGAATGATTCGCAATAAAATACGATTGAATTATATCACAAAGATTTCTTTCGTTGATCTTTTTTTTTTCTCCGACAGATTCGTGAGTTTCTGGAATTGAAAAAATCAGGTTGGTTGACGAAAATGTTATTCGAACGAGCCCACGTTGGAAAATTATTAAATGGTCTATACATAGACTATATATGGGATTGGGCATATGTAGACAATATATAGGCAACCCAAGTAAAAAAATTATAAACTATATATAGTCGATATATAATCTATATATAAACTATATATGCCCAATCCCATATATCTATGGTTTACATATGGATTATATATACTTTTTTCACTTGGAAATCGACATTCTCTACCATTCTCACCTCGGCAATTCCACATGGTAAAAAAAAAATATCCTTTATCAATAGTGTATGGACGAGTTCCCTCCGCCACACGAATCCTTGCTCATGACTGGCTTAAAATTAATGCTATCCGAAATCAAAAAAAAAAAAAATTATACGGGCGAAGTACCCCGACGCCGCGAGAGCTCGTACTCGTTTTTTTTTTTTCCCCACAACTATTCGCCAAGAAACAAAACAGAAATAAAAAAAATGGAAAACGAGGGTGGGTTATTAATCCATGTTGGTGGCAGAATGCTCGAAGGGCGTATTACTATGTCCTTTTCACTCGGACCCGGTGTGGCCTATCCGCTCGACGGGGAAAAGCAATACGAAGAATTCGAGGACCGGGGGAAAACGAAACCCACGCTTCGTACGCCATTCGGGGCCAACAAAAGAGGGCGCTTGTGCATCGTTGGGCGGCTTTATAAGCTCGTGGGGGGGGAGGGGGGCGATACAGAGTCTGGGCTTGCGAATCGGGTGCAACTTCGGCACGGACGTAATCCCGATATTTCCATTGTTTTTAATTCACCGGCCTCGGCAGCGTTGCCATTGCGGTGGCCACTGAGGTGCTCCGCACGTTCGATTCATCGTCGATGTGCAAAGCGATGTGCAAAGCTATAACATATATATAGCGGCATCGGGCTACTGTATATATATATATGCACTAGCCGGAGGGGATGATTCGGCCGTGGATTCGGTTCGGTCGTTATGACAGAGTATATCGGTCTAGATTTTTGAGATTCATATATATTTTTCTATATATATATATATTAGACTGGTCCTTATAACGGGCTCGGACGAATTTGGAGAAACGATCAATTCCAAATGGCATTAAATTTCAAATTTCAAAATTACAGTTCAAATACTCCATCCACATATATATTGTTGGCATAAATCTTGAAGTTCGCATTGATCCATCGTATTCTCTCGGAAAAATCAAACGTGTCCGGAAGTGCTTTCGCATCCGAAGCGAAAGCTCTTCGGAACATGTTCGAATCGCACTATAAAAATTGGAACCATTGTACAAACATTTGACGAAAGACTAGTCCGACGATCGAAGGGGCGGAAAGGTTGAATGCGGATCGTATTGACCAGACCGCCCCCACCCCTCTCTCTCTCTCTCTCTCTATGTCGTTCTCTGGCGCATTCGAAGCACCGAGCCACTTTGCGGAAAGGTCACAAAAGCGCGTTGCCGCGCGATGCTATCGCTTGGTAAATGGAAACGAAAAAAAAATATATATATACATATATATATACAGTATGTGTATAACGTAGCGAGAGAATGGAATCGCGGGTAAAGAATAGAAAGAGAGAAGAAATCGGTGAAAAAAAAAAGAAAAGTAGGGAGCTGTGTTTAGAGCGGAGGAGAAAGATAAAAAAAAAAAAAGTAACCGTGGTCGGATGCTTCGATTCTTCGGCAGTTATTTTCGGTCTATCGGAACCGCGATGTTGCTTTTCAGTGCTGTCATCGACACTGCAGCGGCAATGCATGCTCGGTCGTTCTGGGTGATGCGCAGAGGGACCGGCCGCAACCGCTTCGACCCTCCGCCGCTTCCATTCAACCACCCGCGAGATATCGCATGGTGTTCGCAATGTGCATAATGCCCCGAGAATACTGGTTGCGACCATCGCTGCAACATCACTGACAGCGGCGCTTCGCGTTCTCGATAAAAATAACTTGAATCGTATATATATAGATATATACATATAATGTATAATATTTGATACCGCAACGCCATTGCATATGGTCACGCCCGTCCCGACATTGAAACGAATATTGGGTACTTCGACTATCTATTCCCTCTTTTTTCAATGATTTGATTATTTTTTCGTAACATTTTATTCATTCTTGTTAAAAGTTCGAATTGAATGCATTTGAAAAAATATTGGGACGAATTATTATTTTTTTTTTTTTTTTCCATCTGTTATAGTGTTTTGCGATCTCAGACGAATTAAAACACGTCTCCTTTCCGTCACGAGATGGCGTCGTAATCTATCGATGTATGTTAACTGGATACTGCTTAGCCTCCCTACGGTTGGCATAGAATAAAATGACTGGCCAGCGCGCACATAGTCGGGCACATATACATGCACCGTGGCTAGCCTCTATCCAGCTGCTTCACAGAGAAACCTAACCCGGAAAACTAGTCGGGCGCTCTATTCAAACTAGGAAATCCGTACCGAATTTCCACACGGGTTATTCCTTTGAAGGTACGAAACCCTAGAAAAATCTATTTCAACACTCACAGGACACACACAATCACATCGCGATGGTTACCAAACGTACACACTTTCACCGTTCGAAACGTATTTAATTAGCCGTCGTGAAGATTTTTCGAGTTGGCCAATAATCCATTGGCAAGGGCTTTACGCCGGTTGGTCGCGGGATCCAATATAAAATATGCCATTGTGAATGGGACAGCGGTGGAATTAATGTCGATTTTCTGTGTTTCGGCGCAGCTGTGCGCGTCGAACGAAATTAAACTAAAGTAACCAGCGGGTAGCGAAAAAAAAAAAAAACAGAGAGGGAGAAATGAACGAAGGCGTTGCCGCCCGAGGGCCAGCACCGAATCGAAATCCATCTGGGCGTTCGTTAAATACGATCTCGTGAACTCGCGTGTACGCCAAAGTATTTAAACAAAAAGAAGAAGAAGAAGAAGAAGAAAAAAATAACCCGAGGAGAGTAAAAGATTAACGAAATCCTGCCCCGCCATCGGGCTGTCCCGCAATGCAGTGTGTGTTCAACGTTTCGTCGACTATACACGGTAATACATTTCTTTCGGAATCAGGATGGCAATTCCGTTGGATTTTCAGATTCACAGACTTTGTTTCCACTCGGCATGGCAAACTGGCTGTATATACGATCCCCCACGTTTTCTCGAATCTTCGCTTTTGTCGGCTGTCATTTTTTTTTTTGTCTCTTTCATCTGTCTCACCAAATTGTATATCTGTATGTTTCTGGCGTTGCTGCTGCTGCTGCTGCTGCGACTAGCGCGTAAGTTCGCTCACTCGAAAAGAGAGTGAAAAAAAAAAAAATGAAAATACAAGAGTCAGTTACTACGGGAACGTATGGCAGCGCTCGTTGCCGAGCGAACGTAGTGAATCGTTGCGTTTACGAATAAAATTATTTTACGTGTTACAAAAGTTATCGTGGGTCTTACAACTCGAATCGTATTCACGTTGGTCGGGTATAGCGGGTAATTGCGTTCATGTATTTTCCATCCTCGTGGAGGAAAGCTGTGTGTAATTTCGGAAAAATATGTTTTTTCTTTGAATTTTTCATATCATCGTATGCAGAATGCGCGAAAACGTCGGAAAAATCGGATCTGTTGAAATGTCCGGATAAGTGTGTATGTGTGTGTGTGTATGTGTGTGATTGTGCATGCACGAAATGACTCCGCTGAATGCGAACCTTGAGAACTCGGAAGTGATACAAGCTGCAGCCATTTGGATTCTGCAGAATTATGAAGCTGTGCAATCTCTTCATTGGCTGAAATTTTCGTCACGATTCAAACGGTCTCGCTCACGTGTTATGGCATTTTTTTTTTAATCACCATGATGATTCGGTGTTGTCACTCGAGCGTCCGTGAATATTGAAATATTCGTTGGAATGATTATTTGTGAATAAAATTGTTATCAGAAGTATTTGACGTTTGAGCCGAATCCATTGAGATGTTCGGATTTCATAGTATTTTGATTTTTTTGTTTTTTTTTTTTTGTATATTCAACTTTGTCGCTATACCTTCCATCAGCTTGAGCAATTATGGATGTGTTACACGGACAATCCCAGCCGAAAGTACGTCAATCTGTAAAATTTCGATTATAAGTGCTTCGTAAATAGCCAGAGAAATTAATAATCATCATATATATCGCCAAGTAGATGTTACATTCTTTTATCATGTTTCGTATCACATCTTGTTTTATATATTTTTTTTTTATCTCTTTCAATCTTTTACAATATTGAATATTGAAGGTCGATCGATCGATCGAGTTATGATAATCGAGATGTGACATACACAGCGCAACGCCCGTGTCACACACACACAAACAACACAAACGCTGTTTCGGCCAAATATATATATTTTTTTTTATATACACGTCCGTTCGACCCAGTTTGAAAGTTCATTATTGTTTCTCCACGATTGTACCGAGAGAAGAAAGGCGTTGGCAATGGAAAGAATTTCCAGTGGGGCTCTATGACGGTTTCGGTGGCGAGGTTGCTGTTCGTTATCGACGATTTTGTTTTTTTTTTGTTTTTTTTTTTTTTTTTTTTCCCCGTTAACCGCCTCCGGCGTAATCGTGCCTCGACCCAGTAGCAAACGCAAAGGATTCCAATCGTGCGCCATAACTCGCGAACAACAAGCTCCCAGAAGCTCGATCCGTCGTGACGTATTCGCCGATGCTCTCCCATTGGCGAAATTTTTCTGTTTTTTTTTTTTTTCTTTTTTTTTTCGTCCACCCTTTATCCATTAAACAAAAGTCATTCTCAACTCGGAGACTCGATGCGATATTACTTATTCGCACGAAAAAAAAAAATGCCAGTTGAACGAAGAGTTTGGTGGGTGCTCGATGGCCCCAATCATCGAAAGCTTTTTTCCATGCAAACCCAAAGGGACTGGAGAAAAGAAAAGGGGATCTTGTTCGAAAGAACGAGGGTGGAAAAAGTACGTGAGAGGTCAGAGAGGGGGGGGGGGGCGGGAGGTGAACGAAGAACGCCAATTTCGTCTCGTAGATATACAGTTCAATTTGCCTCGGTTCTGAAATACGTTTTTTTTTTTTTTTTTTTAAATTCTTCTTCTTCTTATTTTCTTTTATTCGTTCGTTTCTTCATTCGTCACTCGACTTTGAAGCTTCTTTGGCAAATGAAATAGCTGGTGATTCGCACATATTGAAATGGAAAGCTTTTCTTCAAAAAAAAAAGAAGAGAAATGAAAAAAAAAAAAAAAAGATCCGTGGGATCGTAGCCGGAAGGCACGTTTCCAACGTTTCTCGTGAAGAAGTAGCTTCTTTCGAGTGGTTGAGCTCACTGTATTCTTCCAAGCTTTCGCGTTATAGTTCGCTCCACTGCCATCCACAGGTACACGTACGGAATGATATAATCTGGCAGATCCTTCGTTCCATAGGCACATGTATACATTTATCTATAAATATATGTGTGTGTGTGTGTGTGTGGATGTTTGCGTGTGTGAGTGTGTCGCTTTTATGGATTACTACATAAGCAGCGAGGTCTAGAATGAGATAGGCTCCATTTAATCAACTTTTATGGCTCTCCGAAAGCCCGGTTTAAATTTAATCCGAACATTGTGCGTTCACGGTTGTGGCTGTCGACTCCTGTTACCGCCATTTTTCTTTTCTTCTCTTCGGGGGGGGGGGGGGGGTTTCTTTCTTGTTTTTTTTTTTTTTTTTTTTTTTTTCATTCCATTCCTTTAAATCTCGGCCCAATTGTGTCCCGCTGTGTATAATCATTCTGATTAGAGCATCAACTTCAACAAGATGTAATTCGATTTTTCCGCGTCTTATTATGTCAACATGTGCATTCCGATATCGGATTTTTTTTCAAAATATGAATAATTTCGGAAAGTCACTTACTTTGCGAAATTATTCATATGGGACCCCGACAGACTTCAACGGGGTAAAATCTATGTTGTCGATTGTCTCTTCGTACAACCAATGTTTTTGCAAGCGTGAGATCTACACAGACAAAAATACCTCATCGTTAGTCATTGCAGCAGAACTTTTTTTGCCGGCCGTGACTTTGCTGCAGTAAAAATACTCATAGTCTGTAAAGCATACGCATATGTTGAGTTAACCAATATGTTAAAGTAACCGAAAGGTCGAGGGTTCGAATCTCGAAAATCAAACGTAACAAAAGTTTTTTTTTTTACTCTCACCAAACCATTTATTGTAATTATACTAACACACCGAATTTTCTGCACTAACTTGTAATGAGTTCCCGTAACCTAGAAATTTTTTCGTCCGTACAGTTACGAATATTGAGCCAGATTAAATTTCAAAGCTGTTTTTAAATTTAACACGTAGCTGTTGAAATTTCAAAGTAACCTTTTTTTTCGGTAACCATTATTTCATCTATGACGAAAAATTATTATTTTCCAATAGGAATCGTTTAGTTCGTCGTATAGCCCATCTCCGCAGATCCAACAGCGGCCATTGTCGACAAGTACAATCTCAACGTCGATGGGATCGCAATCGCGGAATGATCACGGGGGCCGATGAGTCTCGCCCGAGTCACTTTTCCACGTTGGAAATTCCACGCAGAGTGCGGTGTGGCCAGAGTGCGGTTCCGGTCGAGAGCCCGAACCAATGAGAGCGGTATTTGCAGTGGTTGACGATAGTCTGGATGAGGCAGTAGAAGCAGCAGGAATCCCCAGGACTCTTGGAAGTACGTTATCGAGGCGAGTTGCGTCAACTGGATAGTCGTCGGCCTTAACTCATCGTCCATCGGATAACTTTCCGGCAAAGTGAGACGGAGATACGATGAATGGAAATGGACGGAACGAAGATTCCGCATCTATACGTTGGGCATTTCAACATTTCCACAGTCATCCGAATCCGTAGAGTCTTCGTGTTGTGCCACTGATGGTTCCGGGGGGGGGGTGAAATTTCAAGAGAGAACGCGGATAAGACGGGATTCGGAGAAGGAGAGCTCGCGTTTGAGGAACCCCCAATGTCGGACGTACATACCTCAACACTCTTACCAACTACCCTTCAGCCAGTGGATTCCCGTTGGTCGCGGTCCGCGAGAATACGGAGAGCTCCGCCTAGCTGGAACTCGACATAGACGCGTGACGAAACGATCGAAGTCGACTCGGGGGGGCACAACCGAGGAACTATTCCTTCCGGCACGTTCAAATATCTTCGATCCGGAATCCACGGAACGGACGAGCTTTTAAAGCTCTCGACGAGCTTGACACGGTTATGTCGTACAAAGCAAATTTTATATAATTATGACCAAAGAGATAACGAAATTTAGAACGATCAATGTTCAGAAGCAAGAAAATTTCGAACGGAAAAAACTTTCCAATTGCGATGCATCGAAATTGAGATTTTCCCAAACTTTCATGACGGCGACTGGTCGAGGGTTTCGAACAGCGGAATTTCAAATTATGAGAATTGGAAAGTTCAAAGATTTGAAATATCGTTTCGAAATTTAATTCTTAGAACGGTCATTACGACGAAAGGACAAATTTCAAGGGCGTGTTACCTTTTCATTCGTACGATAAAAACTGTAAATGTAAGATAATCAATAAATTTTTATCGTCTTGTCCAAACGCTGGCTGAACAACGCTACATAGACCAAAAGTTCACACGAACAATGTTTTAGAGAATCAAATTTCCTAAAAAAAAGTCCAAGACGGCATGTACCTAACATGCGATAGTTTACGCGTGGGAAAGCTCGAAAGTCGGGGCAATGGTTGTCTCGTCGTCGTCCATCCCAAACATTGCTGCTTCCGAATTTTCGGCCTTTCCGAACATTGGCTCCTTCCGAATTTCGTTGTTGAAACAAATTCCACAAGTTCCGTGGGCAGAACTACACAAACCCAAGGGAACATCCTGGTAATTTCGATTCACATCTCATTTATCACGCTGTACCAAAAGTTCGTTTGCGTAAATCCACAACCAAACATTGATAATATGAATTAAAGATTTTCCACCAATCAGTTCGGGATTCGTCGAAATAATATTTGTCGAATGAAGCTACGAAAACGCGTCGGTTCATCGACGGATAATATGTTATGGATGAACTGGACGCGTTTAAATAAGTCGATTATCGGTGGGTTCTGGGTGAGCTCGAGATAAATGTATAATGCGTATCGAGAGCCTGATGTATAGATATAGCACACGCAGTCCATTCCCTCTGTACCATTTCGGAGGAAATGGATTGCACGGTTATGGCCGGTTGGGCGGGGGGGAGGGGGGGGGTGCGTTCATACGTCGGTTTTCGCAATTTTGAGAATGGCAATTTCGGATCAACGTCACAGACCGACACAACGTTGCCGGGAATGCAGATACCAGCTGTGATGCGGTGGCAATTAAGCAAAGCTGCAACTCCCCGTATGCAGCTGTGGGTATCCTGTGAATAAGAGAGGAAGAGAGTAAGAGAGAGAGCCAGAGAGAACGAGAGAGAGAGAGTGAAGGAGAGAGGGGTGGGGGCGGTTGATGGCGAATTAAAGGGAGATGAAGGCTTCGACGTAATTGCATTGACCGAAACCAATTCGGGCATCGAATTTACATAAATACATGTGATGAACATTCGAGATAGTTGTGTGCTTTTCCCGGTGCATCCTCGTTCAATTCGTGTTCCGGTACACACGAAACACACGCACAGCGTGTATGACAAATATATAAGAGAGAGAGTTCAATGACCTCGGTTCGACGTGTGGTTTTGGGGTCCGAAAATTCCCCACCGAAAAATCTTGTTCGAACGTAAAGCGTCCGGAAAAAATGTCCCAACAAATAGATCTCTCGAGATGACGACTGACATTGGGTTAAAACAAAAAGTCTGATTTCCATTTGAAATATCACTGCTAAATCTTTTGGATCCCCAATTATGTTTTATGTGGAAGAAAAACTTATTCCCCCGTTAAAATTCGTTCTTCGCGTAACAATTATGAACACCCGCTATAGGCTTATTCCTCAAGGTCACTTTGTCGAATTTCTTTCAAGACCGTGATGTGGTGGCAATTCTACAGAAGAGAAATTCTCTCACGAAACGCCCACATTATCTTCACCCAAGTCTTGGACAGGATGGGAATCTGGCTGAGCCAAGCACGTACGTTGAATTTCCGGTGGGGTACAATATGACCCCACTTACTCGTTGGTACTCCAGGATTAATATTTTCATTCGACATCGTGGACACAATAATATTTGTCTTTACTCGCAAATTCCACGGTCCACTTTTTTGATCATTCGAAAGTTTTGCCACGGATCATACGGTCTACGTGAAACATGGTCGATATTCTCCGGCGTGTTCCAACAAAACGTCGAACATAACTCAGCCATATACAGCTTGTGTTCGGCGCACGTCCAACGGGGCTGTTTAATTCATCACCGGTGCATTATTTGCAGTCGTGCGTGCATGACCGGTGGGGCAGAGATGAGAGGAGGGGGGGGGGGGGTTGGGGGATTTAACCCATTCACCGATACTGCGCCGATCGCGGTCAATGACGTTCGAGGCTGTGGTGAGTCGATCAATTCGATGCAAACTCGAATCGTTTCTGCGACCGCACCATATTTCATGGATCATTGGGATTATCGTTAATGTTCGTATTATGATGATTATTTATATTAATAATATTTTCATGAATAATACGAATGGAGAGAAAGTAAATTTGAATCGTGAATATAGTCTATATATGTAAATTGCATCGAGAAGCAATGACGAGTACAGATTATTTTGATAAACGAAGTGAAGATAAATAGCGGTGTTGAATATAATTTTGACACAATGGACCAAGATGAATTATGAACTCTCGTTTCGAATTGAATTATGCTCCGCATTTTTTTTTTTTTTTTTAATAAACCAGTACTGTCTGTCTTCCATTTTTCATTGAACAATAAAGTTTTTACATTTTCAATTAAACTCAAATCTCAAATTTTTCGACAGCTTAGTATTTTGGTAAAGTTTGTTTGCAACTTTTCTTTGAAAAAAAAACAAAAAAAAAAAACAATGTTGCTATAATTGAAAAATGATATTAAGTTATTCAAAATCTGCACGTACTACTTTATCAATAATAAAACATGAAATATATAAAAATTCATGAATATTCATATTTATTACGGTTAATAATGTACCGAAAAAATTGCTATTTGCAATTTTGAAATATATTTTCTATTTTTGCATTGATGCATTGTCGTGAATTGAATACAGCGACTCTTCGATAGAACGAATCATTCACGTGGTCCCAACCGTCGGAGATTTGATAACCGTAAAAATTACGTCGAAATGGTTCACCGAAGAACGATAATATTGTTGGAGAAAGCATCGGTCGTAAAAAAAAAAAAAGAAACGAACGTCACACGAAGAGAAGCGCAAAAGTAACGATCGTACGGTATATATATTCCATCTCTCTTACCCGTAAAATCTGGCGCACACGGTTTTCACTATTGTTTCAAGATATTAGAGGTCTCGTGTGGAAAAACACGGAAATTTCAGCCGGTTGGCTACAGTCGCACGCGGCACACTCGCTAAAGTCTCGAGAACGAAAAAAAAAAAAAAAAAAAAAACCATCGTTCCAAGAGTTTATTCTACGGCTCAGCACAGTGCGAATGTTTCTTTTTACGGGGGTGAGCGAAATAGCCGGGGTCGTGGCAATGCCACCGGGTTTTCATCATTCTTATCGCTCGTTGGTTGGCCCCCGTGTCATCGTGGACAAAGTGCCAACGTGTAATCTGTGTCATCGAAATTTCGCGATAATTTTTTTCCCGAGTACCGACGATAAAAACAATCACTCTCGTCCGTGCGGGTTCCAGGGTGAGTTTGCCAAGGTCGTTGGAAATCCCCTCTAGAGAGAGAGTCTCGAGGCAAAGTTTCCCAGCTGACACTTATTGCAACGTGAATTAATAGGACGTTTCATTATTTTCGAGTGAAACGTAGAATCTTTGCGTGCCAAATGTTTCCATTGAAATCAGTCCACGGGTGCGTCCCTTTCGCTCTTGCCAAATCTTTCTTCCTATTTATCTCGTTCCAGATTTTATTTTCATCGATATTGTTATTATTAGCGGATCGAGATTCAACTATGACGATAATGAAATATCAATGGGAAGCCAATGCGGATATAGATATGTATATATTCTCGTGTAAAAATGCTGCATAAAACTTCGGTTTTGAATTTGTAGTGAATCGTCATTCTATAACATTTACTATTGTTTGGAAAGTTCGTCAAACTGCAGTCTGATATTTATAATCAAATGGGGAAAGTAAAAAAAAATGGTTTTGCTTTCGATTAAAGAACCTAACAATGCTAACAAATTAAAAGAACCATTCACGCTCGCAAAGCTTAACATCATAGCCAGTCCAAATAATCGCAGCAGTTTCGTCTCGTTCAGTGCCATAAGAATCATTCGGAAACACAATCCCAAAGCACAATGGAAAAACTTTGTTGAGAAACGCGTCGAAGAGAATCAAGCAAGTTCGTTCCGGCAAAAAATAAAAAAAAAACATAGAGTCTCACAAGAATTTGATTACGAACGAAACGAACGATCGAGAAGGAATTTCATTGTGGTCGAACAAAAGATGAAGGATCCTTTGAACTCATTGGCATCGATGTGAAACTACGTCGCGTTTTTTCAATCACGATCTTTCCAACGTTCGATCTCACGAGAAGAATAACGGGAATGACTTTGCTTTTATCTTCGAATTCTCCATGGTCCACTCGTATTTCCGTCTCCGTCGAATTCACCAGATGGATAAATCTATTTACATGGCGTTCGCGAAAAATCGATAAACCCATCGGAATTTTCAGGATTCACCGGGGCAAACGAACAACACGATGCAAACGTGCGCGGCAAACAAATATTAATGTGACTGTTACACGGGTTATTATGGGCCGAATTAATTATATACCGTTAAAGTACGCATCAAAAGCTATACCAGTTCACATTTTCCGCATTGCGTTGCAATATACAAGGTGTCCCATTCAAAACAGTACGGTCGAATAACTGTTGAAAAAAAAGTGCTGACAGCTTATGTTTTTCCTGCTACGTGCATAACGACCTTTTTTTTCAAATAGGAAAAATACTTTTGAACCACATGAAGTTGTTTCCTTTTTTTTTACGAATTCAACGATACCCTGTACCAAGGATTTCTCATTGATTTTTCATGAAAAAATCGATCGTATAGAATCGTAAAATTCTCATATCAGTTTACGTGATATCAGACGCGATTTAGGTGTTCCAAGCAGTGAAGCACACCGAATTTACGATTCGATACAATCGATTTTTTCATGAAAAATCCATGAGAAATCCCCAAACATAGGCTATCGTTGAATTTGTCTGAAAAAAAAAAGGAAACAACTTCGGGTGGTTCAAAAGTATCGTTCCCATTTTCAAAAACTGCCATTATGCTTGCAGCATAAAAACATGAACCGCAAGATTATCGATTTCATCAGCCCTAATTGTAAGTGTCCCTCTTCGAACCCTACAACTTTCATCCGAACCTTGTCACCCATTTTCCCGACGATTTATTCGACCGTACTGTTTCAAATAGGACACCCCGTATAATACGTGCACGAAATTTCATTTTTCGAATCTACATCATGATAATACACAGTTTCCCATTATATTTATATTAATTAGATATGCATGAAACAACGCTAAGCTCGTACATTATAATATTTCCGTTAACGCAGACTTGCGCAGAGTGTGGGAACCACCCGCGACCGGTGGTTAGAGGGGTCACATTTCGGTGAGGGCCATCGGTGAATTTTCGGGAGCAACGCAGTTCGATTACCATCATCGTCCTTAACCCGTTCCTTCGGGAACCAGGTTTCCAACCATTTACCCGGTATACATTTATGCATCCATATGGTTACATCGTGTACATCGTCGGTCGTTTTGGCGCATGGGGTATCAGCTGGACACCGCCGGGCCACTTACCCCCCGCACAAAAGCTGCGTTACGCAGTTCCCCTAGCTGCGAAAACGGGCGATATATGCGATAATGGCCGAACTATAGCCGCGTGTGGCAGAACATTTCGGTCTTCGCCAAATATTGATACCGAGTAGCTTCGAATATTGGCAACCTCGACTCAACAGCAGTGACCCAAATCGAGATCATTGCCGGACCGATGTTTGAGCGTCGACAACGCGGCTCTGAATCTCAATTTCGATCCAACGTTTTATAGATTCTCGATAGAGGTAATTAGAGGGCATCGATTTGATTCGTTTGATCGGTTGGTCATCAACACGATCTTCGATAGAACGAAATTCATCTTCGATGGCCAATCAATGTCGGGGAAAAAAATGTGTACTTAACGATACACACTTGCAATGTTGTCATTTTATTTTTCCAGCTTTATTTATTCGCTTGTAATGTGATTTTTTTATCGATTCTTGTGCACCATTGTGTTTTTGATGGGATTTCATTATCAGCTCCGATGGTCCGATCCGGCTGAATCTGTCGAGCAGCTATATTTTGATTCATAACGAAAACGATTTTCTGATGGCCGTTGCTTGTCATTCGTCGGGATGACAAGCAATGAGCGGCGGCACATGGTGTGTGTGTGTGTGTGTGTCTGTGTATGAAGACAAAGGGCGCAATTTTTCGCCCTCCATCATTCTTTATTCCCTTCGGCTTCAACCACTCTGGGTAATTGCAAAATCATTGACCAACTGTCAAATACAAATGCAGTGGCATAGTTTCGTGTTTTTTTTTTTTTTTTTGTTTGCTTGATGATATATAATATTCTCGGAAACATGCGCGTGATTTTCTTTTTGAACTTTTCGATTATGGGGAAGTTATTGTGATGACCCCAAAAATCGAAAATCGTTTTTTTTTTTTTTTTTTTTTTTTTCATCGATCTAGTATTTTCGTTTTTTTTTTTTTTTTCACCGTTTCATTCGAAGCTTCTTTGACCCCTCGACCACTGTGATATCCATTCGCGTGTATTTACTTTTACGTCGGTCGTCACAACAGCTTGGTGCAGCTTGTGACACGATGGCAAACGAACTACGTGTAAACCCTTCCCCCCTCAATCTCTCCCCACCCCCTGCTCCATTAATTAGACCTGAACCCGACTCGTACTATTTTCTGTGAAGCATTTGGGATAAAGGTGGAAACGTGAAAAAAACAAAGCCGGGCACAGGGTGGAAACGTAGCCTTCGGGCGCTAGAGTCCAGAGTACAACGTAATCCACGGAGACAAGCCCATCATTAGCAGATAACCAACGGTGCATCGCGACTCGTTGTGTCATAAGTCTCGGGGTAACGGTTTTTCCTGAAATATATCGTGCCTTTTCAGCCTCGTATCTCATCATCATTCACTGTGAACACGATTACAAAAATAACGTTTTCGTTGGTGACAAAACTTTACGCAAAAAACGTTCATGATAATACGAATAATTGAATATACAGTAAAATTAATATAAATGTAAATTAAAAAAATTTTAATTATTATTTTGATGGTCCTTTTGTAGGTAATGAATATCCTCAAATGTTCAACGTGTAAAGTACATAGTTTTTTAGGGTTTCGTACCTCTAAATGGTAAAAACTGAATCTGTATACAATCTCTAGGTTGCCTGTCCGTCGACTGTCTGACCATAAAAACCAAAATTCCGAACGCGCGGTGATCCGAATGACAATGTTATGAACGATCGCGGCGTAGAATGACATTGCAATGAATCGTCAAAAATTCAGAATGACATTGTAGCGAACGTACAATATTCCAAACGCCTGCCATTCGGCGCGGTTTTCAACATTGCCCGACTTTCGAGCTGTCCCACGGGTGAATCATCAAAGTTAGATATGTGCCGTTGTTGACTTTTTTACAGGAAATTCAATTCTCTACAACATTGTTCATGTGAACTTTTGGTCTATATAGCGTTCTTATAGAGCGTTTGGACGGGAAGGTAAAATGCATTGATTTTCCGAATGTTTTTACCTTTCCGTCCAAACGCTGGATAAAAACGCTATATAGACCAAAAGTTCACGTGAACAATGTTGTAGAGAATTGAATTTCCTATAAAAAAGTCAGCGACGGCATACATCTAACTTTGATAGTTTACGCGCGGGACGGCTCGAAAGTCGGGAAATGTTGAAAACTTCGCCGACTGGTAGGCGTTCGAAATGTACGTTCGCTACAATGTCATTCCACGCCGCGACATTTCGTAACATTGTCATTCGAAACATTGCGCGTTCGAAATTTCGACGCTTCCAAACTTTGCTCGTTCTGAATTTCGAGCCCCACCCGAAGGAAGGTCCAAAAAAACCGGAAAATCATACATTTCTAATTCGATTTATAATTATTATTCCTCATTGTTTTTCCACATACTTATTATCAAAAACCTACAGGGTAATTCCCGTTGACCTAAAATCAACCGACAACCATGGGGAATTCTCAGGACGCGAGTCATACTCGCACTCGTCCGACTCTTTGATTTCAATTAAGATGAGAATGATAACTCGGAATGTCTTTTCCATGATTTCAATTGATATTCGATCTCAGAAGCAAGCTCAGAAGAAAGGCATCCTGATGACAACCATACTACCATACAAGTTCCATAGCCCATTACACAAGCGATCGAATTACAAGCATGCTTCGAACACGTGGAGACTGCTGTGGCACGGGGTTTATCGGGTTACCCGCAGTCACGAGAGAACTCGCACGTGTGAAGAAAGAAGAGAGGAAGAAAGTTGAAAAATACCTGTGGACATTGCAATTCCACGCCCGTTCGTGGACAATGGGAAGGAGCGTGAACCGGTACCTACGTCGTGCTCGCGCTAAATTTCGTTTGTCCGCCGTCCCAAGACTCTTTGGAGAAGCAAGCGGCGTCGTGGATATATGTTGTACGGCAACTTGTACGGTTCGATACTGGAACGGACGAAAAACCTTCAGGTGGATTCTGTCGAGTCGAGCGACGTGAACGTAATAAAGAGGGGAAGGGACGGGGGGGGGGGGGGTAAAAACTCCGAGAGTACGATAGAGGAAACGGGTCGGAAGTGGACACGACGTGCTGAGAGCAAGAGGTCACTTCTGCCGATCGCTATCTTCCGTCGAGTGACTCAGACACGTGCTCAACTTTGTCATTATCTTCGAATCACTCGATTTTTCGTTCACATGGACATTTTTTTTCACCTATTTTTATGTAGACGTATTAAAAATGTCACAAATCGACCGGAAATCACATTGGGAGAAAACTTCCGAGTGCATGTGTGTGTGTGTAAGGATCCTGCAATGATTGATATTGCGTTTGAGTACAAATCATCAAAAAGTTCAAATCTTACGGTATTTAGCCTTTTTTTTTATTAGCTAGAACGTATCTTGCGAGGTAGTTTACACGTTGGGGTAGTTTCGACCGGTGAGAAGCAACCCGGTCAGTTGGTACAGCACTGAGAATATAGGATTTAGCGACAGCGATTGCGAGGATGGAAAAACTGGCTGAAAGCTGCTCGCCCGCGTCTGTGGTTCCAATCTACTAAGTGAAAGACTTCTTTTATGTACTGAGAAATAAGACGCACTATGAGATTGCGCGGGGCTTTGCCAGGGATCCTCCATGGCCGTGGGTTCAATTTATATCTGGATACCAGTGGCGGAGACGCTGTTGGTGGGATATGTAATACCGGTTCGACCAACCTTCTCCAACTCTGTCATACGTTCTTGCGTGATTCAAAAGAATTATTAGCAGACGTCCGAACAATGTATCAGTAGAATAAATAAAACTGATAAGAATAAAATTAATTGAGCGGTGAAGGTACCAAAGGCGCTAACCTACAAAGCACACATTTTACAGGACGCCGACTTTATGGTTATTAAAACCAGAAAATGATTCCAAACCCAATTTACGTCTTCCCTGAAAATTTTACGCCGAAAAAAACAATCCGTTCTAAAGTTATAGCGTTTCAAAGGTGGCTAGGGAACAAACTGCATGGTGCGCGAAGGTACCAAAGGCGCTATCTGCAAGTCACGAGCGCTGTTCGCCCGATGCTGCGTCACGTATTGCTCGCCGCTTCTCGCGCGCTTGCGTGTTCCGTGGCATATCTACGACAATAAACGTCTTATCGTATTGCGGGTTTGACAGTCGAATTCGTCACACGTTCACCAGTGTTATGGGCTTTTGCAAAATTGGCAACCTCTTTTCATTCATTGCCAAAAGAATCACTTAAACACGGAACAACAACATCGCGGGCCCACGTTTCTGCGGCTCGATCACTTACTTTTCAACGTAAGCAAAATGTCTTGGGTGGAAAACTTCGGCTGAATTCCCTCTCTCAGAAACAGTCGGTTAAACGAATTTCCGTTCGGCCATTCTTTCTTACAACCTCGGATCTTTACAGAAAAACGTCGATTTTCCATAAGACCCAATAAGCAGTTAGCACCTTTGGTACCTGAACCTCTCAATCACAATGTTCCTTCAATCAAACGTATGTAAATTAGAGTCATTTTTGTCTTTTGGCTGCAATTTTTCATCCCGTAACCATATTCAATTAATGAAAATTCAGCCGAAGTAACGATGAAAATACAGGGAGCGGCTATGATCCAAGAACATTCGAACATGAATGTTTCAAAAATTATTTTACATGGGTGAACGAAATAAGTTACTTACACTCAGGATAGAAATAACTTTACTCAAATGATTTATAATTAATTCGTTGGGTTGCCCGAGTTTGTCCAAGTGCACGGTCAAGAACTAAATCAAATATTTAACTGTCTTCGTTTGTTCGAAACCAACTTTGGACGGCATTCAACTATGCACTTACCTACGTAGTACAGCCGACGAATATACATATATATATATATAGTTTTCATTGTTTCCATAGACCTGTGAAAGACAAGAAATATTAAAAATTAATGGCTCGAAGATATTCCAGACACTGTAGCTTTTTTTTTTTTTTTTTTTGTCGAAAAAATAAACTTCAGGCATTGAGTCACAGCCAACCTGTAATATTCGGGCGTCTGACACGCGATTTACTCGCACCACTGGCAACCAACGGAATAACCGGCGATTACACTCGGCACGTATATACTGTGTAAATGCGTTCACAATTGACCTCGTTATAAAACTCCGAACAAACCCACGCTCACACATTAACCCGTTATCGAGGGAAAAATAAATTGTATGGTAACAAAATTCGACCGACCGAAAATACAGAGGCTTCACCGGGTGAAGCGAAATCTTCCATCGCATGCTGATATAATGGAAATTTTGGTCGGGCGAATGACGTGGGGAACATTATTTGTTTGAATTATTGCGACGCCAACGGAATTTACGAGTCACTGGTTTTATGTTTTTACCACCGTCCCCCCCCCTCCCCTCCCACACGAATTTTGCGTTCCAAGTTCAATCCTGCACAGTGAGTAGTAATGAAAAATGTATTGTAAACTAGTGATTAATTTGTATTATGAAATAATTATGATGTATCGGATAAAATATCTTTTTTTCCATCTATTCACCGATTACGCAATTGCATTTTTCGTACCAAATACCACAATACAAAAATACACGGTCAATTTTCCGAAGTATCGAACCAACCTCAGTGACCAGCTTTGAGGAATTCTTCATTATCAATGATCATTGATTGTTATAACTTTTGTTTCATTATTTTCACATTTATTTTGCAGTTGATTGAAAATTTCAACGACACGAAACAGAACCATCTGGACAATGTTACGAATCATCAAATTACCGAATGACATTGCAAAAAATGTACAATATTCCGAACGTCTACCAGTCGGCGCGGTTTTTCAACATTTCCCGACTTTCGAGCCTTCCCACGCGTTAATTATCAAAGTTAGACACATGCCGTCGCTGAATTTTCTTACATAAAATTCAATTCTCTAAAACATTGTTCATATGAACTTTTGGTCTATATAGCGTTATTTATCCGCAGCGTTTGGAAAGGTAATAATGCATTGATTTTTTTATTGTTTTCACCTTCCCGTCAAAACGCTGGATAAACAACGCTACATAGACCAAAAGTTCACATAAACAATGATGTAGTGAATTAAATTTCCTACAAATAAGTCAGCGACAACATACATCTTACTTTGATAATTCACGCGTGGGAAAGCTCGAAAGTCGGAAAATGTTGAAAACCGCGCTGACTGATTCGCGTTCGGAATACTGCACGTTCGCCACAATGTCATTCTGAATTTTAACCATTCGCTGCAATGTCATTCTACGCCGGGACCATTCGTAACACAGTCATCCGAAACATAGCTCGTTACAAAATTTCGACTCTTCTGAGCTTGGCTCGTTCTGAATTTCAAGTCCCACACATCTAGACATGGGAAATGACAAATGACTAAACCAGACACATGAAATACCGTATCGTTTCTTGCGCTCACGATTTCGATCTGACTGCCCGATAATTGGGACACATCGAATTCCGTTTGAATTCCACACTGCGTGGGTGGTGGGTTCCAACCCCCTGGACAATGGTGCCACGACGACTGCACAGTTATTTTTATTTATCTTCATCACAGTTGCGAGTCCTAGGTTATCCGGAACACGATTCCGTCCCCAGGTGTTTCGTCGATAGCGTGCGACATATATATATGTATATATACATATATATATATATATACATATATATTTTTTTTCTTCAATGGTACTCCGAATCCGCGATAACACCTTTCGGGCTCGCTCCGCGGTGAACTCCGACGATCACGCACGGGTCGGGTCGTTATAAATTATTCCGCGACAATGTAGATCGATTCGCGAATGGGACGGAGGAATAAACGAGGATCGCACGACCTCGGATCGAGTGAAAAAAGCACGAAGAAACGTGACGCGTTGTACCGATTACCGGGCCGGGGTCATTCGACGTCATTAAGAACCATCGAACCGGAAAATTAGTGAAGATTGGAGGAGACAATGACGCGAACACGTTTTAACATACGTGTCGTACGTATTTGCGATACGAATTTGAGCGGAAACACACGTGATATCCGTGACATGAATGCGAGTACGAAGGTTCTGATCGTGCATGACGTACGTCGCTCGTAGGATATTCGTTGGATGTCACGCTGACATTTTTCCAAGTTCATTGGACGACCTCGAAATGTGAAATATGAATATTATCGATGTTCGATGGGTAAATGCATTTTTGAGGATCTTTAGACGAGATTCATTGAGATTATGGAATAAGATTTACCTCTCAGCGACTCAGGTCGAAGGAGAGTTGTAATATAAGAATGACGAAGTCAAATTCTATAGCGCACCCCTAATAATTTTTTTTCCAAGGAATGCCATACTTTGGTACTCGTTTTCCGATAGAGGTTACCGAGACGAATCCAATAAAATGCAACAAAGTCTTTGAAGGTCAAGGGAGGTCATTTATGACGAATAAGATGAAATAAACTTACTTTCACAGTGTTCAAAGTGGTTGTCATTTGCATCAATGTAATGCTGCAATCTTGTTATCATAGATTAAGTAGGGTAGTATTTGTTGTCACTTCGATACTTATCGAATCATATGCTACGATAATTCTCTCTCAGGTGTCTTCAAGCACAAATGGGACTTCTTTATAAACAATGTCTTTCAAGAATCCCCACAACAAAATTATATATATATATATAAGAGAAGAGAAGATGGTTCGAACAAATTGTGGTTCCCTATCCGTCAATCAATCAAACATGTTTGTATCACGATTCGTTTGAATTATTGATTAGAACGTTAGCAACGCAAAAAACCATGTAAAATCACTCAAGGCCGTTGAAACAATTGAAATACTCGAAACTTCAACATTTCTAGATGTCAAGAATTGCAATTTCAACGATGACTTTAACAACGTTGAATGCTATATTCCTTCTTTAAATAAATTGTCGGTGCTAGTTCGGACGAACTGTGGAAAGAAAAATCATTGACACTAGGTGCAGCAGGGTAGATCTCGTCGCTCGCACGAAAATCGCGATGAAAAGGTCTTAACGGACGTTTCTAGTCGTTCCGTCCGGACATCCTGCGCTCTTCCGAGACCCGAAGAACCAAATGGGAAAGACCGTGAAAAGTTTGTTCTCGGGTGCGCGAAAAACTTCGTTAATTCTTCCTCTTGCTTTTCGAGCCAAACTCCAGTTGATGCTGCTTACACACTTTTGCGTGCTGTACTTATTTAGCTGAGAAATAACAAGAGTCGGACCACTTTTCTCGCTTCTTCCGCTCGGGAAAACTTCATCGGTCAATGAGTTAACAATGCTAAAAGCACTTTTTAATCTCAACTTGTTATTGTTGAGACATAAAATTACTTGAATAATAATAATAATAATAATAATAATAATATTGATGCAAGATTAGCTCGCAATGTTTCGTACTTGAGTCTAAAAATTGAATATGTTATTGTCGTAGAGGTTTCAATATATCAAATGAGATCAGGTAAAAGTGACACGATAAGTAGAAATGAGGGGTGAAGGTACCAAAGGCTAACTTACGATTTTTCGAAATGCGATTTTTTTTTTTTTTTGCATTTTCGGAAAGTTTTAAGGTCCCCCAACACGTAGCCATTTGTTAATAGTTTTTTATTTTATAAAAAATCAACGAAATCGTGCAAAGTCGTGTCTGCAGGGGCGCGGAGGTACCAAAGGCGCTAACTGCTTATTGGGTCTTATGGAAAATCGACGTTTTTCTGTAAAGATCCGAGTTTGTAGAAAGAATGGCCGAACGGAAATTCGTTTTACCGACTGTTTCTAAGAGAGGGAATTCAGCCGAAGTTTTCCACCCAAGACATTTTGCTTACGGTGGAAAGTACGTGATCGAGCCGCAGAAACGTGGGCCCGCGATGTTGATGTTCCGTGTTTAAGTGATTCTTTTGGCAATGAATGAAAAGAGGTTGCCAATTTTGCAAAAGCCCATAACACTGGTGAACGTGTCACGAATTCGATTGTCAAACCTGCAATACGATAAGACGTTAATTGTCGTAGATATGACACGGAACACGCAAGCTCGCGAGAAGCGGCGAGCAATACGTGACGCAGCATCGGGCGAACAGCGCTCGCGACTTGCAGATAGCGCCTTTGGGTACCTTCGCGCACCATGCAGTTTGTTCCCTAGCCACCTTTGAAACGCTATAACTTTAGAACGGATTGTTTTTCCGGCCTGAAATTTTCAGGGAAAACGTAAATTGGGTTTGGAACCATTTTCTGGTTTTAATAAATAATGCAGTACTTTTCGAATACGAACGTTTTTTCGCCGGCCTGTAGAATGTGTGCTTCCCGGGTTAGCGCCTTTGGTACCTTCGCCCCTCGAATGAAGTGCGGGAATATTCATCAAGTGCTTTAGCGAAGAAATATAAGTCGTCTCGAACATAAGTCGATGATAAATCGCCCGCTTATATCATAAGTCAAGTTTCTTTATGAACCCTACACGAACTGACTCCATTGTCTTTCTTCTTGCTGTCTTCAGCATGGTGCGAGTTTGCCACTTGAGTGAACCTCATTGGAATCTCCAACAGAATATTACAAACTCCAACATAATAGGACCTTAACAATAAAAATAAAGAATACTCTTATTCGCATGATTAAATTTTTTTTAACGCAATCAATAGTGAACCTGATTGAAGTACTGTGATAAAAGTCAATTCGTTCCTTGGTGAAGGTACAAATTTATCTCGTTTTTTATGGCTCGATACACACAAAAGTGCGTAAGCAAAAGAAAAAAAAATAGCAAAATACGAAACGAGAAATAAAGAATCATCAGCATTATTCTACTCACGAAGATTTATATATACGGATAATCATGAAGAAAAGGAAAAGATATGAGCGTTCTATCCAGCTACTCTATCGGGGTGTACTCTCGAGGGCTTAACCATGAATCCCGTTAAGGGATATGGTCTTGGATAAGAAGAAAAAACAACAACAAAAAAACGAAGCCGTTCCTTACGCGGTAAGTCTGGAAACACGGGAAAAAAAAAAAGAAACGACAACGACAACAGAAACGTCGTCGGGGATAAAGATACTTTTTCAAACTCGACACTGGGCTTTGGGTTAAGCGAAGAGTCGTATTAAGAATGCCCGAGATGGGTCATGGCCTCGGCGTCGAGCTTGAAGATATTTCTCGTGGCGTAACGACGATGCGACACAAACCGTGACAACAAGAAAAAATTATCACAAAAGACGCGGTTTTCTCGTCGTGTTGAGAAAAGAATGAGAGCCCAAAGACCTTTTTGACAAGCGACACGAGAAAAATTCTGAGAAACGTGGGTTATCCGTGTTCATGACCAGGCTCGTCATGATCTATACGATGTATATCGTATTTCGAATTTCATGACGACCCACGGGTACCAAGGGCGCCCGCTGAGCAACGAGATCCAAGGTCAAAGTCCGAGGAAGTGAAGGTACGTGGCTGGAAGATTATGTGGTCCTGGGCTAACGAGCCATTTATTACAACCGTGTACGAGTGGGTTCTGAGGAAGCATACCAGTAGCAGAACCAGGCGAGATAACTTTCCATTGGTACATTCTCCCCATGCTCATTCTCCGCTTTATGTCCGAAGCAAATGGAAAATTATTTAACGCCGATAGTTTCGCCGGGTTAGCTCGTGGGGGATTGGCTCCCCGAGCAACGTTACGCGACCATCTCCGACTCCCCGAAGACACATAGTCCAAGTTTTCGCGAAATCATAACGCATGGGTCTCCCAGAAGTTGTTCTATTTTTCCCCAATGTAATAATACTCGTATTCGCCATCTTTATATCGATTCAATTTCTCAACAAAGACAAATCCCCGCCTGACAAGATCTTCGTACGAATAACGCCAAATTTTTTTTTCCGATACAGTGAAATGTTGGATCGCGAATAATTTGACCCAGGAGTGTTTTTCAAGACTGGAAAATTTTTTTAAAATATATTTGAACTTGTTGTTGTAACAGCATTCCATGTTTTTTCATGGTAAAATCAACGCTGAGTGCACGAGTGCTTTGAATCACAAATACGTTTTCAAAACGAATGACATTTGCAATTTGTGGTTTCACTCTGATTGAACCTCGAGACGGTGATTCAATCGCGTTGACAAACAAAGCCAAAGCGAAAAGGTTCAATCCCAAGGCCAGTCGAAGAATCACGAAAAAAAGACAATCGAGACACGGTGACGTAAGAAATACAAAAAAAAAATAAATAAAAAATAAAAAGTTTTCACGGTGAGCACCGCCGAGCGGATTCCAATAAAAATCGTACAAGTGTTTTATTGCCGACGAAGGAATTTTTTTTCTTTGGTTTACGAGTCTCACAGCTCATACTGGATGTTCGAAACTCGGTCTCTCTCGATGCTGCAACTATACCGCAACTACATAGTTGGCGGTATGGACCGCGCCATTGCACGTACGGGTAACCAATGAAATTGTAAAACGAAACACCGGATATGAGAATCGATGGACCAAACGCGACCAAACCTGGGTCAGGAAAAGTTGCAACACTTTCTTCGCTAACGTTATCGCATAAATCCAACTTTATGTTCTAATAAACATGTCAAGAAAAATTTTTGCGCCCCAACGTCTATTTTTCTCCAATGTCCCCCTATCTCAACGGTATATCTGTCGATTGTGCGGCAGGGGGGGCGGGGGGGGGCGAAATTCAACACGAGCAAAGTTCGGAAGGGTTAAAATTTCGAATCCGCAATTATTTCGAATGGCAATGCTTCGAACTGCCGAAATTCCGAACACGTATGCATATATAGATACAGATGACTACGAGACTACGAATACCGGGGCAAACCATCCAATTATCCGGGTTTCTCAAACAAATTAACTCAGAAAAGTTTTTAAACAAATTAACTCGAACAAAAAATAGAAACAATGAAGAATCAATACATTTTTATCTTCCTGTCCAAACGCTGGCTCAACAACGCCATCTAGGTCGAAAATTCACATGAACAATGTTGTGGAGGATTTGATTTTCTACAAAAAAGTTCGAGACAGCGTCTATCTAACATTGATAGTTTAGACTTGGGAGAGCTCGAAAGTCGGGCAACGTGAGAAACCGCGTTACTGTTAGGCGTTCGGAATTCTGTACGTTCGAAACATTGTGTGTTCGGAATTTTGACCCTTCCGAACTTTGATCGTTCTGAATTTTCTCGCCCCACCCGATTGTGCACCTTCATCGAATCAAATTTGCACACCTGTGTGGTTATGCGACCTAATTTCATGTTTGTTCGACCCAATCACGACCACATTAGTCGTGCATCTTGTGTTTATCGTGCAATTGTGGAATATTTGCCGTTCAGCTTCTTGCGCTTAATTGGATTATGATATCGATCATGATGTCATCGAATACCTTGTGCTGCAATGCACTGAGCCAGGAAATGTTGTAAAATCAATTAACATGTTATTATTGATTTTTAATTATCTATAATCGAGATAATTTTTTTTTCTCGTACCATTCAGCATGACTCATCGTTAGTGGTTCGATGTAATTAGTTCTGCCACTGTTCAAATGTATGAGAGTTCTGCCACTGTTCGAATGTGAATCCGAAAAATATTCGAAACAACGATCTCTCAAGATAGATACAATTCACCTGTGAGACTGTTCGACCATATCGATACAAACAAAACGCACACAACGTTTTCTCCCTGTGTTTAAAAAATAAACAAAAAAAAATAACTCCCCCCCCCCTCATTCTCGACGATAAATAAAACACAGTTGTTCTCTCAATAAACTCAAGGTCCCACCGAGTCACCGAAATAATTTGCTAATATCAATATTTGTTTCGACCTTGTTGTTCCACACTGGTGTTCATTATTTTTTTTTCGAAAAAAAAAAATTTGAAAAAAAAAAAAAATAATAATTTCGTTCCGCGCTTTCGTTGCCAATTCTCGATATGGCCTACGTGTGTGCACACAACCCGCTACGATAAAAACCCGTGGAAAAAAATATTTTTCACAGTTACGACGATTGTGCCTCGAATAAAGTGACCCAATTAGCGAATGGCCCGGAAAAAAAAATAAAAATAATAATAAATAAATGTTTCTGTAACACGGTCGTGGCCCGGGCGCTCGAGCGCTTTTTAATACGCACTTCACAGTTGTGGATGCACATGAATATATAACGTTTTTTCAACCTGTTGGCCCGAGTTATTTCGATAATCAGCATTGCGCTCCAGTTTCAACGTGTGACAATGCCCCGAGCGTTACACGTTTCACAATTCATCGGTGGCAAAGTTGAAAAGTTGAAGAAAACAAAAAAAAAAAAAATTGTTTCCCCACAAAGACGGAGGCGAGGTGAAAAAAAGAGAAAAAAAACCGCAACCGAACGGAAATGAGAGCGCGAAAAAGAAGCAAGGGCCAAAAATGTGGAAGGGTGTGGGGGGGGGGGTTGGAGGAGGAGGGAGAGAAATAGCGGATGAAATAAATTTCCCTCGGGTGAGCACGTGCTCGGGAAGCCGGAGCCGACATATTATTACGTCGACGAATATCGCGTCGGGGCATTGGCATTGCTATATGCGGTTTGGTTCGCGGTTGGTGGTGAAAAATGCTGCGTGGAAGTGAGCCAAAATTAAACGCTCCGTTATTCGCGTCCGGTGAGGGAATGGCCGAGGGGGGGGGGGAGAAAGCTTCGATTGAATTATAAATAAATCTTGGAAACGCTTGGAGCGCGACCTCGTGTGGTACCTTGCTAACCGTGACTACATATACGTATGATTTACTCACCTTCTCGCCGACCAACTCGTGCCCTCGGTTCGTTATCCTCTTTCAACCCCGCAGTCGCGGTTAGTCCCTTCCCCCGTGTAACGCCCTGGGAGAATGCTCGTCGTCGTGATTTTCAACATCTTCCGGTAACACGACAAAAACGAGGAAACGATTCGTCGGGTGCTTTTTTTTTTTCAATTGCGAAAAAAATGAGAAAACAAAGTTGATTCAGAGGTCAATAAAACCATCGAGCGCTTCTCCAACCTGTTCGGTTCGATGAACCGCAAAACTCTGTTCCCCAGACGATTTTTGTCGTACTGTCATCTACAGCTGAAATGACAAATGGATATTTAATCTTCTAATTCAACGATGACACATCGAGTTGAGGGTGGGGGGGTATAGAAAAACGTCATCGTGTCCTGAGAACGACGCAAGAAGAAATCGAGCGGAAGATGGGACGTGAAGCGAAGGTGTGCGATTGGTCGGGGTCGCAAGATCGTATCTTCACGATATTTGGAAAAACTCTTCTTATTATTGTGCCGGTGGAAAATTTGATATTTCGTCGAGAGATCTGGCGAACGGATTGAGAATTGCAGATCAGTGGAAAGGAAACGAATGAAGGAGCAGGTGAGGGGGAGGGGGGGGGAGTGGGTTGGAAATAAAAAGTGAGATAGCAAGGTGAGTAGGTAAGCGGACAAACGTGAGAAGGGTTTTGCGGAATGAGGATGAAGGAAAATGTTCGTCTTTCGCGTGTAGGAAATGCGAAAAGGAACGAAGAGGAAGACCGGAGTGTGTGTGTGTGTGTACGAGAGTTGGGAAAAACCGGAGAGAAAGCAAAAGCAGAGCCACCGAATGGGTCACGGAAAACTTGTGCTATCGAGTGAGAGAGAGAGAGAGAGAGAGAGAGAGAGAGAGAGAGAGAGAGAGAGAGAGAGAGAAGTTGGTGGTTGCTTGGAGCGAGATGGCAAGAAAAAAATGAGGAAAGGTGCGGTGAAGATGGAAAAGAGAAGAAATGAAGAGAGGAAGAGAGAGAGAGAGAGAGAGAGAGAGAGAGAGAGAGAGAGAGAGAAAGAGAGATACATAGAAAGATCGAGAGAAACAGACGAGAAGCGAAATATATAGAGAGAGAGAGAGAGAGAGAGAAACATAGAGAGAAAAGAAGCAACGAGATTGTTCAGAGGACGCAACTCCTTGACGAAACTTTAGCGGTATCACAGAGAGCAAATAAATTTATGGGCAAAGTTAAAAGCATCGCAAGCTCGGGCGATGCAGTGTGTTGCCTAGCAGCGCGGTGGCGTTTACTTAACCATTTTTTTCCTCTCTCGTTCTTCTTCTACGTTCTTCCGACCTTCCTCCTCCCCCCCCCGCCCGCCCTTCGTCCTCCCTGGCAGTCCCCTTCCTCGACTCGTCTCATGTTTCTTCCTCGCAAGTCCCTGGCCATTGGCAAGAGCACGAGTGACTTTCTTCCCTTTTGGATCACAAATTGGATAATGTTCGAGCACGTGACGTCATGGAGTCCCTACCAGCTATAACCTCGTCTCTATCGCGTTTTCGTTTCTCTTTTGTTACTCGGCCACGGTCTCCCTCTCTCTCTCTCTCTCTCTCTCTCTCTCTCTCCCTCTCTCCGTTTCGCGCAGTGGCTAATTAGCCACGTATCTCCAGCACGTACGAACTTGCCCGAGCGGTTTCTTCCTTTTCGAGTCGAGAAATCCATTCACGTATTTCGAACGATTTTCGTATTCCTCCATCACTTCGTGCGCACACGGTCTTTCATTTCTTTCGGTCGTTCGTTCGTTCGTTCGTTCGTTTTTTTTTTTTTTTCATCGTTGCTTGTGGCTCATCGTCGCTATTGAGTTTTTGCCGAGTGACGAAAATTTGAGTGGCAAAGAACGTGGATCGGATGAAAAAAATATATATATATGTTGAATAGATTTCGGAAACAAGATGGACGATTGGGAAATATGATAAAAGTTGGGTGTATGCATTGAAGTGGTTGAAGGACTAACGAGAAACGTGACCCTAGGGTCCGTCTGCGATTTCATTAGTTTTGAAGTACGATTTGGAGAAGCAACAAAAAAATGAGGTACACCGGTTTCTTGTACGTTTGTAAATTCATGTGTAGGGGATGAAATTACCCTTCGACGTGTTGGAATGATTACTCGAAAAATAGAGATGACTGTTTGAGCGTATGGTCGTTACGAATCAATATTTTCGCTTTAATTCAATAACACAATGTCAACCTGAACTATTTCCACTGCTTTTTGAATCACCAATTTTGATTGAGGAATTCTATTTCTCGCATAATCATTTTGAAACTTCGACCGGTGATTTCCCACCCTTGAATATCAATTTGAGTGACTATGAAAGACACGTGTACATCATTTTTCTCGGTTCACCGAATCATACATCAAAACGAATAAAAACGAAGCCTCAAATCCGATTCCTGTCATTTTAGCTTCAAAATGATTCCAACCGCGTGCCATAATTTCACCACAACGCATAATATTCTCCACGACCACATTCAAGACCAACGAATACAATGATAGCAGTGGAAACCCATTAGTCCGAATGACAACGAAAAATAATGTCGTGTAAAAAAGTAAGTACTTGAAAAGAGAATTGGAAGCCACGGAATTTTTATGAGCAAACGTTGTTGAAATCCTCAAAGTTTCATTTCCGGAAGACGAAAGAAAAAAAAGAAAAAGACCGCGAATAGCTGAAAGTTCTTGGTTTGTTCGCTTATTATCGAAAAACTTTTTTTTTATCACCGTACATACATATGTATATATATACAGTTTGTCTTCGATCGTAAACAGAAGCGGTGGGCTTTGCGTCACTGAAAGTATCGAATGGATGCACGCGTTGCGGTATTTTCTCATCAAAAAGTCGTGGATACGATGATAAAATAATTTTCACGCAGAGCCGGGCAAAGTACGGAGACGATGAGAGTGTGAGACGAAGAAACATGGAGCAAGAGCTCGACAAGTTTTCGTTCGAACGACCAATTTGCAGCTCAAGGTCTCGCCTTCGTTGTGACGAAACATTTATTTTCGAATCGTTGAGATTTCGATATAACGACCGGTCGACCATTGAACGTTCGAATTTTTTTCAAATTCCGTTACACGACCAGTCTAAATAAAAAAATTCGGAGATTTGATTCTTCGAGAAATTCGAATAGAAAAAAAAAATTCCGAACTTATTGCGCTTTCGAAACATTGAAAATTTCGAAACTTCGAAAGACCCACCCATTTTAATTTGAAGAAAAAAATTGAAATCCATCAAACCCATCGATGAATATGCAAATACTAAAATAAGCTGCAAGCTCAAAATTGCAGCTTGCTCCGAATCTACGTGAGTGACCGAGCAATTCGAGAAAGCTCAGGATTGAAATAAAAATGCTTTCTCATCGAATAATTTTCGTACTGCACAACAGGAAGCAAATTGCAACTTTCAAATTGCAGCTTGTTATCAAAGATTTTCATCGAATATATATATATACCCGCGATATCGTGAACCCTCAATTACGTTGGGTCGCGTCGCACTTTGTTTCGCCGTTGTTTTAACCCCGAAGACTCGTCGCCGCGGTCACGGATCACCGCACACGTCGAGGCGTACAACGAAAAAAGTTTTTTTTCAACCCCGCGAGCTTGCACAAGCCGCAAGGGGTTGGTGCGGGTCGAGTTAGCCATCGCCGGGGGGTCCCCGAGAGTCGAAGTAATAACGAAGGCGGATCATAGTCGAGGTTATATAATAGCTCCACGGAATAATATCAACCCGTTGGTCGTGCTACACATTGCACAGACGTGGGGCGTGCTGCACGGCCCGCTGCGCGCTTTATTACATTAATTACGTGCGGTCTCATGCCTTCGGGCTTCGTGGTTGATTTCTTGAAAAATGTTATTTCCAACAACCGAAGCACGTGATGCTCGAATGGTTTCACGCAACAGTTTCGATCGTACCGAAAAAAATTTTTTTTTTTTTTCAACTCAGTAAAAATTAAAATGCGATAAAAATTGGTCGCGATTCGCGTTTATCGCGAATAACGAATTGCGATGTAAAAGTCAAACACGGCCGTTGGTCGTATTTGATTTTATGCATCGTACATATCGTATCTTGTGAATATTCTATCAATCAATACTACATCGAAGCCATGATAACATTTTTTTTTTTAATGACTGAATGCCGGAAGATAATTTGAATGACCGGAGAAAAAAAAAATCCAAAAATTTTGAATGAAACGAACAGTGAGAAAATAACTATTATTCGCACTCAGGTTGTCGTTGTATTTGGTAAAACAGTCTCATTGTAAACCATTCAAACGGAATAATACAATAGCTGTATGAACAATCGTGTGGCTCTGTACGTGGTTGAACATGTATATATATAGACATTGTGCTGTCGACCGTTACCCCAATACAACGTGAATGTTACGCTGAAATAAAACTCGCGGAATCAGTTCCCATGGGCAATGTGTTTGTCGCGCGAAACACGATGGGTATATATATATATAGTCGAGACGGGCGAAGTGAGAGACAGAGCAGCCTGGGGCTAAAGGGCACACGCAGTTGAATAAAAGGCCTCTGGATCGCATTCGAATGTGTGAAAGATACAACTGAGCACGGAAAAAATAATTTTTTTTCTTTCAGTGATTGTACAGAAGTGGGGGGGAAAAAAATTATCAGGATGGAGCAGAAGATTTTTAATTCGATAAAAGTTTCAATCCCAGCTCGGTTGTGGTATTGGCTACTTCGCTATTGACTAATAGTATAATAATCGATTATATGGGCACAGAATTCATGACTGGTCTTCCCATGATGTTCGTTTTGCATTCCTGTAGCACATATAGGCAACATCGACTCGAGTTCGACGAGCTTCCTTCAATTTTGAGGGGTTTCGTAGGAATCTACATAGATTATAAACTAAATTTTATCTATAAATTTGTTTACCTGGCCAAAAT
The DNA here is from genome assembly GCA_963662125.1 of Diplazon laetatorius. Taxonomy (NCBI): domain Eukaryota; kingdom Metazoa; phylum Arthropoda; class Insecta; order Hymenoptera; family Ichneumonidae; genus Diplazon; species Diplazon laetatorius. The sequence continues at coordinate 1,900,463 of OY759159.1, forward strand.
CACAAATAAAACAATGTGACCCCACGCAAGAAAAAAGTTGAACGCCCAACAAAGACCTCAACAATTTCAAGCAGACACGAACTAGAATATGCATTCCATTCAAACACGCGCTAAAACGTTGACACATCGCTTTCCACGTTATTTTTTTAACAGTTACGATGCTACTTCAACGACAACGACAAACAGCCACCTTCCGGAAGCGGTTTCGCGAACGATAAAAAATAATCAGCTAGCAAGGGTGCACGTATTGACCTCGTAGGCTCGTTCTCGTATATTAACTCAATGGTATTTCGCTCAGTCACACGTGTGTTTTGCTATTTCCCATTGGTTCACATTTTCGCACACTTGTCGTAAACCGTACTGCAGAATATTGTCAGTCAGACCTGCGCAGTTTGCGATAAAACTGAATAATGAAATAAACACTGAACAATGATGAAGAAAACACGTCAGGGTGTACATCGGGTCACTGCTGTGCGTGTTCGAAGTGAAAAAAAAATGTTGAATGGGATTAGTTCGTGTAAAGAAACACGAAGGATTATACGAGACAGGGTTAAAGCGGCCGAGAAGCTGCATCTGGCAAAATGCCTGGTACACTCCGCGAGCTTTCGAGTTCCCCATGCCGGAATTTCGTTGTGGATTCACCGTGCGTTTCCTGCGCTGTCTCCTCTGAGATATCCAACGAGGTGTGGGGAATACAGGCTTTACGGAGTTTGAGCGGATGGGATCGGTCGAAAACCAGCCTTCACGAGCAATAACCCTCGGCCCGGACTGTACCAATCCTGTTCTGCACCGTGCCGAGGCTCGTGTCTGGCTTCGAGCTTCCCGCAAGTTGCCGTTGAAAGGAGGTGAGGGAGAAAAAAAAGAGGAGGAAAGGAAAAAAAAACAGCAGCGGTCGAGTATCCGCAGTCTCAGAGGAGAATACTCCACGGGTCGTCTCTCGCGCTTTCGTGAGCTCTTCGCAGGCTAACGCATAAAATATGAGAGAGAGCGATGCACGAAGAAAGTGCGCGACTAAGTGAGAACGACTGTCCGGGGAACGGTGACGGTGTAGTCAGGTTGGGCTAATCAGATTGTGGATTTTCGCATCATTGCACAGCTGCAACTCTGTTGTAAAAAAAAAATAATAATACATTAAATATAATCAACGATACAATTGCATATATTTATGATTAAACTGTGTAAAATGTAAATCGTGAATAAGTGTTTCAGGGCGACTTTTGTGTCTCGGATGATTTTTTGTGGTTGAGTTCAAAATTCAGAACTAGTGAAGGGTTTAATTTTACGATTCTGTACAACATTGTTTGTGTGAACTTTTGGTCTATATAGCGTTGTTTATGCAGTGTTTGGACGGGAAGGTTAAAACAATGAGAAAATACATTTTTATCTTACTGTCAAAACGCTGGATAAACTACGCTACGTAGAGCCAGTTTTTTTATAAACTATTTTGCACCAGTCATAACTCAAGAATATTCATACGAACGGGGGCAAATGATGTTCTCGAAACAAAAAAAAAAAATAATTTCAAACAGCAATATCTAAGAAGATATTCCGACAATTATGCAAAATCAGAGCTTATTCTCGAAACTACCGGTCCTAGAATAAAAAAAAAATAAGAGTATATAACGCCTTGCCAGAGGCTTACCGAAAAACCACAACAAAAATCCTAGGTCTCATGTATACTTACATCGAGAAAATTAATTTTACAAACTTATTTTTTTTTCATTCCTGGTCGACTTGAAACAATTGAGCCGCAATAAAGTGAGCTAGCAGATCAGTCGGTATACTTACCGTAGAAATACGTTGGACACTGACCATCGACGACGACAGCAAACAAACTTTATCGCTCGAGTCATATATATATATATATATATATACATACAGTATGCCAACATGCTCGCCTCCGGCTGTACTCCATCACAGACTTAAAAAGCACCGGTTATAGTTTTCCTCGTGTGCTTTCGCTACAAAAAACCGTTCTGCAAACGATCGAAAGTGCCTCTCACGCGTCGAATATCGAAAGTACACGAGATATCCACGAGAGATCCACGAGTGATTCTGTGCCACCTAACGTGTTTATAACATTTTCGCTTGGTCGGTAAAAAGCCTTTTCCTCCCTCTATTTTATTTTCACGACAGTGAGTCACACACACGCGATTGTAAAAAATCCCTGGATCAATGGGAAAGAAAAAAAACGTTTCGGACGCACAAGCGCAATTATTATTGAAGATTTATTGACTCGCAAATCGTGCAGGATGTGTGACACGGTTCGAATGGATCCTTCGGTACGTGCATCCGGCAATCCCTCACGTCGATATCACTGCTCTGCGTCACACACGAAACTCGCCAACCTCGGTTGAAACGCGAGTGACTGATCGCGGTTGCGAAAACCATTCGTCTCGTCAACGAATGTGTTACACGGCGCATTACCACCCTCACGCCCACTCAACCCCATCCCATTCGCCATAACCAACCTCGCGCTATATTCCATATCCTTTCGCTTTCAAAACTTCGAGTTTAATTTATTTCTGATTTTTTGGGAATACCACGCGTGAACGGAATGTCGAAATTCATTCAACAGTTTATATCAGAAGTTGGTCGTGATCCAGGAGACAAGGCAACGTTGCGCGTTCGTTTCCCAATCTTCTCTCTCCCTCACTAATCGACATCATAACATACTTTGACTCTTACGGTTTGTGAGATACTACCTTAAGATGAAACTTGGTAACCAGACGTAGATCGATGACCCAAAAACAGTAATGATAAACAAAATTTGACCCCTCTCCCACAGATTAAAAAGTGAATTGGAAATTTTTTTTTCGCCCGACCCATCGAGTGAGGTGTCTTTTAACAGCTCTCGTGAAATGCAATTAAAAATGTTCCGAGACCGTTTCATTCCAACCCTTCAGTCACGAGATATTCGCTGTCGAAGTCGTCAGCAGAGTGCCCCCCCCCCCTCTAATTTCTAAACTATCAATTTGAAAAATCGGAAAAAAAACCCAGAATATAACTTTTAATTATTACATTTAATCGAAATTATAACGAACACTGTAGCAAAGATGATTTACGAAAACTATAAAAATGCGTGCCCAACACGCTACTCAACTACATTTTTTCAATCCATGAAGTCACACGGAATCATGCACCCGATCATTTTATGATAAAATGCAATACATGCAAATTGTCCATCCACGATATCGAAGGGTGTTCTCGTTCATTTTCATTTCCATCGCCGCAGAAAAAAAAAAAACCAACGGATCGAAGTATCATATCCAATCGACCCAATTAAAATGTAACTCCAAATCAACGTAATGTTCGTATGTAACAATAACGATTTTTCATCGGTCTTCCATGCTATCACAAGCACGCAATGTGATTGGGTTTTCGTTTCCAACATCACACACACCGTCCTTGTTTTATAATGAAAATAATCATAAAATGAACTCCGGACATTTAAAAAAAAAAAAAAAAAAAAAAAACATAATCGCGATGCGCTTCGTGTGGATAGAATCGATTTTGTGCACAGATAGAAAATCCAATTTCATTTATGTGCGCCTGGAGAAGCGTTGCGATACCGAGTGGGTGATTTCGCCGGTCTGTCGGAAAAATAACCGTCAGCCTAATCAAATGAAGGGTTTATCAACCATCAACCCGCCTTGTGCATTATCTCAATCGGTTATCATATTGGCGTCTGGTCGTGGTTTAAACCTTGAGAAAACCACATTACCACATCGACCAACGTAAAGCATCCGTATCACCGTGGCAAACACTTTTTAACCGATATGAAAGCGGTCTCGAGTGATCTCGTAATTGATCTCCAGTCAAAAAAGCCAACTTCATCCTTTTTAAAAAAATAAAAAATAAAAATGTTTAATTCACTTTTCGTTAGAAAATTACCACTCGTGATCATTTTTCGAGTATTAACCCTCAGTCCGTAAACCAGGGTCGTCCTGGCTTGAAGAACCTTCGTTAATTTTTTCAGATTTTTTGCAGCCGTTTAAATGTTTTAAAAAAAAAAGGCAACGACAAAAACGACCCTGGTTTACGGATTGAAGGTGCCGAAAAAAACGTTTACGGACTGAGGGTTAATGTGGCTCAGTCCTTAGGCGATTCTGTGGTTTATCGACGGAAACGCGAATGAGAACGGAAATAAGTGGCAGAGGTGTTTGTCAGTGCGGTTATAGTTGCGGTGAAAATCCGACAGAGAAGCTCTCGTCGTGATCGAGCAATTATTCTTCGTGAGCTTCTTAGCGAGCACGCGAAAATGGCGGGATTCCGGATTTTCGCACGCCGTTCTCGTCCGACGAAAGCGTCAGCTTCTGAAACTCGGTTGCCACTATCGCACCTGCCGGTCCGCTTCATTGGAACACCACCCGCCCACTGCCACTTGAGCCGACGAGACCCCGTCGACCATGACGCTGTAAGTAATAATGCGTTCTTTTCACCGCAACGATGGGATTATTCAACCGTATTTACGAGGTATCGTACTGGCAATATGAGGGTATACAATTACCCGACACTCAGCTTCCGACTGCGCGTACCGGAAATATATTTGAAAAAAATCATCTGACTCAGTTTTTACATTAGAACGATCGCAATTTTAATGTCTATTCAACCAATGGACAAAAAGTCAATTGTTCACAGTGTTTGAAGCAAATAATGATAACTGAATGAGTGAAAAATATTTTTTTAATCTCACAAAATGAACTTTCAGAAGCTGTGAATTGTGAATTATTGGATTAAGGGTATTTTTACTAAAGGACTTTGTTGTAGAGAATTCAATTGGCTCTAAAATGTATTGGTACTGTTTTCTGGTGGAACGAAGGGGTTAGCTGTGAAACTCGTTTGAAGACGAAATTCCGTCGAAAATCGGTATAAAATAGCTGTAAGTCTTGGAGATATCAAATTTTTTCACATCGAGTTCTCTCACGTTTTAAACGAAGCAAAAAGTTCATTTTCCCCATGTTATTTGAACGTGAAAGACGGACCCCCCTTGAGAAACTTTTGAAAAAATCATTTTTGAGTCTGCTCTTCGAGATAATTTTTTTAGACCTGCCACCAACTTCTAAGATCTCGGACGGCAAAAAAAAAATAAACTGTTCTTTCGACACAGTCTAATAATTGGTCCTAATAGGAAAATCGTTCGAAAATGTACATCCATTTTACGTTGTATTCATAGATAAGAGCCCTCTGTCAAATCAACGACGCAAATATCCTGACAATGTTTAGGTGCGAAAACGAAGTAACGGAATGTGAACGTGCTACACAGAACGATGCACCAGCTTTCGGGCCGTTCTTACAGAATACCTTCTCGCAAGTCTGATGCAAAATCAACAAGGTTCCCGAGTGCGTGGATGTCGACGATAGCTCGCAGGAAAATACCGCCCGATGGTGAAAGCATTCAAGCACCTTGCGAGAGTTTGCTCAGGCTTTCATTCTCGTCCACCACCATCCAGTCCTGCGCGATTCCTCCTCTAGTTTATTCTTGGAAAAAACTGTGCGAGATAGACAAACAGCGTTTGTCCACGACGAGAAAGTCGCCAAAAGACTGGTAGTCGAGCACTAGCTTCGATAGGAAAATGTCTGGACCCCGCTTCTGGAAGATGACAAGGAATGAACACAAAATTCGTTGAATCCATGCAAATAGAATCTTTTAAATTCAGTTTACAGTTCCATTTTATTCGTTATATTAAACAGCTTAGTCGACTTTCTTTCGGCAACAAATAAGCAGCAAGAATGAATTGATTATCAAGAGGGTAAAATTGGCTACTACAAAGCCCTGCTAACGAATAAAAACCGTGAAAGTTATAAAAAATAACTTACATCCATTGAATACACGACAAAAGTTGAATCCATCATATTTTTGTTTCACAATAACGTGTGATGTCGAGCTGTGATAAAATGTAGTCATATATCGGTGGATATCGCTAACCTTAGGGAATGAATTTCAATTGTCAAAGACATACGTAGCTATATACGTCGCATAGTCACCGCATGCATTGCGAAAACGATTCGAGAAAATTGTGAAGTGACGATGGAACATGGAAACTGGTGAACATCCGTTTCTTCGTTGAATTTTTCATTCGTAAAAGTTTGCCGGTAGTTCGTAGTCGCGATGGTCGTCTATGTACGTGCGAACCTGGTAACAGGGTTGAATATCGAGTCGTGAAAAACTTTGTTCAATGGCCATACATAGCACACACACATCGGATATACATATATATACATAAATACATGGATATCATATTTTTGTCCCATCTCGATAATGCTGAACGTGCGGATGGAAATCTGTATGGCTCGAAGAAAGCTTTATCGAGTTCCTCGTGGAACGGACGAATGTCTTGATCGTGTGTCTTGTGCGCGCGAGTTGAAGCGAATACCTCGGAAGTCTTCCATTTATGACACAAGAGCTTCCAATCCGGCCTCTCGCTCAAACGCAGCGCCACTGATACGCGAATGTCAGTCGAGACGATAATTGATGTGCAAAAAAACTATTTCCCATCCATCAAAATTCCATTCGGCCCTTCGAGTCGAACGATACGACGCACATGCGTGAATTAATTTCGTCCAAGCTGTATCTGTGTTCTTCCGCCAGGTCGTAAAATGTTACGGGAAGCCGTAACCAGCGAGTCCGAGAAGCTCAGTGTATTTTATTATACTGTAGAAGTGAGGAACAATATTATTTTTTGCTTTTACCGTAGCCTTCTTCCTGAACCCAGCTTTTTTCACGAGCCATTTAACGTAATAATGGAATTTTGCCACTCACCTTATCCTGCACAACTGAAATCCATCTGTAAAATAGTCAGAATCCAGACGTGAGTCATTTTGTTGCAGCCAACGAATCTATTCGAATTGTCAGTGGGTTATCTGTCGTAGTAGTCCGAAAAATTAGTCATCAAAAAATACAATTCCAACTTATCTATTTCGCTATCCAATTGACAGTGGATTTGGTTCCTTCACGAGCACAAAAACCATCCTCTTCGTTTTAATACGCGATGATCAACCGAACTTCATGTTACGCCGTTGCACGACCATTTTTTTTTCTTTGTGTTTTCATTGAGAAGTTGAAGGTGACGAAAATGGCACAGAGACGCGGAGAAACCGGCGAACAATAAACATGTGCCACGAGGAGGCGCACGGGGAGCATATAATGAGAGAAAACTGGTCCGTCGAGGCGACTACGTAAATGCCTTGAATCTACGGTACACGCTGGCACGTAGCGCAGAGGCTCGTGAATTTATGGCAAACTTAGGTCATATGGCCTTTTAGTAAGGAGGCCGAGTTACTGCCGCCCGGGAGAATCGAGCTTTTAGCCGACTATGGCGATCGTTAACTCGCCCCGGCAGATATTACGCCCTCAACGCTCTTCCTCCATGTGTCCCTCTTGCCGACGTACCACATTCTATCCGCATAGTGCCACATAGATATAGCGATACTGCATTATAGCGTAGCGGCCGCAACACCCGACACACACTCGTTCCACTAAACTCAGCCAAGCATTTGCCCAATCCTCGCCTCTTTGTATTATCGCGAGAAACCTGCACACGACTTTTAAAGGATTACGAAGCGCTGTTTGCATTCGACCAGCCGGCTAGAATAATACACGGGACCACGACTCGTGACATTTTCGTCGCTGCTTCGTACGGTGAAATTCCAATTTTCCCCGTAGCTTGAATCAATTCTGCTTTCCCATATTAGTGTTTCTCTCTTTCTAACTCGCTCTCTCTCTCTCTCTCTCTCTGTGTGTACCTATCCGAACAGTTGAACACAGCTTCGGTATCTGAATAAACAACGCTATATAGACGAAAAGTTCACATGAACAATATGTCGTAGAGAATTGAATTTCCTATAAAAAAAAGTCAGCGACGGCATACATCTAACTTTGAAAATTTACGCGTGGGAAAGCTCGAAAGTCGGGAAATGTTGAAAACCGTCGTCGACTCGTAGGCGTTCGGAATATTGTACGTTCGCTGCAATGTCATTCTGAATTTTTATCTTCACATTTTTTTCCGAAGAATCTTTAGGTCTTTCGCTGCGGCACTCGATCGTTGAGCGTCCTCGGTTGGGCACCATGAGCTGCTGATGACTTTAAGAGTGACCAACAATGGAGGACAAAAGCTATACGAAAAAGACGGAGAAACGCGTGTTATATACCAAACTGGAAAAGTTGTACCACGAAGACGATTCTTGCGACACTTGCAAAAGTTGGCGATGGCCAAGAAGAAGAAGAAGAAAGATGCGAAGTAGGTGGAAAGAGAGGCGCGTTCGAAAACAAATAGAGAAGTGAAAACCATTCCGTTTATATTCCACTCGGGTTCGCGTGAACTCGGATGGTACCGGCTGTATATACCGCACTCACTGTAGATACCGCACCGTCGAACCAACCCATGCGAAAGAACGACTTTGGCTTAAACGCTTAGGGGTAGTTTAGCGTGAACGTTGAGGTATTCGAAGTGTCTGCGGGCGGTGAATGGGGGACCGAACGTGACGAACATCACCCGAAAAGCGAAGGAAAGAAAAGGAGAGAAGGGTCGGGCAGGTTAGTGTGGAGAAAAAGAATTTTCAAGGTCGTCCGGATAAGGTCGTAGGCATCTTATACTCATATAACTCTTCTAATTGAAAAACGTGAAGTAAATTAAGTCGGGAGGATTTCGATGGGCTTTATCCGGCTACGAGGGTGAAGTTGATCCCAAAAAAATTACAACTCACGACCCATTAACCCTCCCCCCCACTCCCTTTTTCTCTCCCGCCTCTATCTATTCCTCACTCACTCGTTCCACTTATAGACAGACCGCAAAGTCTTCGAAGCATTGAAGAACCCATTGTACCAATTTTATTTATCGATCCAAATTCAATATTGCTAACTATAATGCGTGCGTGATTAAGGGGGAGTTTTCATGTAGAGGCTTGACAAGAATCATGTTTTATTTGTAACATTAATGTATAATTGAAAACCTGTGGAATACAATGTCGTTCATCATTTTGGTTAATTGTCAAAAATGACGTAATGAGAGCCTGTGAGTATGGACCACCCTCTGCTACGTTCGACGCCTTGCGCATAGGCATCATACTTTTGCGCACAATCCTCTCATTAAGCTCCGACTCGGTTTCGCAATTTTGATGACGATCGACGACCGAACTTCAAACGTATTTCGATGGAAATCTCGTCGATGGGCAGCGAATACGGTGAAGGCTTCTGTGCAAGGTGCTTTATTCCGATAGAGTGTAAATAGGAAGTCGGGACGCCTCCGTGAATGGGCGAGCAAGATTGGTAGACAGGGACCGTGAGAACGCCAACAGCGCGGACGTGCGGTACGGGAGGTTGTACAACCCTCGTGCGAATATGCACTGTGATGCGGTGAGCCGCCCAAATAGATCGAACTGGACTACAAAGGCAAGCAGGATCCGCGGGGTTTACTCCGTTGGCGGTACATAAGGTCGGATGAGCAAGGCCGGTATACCCGGTTGTACGATGGCGTTGCAAGGCGACGAGTCGACAATTCGTGCCAGCGGGAGGAGATGAGCGAAGAGCGTCGCAAAGCTATTTCCCCTGGTTTGCCACAGGGATGGCCGCGCACACGATTCCGGGATGTGGGACGAGAGATGGCCTTGCGGCAGTCCCGGTAAGCGGCGCAGCAGCTCTGGGTTCAGCGGTTCTGTATGACCAAGGATGATCGGGCAACGTACAGGGCCCTCCGATAAATTGCACCACCCTCACGGTCTCTGTGCAAGCTTAAATACCGCGTGTTCGGGCGTACCGTCTCATCGCTATATTATAAGAGCAAATATCCCGCTATATTTGCCCGGTAATATCGAATCCGTTGTAGCGACCCTTGGCTCTGACTCCCCTTGGTGTACCATTCCAATTCGCCGAAACTAGCTTACTCTCTTCGTTCCTCTCCATCGCTCCCTCGAATTCCATCGATCTGTCTCACTTTGTCCCTCATCGAAATGAAGACTCGACTCCTCCATCATCCGTTAAATACTCAATGATTCGGCCGACCGATAAGCGAGTCCAGAGAGCGAATTCTTGGAATGTCCTCCCGTGAATATCCTCCAGCGTGTCCTACGAGATACATGTGGCTTGTAGGTGATACTTGTGATGTTTCGGAGGGTCGTAACTTCATTGGTCAACTCAATCTAGCCGACGAGGGATCAAATATTTTATTCGGTCTTTCGCGTGTCGCAAAGTCCTCGAAACTCAGGTGGCGATAAGCCCCCCCCCCCTTTTTTTGCAAACACGGCATACTCACTGTACAATATTGCTGAAGCAAATATTGAACGTGTGCTGTATTTGACCAACCCGTTCACGTCGATGTGTTATCGCGCTGGGAGAGACTTCGCTATATCCGCCTGTTGAATCAATTATACGACCCAGGCGACGAGGTAATGTTGAAATTCGAAAACTTGATCGGCATACGATCGATCGAGGTCATCGTTTTCACGGTCGTGAAAAGGAAATGTGCAAAGTTTAGCTATACGCTTTAGACTTTTTGGTATCCATTGATTTTCGTTTTCAAAATTTACGACAATAATGACGGATGATATGTGTTAGGTTTGGTATTGCAGAATGGAAGAGTTTCCAAAATACGCTTATAACTATACAAAACAAAAAAAAATTAATCTTGATGTTCCATCAATTTTATAAATAGGCTCTACTCTCTCGTGAGCTCTTGAAACGACGCTAGAAGTCTCCTACCCACGCGTAAGCTCCGTTTACCTCCTAAAAACAGTACAAATGACAACACGATGAAGTCACGATGACGAGAATCGGTTTGACGTATTTTTCAGTAAAGTTGTATTCTGTTATTTTTTTACTACTAACGAAATAGTTCATCATCTTGTACAACAACGATTAATAAGTCCACTCCCAGCTCTTCGAGCGGTAATCCCGAAAGAGGCTGATAGAAATGTAACTATTAACCAATTCTTCAATGCATAATACTGAATAATGTTTCGTTTTTATTCCGGAACATATTTACAGTTGAGGCAACGTTATTGGGGTATATTTTTTGATTCCCCCAACGTGTCCTGAGCTCATGTGAAAATGGACATGGGATACCGTGTGATCTCGTTTTCCACGACTCTGTTAGATATAAATCGAAGAGGTGGAAGATGAATAAGCGCGGTCGTCACGCCCGTGTGCGATCATTCTTCGGCGGGACAAAAGCTTCACTCCGCACAGTACCGCAGCAAGAGCAATGGGGTCTCGTACGGTTATTTCGGTCGATTCTCCGACGAGAGAGAAGCCCGCCCGGAAAATATTCATATCGATCTACGGATTGACCTCTCGGTATACGGCAGCTACTAACGCTGGTCACCACACGCCGATATTCGAGACTATATACCGCTATACGAGGCCCACACTCGCTCGTCCAACTTTATCTCCCTCTTTCCCATCTTCTTCCGTTTCTTTTACGATTTATTCTCCGAGTTTTTTTTTTTCATTTTTTCCATTCCTCGTCCTCAAACCGTGCTCAAAGTGGTCTTTCGTACCGCTAGAGCCAGGTCAGCCGCAACACGCCGGCCACTCTGCCTCGCGCGACAAAAGCAACCAGTTAAAATGCGCGGAAAGATGTTTTATGAATACATGGCTGACTGGCTACCTAGCTGGTCCATCCTTTTGATATGCTGCCTCTCTGGGATGATTATAAATAACTCATAAAATTAGACACTTTGGTCCCCCCCCCCCTCGTTCCCTCTTTAGCCGGCTTACCTTCGAGATAATGTTCGCTTTACGGATTGCTATATACTTTTTCATTCACTTTTTATACCTCCATTCGAACTCGATGAAAGCAATTAAAAGTTTTCGAAATCAACGACAAAAAAATCTTTAGACGCTCGGAATACTTTTGTATTATCCCAAACTTTTTACACAGTGTGCTGAGGAATGAAGATGCCGGGGTTTTTTTTTTCGGTAACCACGAACAGTCCGCCACAGGACTTCCTATTTGAACGGGGGAATTTGCCGAGTCATCACGAACACAAGCAAGCTGCAAGTCAAAACTTGCAAGTTGCTTTCTACGAAACGTAGTGAACAAAGATTTTTCACGAAGAAGCATTTTTGTTTTGTTTTAATCTCTGGCTTCTTCATAGCGAAATCTTCGTTCATTATAGATACGGACTGCGATTCGAAAGAAGCATATTGTAGGTTTCAACTCGCAGCTTATTTTAATATTTTCAGCATCGACCAGCAGGGGGTATGGAATTTCAATCTCATCTCAAATTGAATCGTGTGAGTGGATTTCCACTCGATTCAATGTCAAAATTGGATAACTTGAATTGGTCGAAAATTAGATTCGTATTACGGGTAAATTATATTCTTCATTTTCCGAAAGTTGTGATGAAATTGGAGATAGTGGACACGAGTTATGGTGATACATTTGATAATTCGAAAAATTAAAAATATCAGGAGATCTTAACTTTGTAATATGGATCGTGCTTAAATGCAATACGAACTAAGCTTGGGTGCAAATCTATTCGTGAAAAACTAATTAGACGGATATCTTAAAATTTTCGACCGCTCAGTATGAAAGTTTTTTTTTTTGTAATTTGAAAATTACAACCAATCCGAGTCGCAGCTTAAGTCATGACGAGAAAAAAAATAGTCATTAGAGGGATGATAGAGCTTGATTGATGAAAGCAAATGTTTGCAAAATTTGGGGGCTGTGGCTAAAACCGTTGTCGAGTTATCCACGTTGAAAATTTTGAGAGCCCCTCACACACACACATACATTCAGACGTTTTTTCCTAATTAGTTTTCTCGACGTTTCAGCAAATTCTGATCATGGTGCCCATGGTGATCCTGATAAAAATAAATTTATACCATAACATCGCTTTCTCAACGAGGAACCAAAAATAAAAGCTGCAGTGATCTTATTTCACATTCCTTCTCTCATTATAACCACTATCAGTGACCGCATATGGTCTACGTGTAGTTACCATTATTCGTCGGTGCGCACCAGGTCTAACGAGACAATATACAAAATAATATCAAAGCGATAGCACTTTTGTTGCCGCGCTATCTAGCCTGCGTTAAAACGACAAGCGATACGATTAATTTAAACGAAAATTTTTGTTTCCATATTTTTTCAGAACCAACGACCGAAATCGTCGGAGGCCCGGATCTCTACATCGATCATGGAAGCACGATCAACCTCACATGCATAGTTCTTCATAGTCCTGAGCCCCCGGCTTACATTTTTTGGAATCACAATGACGAGGTATGTGTCGCAATCGGCTGGTTAATTATCGTATCTCGCCTCTGGCTTTTACCCGCTGCAATCGAAGACTCAAAATTATTCAGTCATGAACGTTGAAATCAATAAATTCCAAATTGTGTCAATTCTTTGTATTACAAAATTTCAAAACGTTGAACGTTTGAAAACATCGAATATTGCCTCAAATTAAAATATTGTAATCAGATCGTTGTTGTTGAATCACACCAGCTTCGTCATTTTGGACATTTGATTATTCTAAAGTGCAAATTACTACACCGTGCTATTTACGAATACTTCTTAGATTGTTAATTGCAATCCATTCGACCAATACTTTACAGTTCATGATTTTGAAAAATTTAATGATCAAAGTTTCCATGGTTAATTCATCGAGTTCATGAAAAAGTGATTACGGTCTTGCGTAGCGGCAATTCCGGTGGCTTTCGGGAAACAAAATTAATAATTTAATGAGCGCTTATTCAAAATTGGCCAATTGACGTATGAAACGATAATACAGGTATAAATCTTTCACACACACACACACATACACAAACGCATACACACAATCGATGTACATTTTCCGTACGCCCGGTCGAGCTGAGTTAACAAAGAGTTTTTAACCCCGGTGCTCGATCCTCAATCTCGGGGGTGGCAACACAGAGTGGCGACACACACGAGCACCGGGGTCGACGCACGCCAGTATGCTGGTTTCGTGACGCCTGAGGTTAAATCGGTACCGCAATACGTCGCTTATCATCGTGAAGTATGAAAATATGCGGTAAACCCGGGTGCAACGACTCGATTATTTAAGATCGTGCAACGCCAAGACTTATCGTTGAAAACAATTTGAAAAAGAACAAAAAAAAAAAAAAAAACTTAAACCCAAAGCAGAAACGCATTTCGACGAGTGCGTGACCTTAAATTCGTGTTTTTCCACTTTTTCGACAAACGCGAATGAATTTTTGTGAAGCACGAAAAAAAATTTCTCGAGGAAGTGGTCGAGGGTGGAAAGTTTGAAATTGAAATTTACGCGACCACTCGATAGGCCGACGAGATGGATCTCGATGGTGAAACGTGAGAGAGAGAGAGAGAGAGAGAGTCAAGGTCCGATATTATTGCCCACTCGAACGGTCCAATGTCATACGAGAATATATATATATATATATACATGTCTGACGGTCCGAAACGTTTTTCCGAAGCGAGAGTTCGAAATCCGCCGAGCGCACTTGGGACAAAACCCATCGGGGAGCTGTACAGGACAACGAGGCCCGGGTGAACGGGATGTCACGTGGTTTTGCCGTTCGGGTCCCGGAACTAGCTGGGGCTATATTTATTATTCAAGAGACTTCACGTACGGCGGCGGGGGGGGGGGTGGTGAAAAATTCATAGACTGTAATATTAATCGACGGAAGGTCGAAAAACTTGGCGATAAAAAAAAACGGTTCGCTCGAGAGTTCGGGCCGAGTTTTGAAGAAGGTGCTTCTGGAAGGGCATGGAAAATAATAATTGCAATATCGATCGATTATGGATTGAGGTCACACCGCGCTGTTCCCTTTTCCGCACAGCGTCACGGATAGCTTTCCGAGTGTTTCCGGTAGCCTCCGGGGGGAATTGCATGTAGGCATTCGCAATCGTACTGCAAAATATTTAGACGAGGGGGGGGGGGGGGGGGATAGGGAGCAGTGGAGTATGATGGAGAACTCAGTTAAACCGACTGAACTCGTAGTCGTTGAATCGCGTACTTGGTAACACGTATAGATCACAATGGGTTCTCGCAGTACGCCATGCGATTCTACGGACGATTATACGCATCTGGAATTCAATCAGCAGTTTCCACACTGTGAATGAATTAGCAGCGGCAACTTTGCACGATGTAGCGACCGGACTCTATTATTCAGACGACTGGGGGGGCCGATGATTGATCAAGCCTGGTCAAACAATCGTTTCCGTTACTCGAATCAACATCAGATCGAACGGACTGAAACAACTGCTGACTAACTTTTTTTCATGTCTCCAGACGTTCTGGAAGTTGGCAATTTTTCGCGAATTTTTGGTCGATATTGTGGCTATAAGATCGGACGTTTAAAGGAAAGAGTTTCCCGTTGTGCCGACATTTTTCAGGATTTTTTAAATTCAATGTTGGGTTAATCGTAATGAAGCTCAGTGACTATTTTTATCAATACTATTGGAAGATGCTGGATTTTTCTTGTTCGAAAAATATTGAATCCTTGAGGGAGTGCAGGCTGCACCGAAGGCCTGCTGTTATCTGGGCCACGATTGTGGCTGTTTGAATGATCCGAAAAACAACAACCAGTCATATTCATATCCGGAATATATGAATTAAACTCTATCGTCCGAACTACGATCATATTTTAATAGAATTTTTATTACTGCCAGAGGCTACTCTCGCCTTCATCGATCAATATATCCTCAGTATAATGAAGATCATAATAATCCAACGAATTAAATCGACGGAATTCGTGCAACAGTATTCGTTGGTATGGGTTCGATCACCTCCGAATATATATATATATTTTTTTTCAACTCTCTAATAAAATAGTGACCGAATTTTTTTCAATAGCTTCATCATTTATTCTGATTAATCCGGGTCTCTTACATATGAAGTATGCTCGCAACATTCCTACGAAACTTCAAGTCCACAAGTCTTGGCTCAAGTCCTTCCGCACGATTATCCGGAATAGTTGGCGCATTCATACACGAATTGAATGGGAATAACGGCATCGTATAATTCCCACCAATGCCCGCTACGTACCGACTCGATTTCTCAGAACTATTATAAACGTTGGTACGGATCGAGCGGTATGTATGCACGTTCGCGGACGCAGCTCGAGCTTGAACGCCTCAACGTCAGATGATGCAATGGGGCGCAAAACGTCTTACCGATAATCCGTTGGAACATCTAATTAGAAGTTGGTGAAATTTTCCGACTAAAGACTGCCGGACTTCGAGTCAGAAATAGCGGTGAAGCAGCAGTCGCGCTGCCCCAGCCGCAGAGCACTCCCGGATGTTCCGGTTCGATAAGCATCTGCGGTAACGGCTCTGACGATCGATCGCCGCTGACTCTCGTGATGTACGTTTGAGCTCTTACCCTCGCAAAATAGGAACAACTCTCTCAAGCGCTAAACACCAAAGCCAATGGACTACGTTCTCATAATCCTCACAATTTATTCTTCAATTATTGAAACTTATGTCGATATCATGAAATGGAAGACAAATATTAAAGCTTGTATAAAAATACGAAATTCCGGTGATTAAAAGTACACTTAATTCGTCAGAGAATCGGTCATTTATATATAACGAACGAAGAAACAGTCGTTCCAACTTTCATCTAATGGAATCCAAAGAGAAAATTGCAATTTAACATACGCCTGAGAGATTCCACAATGTATTTGGAGCAGCGTAAAGTGATGTAAATGGGGTGACAGCAAAATTGGCAATAATACGCCCTGGGTTCCATTAAGGATATTAAGCTTGACCGAGAGTCCTCGTGGATTCTCTGCGGTATCTGTGCCATGCACAATTTACCTCAGAGAGGGGTACAGTACCGTGTGCGCTTAATAATCTAATGTAGTCTGAAAGACAGTAATACGGGCACTCTGCATTTTAAACCGTCGCAGCCAATTCTCTCCCCACCGGACAGTTTATGTCTTCATTAACTTCCGGACGTCTACCATAATTTGTGGTTTCAAAAATGTCGACTCCTTGGCAAACGGCCATGTTCGAATGTATGAAGAATGTTTTGTTATAATCATGTGGTGCTCATTTGGCTTGTAAGTGAGCTGCTAACCAGACTGAAACAACTGCCGATCTTAGTATCCGTCATCGCTATCTATATATCACCTCTCTCTGATGTATCGTCACTGGAGAATGCGGATGCTGTCCTAATCTCCTTATTTTGATCACTGGAACTTTGTTATCGGTGAACTCGTGCCTTCTAGCAAGAGCTATATCATCAGCCCTCGACGTCCTGCCACCCGAAGTTGCACGTCCCTCTCACATACTCTCCCGGGAAACGACAAAAGAGCCCGAAATCACAGCTGCTGCTGTGACCGATGTTAAAACGAATAAGCCGGTTGCTGTGCTTGAGGCTTTTCCATAGCGATAAGGAGACATGCGAAACGGTCGAAGAAAACAGCGCGAATTACCAATTTACGTGAGATAAACGTGATCGATCTGTTGCTGCTCCAATGAAGAACATTCTGATCTATATGCAGCACTCGAAGGTTGCTTCGGCCACGAGCGACCAGGCCAATGATGCTCAAAGAAGCATAAAAGCATGGTTTCCGGTTCCTCCCGGTCCAGTAAATCCGCTAACGTCTATGAACGCGTTTGAAATTCCCCAGCCCTGACACAGGCGGTGCCTGCCAAGGGTCACGACGACGTTAATACCTTGCAGCCGAGTGGCTTTCGTCGACGGTGTTAACTCCACGATCTGTGAAATCGATTGATCAATGTATAGTAAACCGTATAATATTACATTCGCGGTGCTGTCCTTTGACCATCACGCTGCATAATTTGAATCGGGCACACACACGTCAGCCCGGACATCGCAACACTGCCGAAATGAAACGATTCGAGCAGAAAATTCGTTCGGAGATGCAAAATCTATCGGATGAAACTTTTCATCGGGTCAGCTCCCTCTGGAGAAAAGCTGATGAGGTCCGTACTAAAATCCGGCATACTATTCAAAATATTCACCGAAGGCTTCGTCGTCAATGGAAACAACATACATTTTCAATCTCCCATAGATTTGCACCACGATCCCAATTTTATCATAAACTGATTACGAATATTCTACCTTGTAAGTATTCATTACGAATAGATTAATCCAACATTTATTGTTGAATAAAATCGTATGTTCCTTTGATAACATAATTTTGCGATAGAGTTGGTTCGATCGATTTCAGTGATCCGTCGTATGGCCACAAACCTACTGAACTTCTCCTCTTTAACGAGCTCGATAACGCAACCCCTTCCAAAATTATTACACGTTTAACTATGGCGCTCGTAGTGTGCTCCCTCTCATATGGACAAAGTTAAATTAGAAACCAGCACGGCCAACCCATTTATAATTACTCGGAAGCAATTCAAACGCGTTACGTCCCCGTGTACAATGACGAGCAAATACAACCCCCATGAGGGTCCCCCGTTAACATGCGCGCGGGCTGGAAATGTCATGAAATAGGTGAACATCGTGAGTACCAAGATACGTAGAATTGAACTATTCGAATATGATGCAATTCGAAATATATGTTTTACATGTAATCGTGTCCATACATTGTCGAACCTTGTGTATACGGCATGTGTGATCCACGCCATTTCATGCAACTGACGAAGTACGTGTTTTGAAGCAGCACAAATAGGAAAATTAATCATTATCGTTATAACTTAACAAGCTTCGTTAGGTCGTTAGCTTTACCAGTCCCCTCCAGCTCTCCGGGCTTGCCGATCAGATTTGCGGACAATGCTTCAAATTTTCGTTTTTCATTCCGATGGACCTGAGTAGATGGAGAGCAAAACCGAACAATGCCGTATCGCCCGAGATGGTCGCCAAGCTCGGAGAGCCTAACGTGAGGGCAGATTCGAGGAGATTATGCGGAATCCAGTCGAAGATCGATTCGAGATGTCAAGAGAACGCACCGCCCCTTTCGTCCTGCACTCAACAGAACATCCCCATTTTGGGTTTTCCATGCTTGTCCGATATACGTGGAAAAAGATTCCAGCTTCACGTAGTATCACATTCCACTCAACAACACACCACACCAAAAAGAGCTGAGACCCGAGGATTCCTGGACAGGAATCTAAATCTCAGATTTGGTCTGAGCCCGGGTTCACACAAACCGACTCCACACCGTAACTCGTCTCTATCCTATTCTTCCAAAAGCGTGGACCAGGATCAGGACGGTGGGTATGTTCGCGGTTATGCTATTGATCTATCCATGATGATTGGGACTACGAAACTTGCTTGAGCTAATGCTTACCTCTGCAGCGAAGAGTTTGCTTGATGCCAGCATTGGCTGGTACGGAATTCCTCGACAAGGCCACACGACATTTTCCAGATAGCAGGACCTCTTTCACGAATTTTGCTTTCTTCCCGAGGTGTCGAGATGTCACTTCCAAGATCAGCCAGTTTGGATTTGTCTGATCCAGCTGCCATTCTGGTAGACCGTTGTCACAGTGAAAGCTAGGACGACGTCACCCTTAACGCACGCAGGGAGCTTCAAGTCATTCACAGATCGTAGGTTACTTTGTATTTACCTTGCCAAATATTAGGCAACGTGTAACACGAAGTTGCGGGAAACTGACGCTACAGGGCTGGATGATCAAGGAACTCATCTGCCGTGAAACAGCCCTTTGCCATCACACTCGACTGAGTCTGTCAGCGGCGTATCTTGGTACTGGATGAAATAGCGAAGCGAATCTTCCATAGCGGCAGCAAACATTTTTTCACTTGTGGAACACTCTAACTTTATCGCAAAACGTTGAAGGAGATGGATAATGAGCAAAAATAATGATGTATCAGGTGCCCGCAGTAGTCAAGTAGTCAAGTTCTCGCCACCTACAAGTTTCGTTGATGACGATCTGAGGCCTGGAGGAATGAGTCGATCAACCAACTAACTTTCCGCAAGGTCTACCTTGTCTGGTCTCAGTCACCGCCCTTATTTATCCAACTCTCAGCACACAGGATCCCTGGTCGCAACCATTCACAGGTTCACAATTTCCGTGAACAACTATTACG
This sequence comes from Diplazon laetatorius, assembly GCA_963662125.1. Taxonomy (NCBI): domain Eukaryota; kingdom Metazoa; phylum Arthropoda; class Insecta; order Hymenoptera; family Ichneumonidae; genus Diplazon; species Diplazon laetatorius. Next base: position 1,920,437 of record OY759159.1, read on the forward strand.
ATTTTGTGAAACACAATGAAATGCACATAATGGAATACAAAGTTGGCCTTATGAATAACCGTGAAAAATACGTTAGCCATTAGAATCGACAAGATTCTTTTCCCCTGAGGTAGCTGGGATTGATGACGGTGCCACGACCGTGAAGTCAACGACAGCGAAAGAACAGACGTCTCGAGTCCGACGAATATTTTCAACGTCTAGCCAGATAAGACAGAGGGTGGAAAGAGCGAGGAGTAAGTAGCAGCCGGCTTTCGAAGTCTCCTACACAGGATCCGTGCTTGGATCCTAATCGAGGATCCACGGGAGCACCCTGGTCTCTCGTTCATCGAAACTACGTGGCTCGAAAGCTAATTAAAAGAATTTTCGAGGGAGCTGAATGCTGCCTCAGTGCGACCCGGTGCGACGGGATTGAGAGAGGTGCCCTATCTGGGTAGTGATTTTGGTACATCGCCAGGGAAAGACGACGTAGGAATGGAACCGGAGAACGGCATCTTCGGTCGTGAGTCTGCCAAATTGGCGTGCCCGACGAGAATTCCGCTGAATGTAAGGGGAGGAGACTTGAATAATTACGCATTTCATTGATTCTCGAGACGGCGGGAGCACTTTGGGGAGGATTCAAAACCGTCTCGTGCTCGTGCTCGTGCTCCAGTAGATGGCGAAAAAAAAAAAAAAAAAACGTTCGGGCACAGAAGATAATAAAGTACATATTTATCGCGGATGAGGGGGAAGAGGAAAAATGCGAGGTCCGAGGAGTCCAGAAGAGCCCGAGAGTCGTCTGATTGATTCCCGGAAATAAATAATACGAAAGAGAGTTAGAGAATTATCAATGAAGAACAATGTTTCAAACTTATGGGGTCAAGCGACCAGCCGGATATCAGCCGGATACATCAACGCTGGTATATACGAGTGCGCATATATATATGTAACCGTTTAGTGGTTGGAAGCATCTGCATGGCTCATGGCCATGAATTTTGCAGTAAGAAAATTATGGTCCCGGATGAAACGAAACGGACGGATCTGATTCTTTGTCGATAGAAGAAATTTTTTTATTCTTTTAGAAGAAACAGCTCGTCATTTAAACTTCGTTGAACAGAACAGAAAATAATGGGTATGGAAATGCTTGGCAATGATGGGATTTCAATCGAAGAAAGTGACGGAATTTCACAATTCCGATTACCTTTTTATAGTAATCCGTTTCATCGTTGAAAATATTTTTTATTTTGTGACTCCGCATAAAGTTTAGATTGTATCGACTTCACGAATGGATATCGTAAAGTCTGATGGCCTCGTACAAATATCATTTGCGCACTGGATTCAAGGTTTTTTATGTATTACAAAATCGTAAAAAAAATTATATGATTTTATCGAAAATATAACATGGGAATTTTTGTTTTAATAATATCGAGTTGATGTGTTTTTTTTTTTGCATTGCATTGCGTTTGAAAAGTCGAACGTCGAGAAGTCAAATGTTGACGTTTGGAATGAATAAATACTGAAAGATTATTTTTTGTTTTTAGTGGCAGAATAGAGTTGAGACATTTCAATAAGCACATAAAACAATCTCATTTGAGTCATCAAACCGTTTCGCCTACATTCAATCCACAATATTATGGAACAGCGAAATAGCTAATACGACTAAAATGAACATTTTCAAACGATGAAATGTGCATATGACGTTTACCAAATCGGCTTCCAAGTCGATGACCACAAATAGTCAATTACATTCAACCGTTACTAAACGTTGTCTAATTAGTCATACAATGATAGTAATTTTGTGAAAGAACAATCACAGTCGATTCACGACTTGCGAACGCATACGCCTGGCATAAATTCATTATCTTTGACCACTGAAACGCGATTGTCGATGACGACGAAAAAACCAGAATCCGGAAAATCGACCGTTTGACGTATGCAGATATAATTACGAAACTAATCCGGAACGAATCCATGCCTGAACATACCGACGAATGTATCGAGAATTAGATTTTCTTTGTCATCCGTGTTCGAACGTTTCGTTGAAAAAGCTGTGACCACATCTGGCTGCTATCACCAAACTCATTGAATATTTCGACACAATTCGAGTACATCGAAAAGCTGTCCGAGCCAAAAACTCGAAAGCATAGTTTTTACCGTGGCCATCGATGTAACCCCAACATTCGATCCGAAGCGGATCCGTCACACGCGATCCCGTCAAAAAACGATTGACAGCAACGACAATATTTCATGGTTTCTTATAAAAATACATGTATCACAAGCACACTCAAAGCAACGGGGGCACGGGTAAATATCTCAGTCCAAATATCATTCAACTTGTTGATTCTACCAACCCTCGGGCACCCTCCGAACCAATATTTTTCATCCACCCATTTTCCCATGTGAAAATGCGTTTTTATCTTTTTATTTCAACTTGAAAAAAAAGAAAAACTGCTTAACCTTCCACATCTTTTCACTCGCACACGCATAAAAAACAAAATAAATAAATAAACGAGTCGTGAAAAAAAAAAAACGTAAAACCCGCGAGAAGCTTGTACGTAGTTGCAACACCCCAGCGTTCAATAAAGGTTGTGGAAAAATCGTCGGTACAAAGAGACTTAAAAGCTCTGCCACTGTTCGCCGCGATGTTCATGTCCGACGTTGGTAATACAGTTAAGCCACAACGGCTATTTGTTCGCTTCCGTCACTCCGTTCGGTCGTGGGGGTAACTCTTCGAGATTAGAATCAACACTATTTTCACAACACGACAGAGAGAGAAAAAAACACACACACACACACAACGACCGAACAAGGATAAAAAGTACGTGGGATATGGGATACCCGTGTGGGTGAGACGACCAAACTTCAGCAAAGTGGATGGTCAGGCGAACCTTCGTTCTACCTCGGTAGAATTCTTTTGCCACCAGCATGAACCGCAATTCCACTTGGCTATCGTTGTTTTTTTTTCGTGCCGCCGGACTTGCACCAGTCGATCCGGCAATTCGCTAGCCTGCAAAGAATAACGGCAGTGGGGAATATAAAAAAAAAAAAACGAACGAATACGACCCAGATGGAAGAGAAAATTTGCGAGATTTACTTACTGGTTTGAGAGGGACTGAATTTGCAAGGTAAATAAGTCAAGATTCATGAAGGCCTCGAGTGACACACCGCAGCCGGCGCTACTCGTCACATCGTATTCCCGTAGATCCGCCCCCCCCCCCCCAACTCCTCTCCCAACCCCAGCGACCACGTTTCATTTTGCACTTTCCGTATCTTCCGTCTGGAATCTAATGTCAATACCCCGAGACAGATAGCTGCAAACGCATCAGCGAAATTGTTATCCCTGTTTGGTTAAATGCCATAAAAATTTGAGGTCTATATGTTTCACACCGGTCATCAACGTTACTCATTTGTTGGATCCAAATGCATACCTGTGAAAATTGTTATCTTAGATTTGAATTTCATCTATTTCATCCGTGAAATTGCGTTATTCCGACCAACTGTTGGATAATTCGTGAAAACCCAAAACGTTGGGTTTGGAGAGAAAAAAATTGATCGATCGATCGAATCCAAATATCGTGAATTACGATTTTGCTGGGACATCTACATTTTTTGGTTGGATGAAAAAACTGCAAATAAACATTCCGAATAAACAGAAATACCTGAGTAACGTAAACGCACGCCCCAAACAAGATGATAAACTGAAATAATAAAACGTCGGTAACGTAGGAATCGATGCTAGTCAGCGGACACAGAATCGTTCCTAAGAAATTCTCCACAACAAGGATATGAAACTGACTAGAAAAATCCTACAACCCGCAATTGCCCTCGGAATTTATTTCGACTCGTTCTACAATCGTGAAAATAATATTGATGTTTGGCGTGAAGGAGGTGAGAGCGAATCTGCCGTACCACGAATCGGTAAAGAAGTTTGGTTGGATTATATTCTCCCGATAGTTTCATGCGGGATGGAACGTCGCACGGTGTAATGAATATTGGCGTCGAGACCAATGTGTGTGTGTGTGTGGCACGAACTCGAAGGTTTGGTTACCACAAGCGTGGGCAAATGTTCGCGTTGCGACTTTGGTACAACCACCAGCAGAGCCAGCAGCAACGGCAAAACCGGAGGCAACGCGGTGTGCTTCGATTGGTGAGCCTTAACTTTCCTCATTAAAATGATTGGGGATTAACCCGGGGCTGTTCGAGAGTCGTCTGTATGGGGTCTCTCCGCCACCGTCGCCCATTCCTCTCATCTCTCGAGATGCGAATATAATCCGGAATTAAAGGAAAACTAGGGGGGGGGCGGCAGAGTGCAACGGAACTTGCGGTGTGGAAATTCATTTTCACGTGGGCCCGGTTAAGTGTTCGACGTTGGAGGTTGCAACGAAAAGATACGGAGACGTTGCAGTTGATTGCTCACCGATGTTGCACGGAATCGTGTACGCGACATGCGCTTGCACAAACTACATCGATGTTGCGTGATTACTGACGTTAGATTCGGTGATTTACCGCTTCAGTAATTTTAATCGCGATATCGAGACAATTGTCCAAGCTGTCTAATCGACTTGCAGACTCAATATAGAGCTTAAAAATGTTCAGAATTATAATACTGCTTCGAGTTCTTGTTTATGATTACCTCGAGAGAAATATTCTTGATTCCAGGTTGTAAAATGGGGAGAATATCGATTTGATGGATTTCGGGTTTTAACGTTATTTCGATTTTTAATCGACGATAAATTGTTTTATTGATCCCTGACGCTCTGCGATAAGATTTTTTATCAAAAAAAACTTGTTCAAACTCATCACAGTAGCGATATGTCAGTACCTGCTGTTGGATCATTGATTTGGGATTTTCATCAAGTGAATCGAACCTGATTCACATTATCAAAATTCAAGTCAAACTCCTGAGGAATAATTCGATACGTTGCAGCGTTTTTCATATCGAGTGATTTACACGTCTTCATATCGCACGAATCAACGACATCTTACATGCCGTAAACGTTGTCAACATAACCGCCAGTGATCCAAAAGAATTTTTCGCTTCCTCCTCCAATGATCCATTTCGTCAATCACAACATTTTCCATTGCTCTCGATTTTTTCGCTGATTCGGAGAGCCGGCCATCCGAATGAAAAAAAAAACAACGTCAAATGATTTTTTTTGTTCATTTTCGTAATAACAATATTGATTCGGGAGACGGAAGTACGGAGGCGTCGAGGCGGCAGACTGGAGTAGTCTAGCTGGCGACGAAGCGGATAATGCAAAAGGCACGATAACGCTACGTCATTTGCCTTGTTCGCGCAATAGTCAACGGATTTATGTATTCACGAGTAGATTCGTTCTCTTTCCTCTTGCCACCGTCAAAACTGGAGACGTTTGGAAGGGTACCGGGGGGCGTTGGTACATTTGGGGGAAGGAAACGACCGAAGGCGAAACCCAGTGGTTTCCCCGAGGGTCACTGCACCTTTCGGTTGTCAGCCGGAGAGAAGTACAAGCGTCATCGCACTCCTCCCCCCCTTCCCCTCTCTTTCTCCTCCGCCCTTCAGTCCTCTCAAGGAAGAGAGCCCCTTCTCCCCATCGTAACCCTCTCTGCTACTGGCACTCGTCTCACGGCGGAACGAATGTTTCGCTTGAGGTGAAGCGCACAACAAACAGCATTCAACACGGGAAACACGGTACGTACAAGATGTGCCGGGTAAAGTGAAGAGAGCACGTCGCCGGGATAGTGAGAAACAGGCATGTACATAAAACGTGGCAGCTTAGCAAAACGTCCTTCAGACGTCTTCCATCTCTTTCGGGAATTCAAAAGCGCCGAAGACGCGACTTCTTCAGAGTTCACATGCCTCAGCGCTGTACCGCTGCATCCTCATCCTCATATATATCCGTTCATCTCGCTCTTTTCACTTTGCCGTCCTGTGTGTTCCACTTGGGCCACGCGCGAACCCGTGTGTGTACGGTTTACCTTCGGGACAGGTGCAACAGCGTTATCGTCACAAGGACCTCTCAACGTCCTACGAGAACGAGACGACACAAGCCCTCTTCTGCATCCCGAAAGACGTAGAAAATTTTCACGAGCGATGCAAACAGTTGTTACACTCGCTTATTCCTCGTCTTAACGTTAACTTTGTCGCATATGTATGTATTTTGACTATCATTTTGATAAGATAACATATTTGCTACTGAAAAAAAAAAAAACAATTGTTTTATAGCTTTAAATGTTTCTTTCAAGACGAATCGATAATGAACTGTCATTAAGCGCAGAAGCCGTAACAAGATCGGATATCCACTGATTTGACGTTATAGAGTACAGAGCGCTGAATCATCAAGGAAAGATCGAGGGATCTTGTGCAGAAGAACGGTTAAAGGTCCGAAAAATTTAACGCGGGCTGAAATTGACAAATGGAATTGCTCGTGGCTTGTCATTGAAATTTCGTGTCAGTATTTTCCGAATTGTCGAATCACGCTAACGGACACTCGTTTCCTATTTTGTTTATCTTTTGCAGATAATCAGTTACGATTCGAGTAGGGGAGGCGTTTCCGTCGTCACGGAAAAGGGTGACAGCACGACGAGCTTTCTGCTCGTTCAACATGCCAAGCCTACAGACTCGGGGAAGTACACGTGCAACCCGAGCAACGCTCAACCAAAATCCATCACCGTTCACGTACTCAATGGTGAGTATTATTCGCGTAAAAAAAACCCGTGGGCACCGATTGAATTTCGAGGATTGTTCAACGTTTCGTTGATGGATATCGGAATTTATCACCGCATTAACGATAACACAAAAGAATCGTGGGCCTTTGAGAATAGAAACGAGGGTTGCATAACGACGTCCGCTTGATTTGTTACGCATGTCCGCCGGATCGACCGAAAATTACTGTTAAAACGGATCTCGTATTACGAGCCTGAGACACGCATCAGCCCCGTAAAGCAGTTGATCGAAATCCTGAACTTAAACCGAATTGTTGCTTTCATCGAACAAAATCACGCAACTTCGCTGTACAATAATGAGTTGTGGGCAAGGTGGTCGAATTATTTGGTGGGAATCGAAATTCCGAACGATCAATGTACAGACCTGAATTCAGAACTCGCGATATGCTTCTTCGAACGTCAATGTTTTGAACGTACAGAATTCCGAACGCCTGCCATTAGCGCGATTTTTCGCATTGCCCGACTTTCGAGCTTTTTCACGCGTAAACTATCAATGTTAGGTGTATGACGTTATCGACATTTTTTCTAGGAAATTCAATTGTCTACAACATTGTTCATGTCAACTTTTTGTCTATTTAGCGTTGTTGAGCCAGCGTTCGGACGGGAAGACAAAACAATCATTTTTTTATGTTTCAACTGTCTTTCTTGCAATAATTCAAAGGTTTACACGCCCATTAAATTCGTACGGTGTCATCGAAATATATTCGAAAGATTTTCGCGCTTATTGAAAATCTTTGTCGGTTAATTTGGTTAAAAATACCCAAAAAATTTGATGGTGTGCCACGCGACGCACGCAGTCTCGGGATGGTTGATCGAGGTGCGCAACTCCACCTATATAAATATGGTCTAAATTTTGACCCTTCAAAGCATTGGCGTTCGAAGCATCGCCGCGTCTGAATTTTGGTCCGTCTGAGTTTCGACCTCCAGCCGAATTAATTCAGTCAAAAAACAATTGGAAATTAAAACTAAATTGAATTTCTTAAAACAAAGAATATTTTTCTCCACAAATAAATTATTATAGCTGTATAAATGGTGTGCGAACTTCGAGATATTCGCCCGGCATTCGAATCGTATGAAATCACAACAAAATATTGCCTCAAAAATATTTACATTAAATTAAATCGCACATTATTGTCAATCTGCTGGAATAAATCTGTGTTTGTCGGTCATCATGCTTGGAGCAAATCACAAAATGTTGCAATTTTTGCATGACATTGTTGTCAGCATATCAATAATTTTCATTGAATTTGTCGTACCACGTTGTGTATTCACATACGATTATCTTTTTGAAAGTTGTAAAAAAAAAAATGGTCAAAAAAAACGAATTGTTTGAAAAATTGTAGTTTCGGAAAATTTGAGTGTCGTCCCTCTGTTTCAGGAGAGTATCCTGCGGCAATGCAGCACGGCGGCCAAGCGAAGCAGCCACGGTTATACTCGCTCCTCCTATGCCTCTGTCTCTTACTCTACTAACAACCTCATCCGCGCGTGTGTGTGCGTGTGTGTGCGTGAGAGAGAGAGAGAGAGAGAGAGAGAGAGAGAGAATACGGTGAAAAGAGTGAGTGCCAGAAATGCGAGAAAGAGGCAGAGAGAGAGAGAGGGAGGAAGAGACGAAGAGAAGCCGAGACCGAGAGAAATCAGTACATCTGCGTACCGAAAAAAGCCATGAATCTACTTCCGTCAGCGTCATCGTCGTCCTTCGTGGGATCCAGTGACTTTGGAAAATCTTCAGCAGCTCCAGCATTCCTTCACGAGGACCGACCCCAGACAGCAGCCACTAAAATTCCAGACATCTCTATCTCTCTCTCACTCTCTCTCTCTTTCTCTCTCTCTCTCTTGCTCCGTGCTGTCGCGCGGAACAAAAACTGTATAAATAATAATAAACAATAATAAAATAAATAAATAATAATTATAATAATAATAGTAACAATAATAATAAACTGAATGAAAAAAAATAATTGAAAAAAAAAACAAACAAACAAACAAACAAAAATGATAACAATGATATCGTACGCTCTCGTTCTATAAGGCTGTACCATATAATAAGATTAAAAGTGACGAGAGAAGCGAGTTATTAACGAACACATGAATCAATTTCGGGGGTGCAAACTACCCCCGGCCGTACTTTCTCATCGCCGTGGTAGTTCGCTCGGGTGTTGCAAGTCCCGGGAAACTCGGTATTCGATGACGGGTTAGCGATGTGTACACACACACGCACGCACACATTACACGCGTATCTGTGGGAAAAGACGCCTCAATTCTAAAGGATCAGCCCTTCCACGTTTTTGTTTTTTTTCCACATTTTCTCCCGACTCCTTCGCCCCTGAAAGAATTTACATATATATCGGGGAAAAAAAACGTCTCAATTCGAATGGGTCAAAACCCCTCAGCCCTTCAGGATTGGTCGTCGGATTTTTTTCTTCGCTCGGAGTAACGCAAAGACAAATTCTGGATTTTTTTGCAAAATTATTACCCCATCCCTTGAGCCGTAAAAAAAATGTAAAACATCCGGACAGATGAAGAGAAAACAGAAATCGTGCTATATTTTAAATTGCTAAAGTTTCCTTTTTTGTATTCTGTATTGTAAAAAATAAAGACTCTTTTATAATTCTAGAATGGCATCTCCATTGCTAATATATATACTTTTGATTATTCATTTTCAAAACTATTACAATTTTACCAAAAATTCGGATATAAAAATGGTTTTTCGTTTGAAAAAAAAAATTAAAAAATTAAATCATTTTTATGGAAAAAAAAAAATCGATATCTCGATGTATATGAAAAAATGTTTTCACACGATGACATGATTACTTTTGTGATCTTATAAAATAAAATTTTCCGCCGCTCTTGCGAGGAAAATAACGGTTTTTGATTTGTTTCAATTTTAATTTAATACCTCCCAGGTTCTTTTTTCAACATAAATTAGACGAACTCAACTGTTTGTTTCCCAAACTCAATGACCACTTCCTCTGTTTATGAAGTGTAATAATTTCACGCGGAAAAAAACCTTAAAAACAAAATTAAAATCAAATAATCGTGAAAAAAAAAAACGTAATGTTATTTAAATGAAAAAATTTCCATTTCTCGGTGACCCGAGTCAATGATGTCTCCAATTTGGACTGAAATTTTTTTTTTTTAATACATGTTGAACAATTCTAGAAGTTGAGAGTATTGAAAATTTAAAATCACCATATTGTGGGACACCCTATCTATTATCTATAGACACACACACACACACACACACACATATATATACGCAAATATATATCATCTCCCCCTTGACCCTACACACGTATCCAACACCCCACGGTTTTCCTTTCACAGGAGGCGTCAAATAGTTTTGGCTTATCCAATTCGCATTCTCCAGCGAGGCGTGTGAACGAGAGTAGGCTCTTGCCTCTGCTTTCAGCTTTACTCCGATGCGCAATCCGGGGCGTCTGATCCTCGTTTAGTCCGGAGCGGGTTCTCCGGGCTTCGGGTTCTCCACGCTCTGCTGCGGCTCTTTCCGTCTCACTTCGTTGCGTTTTCCGTAACAAACCCACTCTCTGTACTCGGCCACGTTCCCTTACGCCAGTCCGCAGCCTTCTATCTCTCTCTCTCCCTCTCTCTCTCTCTCTCCATCTCTCTCACACTCACACACACACACACTCTGTCCGCGTTCAATTTACGCCAAAACCGGGAATCTCAATTTCGGTTAATTCAGCGATACAGGAGACTCCGACGGTGAAGCTGATACCGGTGCGACGCAGCGTCGCTGGGTCGCTCCCAAAGTGCACGTCCTCGGTAATGAAGTATTCAACCGTAATACCCGGAGTCTATTAACCGAACGTCCATCGATAACAGCGACACGCCCTCGACCAATCCACTTTCATCCATCACTCGTCGCCAGTCGATATCCATTTTGCCGTCATTAATTTATCCCAACATTCATAACCGCGATGGAATGTCGAACGGTTTGGCACGGAACGACCGTTTTGTGCGTGGAGACAATTTTATTTTTTTTTCGACGGGTTTCTGACACTCGTGACTTTCCATTCGACGGAATATACGATTGTCTTGATGGCGAAATTTTTCGGCACTGTGGGTCGAGGGTTCAATGGGGGGGGGCTCGAAATTCAGAACGAGCAAAGTTCTGAAGGGTCAAAATTCCGAACGCGCAATTTATCGAATGACAGTGTTACGGACAGTCGGCGCGGTTTTCAACATTTCACGATTTTCGAGCTTTCTCCACGCGTAAATTATCAAAGTTAGATGTATACCGTCGCTGACTTTTTTGTAGGAAATTCAATTCTCTACAACATTGTTTATGTGAACTTATGGTCTGTAGAGCGTTGTTCATCCAGCGTTTGGACGGGAAGGTAAAAATGCATTGATTTTCTTATTGTTTTTTTTTAAATGCGTAGTTACACAAAATTCAACTGAAAGCCCGGAAAAAATTTTTTTTTTTTTCAGCAGTTTGTTGAATGATTGGGAAAAAAATATAAATTTGTAATTAAAAATTATAAATCTCGTCCGAGTTTCAGCCAGTGGTGTGGAAAAAAATTTGTGGAAAAACTGGAGCAAAATGGCAGCCGTAGTTTTTCTGCGAAGAGAAAAGGTGAGAAAAAGTCGTTTCCATCGGAATCGATATAAAGTTTTCGGACAAAAATGTTACCTACCCGACGGCCATCTGGCTTTTGGCTATAGAGACGATTCCGAATTATCGAAAAAAGAATTTATGTATATATTCCGAAAGTATATGAGATTGAATGATGCAAAAAAAAAAAAGAATCTTACGAGTGTGAAACTTGAATCCGCCTTCAACTCTAGGCTGGAACATTGGGGTCAAAAAGTCCCCCCAAGAAAAATCAACCCTGCTTCATTTCTAAATTCACGAGTGAGGTATTTTGACTATCTTTTTGATACTCCGAGTGACACTAGCAAAACTCAGACAAAAATTACAAAATGTAGAATTTGTATATTTGTTTTTATAACTATATAGACGTTTAGTTGTGCTACAAAATTTTAATTCCCAAAATATTTCAATACAGCAACGAATTTGCGAATATATTATTGCAAAATTAATTTTTCATTTAATGAAGCCGATACAACGGAAATCAGAAACAATTGTCAGAAACGAAAATTGATAACAATGACGAGACTATCTTTCAGTCCACACAATGCTTCATCATCGAACACGAAATGTCATTCAATTATCAGACCCCAAAACATAGATACTACCAAAAACCACCAAAAACGTAATCACTCGTTTCGTTCAAAATGGTTCACGAATTTCACATAATAAAATTTCGATAAATACGCTGCTCCCGTAATTTGCAATTAAAACAAAAATTTGACCATCAAAAGTTCGATTCCGGGTACTGCAAGAAGAAAGAAAAAAAAACAACAATTGTTACCGTAACGAGAAAACAAATGTACGGGTTGATTATTTTTCGCAATTCGTGCATCAAAACAATATGCAAAAATTAACGAATAACCCGGGGGGGGGGGGGCCAGGTGAATACTGCGTTTCCGAAACATCACCAGTGAGTTATTGTTTATCTCCGACGAATTCGCGAATGTGGTTCAACCGTCCGTATAATTACGACCGTTATAAAACGTAATATCACCGAGTCCCCGTTTCAGTTTCCGAAAACCGCAATTTCCTCACAGTGGCTCGTCATTAGCGCTGTTCAACTTTACCGAATATTCCGCGTATTTCAACGACCCCCGTTATTCAACGGCGTGATAATCCCGCGATACGACAGGTCGAGCGCTAATTACTCTTGATCGCGAAAAAAATATTCATTAGGTTCATGACGGAAAAAAGTATAATAAAATTGAAAAAAAAAAAAAATTGCGAGCGAGGTAAAAACAAGAATAAATACAAAAAACAAATTATCCATATATATATATATATATATATATATATATATATATATATATATATATATCCGTGGATATTTTATATCCCCACTTTCGTATTAACCACATCAGTGCAATAACAAAAATTGAAAAACGCTCGGATGCGATTAAATTTTATCCCACACTCGCATCTCCGTTGTCGCCCGCGTTTTTTTTCCATCCCCCGCGAACTCGTACCAGTAATTTGATGGACGCGCATCTCCCGGGCATCGGAATATCGTGCGCGAGTCCAAAAAGACGACGAACTGCACGTAGATACGATAATAATAATAATAATGATAATAATAATAACGAATAATAATGATAAAGCGAACAAAAAAAAATTCGCTTCTCCACTGGGATGAGTTCTGTCATACTCTGTGGACATGCGTGCGCGCGCATCGCATTTCACAGATACAAAATGCACTCGCCTCGCGTGACGTTCCACGAAGGTTTGGAAGGGTAAAAATTAATTTATTTGATTTTTATGTCATTTGGCGTCGGAACGGTATCCCAAGTAAAAAAATTATATAAAATCTATATATGGGATCGGGCATATATAGTTTATATATAGATTATATATAATTTTTTCACTTGGGATCGTCTCTCTTGATGGATATATACATAGATATATTTGAGGGTGGTCCTTAAAGGGAGTGTTGACGAATTTTGACAAGTGCATCCCCCAAATAGGTTCGGAATAAATAAATAAAAATATGTGCAAAACCCCAGCACTGTAGTCCAATGAGAAGACGTCGCTGTAAGCTCGTTTTATTTCCCCATTTGAATAACATGGGATTTTCGGACTAATTCGGTAATTATTTTTTCGAGTTGTCCCTGAGCACGCAAAAAATTCTTTATTCACACAAATCTGTCGTTAATGGGTATAACAACTCGTGCATTTTTTTACAAGACCTCACCTGTTTATTATCGATAACAGCGAACCGATGAACGATGATAACAACTTGATAAACGATTTCAACACAAATTGCAAATGTATTTGTGTTCATGTCTTTCTAAAAAAATTTACGAGTAGTTGTACCTATTAACAACAGATTTGTGTGAATGAAGAATTTTTCGCGTGCTTAGGGACAACTCAAAAAGATAATAACCGAATGAGTCTGAAAATCTCATGTTATTCAAATGGGAAACAAAACGAGCTTACAGCAACGTCTTCTCATTGGACTACAGTGCTGGGGTTTCGCAAATATTTTTATTTATTCATTTCGAACCTATCTGGGGGGCGCACCTGTCGAAATTCGTCAACACCCCCATTAAGGTCCACCCTATCATACATCATCTCTCATCTCCTTTCCAACCTCCTCCTCTCCTGCTTTTATACAATATCTCTCTGACGCAATTCATTCGACTGCGGCAACACACACACACACACACACACACACACGGACCCGTAACACATGTTGGTGTTGAGACAAAAAAGAAAAACAATATCGAACGTCCGATTATTAAATTAATAACAATTTCAAATAAAATAAACGCGATGTAGCTTGTCCATTGTTCAATCAGCAGTAATTTTTTTTTCTCGCAATTACCGATCTTACGTTTTACTCATTATTTGAAAAATAGTTGGATTTTCAATCGGTTTTATAAGTAATCGATGTTGAATGCTTTTTTTTCGTTTTTTCGTTTTTTTTTAGTCGACGTATTTGTCATTGACCGATAAAACACACGAGGAAGCATGTTTGAAGAGGCTTGGACAATTGACCCACGACTGATAACCGCTCAACGCAACTTGCCGAATTTTTTCTATCACAACTGACAGACAAGTCGCATCCGATATTCGATATGGCCCCTAAATCGGGACGTGGTCTTCCAAGCTTTTCCAGAGTGCTACGTGTGTTGCGCAAGAGTTTATCGTCGTGACCGGATATGAGTGTTGATGAGAATCTGACAGAATGGAAAACTTTTTGTTTTTCATACAATTAGATTGCGACACTTATGAACATATCAAACGATCCAAAGTTTCGTAGGTATAGGATAGGGTGGTGCAAGATTGCGCTATTTAAAGCTAAGTTCTGATAAAATCTCCAGTGACGAACAAAATCCGATTGGAGTTAGCGACGAAATTCATTCGGTTGTCCTGTAATCACGTCTGCGCAATCTCGTACCGCTCTAACCGACATAAAAAAAAATTTTAAAAACCGAAAAATCTCAATGCCATCACTCTCTCGCACTTTTCGCATCGCAGCTTTTAATATGAACAAACAATGGAAAAATGGCCTAGGGGGGACACGATGTAATATTCCATCGAATATTCAATCTCGAGACGGACGAGGGGAAGGGGGGGGGGGTGGCTCTCTTCTCTCGTCATTTCAATGTAAATACTGTATTTTAAGACGCTTCAGTTGTTTAGTTCGTCTCGACAATACAATTATTACTATTAAAAAATAATGAAAAAAGTCGATGATATGTTGCATCGTAAAATACGTAAAAACCATCGTAAATACACATTTATTTTCTCTTCCAGTTTTTTTTTTTTTTTTTTTTTTTTTTTTTTGGTGAAGTGAAAAACTCGGGGTGCGCGTAGCTGTGTTAATCTAATATATTTTGACCAACGGACGTTAATGCATATGTGATAAAAATATACCGATGAAAAACGAACACGACTTCGTGACGCTGCAGCGCTCTCGACGTTACGTTTAATTCAATATTATGATGTGTATAACAGAAGAAATAATTCAAAGTGGCGATTGAAAATTATGTTTAAAAAATTGAAAAAAAAATAAAAATAAAAATTAAAAAAAAAACCAAATGTCGCGACAACGTGACGTTTACTGTATAAAGTACCTCGTAGATATGAATAAATATACATAATGATTATGATAAAACGGAGATTAAGAATTACGGAAGTGCGACAGATGCCCGAAAATATAGGAGTAATGATAAATGTACTTATTATCGAAAAAAATGCGTATTGTGCATAAATGAAAAATAAGAAAAGAAAAAAAAACATACATAACTCATTGTTATTGTAACGTAAGGAGCTAGTCAGTGTTGTAAAAAAAAATAATAATAATAATAATAATAATTGTCATTCTACGTCATTATGTGAATCGAATAATTAATTGAAACGAAAAATCTGGGGAGGATGCATGATGGAATGAGAGAGAGAGAAAGAAAGAGAGAGTGTGGACGATGATATGATGTGTACCTGTACGGTTCGACAATTCTGTATGTGTGTGCGAAATAAGCGTTGACTATTATTTCACGAATATACGTCAGAACACACGTATTACATTGTCATTGTTGTTGTTATTATTATTATTATTATTATTATTATTATTATTATTATTATTATTATTATTATTATTATTATTATTATTATTATTATTATTATTATTATTATTATTATTATTATTATTATTATTCCATTTTTCTCGGACTTACATATTTTGTCCGGTGGTTTAGTAGAGAAACACGCGGACCATGGTCAAGCGTGTTCTCTTTACAACTGTTAAATTACATTATATTACACCTACGCTAATATAATACATGAATCTTATAGTATATTATATTACATTTATGCTAATCCAATACATGAATCTTATAGTACATTTAGGAACTTTCGAGTTAGTGAGCACGTATCTATAATAACGGATTTTTGTAGTTGAATGTATGTTTTTGGGTGAAGTTGTATGGCTCTAATGTATCTGTGAATATCGTGTGGTATGACTCCTGTAGATGATAGGATGATTGGTATTATTTCGACTTTTTCCTGGTGCCACATGTCTTTAATCTCTTCGGCTAGTTGAATGTATTTTTCAATTTTTTCTCCTATTTTCTTTTGTATGTTTCCGGTGTTTGGTATCGATATTTCAATGAGTTGGGTGATTTTCTCTAGCTTGTGTATGAGCGTGAGATCTGGTTTGTTGTGTGGTGTTGTCCTGTCTGTAGTGATGCTTCTGTTCCAGTATAATTTGTAGTGTCTGTTTTCAAGTATGTTCGGTGGTTGGTATCTGTATATGGGTGTGTGTTCTTGTATGAGGTTGTGTTTTATGGCCAGTTGTTGATGGATGATTTTTGCGACGTTATCGTGTCTTCTAATGTATTCTGTGCCCGCTAATATTGTACATCCGCCTGTAATGTGGTCTATTGTTTCTATATGGTGATTACACAGTCTGCATTTGTCTGTCGTTGTGTTGTGGTCTTTGATTATGTGTTTGCTGTAGTATCTGGTGTTAATGACTTGGTCTTGAATTGCGATCATAAATCCTTCGGTTTCACTATAAATATTGCTTTTTCTGAGCCACATGTTCGATGCTTGTTGGTCAATGTATGGTTGTGTCAGGTGGTGTGGGTGTTTGCCATGCAGTGTTTTTTGTTTCCAGTTTTCTTTCTTTACGTCCGTCGTTATAATATTGTCCGTAGGGTTGTATGTGCTGTTATTGAATTTTAGTGGTGTGGCTGATGTGTTTGCGTGGATGATTGCTTTGTGTATGTCGCTGGTTTGTGCTCGTTGTATGAAGTATTTTCTAAGGTTGTCTATTTGATTGTAGTTAGCGTTTCTGATGTCAATAAATCCTCGTCCTCCGTCTTTTCTGTCTATTGTGAATCTTTCTATTGCTGAGTGGATGTGGTGCATTCTGTGTTTGTAACATTCTGAACGTGTGAGGGTGTTGAGCGATTCTAGGTCTGTGTTGCTCCAGTTTACTATTCCAAAAGAGTATGTCAGTATCGGTATTGCAAATGTATTGATTGCTATCGTTTTGTTTCTCGCTGTTAGTTCTGTCTTCAGTATTTTAGATAGTCTGTGTTTGTATTGTCTCTTCAGTTCGTCTTTGATTATTGCGGGTTCAATTCCTATTTTCTGTCTGTAGCCCAGGTATTTGTAATCGTCTGTGTGGTCCATTGCTTCTATGCGATTGTTATTGTTGTTGTCGTCGAGTATGTAGTCTTCTTGTTTAGTTTGTTTTCCTCTAATTATACTGTTCTTTTTGCATTTGTCTGTTCCGAACGTCATGTTTATATCTGTGCTGAAAGTTTCTGTTATTTTGAGTAGGTGGTTAAGTTGATGGTTTGTCGCTGCTAATAGTTTGAGATCGTCCATGTATAGTAGGTGGGTGATTTTGTGTGGGTGTGTTCCAGTGATTTTGTATCCGTAGTCTGTCTTGTTTAGTATGGTAGATAAAGGGTTCAATGCCAGGCAGAACCAGAAAGCACT
The DNA here is from genome assembly GCA_963662125.1 of Diplazon laetatorius. Taxonomy (NCBI): domain Eukaryota; kingdom Metazoa; phylum Arthropoda; class Insecta; order Hymenoptera; family Ichneumonidae; genus Diplazon; species Diplazon laetatorius. The sequence goes on from OY759159.1 coordinate 1,938,180, forward strand.
TAGTGAATCTCCTTGATATATTCCACGTCTGATCGTTATCGGTTGTGATGTTATATTGTCTGTGTTTGTTTGAATGGTCAGTGTAGTGCTCCAGTTTTGCATTATCGTGTCCAGGAAATCTATTAATTTAGAATCGACTTTATATATTTTTAATATGTGAATTAACCATGAATGAGGTATGCTGTCAAAAGCCTTTTTGTAGTCTATGTATGCGAAGTGCATTGATCTTTGTTTGATTTTAGCCTGGTGTGTTATTTCTGTATCTATTATTAACTGTTCTTTGCATCCTCTTGCTCCTTTGCAACATCCTTTCTGTTCTTCACTAATTATGTTGTTGTGTGTTGTGTGTTCGGTAAGTTTTTGTGTAATGATAGAAGTTAGTATTTTGTATATTGTCGGTAAACAGGTTATGGGCCGGTATTTTTCGGGATTCGTTGTGTCTGTTGCGTCTTTCGGTTTCAGGTATGTCGTTCCTTGTGTGAGTGTGTGTGGCATTGTATGTGGTCGGGTCATGTACTTATTGAATAGTTTAGTTAGAGGTGAATGCGTTGATGTGAATTTCTTAAGCCAGAAGTTTGCTATTTTATCTCTCCCGGGTGCCCTCCAGTTCTGCGTGGCATTGATTGTTCTAGTTACGTCTTCTTGTGTGATTGTTATTTCGGGCATCTGTTGTATTGTACTGTATTTGTCCGTTTCTGTCTGTATCCAGTGTGCGTGTTGGTTGTGTTGTGTTGGGTTTGACCATATGTTTTTCCAAAAGTGTTCGACGTCTTTTATGTTTGGTGGTTGGTTTACTGTGATCTTTGTGTCGGTTAGTGATTGGTAAAACTTTCTTTGATTAGTGTTGAATGTTTGGTTCTGTTTCCTTCTGTTATTGCTTTTCTTGTATCGTCTAAGTCGTTTGGCTAGTGCTTGTAATTTTTGTTTTTTTTCGTCTAACAGTTCTATTGCTTCTTGCTTCGATTTGACTTGTATTGTTTTTTGCTTCTTGTTTGATATTCTTTCCGATATGATTTGTGTTAGCTGACCGATTTCTTTCCTTAGTTTTTGTATTTTGTTCTGTAGTCTGTGCTGCCAAGCTGGCGTTAAGTGTTTCTGAGGTCCGTTAGTCGTGTTTGTTTCTTTCTGTGTGTTGTGTATTCTTATTGTCGTGAGTGCTCCGGTGTAGATTAGTAGCTGGAGGTCTTCCATAGTTGTATCGTCGTTAATTTTGTTGTGTATGATTGTATTGATTTGCGTTATTGTCCTCTCGATGTGTTGGTTCTCTGGTAGTCTGTGTATGAACGGTCTGGTGTCTGTGCTCGCGTTTTCGTATTGGATGAATGTTAGTTCGAATTTGTCTTCTATTTCTGTTCTTTGTGTCAGGTCTTGTAGTGTTTGTATTTGTTGTTGTTGTTGTTGTTGTTGTTGTTGTTGTTGTTGTTGTTGTTGTTGTTGTTGTTGTTGTTGAAATTCTGTCTGTGGTTGTTCAGTTGAATTTACTTGTTCGTGTTCGTGTTCGTGTCTGTTTGTTTGTTGATGCTGATTATTCTCTGTTTGTTCTCTTGATTGTGAATTGGTTCGTTCTAGTAATTGACGGGCCTGTTGTTTGATGTTGTCGAGTTCTGGTTGTGGTATTCTATTGTTTCTAAAGATGGTTCTAACTTGATCTGCTAAACGTTGTTCTGAGATGAAGTGGAGTTCTGGGAATGTGTGGATGAATGCGGTATGTAATTGTGAACGGTATGAAATTCTATTAGTTCCTAAATTAGTTATTTGATAGTAGCAGAGGATGAGGTGTCGGTTGATAGGGTCTGACCATCTCATCCGCTGTCTTCGGTGTCCAGCTAGGGTGGTTGCAGGCATGAGATCCTGCAAAACACTACTAGCTGGTGCTGTCTCGCTGTCCGTTTCCGTAGCCGTGTCCGTGGAGTTGGGTTGATCGGGTGTAGGGTTCAGGCGGTGTTCCCGACCGTGGCACCGCCTGTCCGAGGCTTCTTCTTCGTCGTTGAAAACCTAAAAAACACACTATAGGGAGGTTACCCCTATAGTGGTTTGGCTAGGGTCCGCGTGTGTGCCATACACGTAAGGCATTAGATGCCCTCCCCTGCGGGATTATTATTATTATATTATTATTATTATTATTATTATTATTATTATTATTATTATTATTATTATTATTATTATTATTATTATCAATATCATCGGGTTTTAGTATGAAATTTAAGAGGCCCGGCTGCACTGTACGATCATTTCATCTACATCCCAATCAGTAGCCGGCTATTTCACCCGGTCGCTTCATTATCCGTTATTGATCTGTGGCTTTATTACGTAATGCACAACGAGCCCGTGAGAATGAAAAATATTGCCGTCGAAAAACTTTTCGAATCAACTGGTATTTGAGTTTTTGTAAAAAAAAAAACTAATTTTATGCTTTTCATCTTTAGATTTTTGATATCACTCAAAAGTTTGTCACACATCTAGCCCCCCATCGATTTGCAAATTCTAAGGAATTTTTTATGATTTTTTTTTTTTTTTGACGTAGTATTGTAAATATCAGAACAAAGTTTGAGGTTAGGTTCGTTGCAGTCGGATTTGTGATATATATTTTTTGTTTTTAATTGGTATCCGTGGGGGTTAGTGTGCGCCCGAAAATCAAGTTACAAGTGGTTTATGCGTATAACACTTGTAACTTGATAACTCCATTTGTCACTTTTGAATCATGACATTTTGATGCTAACGTTAAAAAAATTATTGAAAATTTCGAGACGCATTGATTTTCGCATTGAGGACAAAAACTCGAGTCACAAGACACAAGACAAAAACGTAAGTGGTTTTGGAAAAACCGCCATGAAACTTGATATCCTAAAAATGCATGAGAATTGTCTCACGTTCAAAAATCACGAAAATTCAGATGTACACAAATCCGTTTATCACCGAGTGACGTATTGTCACAACAATGTTGACTCTCAACACGAATGAAAACAAAAAAAAAAAATAATCTCAAACGATTGCGAACAAAAGCTCTTCGTGTCGGGATGAATGAGTTTCGAAATTTCGACCTTGTACCACGTTATAAAGTTTATTTTCTAACTCACTTGCTACGATAAAACATATAGAACGATCTTTCATAATTCAGAATCGTTAATAAGCGCGCAACTGACGTCCCAGAATTATTTAATCTTAATATCAGCTGCGCTGTGTAAATAATAAATTAATAATAATAATAATAATAATAATAATAATAATAATAATAATAATAATAATAATAATAATAATCCACTAGGGTCAGAAAAAAATGTCGAGAGTCGAGAGAGAAAATTAAAAAAAAAACAAAAAAAAAAACAAAAAACAAATGAATGAATTAAAGCCCGACCGTTGAATTTCATAACTGGAATAAATGTAACTAATTGGATAATAATGATACGGAACGCTATTCGTGGGATGATAAAATAATTGCTCGGTGACTTTGTGCGCGCGCATGTGTGTGTGTGTGTGTGTGTGTGTGTGTGTGCGTGTAATGCGTGCAAGCGAGAGGATAAAGCGAGTTGCACCGTCATATATATATATATAGCGAGGGGTATCAGCGATTAAACAGAAACAAACATTTGATTCGGCAAAGGAGCGAGAAACGACGATAAGGGAAACTCCATTCTACATTCGAAAACGTGTTTGAACACACTCGGTCTACATTCACGTCAACGTAACGGTTATACGACGACGTCGTCGTCGACTATATCACAAGAACGACCGGGTAAACAATTCCCGACGCGGGCACATTCTCTGTCCCGGTCGCTCAAAGGAACCCGTTAATCTATTTGAGCGCGTCTCACCACCACACCCGCTGTGTCTCCCGCTAATTGAAATGTACAACGGGCGAAATTTAGTGCGCCGCGTGTGTACTCGGGTCTGTCGAGAAATTCATGCACGTGCGAGTTTCGACTTCGGTGGTTGTTTCCAGCTTTTCGACTTGCAAAGACATCTCTGTGTGTGTGTGTGTGTGTGTGTGTCTTGGAAAAAAAAGACCAGAAAAAAACTTATTCATCTCATTTAAGTTTTTCCAAAGCCAAAATCCGACCGACTATTTTCAACCCCCTCGTCGTCACCCGCAACTTCCATTGCAGCTTGTAACGAGGGAAAATGAATTTCAAAATAATTTTTTTTTTTTTTAAGTCGAAACAAATAAATGGATCTCGGTTACAACTGCGACGAGTTCTCATACATTTAAACGAAATTCTACGTTGTATTCGGGGTCACGTGTTTTTTCTTTTTTTTTCTTTTTTTCGAGCTTGGCGAGAATGTCCTTTGATTAAGGGGATGTACGTCTGTGTAGATTGACGGTAATGGGGAAATTTTGGGAATTATTGTCTCAAAATCTATCGGTCCGATTGAATTCAAGTTGGTTTTGTACGAAAGTGCATACATTGGAGGTATGTCGACGGATTTTCGTTTGAATGTATGGTGAATGGCGAAGCGCTGTAATCCTGGCTGGCGTAAAATAATTTTGTCGTCGGCACGGTTCGCGGTTTTTTTTAACAAAAATTTCAAGAAGATTCTTAAAGTCTAACGTCTTTGAGGTGCTCGGCGAGTAGGATTTTTTTTTCACAAAATGGCGTTTGATTGCAGTTGAAATTCGCTTTCAAACCTCAATTCACGACCTCTGTTGATTGATATAAAAATAAATAAATTAGTTTTAAAAAAAAATCCTAAATGCCGAACTCCATAACCCATCCGTGCATATTGTGTCCAAATAAAAAATTAATCGGTCAATCCGTCATCCAAAAAAAAAAAGTGGGAACCGACTTTGAAAAAGTTATTTTACGCCAGCCGGAATAACAGCGCCCTCATTCGCTATACATTCGAACAAAAATTCGTCAACATACCTCAATGTATGTACTTTCGAATAAAATCAACTTGAATTCAATCGGACCGATAGTTTTTGAGATAATAATTCCGAAAATTCACATAGTTTTTCGAAAATCTACACGAATGTTCCCCCTTAAGATATCCGATATTCTCGGACGATTCAACTTTTTTTTTACGGTCTTGGTCGTATCGTTCACCTATCACCCGTCGAATTCATCACTTTTTCTCTCGCTCGTTTGTAATCCAAGCATCACGATTTTTTTTTTTCCACCGAGAAATACTCGCGCTCACCGAATGGGTTTTCGCGGCTGCGCGGCTGGACTAACCCCGGGGATTGTGGCGAGATAATAAAAGTGAGTCCTTGGATACCGAGGGGCCGGGGATTCGAAGGTTGAAAAACACGGAAAACGCGGTGGGGGGCGGGAGAAGTCTCGAAGTCGTAAGAACCGGATGATCGCTGATATTTATGTCGAGTATTATCCGAGAAGTATCCACTCGATCCGAACGTGCTCGATGTCACTAATTCCTTACCTCGTGTTCGCATGGCTGTACTCCATCTCGCAAAACTCGATAACTCGCGGAATCTTGTGTCGTCTTGGCTTCCGCAGGTCGGAAAAAAAAAACGATCCCCAGTGTACGTCGAATTAACATTAACGCCTGTAAATAATAATCATTATGAAAATAATAGATATATATATATATATATATATATATATATATATATATGAATTGTATGAAACCATGACGTGCTGGTCGATAATTGCCTTTCCGTTATACGTTATAATACACGAATGACGATACCGAGGAGACACAAACAAGACTAACGATGATAAAACGGATTATGAAAAAAAAAAAATTGAGTAAAACGCACTCATCCCGAGTCTCAAATTCTTTTATCTAGTCACGTAAATACGTAAAGTTCATGCTAGGCTAACGATAACTATTAAGTGTTTCATTTAGCCTATACGATGTATATTGTATCCATAATCAGAAAATAAATTATCAACGGTACCACTGTCCGAAAGCCGGGGTTTCGCATTTTATTGCAATCCAAAGAAAAAAAAACCTGAGTTATATAATTTTCATATTTTTTCGTAAACTGTTTTTGCCAACAGTGTTCTTTATAAGTTTGATCGAACGAACTGATTAAAATCTGCATTCTGGAATTTTTTCCAACTTTTTTGAACTTGTGGTTTATAAATTAGGGGGGGGGGGGCACTCCGATGACGACTTTGAAAGCGAATATCTCGTGAGCGAAGGGTTGAAATGAAAAAGTCTCGAAACATTTTGAATTGCATTTGAGGAAACCTATTAAAAGACACCTCACTCGATGGAGTGAGCAAAAAAAATCGAGTTAATTTTTCAATCCGTAGGAGGGAATCAAAAAAAGTCTATTATGTGTTTATTATTATTTCTGTTTTTGGATGATCGATCTACGTCTGTGTACTAAATTTCATCGCAACGGTACATGAATGAATGAAAGGGAGGACTGTGACATACTGTGAATCCTAAAAAATATAGTTTTCCGTGGAAATGGCGCACGATCGAAAAACAAAATCGATTTTCAACAAAATAATACGTAGAACATTTTTTTATAAAAACAAATTTGACGATATATGACAAAATCCCGACATACTTTTGGAGATAATGTAATTCGGCAGCAACGGTGAAAATTTCAAGTGAATCGGTGAAGATTTGTCGAAGTTGCATGTTCGGCCAGTTTGAAAAATTTAGTTTTGATATAACCGCGTTTGAACTTTTATGTGCCTATAACATTATTGGATGAGAATTTCGTGGTTACCTCTTGTCTGTGATGCCTGCTTCACATCTTTGGCGTTCAACGTTTAAATTATTCTGCTCTTATTTATTTTTGTATATCTTAGAATCTTAGAATCGCTAAAGCAAAATTTCTGCGAGAAAAATATTTTTCCATCTTCTAAAAGAACCAGAAGGGCGTTGACCTGCGATGAGTGGCCGTTTTTTAAATTCAATTCGAAGGGAAGCAGTCTAGACCGATACTGCATTTATGTATTTATGATAAAATTTCGAAATCTGGACCTCGAAATCCGCGTGAATTAAAAATTTCGTCACCACGGACGATAACCTCCTTTTACTTCCTCGGAGATCTACATTTATCTGGAAAATAGAAGTTCCAAAAATACAATGTGGCCGACTCAATTTTTTTACAATCTGTGTGTTTTTATAAATATTTTTTGAATTTACGCGATTTTAATTTTTTATAAATACTTCAAGTTTATTTTTTATCAAATTCATTGTAGCTTTGTCGTTGACGGTCTCGAGATAAAAAGAAAGCTAGAGATGGAAAATAAAAGAAAACGAGACAAAAGCTATGAAACTCTTCGTTGCGAACGAAACCGAAAACCCGAGCAATAAGTAATAAACGAAGCATATGATATATCAAATGTTTCTTCTCGTTTTACTTCCTCGGAGATGTACGACGTACATTTAACGATACAAGATCTTCGATATATATTTCACGAAAAGCAGCAAAAGCCACGGACAAAATTACCTCGAATGTGTACCACGCCGTGAAACAAATTGAATTCACGTTGGACAAACTTTATTGCTTTTTCCCATCATTGTCGCTCGTGACTTTTCACGTAATCCCGTCGTACGTACAACAACAACAACAACAACAACAAAAAGAATAAAAGAACTTCGTTTTACGTTAAAGGGGGACAAGCGATAATAAAAACCAATTTTAGTTTCACAATTTGTACTTTTTTTTTATTTTTTGTCATTAATTCGTCAAATTAAGAGTCGCTCAGCCAGTCCGCGCCAGATGAAGGCTTCGGAGAAAGTGCAATAAAAAAGAGTTCTAGAATTGAAATTGTACACAGCAAGAAAAAATTCATTGACCATTCTATCTTTTCTACCAAACAAAAAAAAAACCATAAACCTGTCTCAACAATCAATAATCACATGCTCGTGTTCGTGTGTCGATCAAACCAAAAGGGTTTGGCTCGAACGAGCACAAATCATGCATTCCTTGAGCGATTTAGAGACCGGAACTCCCACAGGGATCCATCAGAGAGTGACATTGCGTCATAATACGATTAACCCTCTGCGGTTTTGATGAGATCGTGCCATCTGGATAATTACGTAGCGATCCACTTTGTGCAAACCGTCAGACCTCGTGCGGTACCCTTCGCCGCCACCCACCCCTTTTCCATACATATCTACCCTCTCTGAATGCACATTGCGATATCCTGTCCGTGAAACCCCATCATTCTCTCCATAAAGCTGCACACATGAAAATCCACAATAATATTATTTCTCCGAACCGGTTGATCCCGCAAATATTTTACCCCCACGATGAAAATTGATACCACTGTGTAACACACCCGGATAAACTTTTTATAATCCGGTCATCGCTTTGACCATTTTTTTTGTTGTTGTTGTTGTTGTTGTTTGGATGAAAATTCAATTTTGCAACAGTTTTTCATCGTAACTGCATTCGAAGAATACCAACGAAAATTGAATAAACAAATATATATATATATTATGATGGATTTTTCGAGCTGTGAAGCACCTGTACCACCCTATTCAGGCTATTCGGATGCGAGGGTGTGCGCACACGTGTGCAGCGTGGGAGTGCAGCAGGGTACAAGAGGTGAGGCTGTTGTTAACCTCGGCTTTCTGTGGTATTGATTACAGCATCCTATCCAGGTGCACGAGCAGGGTCAAACCCCCCCCCCCCCCACACCCTCCCTCATGCCCCCTCTTTCACTCGTTTCGTCTGTACGCCGTCGCCATTTTCCTTCTTCAACCCCGGCTGCCTCGGAAAATTGTCACACCAATGATTTATCACCGTCTCCTTACACGGTTACGTAATCTTTATTAAAATTGTATTTTCCCTTCATCTTCCTACGGGCTACGTGGAACGAAGAAAATTTCACTATCCACTCGGCTACGATGATACATGTGACTTTGAAAGTTTTTGAGTTGAACGTTTTTTTTTTTTTTTTTTTTTTTTTTTTTTTTTTTTTTTGTTCTTCAGCATTGCAGACAACGTTTCGTGATAATTTTTCATCGGATCGAGTTGTTTACAGGAGGCGAGTAATTAGTTTCTAAGGGGCATTATTGATGTACATCGGTGCATATGGTAATGCTGTGAGGCTGGGATAGTTACCAACCTTCTTCAATGAGCTCAATCCCATGGAGACTCGCCACGTCGTATTTCCTTTGACCACCACACCCATGCAATAACTTTGAAAGCTGACGTCTAACTTTGAAGCACGCACTGACGTCATTGACATACCATAGTGACAAAGCTCTTATGATTATAATGAAGAAAGTGGTGATGACCCGGGATCTAAGTAAACCGAAGGCACGTCATTGTGACGTCGTACCCAGTTACACCAATATTCCAAACAAGTCGCACCGAACGCCCTCCAGCACCACACCTGATTCCTCAAGCCCCGACGTCTAGGAGAAGAAAGGTCAAGTGTTTGTATTGGATGGTGAAATCGTCGTCCTTGTTATTGGATCCAGTAAGGGTTTTGGGTTCGACTATTAGCATCGGTCTCTCCAGCCAGCTTGTACCCACACATTTCACATCACCTAGATAGGACTTCGTATGCGTAATTTTAGTTGGCTGTTAAATCAAATTTATTTTATTATTTTAAAATTATTAAAATTAACCAACAAAAGTTTTCAATCAGCACGAGAATCTTTCAAATGACGTTGACAACCCTATACAGACTTCAAAAGTGTGTAACCCATTGAATTGCTCAAAGAAAAAGACGTTTGGAATTCTGGACGTTCGAAGCACTGGGCGTTCGGAAATTTGGTACGTTACGTACATTGATCGTCATGAATTTCGACCCCCCCCCCCCCCCCCGTAGTTACCATGTATACCACGTGTCAATATGACGTCACGCGGCCCCGTGGCTTCTTGGGGTTTTGGGGCAAGTTTGTTCTTGCCGTATTTTACATTACCTACCTCGCGAGATGTGCTCGTCTGGCGCATGTAGGCCGCTATATCGATGCAGCCATACTCGCTGCAGTGAATATGGATGCATCTATATTATTCCTCGTAGCTAAGCCTTTATTCGAGTCATGCTTTCAGCGTGTCGCCTTCAGTGAATTCCGCCTAAGGTATTGCCGAAGTGAAGCTTCGAATATATATAGATATATATATACATATACACATACATATATATGTGCATGTAGGTTCTATATCCCGTGTGGAAATCGGGTACGGATTCCCTCGTTCGAATCCAGCGCCTGGCCTAGGTTTTCCGTATTCAGTTTACCTCTAATGTAGCTGGATAGAAACTATAGCCACAATGCACGTATAGGTGTCCGGCTAATTTTCCCGGAAAACTAGCCAGGCGCTGGCTACTGCCGGGACGAAATTTTCACACGGGTATGAATCCACAAGCCTGTGGATAGGTAACGAACACCGTATATACAGTTTGCGCGTTGTCTAGTGTGACTGCCATCGATGGATTTAATATTCCATCGTTGCACTTGCAAGCTGTGGCTCTCACTTTCTTATGTGTCACCGATGTGCGACGTGCAGCCCCCTCGAGGATACGGCGCTCGGCGACAATCGCTCGAGAAAATGTGCCTCTATTCCGCCCGGTTGCTGTTGTCGCTGTTATACGAACGAGTGAGATCAACGTCGTCGTCATCGTCGACGACGAGTCAGGCGGCGCGCGACAAAACACAGTCACGTCAAGCGCTTCCTTTGTTTCGCAACGACGAGACGGCGAGACACGGGCTCTCAGGGTGAGAGGACGTCAGCCTTGTCTATGCTGTCGCTGTACAGCGGGATGAGGGACGAAGTTATATTCTACCGGGCCATTCTACGATCGTAAATCGGTTGAGTTCACTGCATCTATACGTTTACTATACATGGACTACGGGTGGTTCTGACATGGGGCTTGGACGAATTTTCGTCGCCTCCGCGCCCTCCGCCCCCAAATTGGCTCCAAATATTTTTCTTCAAAGTGCCGTGAATTGGCAGTCCTCCATCTTTGAAATTGGCCATTACCAGGGGGGGGGGTTGGTTTTCACCTTTAAGACACACCGGTTTTTAATGATTTTTTAATCGGATGTTTATTTAAGTTCCTTGAAATCCCTCTAAAAATACCAGATAATCATCAATGAGTTCGTAGGACGTACAGGGATGAAAAAAAAAACTTCAGGCTTGACGATACTGATCTTGAAATCCATAAGGGTCATTCCCGAATCTATGTGTTTCTTTTCCGTTTTTTCTCTAACTTCTGAATAATTTTATCAAATAAAAAATTCGAGTCGGAATGACCTATATTGATTCCAAGATCAGTATTTTTTGGTCGATGATTTCAATCTCAATTCGTTTTGAAAATGATTATCCAGAAGTAGAAATAAAATGAGAAACATGTATTTATATGGTCTCACGATCGAATGACCCCTAACGATTTCAAAGTCAAGCCGGATTTTCAATCTTTATTCATCCATGTACGTATCACGAACTGATTGAAGAGTATCTTGTATTTTCAGGAATATGTCAAGTGTCGAAAAAACTGAAACGAGCATATATCATTGAAGAAATAAGAAGAAAACTTTGAATTTCAAAGGCGGAAGACCGACCCCTCCTGGTAATGGCCAATTTCAGACACAGAAGGCTGCAAATTTGGGAAACTTTTCTGAAAATTATTTGAAACCAATCCGGGTGGCGACCCGTTTAAAATCCGTCCAAACCCCATACAGAGACCACCCTAACATACAAAGCCCCTGGATATACAAAAAGCCCGAGGAGAATGAGAGTGAGAAAGAGGGTGTTGGGAGGATCGAGGTGAAAGGAGTCTTTTCAGCCGGGGAACTGGCTTTTCCACGTTGGAAAATCCGTGCCCGTAATTGGGTTGATGTTTAATACCCATCTCCAGACACCATCCGGTTTATCTCGAAACCTCATATACGGTAACTTACGCCTCGAGCTACGGCCTATCCTCGAAACATGTTCCACACTCGCGAGTTCCGTGTCAACGTAGATATTCCACGGTGGAGGTTGTGCCTAACCCTGGATGGAGTATCCATCTCCGTGTTCAGTTTCCGACTGATCCGTACCACATCTGAGCCATCTTCCAGACACTTGCAACTTCCAATCTTTTCGGTCTCGAAGACACTCGGTGCTAGAATATGCTCGCGGCGTTTTTGGCAATGGCATCACGTGGACTCGACGTTATGGCGACAATGGTAGCAACAGTATCTTATTCGTTTGCGATATGTTTTCTTTTTTTACATCCAATATATATATATATGTATACATGACTGATGTATTTTCTTGAGCCGTTGCCAAGCGATAAATCGACGAGACCGAATAAAGCCCCCTCTCGATTCAGCATTTGTAAGATTACTGCTCGTAAATTTTACGGACGGGACAATTAAATTAAACGTGTTCACCCGTCGTAGCGTGAAATAAATAAAACCATGCAAAACGAATAGTTGAACGCTTCTCGCTTTGTATCCTGCGAAACGTTATAATTTTTTTTTTATTCCTTATTATATACTCAACAATGTTTATATGTTCGTTGAGGGACCGCAAACGTTGGAGTTACATTAAACACTGAAGAAAAAAATCACCCCAGATAAGTTTGTCTTATTAGATTGGTTAACATTATTTATGACACGCTGTGATTGTAAAATGCATTTGCACACCTTGTGACGTGAAAATTTGTAAGATACTCGTGCGAAAAAAAACGGTTTTTTTGACTCGTGCGATTGCAAAACCCTAAGTGAAAAAATTATATATAAACTACATATGGGATTGGGCCTATATAGTTTATATATACATTATATATAATTTTTTTACTTGGGAATATATAGATGATATATAGACAATATATAGACTGTATATGCCCAATTTCACATATAATATATATATATATATTTTAACTTGGGATACTATTCATTATCAAATTACCATAAAATCACTTTGTATTCATAACTTAATTCAACTGACTTTCAATCGTACGAAATACATATATATAGGAGAAAAAAACTGTGCGTTCACATTAATTCGCACAATACCGTATGAATAGAATTTACAATCAGTATATATACTCATGATCGAAAACATTTTACAACCTTTTCGAAAACATCGCGACATATATTTACGTAATATACAATATTTCACGACCATGTTTTTTTTTCCACTCAAACAAAACGTATATGAATGGTGTACTAAAAGTTTTCATTAATTTTTCCGAGTCCAACAATTTATCGATCGTTCGCGTCACCGAATGAAGCTTTTTACGGTTTTTTTGCTGCACTCCAATTCATAACAACATAATTGACCGTGTTTTCGAGTTATTAAAAAAAATACAGACTACAGAGGTAGTATGATGAAAAAAAAAAAACCCTTCAACGAATCGTGGAGTAACTAGTGTGAAATAAACGTGGAACGGGGGGGTTCTTTTTCTGGCCAGTGGTTCGGTAGAAACAAACAGGTTGAAACGCCCCGCGCGACAAGGAACACCGCGACCAATGCTATATTCCATGTTTCGTGTGTCCCGTATTTGTGGACATTCGACAAACAACCGGAGCCACCTACGCACACGTGTATATACGTTCGTGCATTTGCCCGGGACGCATGTATATTTGATCTCGATGTGTCCCATCCCTCCATCGTTCCCATCCATTTCCACCACGTTTGTGTAGCACGAGCCAGCGTAAAAGTTGAACCCTGACCTATTCCACTGAAACCCAGTGAGAGATCGTTTCGACGATGCGGGGTACCTTAAATATTCAACCGGCGGAATTTGCTCTGGCCAACGGCTCTCCGGCTCAACTCTTCCCCCGCTTTGATACCGCTGCTGACGCTATTATCTAACGCTATGAACATTATTTGGAAAAAAAAAAAAACGTAGAGTGCTATGAAAAATGTTTCAACAAATGTTATCGAATATTATGCATCTGCATTGATACGACGTTTTATCGTTGATAATAGAGAAAGGAAACTTTGATGCATAGAATCAGATATTATTTTAGTGTCTTGGAAATATTATTTTATTGTTAAATTATTTTTTTGTTTATTATTTTTTTGGTAGTCGAATAGTAACGAAATTAATTATTGATGAATTTATTATTATTATTATTAGATTTTTGACTGGTTTATTGAAATTTTATTAATAACTTGAGGGGGCGGAGTTGTTTTTTTGAAATTAAATTTTTGTTTGTGACATGATCGATCTGTATTTTGAATGTATTTCATCCTTAGAAATATCTATACTTAACTATCTTTTCAAATTTTTACAGAGCCATATAGAGCATTCGAACGCTGTGAGATTTATCACAAAAATGTTTCACTCGTCGTAGCTCTCGGATCATATATGACTCGGCGGATCTTCAATTTTGACGTCTGATTTCCTTCGTAACGGAGTTCATTCGTGGATGAGTGTGGGGATTTTTTTCAGTTTGATTTTTTCGCTTTAAGCGATTCAACGAGCAATGATTATCATTAATTTATCTTTCAAGCAAGCTTCTTAAATCGCTCAAAACGACTGGAGCACATGAAAAAAAAAAAAAAAAAAAAATTAAACTGAAAAAAAATCTATAAATAAAATCGGTAAAATTACCGCATTACCGATTACCAATCACACCATATAAAAATACCAAAAATTCTTTTTTTTTCGTATTCCGAATTTGGGAAAAATTTTGAAAACGAAAATGAAAAATACATTTTTTGTGAAAAAAAAAAAAATATTTTTGCATATTTTACCCTAAAACGGACGTTCAACTTGCTCAATAAAATCTTAAGTAATTTTTTTTCTGGAAGGCCATAAAAAGACGCAAATTTTCATTTTTTTACAAATGTAAATACGTCAAAAATCTTGCTCGACGCTCGGTGAATACATTGCAATAAAATAGCTCAATTTTTAAATAATAATTTGTGGAACAATTTCGTTTTAGTGGCTGAAGTCACGTGAAATCGCAATCATATATGACTGCAAAAAAAAAAAAGAAAAACCCTTTGCGAAAAAAACTTAATTGCACGATGGGTTAGATAATTTCGTCACAGGTGACCTGGATTAAATACCACTACGATGATTACACCTCGGTGCATTTGCAGAGCATCTCTGCTGTTCCATCGACGCCGTTACGAAGGGGTGCGCATCATCACCCTTATCAACGTATACAACCAGCTCGCCTTCGAGCTTCTCCACACATCATTCGCGTCTGCCCAATGATCGACTGTATCTACTGGCGCTGTCGGCTTGCCCCCGCCTTGAACACGATCGTCCACGTTTCGCCCTACAATTCGTTCGTCCGTGCTCTCATCTCCAACCCCCTTTTTCATCCCTGTCCGAACCCCCGTGCAGCTTCATTCGTATCGATGAGCCTAATCCCTCCGGCCGATGCTCGTGAACGTAAAAAAAAAAAAAAAAAAAAAAAACACAAAACAAAAAAAAATGCACTACAATGGGCAACGTAACGCTGTGGACAAATGCGAACGTGAGGGAGAACTGAGAACCGAAGAATCTATAGCGGATATGGAGTCAGATCTGCGAGCTAAACGCACCAACTGACTAAGGGTGAATTTACACGTTTCAGTCGGGTATATATCTGTGAATTCGTATCTCCGATGCAGGATCCGTGATTACACCAACCAACTGCATGCTGATGTTGAAGCTGGATGATGAAGCGTCGAAACTACGTCGCCATTCGTGTACGACGAAACTGATATACACATATATATATATATATGTGTGTGTGTATAAATGGTGCCCAAGCCGATACCGTGTACTCGTCCTAGATTCTGTCTCAACGTTTCACGATCAAACAACACAAGAGGATCAGACCGGAATTTCGGGACGAGCCACGTTGCGCCAGCTCTTTTGAGATTGGAACACGTCGGGTTCCATTTTTTTTTTCCGTTTCCATTGACTATTGAGTGTACCCTCGATTGGAGAGTTACTCGTCAGTTTTTTTATAAAACTTGGCATGCTTATGGATATTGATAAGAAAAAGGTTCGGTTAAATTTTCATGGCTTTCCGGAGCGCGAGTAAAAAATATATCGACACTTTTATTTTCACACGTTTAACATGGAGCCTTATGGAGAATGACGTTTAATTTGATGTAATACAAAAAGTCCACGTCAGATTTTAATGAAAACACTTGAGCTGCAAGTTGAATATTCGGACAACATTTTTGGGGTCAGAGGGCCAATTGTGATTTGAAAGTCGACCCGTCTACAATCGACAATCGACCGGTCGACTCGACTGGTCGACATTCACGCGAAATATGTTGCGAAATGTCACTTTTTACATAAAATCAAGCCTGGATAGAAAAATTGTAAAAAAAAAAATCGTTGATAAATGAAAATAAATTGCAAAGGAAATCGTGTGGGATAGGTGCAAAAATGGCGTTTTCGACCAGTCGAGTCGATCGGCATTTATCTAACATTGATAGTTTACGCGTGGGAAAGCTCGAAAGTCGGGCAATGTAGCCTCACGGCCGGCGGACTAGGTACGCGACTATACCTATATATATACGTATTCCAAATCTCGACCGTTCCGAGCACCGTCGTTCCAAACATTGGGCGTTCACAAATTTTGGCCTTTCCGAACGTTACTCGTTCCGAACAACGATCCCAACCCGTTCGAAAAAAAAAAAAAAGAAAACTGTCAACATTAAAATGTGTCAACTCACGATAAACGTTGCCCAGCTTACAAAACAATTCAGAATCTTCATAAATCTCGTTAAAACGATATATCGTGTAGAACAGACTCAAACGACCCAGCTTGCCATAGCGACATTGGCAAAGAAGAAACAAAATGAATAAACAGGATCAACAATATTTCCCACAAATGTTGTTAATACTCCTCATATCGGTATAACTCAGTGAAGACGATGAAAACGTATATAACACGTGGCCATCACGTACGTATTTGGGGGAGTGGCGGGAGCGAACGGAAGACGTTTCGGTGAATCCACAAGATGGAGGAATTAACGAGCGATTACGAGGTCGCGTATAGCACCGTAGCAACAGACGTGGAAGCCGGAAAAGCTGGAGAGGTTAGTTGGGCGTGCCAATCCGTGGAAGATTTTGCGAAACCAGTCATCCGCGATAAGACATATACTACACAACTCCCGGGTATAGCGCTGAGGATTGCCCGAAGGTGAAATCCTTGCTCGGATGGTGCACGGAAAGTCACACGAAACAAGCCCGACCCCCCCATAGGCAACACCGAGAAGCAGAAACGCCAAGTAGGGCGGGAAGGGGTTGAACGGGGACGAGATGATGCGACGTAACAGTGGCGAAGGAGTCGAATATGCAAACGGCTGCATATGTCGGAGGTGTCGGGGGGCCAGGGGCAGGGGTAGGTGGCGGTCGAGGAGCTGGCGGGGGTGCTAGCTCGACTGAAATTAGTTAACTTGAGACAGTAACAAACCGGCACGGGACACCGAAACGGATAGAGGCGAGAGGAAGCAGAAGCCGAGTTGAGACCCAGACGTTGGGGCCAGATATCAGAACGACTAAGCTGTTATGTTCACGGTGCGATGGTTCGGGTGTGTGTGTGTGTGTGTGTGTGTGCCTGGATGTGGCCGTTATACCGAGGGGGATATTATGGGCAAGTGTTGGAAAACGAGATCGGGGTCTCTGTGGATTCCGACGCGGATGAAGGGGGGGAGGGGGGGGATGAGAGGAAACGCGCGAGAGCCATGGGAGATTCGCCCAAACTTCGAAAGTCACTTACGAGGAATTTACATTTGGCCCTAAACCGTCCGGGACACAGTGATGTTGCTTCTGGTTCTGACGATTGCCATTGCGATCACAGTCGGTTAACGAGCGGATCTCCAGTTTCGGGACGCGATGACCTTTGATGTTTCACGTCATATTCTGCTGATATCACGGTACACATTGGTCGTACGAGAATTTGTACTCTCACGATATGACGTTGGACGGTTGGATTCGAGGCCTTTTGTACGCGATTCAGACGATTTTCCAAGGTGCTCATCCAAAAGCGGTTTAGAATAAAATTATGCGTTTATCGATGACATTTTATTTACAGGTCATTCATGCACGTGGTTAGGTATATGGAAAAGAAATCAGAAATATCAACAAATGGCGGATATATCGCGTGTAAAAAAAATTATATATAATCTATGTATGGGATTTTGCATATATAGTTTATATATAGATTATATATAATTTTTTCACTTGGGTACTACGAAATAAAGCATTGTATGTTTTTTTTACGCGCCCGTTGATGGTGAAAGTTCTCGGCATCGATATGGATGTCTGAAAAAGAATGCACATATTTATAATTGCATAGGTAATGAATCTTTAGTGTGAACCAACAATATTATTTTTTTTTAATTATTACGATAAAAATGTAAAACTTCAATTTTTTTTACTCGATTTTCATTTTTTTTTTTTTTTTCACTTATAAAAACACTAATTTTCGTAATGGCAATGTAAGGTTTTGAGTTTCTTTTCCTACAGAACATCGATCCTTGCCAAGAACTGCCCCTCCGTTTATTCGATCACTGTGATTTTCTATTCTTTCTGAAAATTCGTTCGATTCGTTGAAATATTTTTTTGCAAGTAATGCTCGTGGGATCATCGTAAGTCTAAAAAATGTAGCTGCACCATTTGTTCCAATTATTCTCCATTATCGAGGTAATGTTCAAAACCTTGATCCGATTACTGGCATGCAATATCCCCGGTTCTCGAACAAAATTAGATGTAACATCATTTGAGACGAACTAACTCTACGAGATTTTTTTTTCTTCGAATAAAATTTGACCGATAAACCATGGAACTATTGAAAAATTCGATATTTATCAATCGGTTACCGACTATTCACAATGCAAACTCACCGATAATGTGAATTTTTGCGTCGAGAATGTTGTATATTTCAATGCGAAAGAATACGGCGAACATACCGATTGAAAAACTCGTAACCCAATATAGCTGGCTGCATGCACGGCCAGCCAGAAAGCTCGGCACGATTCGTAACCGTTGGGAAATAGTAGTTTTCGCAAAGTTCATTCGGCGTTTAGTATTCCCCATCAATAGCCTACCACAAGTGTACCAGCGGAAAACTATCCTCCTACGAAGCGTATAAGCAACGAACGGTCAATTCCGAGATTGGTTGCGATTGGAATTGGAAATGAAATTTGTTAGACACCGAAACGAGCGCACACTTCCCATAGAACAGACAGTATTTTGTCTCGCTGTACGAGAAACGAGTATTCCATGTCTCGAACGACCCGACGTATCATCAATTCGACGCAACCGAGCTTGCGGTAAAGCTGTTGTGATTCGAAAGCACGATCGAGGATCGGACAGAAAAACAATTTTTTTCTTATGTCATTGAGCGTTGGATCTGAAAGTGAGTTGGTGTGTTCGATATAACTGGAATATTGGAACAAATAAATGATAATACTGACTGGAATGATTTTAGGGTTTAGGTAAGAAACATGATACATTTCACCTGTGAGAAATAATATTGTCATAAAATTGTTGATTTTCGATATATAATTAAACCGCCGATAAAAAGAAAACCATCGATATAGGTCGACAAATAAAATAAAAATTGTCTACAATTTTTGGAATTGATATTTTTTGAACTACCAGGTACAAATTAACTTTCAAAGAAAATTTGTACTGTAAAAATTGGCGTTACAGCCTTAAAACATACATATTTGAATTTAGACCATGACTTTATATTTTAGATTGTAATTTAAACGAAAGAAGCTGCAAGTTGTAACTCGCAATTTGCTTACTCTCAATTCTGGACAGTGCAGCTATGAAAAAGTGTGATATAAGGAAATGGCATACCAACCATAATATTAGGATCGAATCTGTTAGTGGAGAACTACTTGGACAATTATCTCGAAGTTTGCAATCACTGCAATCACAATCACATTTATATTCTGAATCACTGTATTGTAATGATTATAATTTTTTTTTGCGTTTATCGATGCAGGACAACTTCGAAATGGAATGAGAGCCCTCTGAATCCTGGAATCCTCACTCACGCCCTCAATCTTTGATCCTCAATTATAAGTACCCAGTTATATCAGTGACGACAAGCAGAACAATGTGACGGACATTGCATCCGGCTCGAGTTACCGCGATTTTGATAACTCAGAGTGCCACCTTTACGAAACTCATACGCGAAATATTCCACGGAACGAAAATACTTAACGCGAGGCTTTCGTGCTCTCCGGACATATTTTCGGGGAGAGTGTGAGAGTTTTTTGCTCCGGCACTCTGGGGGATTTATACGCTTCGAAGAGATTCGCACGAAACCCCGCGGAAACTGTGCTCGAATCGTCGTATATCTTTCGCGTGAAACGAGCGTGAGCGTGGAGTGATTTATTCACTCGTCGTCTAGATAGACTCACGGTGAAGGAAGTTTCGCTATATGTATCGTTTTTGTATTGCCGTAAAATTGTCTTTTTCTCAGTTTTTCGTTTATTCGGCTCGAAACGTTACAATATTCCATCTGTGATCTTCAGTTTGGACGTATTCATGGATTTTGTAATGTACATGAGTATCTGCGTTCGACAGTCCGACCTCGAAATAAGAGACTCGGCAATAAGAGACTTTTCCCCAGTTTCTCACTCGAGCGCTACTTGGATCTTAGATTTAATCTACTAGATTTAAGCTTAGATCACGGATCTAAAATGCCCTTCGGTGAAATACAAAAAAAAATATGTAAAAACGAACAAATAAGCAAAAATTGACCGCTCTTAAAAGGCAGCACAAGCTCTCAGTATCGTTGAAGTACATTGAAGGAGAAGAAAAAAAAAGAAGAACAAGAAAGTGAGTACAGGCAACCCGGTATCGTTGGGATCGTGGCATGGAAAAACGTTGCAGCGACGCTTACACGTGATTTATCTTTTGTGCAATAAAAAAGCTCAGGCCACGATCTCCGGCCTCCGGTGATACTGCTCTCGGTTATATGATGCATAGTGTTAATAACGTGCGTTCGCCTCTGTGTTCCCCATCCTGGCTGCGCCACATCCTTTCCATTCTCGAGCCAACGCGCTGCACGAGTGCCGCAGCAAGCTCGACGCACACACAACTATACTATCGTGTATGCCGCACCGTTCAACTTTTTAATATCCCTCGTTTCAGCGATTATTCACGCGACAGCCGCGACAGATACCTCAACAATAGACTCGAGACTTGAGCCCTCCTCGACCGATATCGCAAAATCATATAAAAAAAAAAAAAAAAACAAAAAAAAAAACAGCGAGTGTATGGAGTTTATTCCTCGACCATTTGTCCATATACACATAATACTATAAAATGGATCGTTTACCAGGCATACACGAATCTATCTATCTGCCATTGACTGAAGATGCATGGTAAGGTTGTGAATCAAGTTTCAACAACGATTTCAGATTCGTCGATAGCAGTCCGACCTCGAAATAAGAGACTCGGCAATAAGAGACTTTTCCCCAGTTTCTCACTCGAGTGCTTACCCCACTCCGACTCGAACTCCGAGCTCGAGAATTTCGTGCGCGGACCCCTGGTTAAGAGACTAGCCTGGGAAGAGATTGTTCGGACAAAATAGAGCGAACGTGTAGTGTAAATTGATGTGTGCCTGCGTGCGTGAGTATGTGTGGGTGTGTGCGTGTGTGAATGTAACACAAAATCTACAAGTTTATTGGAGTAAGTGATTTTATGATTCAGACACAGAAGTACATATGAGTTCGCTTGAAGTTTTTGTTACCGACTGGACACGGTAGAGCCGGCGTTGAGAGTCTCGTGGCCTGCGCGCAGTTCTGTTTTACCACTCGGTTGATAATAAGAACTGTAAAGCATCGTCTACCGCCATAGTAGACCGCTTGCGTCGCTTATCCGGAAGATCGACGGTAGCAAAGAACACAACGGTGTAACCCCGGAAATCTTCCTTGAACTTATATTAATTCGAAGAAAAAAA
The DNA here is from genome assembly GCA_963662125.1 of Diplazon laetatorius. NCBI lineage: Eukaryota > Metazoa > Arthropoda > Insecta > Hymenoptera > Ichneumonidae > Diplazon > Diplazon laetatorius. The sequence goes on from OY759159.1 coordinate 1,959,945, forward strand.
AACAATGGCACGTAAGTTTTCACCTTGGGGCGATTTGTAATGTTGACGAATTTTGAGCCCACACTAGTGAAAGTGACATTTTCTATTTGCATGAATTACAATTCATGCAAATAGAAAATGAAAAATTGAGTTTCGAACTCGATGCAATGAGATTGTACAGAATTTCAAATGTTCCAGGCGCGCTTCAATCACGAAGAATAATTTCGACTGTCCTGAACAACCCGACATCGAAGTCTAAACGTCAATTACAAAATTACAAACAGAACTGTAGCCAAAAAGAGAACCGAAATGTAGAAACTTTGATTTAAAACGATGATAAACAGTTCGAAATAAACTTTTGAACGATTGAAGAAATGTTGTTAAATCGTTTTATTGATCCAACATACATTCTTAAAAAATACGATGCACCGCTTAATGGTGAGCGGCGGCGGCCTTCCTCATCTGGACGAGAATGTTACCCAATTCTTCACGCTTCCTCTTGGCGCGGATGTGGGTGCCCAACTGAAAATTCGACGGACCAACGTTACGAGACCCGCAAGGAGTGAGGTTAGATGTCGGTGCGAAAAGTATCGAAAAATCATGGTCTTACCCTCCTCTTGAGGAACTTGAGGGCTCTCTTGTCCTTGGACACTTTCAGCAACTCCATGGCGCGCTTTTCGTACGGAGCATGACCGGTGACCTCACGAATAAGGTCTCTGACGAATTTGCTGTGTTTTGTCTGACGCTGTGACGACAATCAGATAAGGAATCGTTGAGTATGAGTTGAAGAATGTCGAGCTTTCGATCAAAGATGTGAGGAAATAGTGAAATAGTGACAGATTCGTGAGACGTGAAAGATAGGTTAGGATATCGTCGTAACTCACCCCCTTGAGACGCGCTGGCCGAAGAGCAACAGTCTTTTCCTTGTCCGTTTTGTTCTTTGCCACACGGATTTTCGTGGTTTTGTGACCCTTGTTCAGGCCTATGGCCAATTCGTATCTCGGAGCCATCCTGCGAACAACAAACACCAATTTTAGAGGTTATGTTGATATCGTTGATGAAAAAAAAATTATTATCGAAAAAAACGTTTTAATATTGTTCAACACTGCAAGGGACGACACTTGTTATATGGAAATTATATCGTTTTGATGCGGATGTCGACGGATTACACGGATATTTAAAGATTATTTAACGCACGAACCTTTGACGGGAGAGTACGCACGATGAAAAGAGTGTACGCCGCGGCTTCTGCGCATTGGTTGCACGTCGAAACGTAGCTACCGCAGCGCCGCCTGAATTACATTCAAAATGCTCGCGACTTGCCACTTCCCGCGGATTCATAACTTCATAGAAAAATTCAACTTATTTTTTTTTTTTTTGAATTTATAACATTTATGAAAAAAAAATTATTAATCAACGCTTGAAAATTGAATCTTTATTACCGAAATAATCTGATTATTTATTTTCAACCGACAAAATTATTAATGTTTCACTGTCGAAATTATTCATTCTTATAGAGATAGCTCTTGTTCCCTTTTTTTGTTTTTTTTTTTCGTTGTAAGTTTTATGCAAAAAAATTATTCAAAAAAATCTAATTCAAATCCTGTCAGTTTTATGATGATTCCGTATGAATTGGTAGGATTTATTCTTAAATTGACGACGCAGAGAAATTAATTTGTGAAAAAAAAAAAAAAAAACATTTATTTTCCAATACAAAAGTTTTTGAATATTATATCGAGGATGTCTTCGGTGCTAACGTGTCCGGTGATTTTTCCGAGTTCTCGCATGGCGTTTCGAATAATTTGCGCGGCGATTGCCATGTCGTAATGATTTTGCGAACTCATCCGCCGATAATCCGACAGATAATCGAGACAATCAGTCAGATGTGTTCTGTGACGCGATTGACTTATCGTTGGATTTTCTCGCGAGGGATTGCCGCAACTGAAAAAGACAATGAAATATCATCGAGCACTCGATTAACAATTACTTGGTAAACATGACAAAAGTTGGAACTTTCGCCATAAACGCGCGCGCAAAAAAAAAAATAACATTGCTTTATCATGCAACATCTCCGCCATTTATTGATATTTCTGAATTTTTCTTCTTCATACACTCAATCATGTGCATAAATGATCCGTAAAAAAAAATGTTGTCGATATATGGGTATTTTTTTTTTTTTTAAATCGGATCCAGAAAAGTATTTTCGAAAATCGGCGAAATATCGCTTATAAAAATGCCTCGAATAATCAAGACATTTCACCGACAAGACTCACATAACTCGAAACCGATCGGTCATGGCATCCACCAGATTTTTCATTCCACCCTCATTGGCGCATGATATCAGAACCAAATTCGACCTTTCGATCATCATTTTATGTTTTTCATCTATGAGATCAGCCTTGTTAACGACTATCAAGCAATTGGTGAAAATTTTGCCATCGCTAATGGCCAAGTGTTCCAATTGCAATCCTTGAACGTAAACGTTGACATAATCATCGATAGTTTTTTCACTCGCCGCATAAACGGAAGCGTCAATGACGATGATGATAAAATCGGCGAATTTGGCGTAATCCCTGGCTCGTTTTATTCCCTCGGCTTCGACAACGTCTCGAGTGGATTTGGCGAGACCCGCTGTGTCTGCCAAAATCACCGGATATCCCGAAATGTTTGCGCTCAGTTCGACGATGTCCCGAGTCGTGCCAGCGATCGGTGTCACGATCGCAGCATTTCTTCGAACCAAATTATTGAGCAAACTGCTCTTTCCCACGTTCGGTTCGCCCATTATCACCGTTCTCACTCCGTTTCTCAATATTTCACCCTTTCTTCCATCCTCCAGATGTTTTCTTATTTCCACGGACAAACGTTCCAAATTTAAGTTGGAATTTTTCAGGACGTCGCTTTCGATGTTGTCGTCTTCGCCGAAGTCGATGTAAGCCTCGACGTTGGCCAACGATTGCGACAAAATTTTTTGCCAATCGTTGTACAACTCGCTCAAGCTTCCGTCGGCTTGCAGCAAAGCTTGTTTTCTCTGCTGTTCCGTCTCCGCGTGTATCAGATCGGCCAAACCTTCGATCTCCGTCAGATCCAATTTTCCATTGTCGAAAGCTCGTCTAGTGAATTCGCCCGGCTTAGCGGGACGAAATTTCAGGTTCGACAGGGCTGTCGCGAGTGCCGACAGCACAGCCGAGCCACCGTGGACCTGAAACTCCACGCTGTCCTCGCCGGTGAACGAATTGGGGCCTGTTAGATGATTTTACGAGGATAAGACGCGGAATTGATTTTAGGGTTGTGAAATTGTTTTCGTACGATTACCTGGAAACCACAGGCACAGTCCCACGTCGATAACGTCGAGCGTATTCGGATCGTATATTTTACTCAGATGAGCTTTTCTCGGCTGAGGATTCGATATTCTCGTCATTTCGCGGAGAGCCTTGGAAGCTTCGTCGCCGGAGATTCTCACGACGGCCACTCCGCATTTACCCTGTCCTGATGGAAAAGTGGAAAAAAATATTTTGGACTATATTGACTCGACGTTCGGGATCGAAATAAAATTTCGGATAATTTTTTATTTGACATCATATCCAAGACAAATTCGAATATTTGTCTTGGAGATTCTGACAGATGTAACAGAATACATTTTTTATGGATTTTACCCAAAAAAACCTATCGGAACATAAAATAGACTCTCTAAGACGTATTCAAGAATTTTTTTCAGTTTCTACGGATGGTTTTACACGAGAGAAAAAAAAAAAAGATCGACAGGACTAAAGGAAATAGCTTTGGCATGAAATTCACCCAGTGTGACTGAAAATGATTAACACATATCAATGCTAAATTCTTTTTGACAAAAAGGTACGAAGATTGTTTATGACAATAATGCATAACAAAATTTGGTTCCAACATAAACAGAAGAATTTATTATTTGATCGATAATTCATTATCAATAGTCTTAGATAACAAAAATTTGTATTTTCAGACGTAACAAAATGCTTCGAGAAATAAGCTAAAGCTTCGTAAAATTCCATACATATCATATTTCTAAAAAAAAAAAGCATCTAGCGTTGATTGGACAATGAATTCTCAATGACTCGTAATCGTAATTGAAAGTTTAAAACTGGGATTATCGGTGGTCAAAATAAGAACTTATTTCACGACCACTAGCAGACGACAATTTCGTTATTTCGAGGCAACCAATTAGCAATGCTCTACGTGTTATTGTTTTTTTTTTACATTCCATTAATTGAAACCAAAAGAAATATTGATTATAGAAAAAATAATAATAGCCAAGTACGTAGTATAAGAGTCTATACGAATGATAAACAAAAATAAAAAAATATATATATGTATATAATGCACGAAATGCGAATAACCAGATGACAAAGCGTAGATGGTCGACGCTGTTACACGTTCGTTGGTTAAGTAAGTCCCGCCAGTTATTGTCGAACGTGCTGCGCGCTGATCGAATCGCGTCATCATTATTCCACGTGTTCTGCGAAATTTTCGAAGAAAAAACATCGCTCAAGTGATCGATGATCGTTACGAGAATTAACGTGAAAATGCGAATTCAACGAAAATAACAAATTTTTCATGAGAAAATAGGTGAGCGATTGATTGATTCAATAGAAAACTGACGAAAAGTAGACTCAGCTCGTTCAGAACAAAAACAAGATGGCGGCTCACTGTATGCATTTTTCGATCCATGAATTGACAATCGAACATCAACGAACTTATCAGTCGTTTTCAATGATTGGCAAATGTTTTCGAACGATTGTCATTGTTTTCGTAAAATTTATCGTATTATACGACATTGCAGGTTCGGCAAGTTGTTTGTCGTCATCAACGAACGATAAGCGACGAAGCGTTTCAACGAACGCGCATGCGCAACGCATCGGCGGTTTTTTCAAACTGTTAATCGCTGGGAAAGGTGGATGGAAATGTCGAGCGTCGATTTTTCGGACGAAATTGATTGATTTATCGGCTGAATAAAAAGCGTTTGTGATTCGAGTGATTGTCGAGGGTGGAGAAAACGATTTTTGGGAGAGGTTTCGAGGGGAAAATGGCCGACGGCGCGAACAAGTTTATCACGAATCAGGAAGTACAGGATAGATGCGAGGTCTGGGTGAAATCGCAGGCTGAATTGGAGTGTACATCGGGGAGAGGCGTCAAGAGAGACGCAGAGAGCGAGCAGGAAGAATTTTTCGAGACAGATTCGGAATTCGATTCGGTGTCGGAGTGCGGAGCGAAGCGACGCAGAGCCGTCACACAGATCAAACGAGAGATATTGAATCTGCAGTGCAAGTGGACGCAATGCGCCACGACGACGTCGTCCCTGGACAAATTCGTGAGACACGTGGCCGATCACATACCGCAGTTGGTTATCAAAATGGACGAGGATAACGGCGAAGTTTACGTCTGTCTGTGGGAAGGATGTAACTACGAGAGCAAGATCAGCAACGACATTGCTCGTCATGTCAATTATCACTCCTATCATTCCAAACTGCAATCCATCGGAGCCAATGTCAGAGCCCGGATCAAACTACCTGTAGATACAAATAATTTCGTTTGTTCATTTTATTATCGAGAAACTTCATTCGGAAGAGTTCAATGAATTCCAAAAATGATTATTCTTGCATGATATCGATCATAAAATTATTTTGGAAAGAAATGTAACTGTTGCATTAACACATACAGCTGCATACACCGTTGATCATCTATATACAATGAAAAAACCGATCGACAAATGTAATATTTAATTGTCGTCTGATATAATTAAACATTTAAATATTTTTTAATTCGAAACCATTTCGATCAGATTGGCTCCAAGCACAGCTTAACGTGTATTGTATACGTTGTTTCAGAAATGTCATCGGGCTATCGCATGGAAAACAGTATTGAATCCACGATCGTCGCAGATTTGCCAGTGGGACGAGTGCCTGAAAACTTTCACGAATTATCAATTGTTCCTGTTTCACGTTAATCAACACCTCGAAAGCAATCCCAGAGGCAACAAGGTCGAAGGCGGTGTCCCGTGCAAGTGGACCGGTTGCACGGGAAAATATCCGAGTTTGTACAAACTCAGGGATCACACGAGATGTCATACGAAAGAGAAAATTGTCGCTTGTCCGGACTGTGGCGCTACTTTTGCATCCCATACGAAATTTCACGATCATTGTCGACGACAAATTCCGATAGAAGGTAATTTACACAGATACTATCGATAAATTAATTAATGGGGCTCGGAATTCAGATCGAGCAAAGTTCAGAAGGATCAAATTTTTTTTTAAAAAGACTTTCGAGCTTTCCCACGCGTAAATTATCAGAGTTACATGCATGTCGTCGATGACTTTTTTATAGGAAATTCAATTCTCTACAACATTGTTTATGTGAGTTTTTGGTCTATATAGCGTTGTTTCTCCAGCAATTGGATGGGAAGGTGAAAAATGCATCGAATTTTTATTGTTTTTACATTCTCGTCCAAACGCTGGATAAACAACGCTATATAGATCAAAAACGCACATAAACAATGTTGTGGAGAATTGAATTTTCTATAGAAAAGTCATCGACGACATATATCTAACTTTGATAACTCACGCGTAGGGAATCACGAAAGTCGGGGAATGTTAAAAATTGCGCCGACTGGTAGGCGTTCGCTACAATGTCATTCGAAGCAGTGGGCGTTTGAAATTTTTCATCCTTCTGAACATAACTCGTTCCGAATTTCAAGCCCAACTCAACTGATGAACTACGGAGTCTGAAATTATTCAAACTAATTCATCAAAAAAAAAATTTTTTTTTTTTTTTTCAGTGCAAGGTTTTCAATGCTCTTATTGCAACAAATTTTATCCCACCGAAGGCATTCTTCGCGAGCACATGAGATTTCATGTGTACAATTACAAATGCACGCTGTGTGACATGAGTTGCGGCTCGCCAGCGAGTCTGGTCAAACACATACGCTATAGACACGTGTCGACTAGACCGTTTCCTTGCCAGTTGTGCAGTCACGCCGCAAAATCGCAACAGGATCTTGATTCTCACATGACTGTTCATACGAGCGGGCCGAATTTCTTTTGCAACTACGAGGGATGCACGTACACCTGCAAAAATGCATATATATTCGATAGGTAACGTATAAAATCGGAATAATCATCTCAAGGGTTACACCACCTTTTTTTTTCACGCAGTTACTGAATATATGGAATAATTGTTGTTTCATACAAATTTATCATAACTTTATGAACGTAAAAGAAAAAGAATTTTTTAAAATTGACAAATGGAGGGAATTATGCGCCATCGAGTAAAACTCTCTTTTGAAAATCCTCGTCGGTTGCGGAATTGTTTTTTGCGGCATAGTTTTAGAAATAGAAAAATGTTAAAGAATGATTCCTCATTCAGAAACGCAATAGCTACAATGCAGCGAAGAAACAATTGAAAAAAAAAAAAAAATGTTTTCGAAATGACAGCTGTATGAAAAAAAAAAAAAAAATCAAATTTTTATCAAAATGTTGAGTTTAAAAAATGTATAATAAATGAACGCGGCATCTGATCGAAAGAAAATTCGAGTCATCCAGGAAAGAAACTAAAAGCTCAGAGACATAAAAGCTGACCGGAAGTTTCTAAGACTGGAAATAATTTCGCAAATAACATCCGTATTGCATTTTCACACCTGTAATAACAAAGACATTGCTCATCGCAGACACATAGAACGCATTCACACTCCTGAAGTTCGATGGTACTGTTGTCACGAGTGTCCCGTGAAGTACCGCAAGAGTTACACACTGACGAAACATCTGATCGAAGCGCACAACTTGGAAGCTAACGGACACAAAAGATTTCAATACACGAGGGACGACGACGGTAACTACAGGCTACAATTGGTCAGATACGAGGCCATCGACGAAGACAGCCCGTTGCCCGCGGACGAGGTTGAACTTCCGGTGAAGAACTATAAAATCAAAGTCAACAATACGTCGCGATTTCCCAGATTGGAGGTAAGGAAGCACTGACATTCGCTTTGCACATTGGAATTCATGTTTTCAGGCCGTAGTATATAGATTCCTACCAATGTTGGACATGCCTCAGTACATTGGTAATCGAATTACCAAATTGATACCAAGTACATCTGTAATTTCGACTTGGCACACGTTAAACTGCAAAAATGCATTTGTAATTTAAACTTAGCAAACTCGAGAGTGAAAATTACGTTTGTAATTTGGACTTAGCACACGTTAAAGTGCAAAATGCATTTGTAATTTGAACTTGACAAACGTGAAAGTACAAATTACGTTTGTAACTTGGACTTAGCGAACGTGAAAGTAAAAATTGCGTTTGTAATTCGAACTTAACAAACGTGAAAGTGCAAATTACGTTTGTAATTTTGACTTAGCACACGTTAAAGTGCAAAATGCATTTGTAATTTGGACTTAGCAAACGTCAAAGTAGAAAGTACGTTTGAAATTTGGACTTGGCAAACAAACAAGTACAAAGTAAATTCGTAATTTGGACTTAGCGAACGTGAAAGTAAAAATTGCGTTTGTAATTTGAACTTAACGAACGTGAAAGTACAAATTAGATTTGTAATTTGGACTTGGCGAACGTAAAAGTACAAATAACATTTGTAATTTGGACTCAGCAAACGTGAAAGTGCAAAGTGCATTTGTAATTTGGACTTGACAAACGTGAAAGAGTACAGATTACGTTCTAATTTGTACTTGGTGCCTGGACGAATAATAAAGTACTTGTCGGTAATTTGTGCTTCGGTATTTTTCGATTACCAATTTTCTCAACACCATTTTTGTACTACGGCAAAGCACAAATGACCACTTCACTGTCATTTGCTCATATGTGTATTCAAATGGACTTTCAGATAGTGGAAGACAATGGTGCGGACGACGACGAGGAGGAAGCCGAAGCCCGGACGATTTCGGAGACGACATCGGAACCCGAATATTCCGTCGGCAAATCGATGCCGATGATCTCGAACATATTGATATCGATAGACGAAATGGACGCCGATGGAAACATAATAGACAGCCGAATCGTGCAAACACAGGAAACTAACGAGTTGCCACCGTCGGACGAACCGCCGATAATTTTGACATGAAAAGCCGATTGATTTCCACAACCCAACGGTTTCCCGGTGGTGTGCCTTTCTCATTCTCCTGCGATTGCCAAATATATCGATCTTGGAAAAGATTGGTAAATATCCCCAACGAGGGACAAGCCAAACTAGGCTTTTGAAAAAGGTATTGGATCTTCAAACCCGAAGAAAGACACGACACCGAAACTTTATATTCTTTTTCTCGAATCTGAATTTTTTCAAAGAGACATTGGAAGACCAACACACCTGGGCGTGGACAGAAAAAAAAACGGATTGAGCTTCACAATTTTGATATTCGTTACAAAAACGTCAAATTTTTGAGGATATTTCAGAAAAATTAATTTCGAACTATATCATCCTCTGGGAACGCCGAAATAAGGACCACTCTGATCTATATATTTTTAAACCGTTGAAAAAAAAAGTTAACCGTCATTCAAAAATGAAAAAAAAAATTCTCCAATGAATATTACGACAAAACCGTCGTTACTGCAGTTTATTTTTATAAAAATAGGCAATACCTTATAAATTGTAAGAAAAAAAAAACAACAAAACAAAATAGAAAACGTCGGCGTTTTCGATTTACGTTCGTAATCTCGTAACGCAACGAGAATTTTCGTCAAGAACGAGTGAATCACCATATAGACTGAATAGTAGATTTATTAGAAAACAAATGTATAAATCCTATAAATAATCGAAGTTAACGACGAGCGTGGATTTTTATAACGAATAAAGGTACAGTGTTTTGTTTTTTTTTTTTTTTTTGTCCTTTATCTTTTGTAAACAACCGAAAGTTTGGGCAATTATTCGAATGTTCTACGGACTCGATTCCTCGGTTATATCACTGACAAGTACTTTCATTGTTTATAAAATGAAACACAGTCGAACGGAAGAAATAAACGGTAAGTTAATTAATCAGTCGTTTTACATATAATCGAAAGCATGTAAAACCTAGTTTCATTTTCCTTTTTGTTTTATTTTTACGTCTAAGGCGGCCGGTTGCCGCATTAACTTAAACAGTATATCACCTTTTCTTTTTTTCATTGCATTTCAGTACCGTCGAGTTGATCGTCAATGTTTCGTTATTGTTGGAAAATACGAGATTTTACCGGAAGCTCGGACGACCGAGTCGGGCGGGGCTCGAAATTCAGAACGAGCAAATTTCAGAAGGCAATACATCCAATTTCGTGGGTTTCTCAACCAAATCATCATATAGAATCCAAGGGTGTGTAACCCTTTGGATTGTTGCACGAAAAAATAAAAACAATGTCGAAATCAATACATTTTTATCCTCCCGTCCGAACGCTGGCTAAACAACGCAATATAAACCAAAAGTTCACATGAACAATGTTGTGGAGAATTAAATTTCCTACAAAAAAGTCCACGACGGCATGTATCTAACATCGATAGTTTACGCGTGGGAAAGCTCGAAAGTCGAACAATGTGAGAAACCGCGTGACTGGTAGACGTTCGAAATTCTGTACATTCGAAACTTTGCCCGTTCGGATCAATGGACTTTCGAAACCGTGCAAGGTCGAAACATTGAAATTCGAATGAAAAAATGTCGAACTTATGAGCCTTCGAAACATTGAAAATTCCGAAACTTCTAGACCTACACATTTCGAGCCCCGCCTATACCGAGTTTCGTACTGTACGGCTTATAAATTACACACGAATTACCGTCCATTACATAACTTATGTATGTATAACCACATGTGTGATTCCACAAATTTATACAATAATAATAATGCGAAACAGATTTACGTATACGGAGACTCACGGAAGCAAACATACATTATACATGTATAATATGCGTATTATATACACGGATTTAGCGGAATTTTCGTGAATCGTAGAAGAAAATAATGACGGGCGAAATATAAGATATGTTGATCAATTTTTAGGCGTTTAATTTACAATTATCCCAACGTAAAGCGCGGAGACTTCCAATGGCACTTGACGAGCGAACGTTTGCCCGGCAAATTGCGGTTCAATGCGAATTATTGACATTCGATCGTTAGCTACTATCGATTCGTTCGATAACTAGCGGTTTAAAAAAGAAAAATCAGTTAATGATCATTATAAAAATATTTATGTTTATGATTTGCACATTCCAGAGTCGTCTTTACACGATATTTGGACGACTTCTGACTGGGACGCCCCCCACATAGGTTCAAAATACATTTTTTCAAATGTCCACAAAGTCCCACCGACCTATCTCAATATTAACACGTGCCGACGGAATTTTAATTTTTGCATTTAAATAACATGACAATTTTTTATCAAGTTTCAATTAATTTATTATAGCTCAAAATCAACAGAAAAAAAAGAGCTGTCGATTCGATTTTCCATCAGAAAGATGCGTACTTTGAAAAAAAAAAAATGATGATCCCCGAAAAAAATGCGGAAACCAATATTACTGCTTGAAAATCATTGAAATTCATGAAAAATTCAGCGCCTCGGTAAAAATTCGTCAAAGTCCCGTGTAATAGGACCACTCCGGTGTAAACTCATCGATTACTCCAACTTTCGAGTCTTTGGTTTTTATTCCGCCTCATTCTGGCATATTAAATCATAAAATTATCGATTCAAAAACGTGCAGTTTCAAATTTACAAATCATCAAAAGTAAAATTTCATTCGATACTTTTTCAATAACGATGATTGATGTACTTTTTTTTTTTTAGATCCATAATTATAACCGTCAATTTGCGCAGTCTGTATCAATGAAAATAGGGCTATTCGCTCGCCTCTGTGTGGCCCATTCGCATCTCGTACATATACTTCACTTGTTCTCGTTTGGCTATGGACTCAGACGTCATGATCTATCAACCGAGCGTCTCGCCTGTAAGAATACCTCGGTGGATTGTGACAAGGCAAAAGCCACAGAAGCGGATGACTCTTTCCGCAAACTTGCGAGAGCATGGTCAGTGTTCTGGGGGTAGCACGATTGTGATGATGACCGGTTTGTAGTCTCTCCATCGACGGATGATCCTCGCCGAGAATCGCTTGGAACTGATCCACCAAAATTGCCACGACGAACATGCCGAACAGCGCCGATTCCAGCACCAAAATAACGCAATGCAAGCTGCAACGATGCGAAATCGTGCAATCGACGACGAACGATCGATGAATAAACCGTTAACGATGGTCGTTGATAATTAAATTGTTGTCGTCCGTCCGGAGAATTTTTTTCAGGAATTTTTTCAGGAATAGACTATGAAATATGCAGATTTGAAAAAAAAAAAATAAAAAAAACCATGCAATTAATTCTATGGGATATTAAATTTTCCAGAAACAAAGCTGACACCCATTGTTTTCCATGAATGTGTATAAAAACCATGAGAATAGTTTTATCGAAAATTATATTCGAAAAAAACTGCAGTTTTATATAAAAAATTCGGTAGATCACGATTTGGCACCTGTTTCTATGATTTCTTTTACAAAAAATAAAAAAAGTTCTCGTTTTCTTCGAACAGGACAAAAATTTCTACGGGCAAAATGACAAAAATTTAATTTTCAACCACTACCCCAATAAACCTATTACAATTTTTGAAGAACGAAGAAAATCAAATACTCACATTCTGCTCTGTTTTATTGTAACATCATTGCTGCATTCGGGACAGTCGTAGACCCATGATACTATAACCAGTGTAATTGCATAGACAGCCAAAACTCCGACGTAGACTAAAAATTGTATAAAGTACTTTTGGTTCCTCTCTCCGACGCAGTTGTTGATCCTACAAATATCTGTGTTAGTATCGAAGCAGCCCGATTCATGATAAATCAAAACCAAGACACCAAGATATATAATTTTCAAAGCTGTATCCAGTTTTTCCCCCCCTCGAAGTGAAAATTATCATTCGACATCAATTCATGATTATTAATAACAAATAAAATCGGAAACCACGAAGAAAAATCGATGACTATAAAAACAAAAAAAAAAAAAAAACAAAAATTGTTAATTCTCATTCTAAAAGTCAGTTCTAATTAATTTACAGATTTTTATAAAATACGTCTTTACATAATATGACTTTTTCGCATCGAGTGTGTATTTGTGATACGAACTGACCTTACGTATCATGATTTTTTTTTTTAAGCGCAGTTAATAAATTTGTCAAACCGTCGCAAAACAAATAAATTCATTACTAATTTTTTTTTTCCCAAGGCTATATGAAAGAATATCGAAATTTTAATGCGACAGTCCCATAATTACCACGGACAGTGGTGATCCATTCGTCTAATACATCTTTCGCATATTCTGCAGTGATGAGCCCTCGGAGGTCTGTAAGTTTCGCATCTGGTGCACACTGTCCAATCGTCCCTTTCGTCGCAATCGTCGCCGACTCCCGAACCGCCCGTGTGAATGTCGGAAAAATCCATGCGACTCTGGGGCAGAGGAACTACGCCCGGATCGCTGCATATGGCCTTGAGATGGGACATTGTCAACAGTAATATAACCGTGTTGAACGTCACCACATTAAACGGACCCCACAAACTGTTAAAACCAAAAACCAAAAAAAAAAAAAAAAAATAACAACAACACATCCAAATAAATTTTCCATCGTCTGTCAATTGTGATTGTCAATCAATACAAATGTTACACAAAAATTATAACAAACCTATCTTGCATCGTGTGCAATATAATCCATCGTATAACAACGTAATCAGCATATAAAACCGCGACATAAGTCACTATTATGCAAACTATACCGCAAGGATCTCTAACAAACATTTTTTGTTTGTTTGTTTGTTTTTTTTTTGTTTTTTTTTTCGTAAATTCACGTTCTAATCAGTGCGAAACGTTGGCATTATATCGAGCCATCGTCGACAGAGCATCAATAACAATTTCGTACCTTCAATTCATTACGCGCGCGTAATCACCGTTTTTATATACATGTATATATATGTTTTGTTTTGTTTTTTTTTTTAAACCTCGGATTTTGAGCACCAAACACTGAGGACCGAATCAATTGGCTTTCTCGTCCTGAATATCTCTCGACGTATCGACGAACATCGAGAGAAATTGCGTGAAAAAGAAAGCGCACGAACAAATTGTTATTATCGAGAAGCACTTGCGTCTGACAGCAGCCGTCTATTTGTCATCATACACACACGTGTTGTAATACGTAAACGCAAGACAACGAAGTACGGGTTGAGTGAGCATTTTGATCGGGGCAGGAGGTAAATAAAATGTATCTCGAGTTGATAATTCGATCGAAACCGAGTCGAAACAACGGCGATTATCGGGACAATTGTGTTTATTGGTTTGCGATGAATGGAAGGTCTCGTGAAGTTGGAAAGTTGGAAAGTCGAATCCTTGTCGTCGGTATTCCGTCTGCTTGGGTTTTGGGGGTGAGAGAGAGGGAATAGTCGAGTACGTAGATTGAAATGTAGGTGGCGATGGAAAGCTTACTGCCGTGGTGGGGACAGCGAAAACGCGATGACGAGAGAGACGGTTGAGTTGTGAGCTTGCGTGCTTTTTCTGTACACTCGGGTGAGAATATTTCAGTCGCACGACGGGTTGCAGCTGTCGTGTCGGACCTAATGTTTTTAACCGACTGTACGCGGTGCAAGCGTGACCGAGCGTGACCACGGTCGTATACACACGACTGTGGTCCATATCTATATGTCGACGGGGTAACGACGGTTCGTTAAAGCGTTAGTACCGAACGTTTGCAACCAGGCGTCGTGGCGATCGCCTCGTGGCTCGCCAGATGATGATGGAAGACAAAAATTCTCTCCCTCTCGCTCGCTCCGCTGCGAGCGCCGATGGCGCTGTCTCTTTCGCACTCGAATAGGGCTTCCATCACCTTAATGCGATAGAAGACCTATTCGAGTGCGAGAGAGACAGCGCTATCGGCGCTCGCTGCGGAGCGAGCGAGAGGGAGCGAATTTTTGTCTTCCATCATCTTAATCCAACAATTGATTCACATAGGGATGCTCTTGTACATGTCTCTGGTAACCGAGTTTTCGTTTGTAGTAGAAAGAAAAATTATTTTTTTATGAAAAAAAAATTTATTTTGCCGAAAAATAGTATATTATGACACTAGTACGAACATGTTTTTTCTGACGCGAGTGTGAACGAGCCGAAGGCGAGTACTGCAATCACACGAGTCCAGAAAACGTTTTTCGTACGAGTGTCGTACGAATTTTTATGTCACAAGGTCCGTAAATGCGGTTTGAAGCGAACGGAGTGAGCGTAAAACCGCACTTTTACGGACAATACGGAAATTTTTTATGTCACGCTATCCGTACTAGTGTCATAATATACTATTTTTTATGAAAATCGATGGGTCAGGAAAATTGATTCATATGCGTTAATCTTCAAGAGTTGGGTGTGAAAAGGTTTGTAGTGAACGTCGTTTCGGTTGTGGCCAAGCCGAAAAAAAGTTTTTCGGACTTTTAAGGGTTTTTGGATCCCCAATTTTGACGAAAATCGGTCCAAACGGTTCTTTCACATGGATATGGCTCTGTATGGGTGATCCAACTGTTGATTCACATCCAGATACCCTCGTATATGTCTCCGGTAACCGAATTTTCGTTTGTAGTAGAAAAAAAATCGATTTTTTTGTGAAAAAAAAATTTTTTTTCACGAAAAAACGATTTTTTTTGGCGAAAAATGATGGGTCGGGAAAATCGATTTTTATGCGTTTATCTTATAGAGTTGGGTGTCAAAAGGTTTGTAGTGAACGTCGTTTCGGTCGTATCCAAGCCGAAAGATTTTTTTTCGGACTTTTAAGGGTTTTTGGACCCCCAAAATTCACAAAAATCGGTCCAAACGGTTCGTTCACATGGATATGGCTCTGTATGGGTGATCCAACGGTTGATTCACATCCAGATACCCTCGTATATGTCTCCGGTAACCGAATTTTCGTTTGTAGTAGAAAAAAAATCGATTTTTTTGTGAAAAAAAATTTTTTTTTCACGAAAAAACGATTTTTTTTGGCGAAAAATGATGGGTCGGGAAAATCGATTTTTATGCGTTTATCTTATAGAGTTGGGTGTCAAAAGGTTTGTAGTGAACGTCGTTTCAGTCGTATCCAAGCCGAAAGATTTTTTTTCGGACTTTTAAGGGTTTTTGGACCCCCAAAATTCACAAAAATCGGTCCAAACGGTTCGTTCACATGGATATGGCTCTGTATGGGTGATCCAACGGTTGATTCACAACCAGATACCCTCGTATATGTCTCCGGTAACCGAATTTTCGTTTGTAGTAGAAAAAAAATCGATTTTTTTGTGAAAAAAATTTTTTTTTTCACGAAAAAACGATTTTTTTTGGCGAAAAATGATGGGTCGGGAAAATCGATTTTTATGCGTTTATCTTATAGAGTTGGGTGTCAAAAGGTTTGTAGTGAACGTCGTTTCGGTCGTATCCAAGCCGAAAGATTTTTTTTCGGACTTTTAAGGGTTTTTGGATCCCCAATTTTGACGAAAATCGGTCCAAACGGTTCTTTCACATGGATATGGCTCTGTATGGGTGATCCAACTGTTGATTCACATCCAGATACCCTCGTATATGTCTCCGGTAACCGAATTTTCGTTTGTAGTAGAAAAAAAATCGATTTTTTTGTGAAAAAAAAATTTTTTTTCACGAAAAAACGATTTTTTTTGGCGAAAAATGATGGGTCGGGAAAATCGATTTTTATGCGTTTATCTTATAGAGTTGGGTGTCAAAAGGTTTGTAGTGAACGTCGTTTCGGTCGTATCCAAGCCGAAAGATTTTTTTTCGGACTTTTAAGGGTTTTTGGACCCCCAAAATTCACAAAAATCGGTCCAAACGGTTCGTTCACATGGATATGGCTCTGTATGGGTGATCCAACGGTTGATTCACATCCAGATACCCTCGTATATGTCTCCGGTAACCGAATTTTCGTTTGTAGTAGAAAAAAAATCGATTTTTTTGTGAAAAAAAATTTTTTTTTCACGAAAAAACGATTTTTTTTGGCGAAAAATGATGGGTCGGGAAAATCGATTTTTATGCGTTTATCTTATAGAGTTGGGTGTCAAAAGGTTTGTAGTGAACGTCGTTTCGGTCGTATCCAAGCCGAAAGATTTTTTTTCGGACTTTTAAGGGTTTTTGGATCCCCAATTTTGACGAAAATCGGTCCAAACGGTTCTTTCACATGGATATGGCTCTGTATGGGTGATCCAACTGTTGATTCACATCCAGATACCCTCGTATATGTCTCCGGTAACCGAATTTTCGTTTGTAGTAGAAAAAAAATCGATTTTTTTGTGAAAAAAAAATTTTTTTTCACGAAAAAACGATTTTTTTTGGCGAAAAATGATGGGTCGGGAAAATCGATTTTTATGCGTTTATCTTATAGAGTTGGGTGTCAAAAGGTTTGTAGTGAACGTCGTTTCGGTCGTATCCAAGCCGAAAGATTTTTTTTCGGACTTTTAAGGGTTTTTGGACCCCCAAAATTCACAAAAATCGGTCCAAACGGTTCGTTCACATGGATATGGCTCTGTATGGGTGATCCAACGGTTGATTCACATCCAGATACCCTCGTATATGTCTCCGGTAACCGAATTTTCGTTTGTAGTAGAAAAAAAATCGATTTTTTTGTGAAAAAAATTTTTTTTTTCACGAAAAAACGATTTTTTTTGGCGAAAAATGATGGGTCGGGAAATCCGATTTTTATGCGTTTATCTTATAGAGTTGGGTGTCAAAAGGTTTGTAGTGAACGTCGTTTCGGTCGTATCCAAGCCGAAAGATTTTTTTTCGGACTTTTAAGGGTTTTTGGACCCCCAAAATTCACAAAAATCGGTCCAAACGGTTCGTTCACATGGATATGGCTCTGTATGGGTGATCCAACGGTTGATTCACATCCAGATACCCTCGTATATGTCTCCGGTAACCGAATTTTCGTTTGTAGTAGAAAAAAAATCGATTTTTTTGTGAAAAAAAAATTTTTTTTCACGAAAAAACAATTTTTTTTGGCGAAAAATGATGGGTCGGGAAAATCGATTTTTATGCGTTTATCTTATAGAGTTGGGTGTCAAAAGGTTTGTAGTGAACGTCGTTTCGGTCGTATCCAAGCCGAAAGATTTTTTTTCGGACTTTTAAGGGTTTTTGGATCCCCAATTTTGACGAAAATCGGTCCAAACGGTTCTTTCACATGGATATGGCTCTGTATGGGTGATCCAACTGTTGATTCACATCCAGATACCCTCGTATATGTCTCCGGTAACCGAATTTTCGTTTGTAGTAGAAAAAAATCGATTTTTTTGTGAAAAAAAAATTTTTTTTCACGAAAAAACGATTTTTTTTGGCGAAAAATGATGGGTCGGGAAAATCGATTTTTATGCGTTTATCTTATAGAGTTGGGTGTCAAAAGGTTTGTAGTGAACGTCGTTTCGGTCGTATCCAAGCCGAAAGATTTTTTTTCGGACTTTTAAGGGTTTTTGGACCCCCAAAATTCACAAAAATCGGTCCAAACGGTTCGTTCACATGGATATGGCTCTGTATGGGTGATCCAACGGTTGATTCACATCCAGATACCCTCGTATATGTCTCCGGTAACCGAATTTTCGTTTGTAGTAGAAAAAAAATCGATTTTTTTGTGAAAAAAATTTTTTTTTTCACGAAAAAACGATTTTTTTTGGCGAAAAATGATGGGTCGGGAAATCCGATTTTTATGCGTTTATCTTATAGAGTTGGGTGTCAAAAGGTTTGTAGTGAACGTCGTTTCGGTCGTATCCAAGCCGAAAGATTTTTTTTCGGACTTTTAAGGGTTTTTGGACCCCCAAAATTCACAAAAATCGGTCCAAACGGTTCGTTCACATGGATATGGCTCTGTATGGGTGATCCAACGGTTGATTCACATCCAGATACCCTCGTATATGTCTCCGGTAACCGAATTTTCGTTTGTAGTAGAAAAAAAATCGATTTTTTTGTGAAAAAAAAATTTTTTTTCACGAAAAAACAATTTTTTTTGGCGAAAAATGATGGGTCGGGAAAATCGATTTTTATGCGTTTATCTTATAGAGTTGGGTGTCAAAAGGTTTGTAGTGAACGTCGTTTCGGTCGTATCCAAGCCGAAAGATTTTTTTTCGGACTTTTAAGGGTTTTTGGATCCCCAATTTTGACGAAAATCGGTCCAAACGGTTCTTTCACATGGATATGGCTCTGTATGGGTGATCCAACTGTTGATTCACATCCAGATACCCTCGTATATGTCTCCGGTAACCGAATTTTCGTTTGTAGTAGAAAAAAAATCGATTTTTTTGTGAAAAAAAAATTTTTTTTCACGAAAAAACGATTTTTTTTGGCGAAAAATGATGGGTCGGGAAAATCGATTTTTATGCGTTTATCTTATAGAGTTGGGTGTCAAAAGGTTTGTAGTGAACGTCGTTTCGGTCGTATCCAAGCCGAAAGATTTTTTTTCGGACTTTTAAGGGTTTTTGGACCCCCAAAATTCACAAAAATCGGTCCAAACGGTTCGTTCACATGGATATGGCTCTGTATGGGTGATCCAACGGTTGATTCACATCCAGATACCCTCGTATATGTCTCCGGTAACCGAATTTTCGTTTGTAGTAGAAAAAAAATCGATTTTTTTGTGAAAAAAATTTTTTTTTTCACGAAAAAACGATTTTTTTTGGCGAAAAATGATGGGTCGGGAAATCCGATTTTTATGCGTTTATCTTATAGAGTTGGGTGTCAAAAGGTTTGTAGTGAACGTCGTTTCGGTCGTATCCAAGCCGAAAGATTTTTTTTCGGACTTTTAAGGGTTTTTGGATCCCCAATTTTGACGAAAATCGGTCCAAACGGTTCTTTCACATGGATATGGCTCTGTATGGGTGATCCAACTGTTGATTCACATCCAGATACCCTCGTATATGTCTCCGGTAACCGAATTTTCGTTTGTAGTAGAAAAAAAATCGATTTTTTTGTGAAAAAAAATTTTTTTTTCACGAAAAAACGATTTTTTTTGGCGAAAAATGATGGGTCGGGAAAATCGATTTTTATGCGTTTATCTTATAGAGTTGGGTGTCAAAAGGTTTGTAGTGAACGTCGTTTCGGTCGTATCCAAGCCGAAAGATTTTTTTTCGGACTTTTAAGGGTTTTTGGACCCCCAAAATTCACAAAAATCGGTCCAAACGGTTCGTTCACATGGATATGGCTCTGTATGGGTGATCCAACGGTTGATTCACATCCAGATACCCTCGTATATGTCTCCGGTAACCGAATTTTCGTTTGTAGTAGAAAAAAAATCGATTTTTTTGTGAAAAAAATTTTTTTTTTCACGAAAAAACGATTTTTTTTGGCGAAAAATGATGGGTCGGGAAATCCGATTTTTATGCGTTTATCTTATAGAGTTGGGTGTCAAAAGGTTTGTAGTGAACGTCGTTTCGGTCGTATCCAAGCCGAAAGATTTTTTTTCGGACTTTTAAGGGTTTTTGGACCCCCAAAATTCACAAAAATCGGTCCAAACGGTTCGTTCACATGGATATGGCTCTGTATGGGTGATCCAACGGTTGATTCACATCCAGATACCCTCGTATATGTCTCCGGTAACCGAATTTTCGTTTGTAGTAGAAAAAAAATCGATTTTTTTGTGAAAAAAAATTTTTTTTTCACGAAAAAACGATTTTTTTTGGCGAAAAATGATGGGTCGGGAAAATCGATTTTTATGCGTTTATCTTATAGAGTTGGGTGTCAAAAGGTTTGTAGTGAACGTCGTTTCGGTCGTATCCAAGCCGAAAGATTTTTTTTCGGACTTTTAAGGGTTTTTGGATCCCCAATTTTGACGAAAATCGGTCCAAACGGTTCTTTCACATGGATATGGCTCTGTATGGGTGATCCAACTGTTGATTCACATCCAGATACCCTCGTATATGTCTCCGGTAACCGAATTTTCGTTTGTAGTAGAAAAAAAATCGATTTTTTTGTGAAAAAAAAATTTTTTTTCACGAAAAAACGATTTTTTTTGGCGAAAAATGATGGGTCGGGAAAATCGATTTTTATGCGTTTATCTTATAGAGTTGGGTGTCAAAAGGTTTGTAGTGAACGTCGTTTCGGTCGTATCCAAGCCGAAAGATTTTTTTTCGGACTTTTAAGGGTTTTTGGACCCCCAAAATTCACAAAAATCGGTCCAAACGGTTCGTTCACATGGATATGGCTCTGTATGGGTGATCCAACGGTTGATTCACATCCAGATACCCTCGTATATGTCTCCGGTAACCGAATTTTCGTTTGTAGTAGAAAAAAAATCGATTTTTTTGTGAAAAAAATTTTTTTTTTCACGAAAAAACGATTTTTTTTGGCGAAAAATGATGGGTCGGGAAATCCGATTTTTATGCGTTTATCTTATAGAGTTGGGTGTCAAAAGGTTTGTAGTGAACGTCGTTTCGGTCGTATCCAAGCCGAAAGATTTTTTTTCGGACTTTTAAGGGTTTTTGGACCCCCAAAATTCACAAAAATCGGTCCAAACGGTTCGTTCACATGGATATGGCTCTGTATGGGTGATCCAACGGTTGATTCACATCCAGATACCCTCGTATATGTCTCCGGTAACCGAATTTTCGTTTGTAGTAGAAAAAAAATCGATTTTTTTGTGAAAAAAAAATTTTTTTTCACGAAAAAACAATTTTTTTTGGCGAAAAATGATGGGTCGGGAAAATCGATTTTTATGCGTTTATCTTATAGAGTTGGGTGTCAAAAGGTTTGTAGTGAACGTCGTTTCGGTCGTATCCAAGCCGAAAGATTTTTTTTCGGACTTTTAAGGGTTTTTGGATCCCCAATTTTGACGAAAATCGGTCCAAACGGTTCTTTCACATGGATATGGCTCTGTATGGGTGATCCAACTGTTGATTCACATCCAGATACCCTCGTATATGTCTCCGGTAACCGAATTTTCGTTTGTAGTAGAAAAAAATCGATTTTTTTGTGAAAAAAAAATTTTTTTTCACGAAAAAACGATTTTTTTTGGCGAAAAATGATGGGTCGGGAAAATCGATTTTTATGCGTTTATCTTATAGAGTTGGGTGTCAAAAGGTTTGTAGTGAACGTCGTTTCGGTCGTATCCAAGCCGAAAGATTTTTTTTCGGACTTTTAAGGGTTTTTGGACCCCCAAAATTCACAAAAATCGGTCCAAACGGTTCGTTCACATGGATATGGCTCTGTATGGGTGATCCAACGGTTGATTCACATCCAGATACCCTCGTATATGTCTCCGGTAACCGAATTTTCGTTTGTAGTAGAAAAAAAATCGATTTTTTTGTGAAAAAAATTTTTTTTTTCACGAAAAAACGATTTTTTTTGGCGAAAAATGATGGGTCGGGAAATCCGATTTTTATGCGTTTATCTTATAGAGTTGGGTGTCAAAAGGTTTGTAGTGAACGTCGTTTCGGTCGTATCCAAGCCGAAAGATTTTTTTTCGGACTTTTAAGGGTTTTTGGACCCCCAAAATTCACAAAAATCGGTCCAAACGGTTCGTTCACATGGATATGGCTCTGTATGGGTGATCCAACGGTTGATTCACATCCAGATACCCTCGTATATGTCTCCGGTAACCGAATTTTCGTTTGTAGTAGAAAAAAAATCGATTTTTTTGTGAAAAAAAAATTTTTTTTCACGAAAAAACAATTTTTTTTGGCGAAAAATGATGGGTCGGGAAAATCGATTTTTATGCGTTTATCTTATAGAGTTGGGTGTCAAAAGGTTTGTAGTGAACGTCGTTTCGGTCGTATCCAAGCCGAAAGATTTTTTTTCGGACTTTTAAGGGTTTTTGGATCCCCAATTTTGACGAAAATCGGTCCAAACGGTTCTTTCACATGGATATGGCTCTGTATGGGTGATCCAACTGTTGATTCACATCCAGATACCCTCGTATATGTCTCCGGTAACCGAATTTTCGTTTGTAGTAGAAAAAAAATCGATTTTTTTGTGAAAAAAAAATTTTTTTTCACGAAAAAACGATTTTTTTTGGCGAAAAATGATGGGTCGGGAAAATCGATTTTTATGCGTTTATCTTATAGAGTTGGGTGTCAAAAGGTTTGTAGTGAACGTCGTTTCGGTCGTATCCAAGCCGAAAGATTTTTTTTCGGACTTTTAAGGGTTTTTGGACCCCCAAAATTCACAAAAATCGGTCCAAACGGTTCGTTCACATGGATATGGCTCTGTATGGGTGATCCAACGGTTGATTCACATCCAGATACCCTCGTATATGTCTCCGGTAACCGAATTTTCGTTTGTAGTAGAAAAAAAATCGATTTTTTTGTGAAAAAAATTTTTTTTTTCACGAAAAAACGATTTTTTTTGGCGAAAAATGATGGGTCGGGAAATCCGATTTTTATGCGTTTATCTTATAGAGTTGGGTGTCAAAAGGTTTGTAGTGAACGTCGTTTCGGTCGTATCCAAGCCGAAAGATTTTTTTTCGGACTTTTAAGGGTTTTTGGATCCCCAATTTTGACGAAAATCGGTCCAAACGGTTCTTTCACATGGATATGGCTCTGTATGGGTGATCCAACTGTTGATTCACATCCAGATACCCTCGTATATGTCTCCGGTAACCGAATTTTCGTTTGTAGTAGAAAAAAAATCGATTTTTTTGTGAAAAAAAATTTTTTTTTCACGAAAAAACGATTTTTTTTGGCGAAAAA
Organism: Diplazon laetatorius; assembly: GCA_963662125.1. Lineage (NCBI taxonomy): Eukaryota > Metazoa > Arthropoda > Insecta > Hymenoptera > Ichneumonidae > Diplazon > Diplazon laetatorius. The sequence continues at coordinate 1,983,629 of OY759159.1, forward strand.
TGATGGGTCGGGAAAATCGATTTTTATGCGTTTATCTTATAGAGTTGGGTGTCAAAAGGTTTGTAGTGAACGTCGTTTCGGTCGTATCCAAGCCGAAAGATTTTTTTTCGGACTTTTAAGGGTTTTTGGACCCCCAAAATTCACAAAAATCGGTCCAAACGGTTCGTTCACATGGATATGGCTCTGTATGGGTGATCCAACGGTTGATTCACATCCAGATACCCTCGTATATGTCTCCGGTAACCGAATTTTCGTTTGTAGTAGAAAAAAAATCGATTTTTTTGTGAAAAAAATTTTTTTTTTCACGAAAAAACGATTTTTTTTGGCGAAAAATGATGGGTCGGGAAATCCGATTTTTATGCGTTTATCTTATAGAGTTGGGTGTCAAAAGGTTTGTAGTGAACGTCGTTTCGGTCGTATCCAAGCCGAAAGATTTTTTTTCGGACTTTTAAGGGTTTTTGGACCCCCAAAATTCACAAAAATCGGTCCAAACGGTTCGTTCACATGGATATGGCTCTGTATGGGTGATCCAACGGTTGATTCACATCCAGATACCCTCGTATATGTCTCCGGTAACCGAATTTTCGTTTGTAGTAGAAAAAAAATCGATTTTTTTGTGAAAAAAAATTTTTTTTCACGAAAAAACGATTTTTTTTGGCGAAAAATGATGGGTCGGGAAAATCGATTTTTATGCGTTTATCTTATAGAGTTGGGTGTCAAAAGGTTTGTAGTGAACGTCGTTTCGGTCGTATCCAAGCCGAAAGATTTTTTTTCGGACTTTTAAGGGTTTTTGGACCCCCAAAATTCACAAAAATCGGTCCAAACGGTTCGTTCACATGGATATGGCTCTGTATGGGTGATCCAACGGTTGATTCACATCCAGATACCCTCGTATATGTCTCCGGTAACCGAATTTTCGTTTGTAGTAGAAAAAAAATCGATTTTTTTGTGAAAAAAATTTTTTTTTTCACGAAAAAACGATTTTTTTTGGCGAAAAATGATGGGTCGGGAAATCCGATTTTTATGCGTTTATCTTATAGAGTTGGGTGTCAAAAGGTTTGTAGTGAACGTCGTTTCGGTCGTATCCAAGCCGAAAGATTTTTTTTCGGACTTTTAAGGGTTTTTGGACCCCCAAAATTCACAAAAATCGGTCCAAACGGTTCGTTCACATGGATATGGCTCTGTATGGGTGATCCAACGGTTGATTCACATCCAGATACCCTCGTATATGTCTCCGGTAACCGAATTTTCGTTTGTAGTAGAAAAAAAATCGATTTTTTTGTGAAAAAAAATTTTTTTTTCACGAAAAAACGATTTTTTTTGGCGAAAAATGATGGGTCGGGAAAATCGATTTTTATGCGTTTATCTTATAGAGTTGGGTGTCAAAAGGTTTGTAGTGAACGTCGTTTCGGTCGTATCCAAGCCGAAAGATTTTTTTTCGGACTTTTAAGGGTTTTTGGATCCCCAATTTTGACGAAAATCGGTCCAAACGGTTCTTTCACATGGATATGGCTCTGTATGGGTGATCCAACTGTTGATTCACATCCAGATACCCTCGTATATGTCTCCGGTAACCGAATTTTCGTTTGTAGTAGAAAAAAAATCGATTTTTTTGTGAAAAAAAATTTTTTTTTCACGAAAAAACGATTTTTTTTGGCGAAAAATGATGGGTCGGGAAAATCGATTTTTATGCGTTTATCTTATAGAGTTGGGTGTCAAAAGGTTTGTAGTGAACGTCGTTTCGGTCGTATCCAAGCCGAAAGATTTTTTTTCGGACTTTTAAGGGTTTTTGGACCCCAAAAATTCACAAAAATCGGTCCAAACGGTTCGTTCACATGGATATGGCTCTGTATGGGTGATCCAACGGTTGATTCACATCCAGATACCCTCGTATATGTCTCCGGTAACCGAATTTTCGTTTGTAGTAGAAAAAAAATCGATTTTTTTGAGAAAAAAAATTTTTTTTTCACGAAAAAACGATTTTTTTTGGCGAAAAATGATGGGTCGGGAAAATCGATTTTTATGCGTTTATCTTATAGAGTTGGGTGTCAAAAGGTTTGTGGTGAACGTCGTTTCGGTCGTATCCAAGCCAAAAGATTTTTTTTCGGACTTTTAAGGGTTTTTGGACCCCCAAAATTCACAAAAATCGGTCCAAACGGGTCTTTCACATGGATATGGCTCTGTATGGGTGATCCAACGGTTGATTCACATCCAGATACCCTCGTATATGTCTCCGGTAACCGAATTTTCGTTTGTAGTAGAAAAAAAATCGATTTTTTTGTGAAAAAAAAATTTTTTTTCACGAAAAAACGATTTTTTTTGGCGAAAAATGATGGGTCGGGAAAATCGATTTTTATGCGTTTATCTTATAGAGTTGGGTGTCAAAAGGTTTGTAGTGAACGTCGTTTCGGTCGTATCCAAGCCGAAAGATTTTTTTTCGGACTTTTAAGGGTTTTTGGATCCCCAATTTTGACGAAAATCGGTCCAAACGGTTCTTTCACATGGATATGGCTCTGTATGGGTGATCCAACTGTTGATTCACATCCAGATACCCTCGTATATGTCTCCGGTAACCGAATTTTCGTTTGTAGTAGAAAAAAAATCGATTTTTTTGTGAAAAAAATTTTTTTTTTCACGAAAAAACGATTTTTTTTGGCGAAAAATGATGGGTCGGGAAAATCGATTTTTATGCGTTTATCTTATAGAGTTGGGTGTCAAAAGGTTTGTAGTGAACGTCGTTTCGGTCGTATCCAAGCCGAAAGATTTTTTTTCGGACTTTTAAGGGTTTTTGGACCCCAAAAATTCACAAAAATCGGTCCAAACGGTTCGTTCACATGGATATGGCTCTGTATGGGTGATCCAACGGTTGATTCACATCCAGATACCCTCGTATATGTCTCCGGTAACCGAATTTTCGTTTGTAGTAGAAAAAAAATCGATTTTTTTGTGAAAAAAAATTTTTTTTTCACGAAAAAACGATTTTTTTTGGCGAAAAATGATGGGTCGGGAAAATCGATTTTTATGCGTTTATCTTATAGAGTTGGGTGTCAAAAGGTTTGTGGTGAACGTCGTTTCGGTCGTATCCAAGCCAAAAGATTTTTTTTCGGACTTTTAAGGGTTTTTGGACCCCCAAAATTCACAAAAATCGGTCCAAACGGGTCTTTCACATGGATATGGCTCTGTATGGGTGATCCAACGGTTGATTCACATCCAGATACCCTCGTATATGTCTCCGGTAACCGAATTTTCGTTTGTAGTAGAAAAAAAATCGATTTTTTTGTGAAAAAAATTTTTTTTTTCACGAAAAAACGATTTTTTTTGGCGAAAAATGATGGGTCGGGAAAATCGATTTTTATGCGTTTATCTTATAGAGTTGGGTGTCAAAAGGTTTGTAGTGAACGTCGTTTCAGTCGTATCCAAGCCGAAAGATTTTTTTTCGGACTTTTAAGGGTTTTTGGACCCCCAAAATTCACAAAAATCGGTCCAAACGGTTCGTTCACATGGATATGGCTCTGTATGGGTGATCCAACGGTTGATTCACATCCAGATACCCTCGTATATGTCTCCGGTAACCGAATTTTCGTTTGTAGTAGAAAAAAAATCGATTTTTTTGTGAAAAAAAAATTTTTTTTCACGAAAAAACGATTTTTTTTGGCGAAAAATGATGGGTCGGGAAAATCGATTTTTATGCGTTTATCTTATAGAGTTGGGTGTCAAAAGGTTTGTAGTGAACGTCGTTTCGGTCGTATCCAAGCCGAAAGATTTTTTTTCGGACTTTTAAGGGTTTTTGGATCCCCAATTTTGACGAAAATCGGTCCAAACGGTTCTTTCACATGGATATGGCTCTGTATGGGTGATCCAACGGTTGATTCACATCCAGATACCCTCGTATATGTCTCCGGTAACCGAATTTTCGTTTGTAGTAGAAAAAAAATCGATTTTTTTGTGAAAAAAAAATTTTTTTTCACGAAAAAACAATTTTTTTTGGCGAAAAATGATGGGTCGGGAAAATCGATTTTTATGCGTTTATCTTATAGAGTTGGGTGTCAAAAGGTTTGTAGTGAACGTCGTTTCGGTCGTATCCAAGCCGAAAGATTTTTTTTCGGACTTTTAAGGGTTTTTGGATCCCCAATTTTGACGAAAATCGGTCCAAACGGTTCTTTCACATGGATATGGCTCTGTATGGGTGATCCAACTGTTGATTCACATCCAGATACCCTCGTATATGTCTCCGGTAACCGAATTTTCGTTTGTAGTAGAAAAAAAATCGATTTTTTTGTGAAAAAAATTTTTTTTTTCACGAAAAAACGATTTTTTTTGGCGAAAAATGATGGGTCGGGAAAATCGATTTTTATGCGTTTATCTTATAGAGTTGGGTGTCAAAAGGTTTGTAGTGAACGTCGTTTCGGTCGTATCCAAGCCGAAAGATTTTTTTTCGGACTTTTAAGGGTTTTTGGACCCCAAAAATTCACAAAAATCGGTCCAAACGGTTCGTTCACATGGATATGGCTCTGTATGGGTGATCCAACGGTTGATTCACATCCAGATACCCTCGTATATGTCTCCGGTAACCGAATTTTCGTTTGTAGTAGAAAAAAAATCGATTTTTTTGTGAAAAAAAATTTTTTTTTCACGAAAAAACGATTTTTTTTGGCGAAAAATGATGGGTCGGGAAAATCGATTTTTATGCGTTTATCTTATAGAGTTGGGTGTCAAAAGGTTTGTGGTGAACGTCGTTTCGGTCGTATCCAAGCCAAAAGATTTTTTTTCGGACTTTTAAGGGTTTTTGGACCCCCAAAATTCACAAAAATCGGTCCAAACGGGTCTTTCACATGGATATGGCTCTGTATGGGTGATCCAACGGTTGATTCACATCCAGATACCCTCGTATATGTCTCCGGTAACCGAATTTTTGTTTGTAGTAGAAAAAAAATCGATTTTTTTGTGAAAAAAATTTTTTTTTTCACGAAAAAACGATTTTTTTTGGCGAAAAATGATGGGTCGGGAAAATCGATTTTTATGCGTTTATCTTATAGAGTTGGGTGTCAAAAGGTTTGTAGTGAACGTCGTTTCAGTCGTATCCAAGCCGAAAGATTTTTTTTCGGACTTTTAAGGGTTTTTGGACCCCCAAAATTCACAAAAATCGGTCCAAACGGTTCGTTCACATGGATATGGCTCTGTATGGGTGATCCAACGGTTGATTCACATCCAGATACCCTCGTATATGTCTCCGGTAACCGAATTTTCGTTTGTAGTAGAAAAAAAATCGATTTTTTTGTGAAAAAAAAATTTTTTTTCACGAAAAAACGATTTTTTTTGGCGAAAAATGATGGGTCGGGAAAATCGATTTTTATGCGTTTATCTTATAGAGTTGGGTGTCAAAAGGTTTGTAGTGAACGTCGTTTCAGTCGTATCCAAGCCGAAAGATTTTTTTTCGGACTTTTAAGGGTTTTTGGACCCCCAAAATTCACAAAAATCGGTCCAAACGGTTCGTTCACATGGATATGGCTCTGTATGGGTGATCCAACGGTTGATTCACATCCAGATACCCTCGTATATGTCTCCGGTAACCGAATTTTCGTTTGTAGTAGAAAAAAAATCGATTTTTTTGTGAAAAAAAATTTTTTTTTCACGAAAAAACGATTTTTTTTGGCGAAAAATGATGGGTCGGGAAAATCGATTTTTATGCGTTTATCTTATAGAGTTGGGTGTCAAAAGGTTTGTAGTGAACGTCGTTTCGGTCGTATCCAAGCCGAAAGATTTTTTTTCGGACTTTTAAGGGTTTTTGGATCCCCAATTTTGACGAAAATCGGTCCAAACGGTTCTTTCACATGGATATGGCTCTGTATGGGTGATCCAACTGTTGATTCACATCCAGATACCCTCGTATATGTCTCCGGTAACCGAATTTTCGTTTGTAGTAGAAAAAAAATCGATTTTTTTGTGAAAAAAATTTTTTTTTTCACGAAAAAACGATTTTTTTTGGCGAAAAATGATGGGTCGGGAAAATCGATTTTTATGCGTTTATCTTATAGAGTTGGGTGTCAAAAGGTTTGTAGTGAACGTCGTTTCGGTCGTATCCAAGCCGAAAGATTTTTTTTCGGACTTTTAAGGGTTTTTGGACCCCAAAAATTCACAAAAATCGGTCCAAACGGTTCGTTCACATGGATATGGCTCTGTATGGGTGATCCAACTGTTGATTCACATCCAGATACCCTCGTATATGTCTCCGGTAACCGAATTTTCGTTTGTAGTAGAAAAAAAATCGATTTTTTTGTGAAAAAAATTTTTTTTTTCACGAAAAAACGATTTTTTTTGGCGAAAAATGATGGGTCGGGAAAATCGATTTTTATGCGTTTATCTTATAGAGTTGGGTGTCAAAAGGTTTGTAGTGAACGTCGTTTCGGTCGTATCCAAGCCGAAAGATTTTTTTTCGGACTTTTAATGGTTTTTGGACCCCCAAAATTCACAAAAATCGGTCCAAACGGTTCGTTCACATGGATATGGCTCTGTATGGGTGATCCAACGGTTGATTCACATCCAGATACCCTCGTATATGTCTCCGGTAACCGAATTTTCGTTTGTAGAAAAAAAAATGGTTTCCTAATGAAAAAAAAATGTTAGGAGCGCTATTGCCGATCCTGGTCGAGTCAACATGATCTCTCCGTCTCCCTCGCTCCGCAGCCAGCGCCCATAGCGCTGTCCCTCTCGCACTCTCAGTGACATACATTACGAAACGCTTGAATATCGCTGTAGGAGAACGAGGAGCCATCGTAACGCGTCAACACATCGAGGGTCGTCGAGAGTCGCGCGTCCCACCCGTTACAACCTGAGGTGACGGCATAGCGCGACGATTTCGTCGCATTTGCCAATCATTGCCGCTAGTCGGCGCACGCCGACGGTGGTCACGTCGCTCGCGGAAGGTGATCCACGGCGACAGACCTCAATGGAGATCTGTCTACTTATCTCTGGTCGTACTCTAAACTTCAGGCACGACCGGCTGACGCCCTTACGGTTGGTTTCATTCGTTTTTCCAACTTTGTCGCGATGCTGTGTTCATGAGAACCCACAATTACACTAATTATAGTCTTGATATTGCTCGCCCGCTGCACGTGTGGTGCCAATGGAACATAACCTCGAAAAAAGTTGAAACTATCAGACTTCCATGTGAGATCAGTGTGCAAAATGTCTCCTCCGACGAAAAACAATCGAAAGAGGAAGCAAATTGTCGCGAAGCCCATAATTAACGATGAAAAAATCGTAAACGAGTCGGAGAATGATTCGCTGGAGGTATTCATTTTTCACATTTTTTTATTATTTTTTTTACCGAGAGTCCTTATTTGGGCAACAGGTTACTACTAATTTTTTCGCGTGCGTTGAATTTTTTCATAGGATTCGGGTGCGGAAGATTTGCTGAAAGCCGAGTTTCAAGATAAAGTCGATAGCTCGGACGACGAAGTCGATGCGGGAGACCCGGCGGACTCTGACACCGAGAGAGATCCGGTTGTGTTCGGGTCGGACGACGAAAGCGACGAATTAAACTTCGAATCGGATTCAGACGACGACGAGGAATCCGGCGAAGAGGAAGAGGACGATGACGACGACGACGACGAAGAAAACGACAACGACGTCGACGAAGAAGACGAAGAGGAGTCGTACGATTCTGGCGGCGAGGAAGAATCTGACGAAGAAGTCGCACAAACCGCAGCTCCCGCTCAAACGGCTAAATCGAATGCAATTTCTGCCGCAGTGTCCAAACAGAAAAATCTGAAATCCCAGCCCTCGGCCAAATTAAAAACGAACGGCAATAAGCTGAGTACGGAGAATAACAAAAAGAGTAAAGATCCGACGAAACCTCAAACGAAAAATGAGAAGAGCGGGTCGTCGATGTCGGCAAATAATGGAGTAGATGGAAAAGTGGACACGGAAGCCGACGCGGCTGATAAATTGGACGACGAGTATGAGAACGACAGTTCGGACGAGGAGGACATTCGTAATACGGTGGGTAACGTACCCATGAAGTGGTACGACGAATATCCCCACATCGGTTACGATTGGGATGGTAAGAGAATCGTCAAGCCCGAGAGGGGCGATCAGTTGGACAATTTTCTCAAGAGAATGGAAGATCCTGACTTTTGGCGGACAATCAAGGATCCGCAAACCGGACAAGACGTTATTTTGAGCGAAAATGATATACAACTTATCACAAGAATACAGAAACAAAAAATACCGGATGATAAATTCGACGAATACACGGTGAGCGTAATACTGGTTTACAAATTTTTCCTTTTCCCCGAGGACCCGATGAAAAAAAGTGTTATGCAGATTAATTTGGGGTTACAGAGACAAAAAATGACACAATTATTTTACCAAAGAAGTGTTTCCATGATCTTAGCAAAAAAAAACATGTTTTTCAGTCTTTTTTTTAGTTATCGACAGGCATATTGAGAACGATGGATCTAACTCACCTTAAATGTACATTTTTTGAAAGGTTTCTTGGAAAATGACATTCTCTGAATTACAGTTACTGAAATTTGAAAAAAGTGGATTTTTCAAGCTCTTTCGAAATTTACCCATGTTCATTTGCTCTTTTGAGTTGGAATTTTTTTTTTTTTTTTTTTTAACGGGTTTTGGTAATCGCAGATGAAATATTATTTCACTATAATATTTAATTTAACTATTAATTTCTCAATAACGCTTCTTCGGAGAGATAAATTTGACTCATTTTCATTTTTACCAACCCCAAATTGAGCTAAAAAAATATAATTTTACCACGATATTAATTTTTCGTGTAATCTCGTGCAATTAACAATGAAAATTATCATCATTGTATCGCAATGAATAATCATTTTTTTTTTTTTCGCGTCGATAAACAGCCTTGGGTGGAATGGTTCACGTCCGAAGTGATGAACATGCCGTTGCGCAAATTTCCGGAACACAAACGTTCGTTCTTGCCATCGAAACCGGAAGCGCGAAAAGTTTCAAAACTCGTGCACGCGTTGAAAATGGGTTGGATTAAATCAACGGCGGAAATGGAAAAAGAACGGGAGGCGAAAAAACAGGGACCGCAATTTTACATGCTATGGCAATCGGACGATAAGGCGGAGGAGATGAGACGCATTCACAAACACATACCGGCGCCCAAGAGACACTTGCCCGGACACGCGGAGAGTTACAATCCACCGCCGGAATATCTGTTCGACAAGAAGGAATTGAAACAGTGGAACAAATTGAAGACGACACCGTGGAAGAGAAAATTACATTTTATTCCGGAAAAATACAACTCGTTGCGCGAAGTACCGGCCTACTCGAGATTCATAAAGGAACGTTTTCAACGATGTTTGGATCTTTATCTGTGTCCGAGAGCGTTGAAGATGCGGCTGACCATCGATCCGGAATCTTTGGTTCCGCAATTGCCGAGCCCGAGAGATCTTCAACCTTTTCCCACGACCATGTCCATGGTTTTCAAGGGCCACACCGACATGGTCAGAAGCATGACCGCACAACCGAGGGGCCAATACATCGCATCCGGTGGCGATGATATGACACTGAAAAGTAAGCGTTCCGAATTGAATGCACAATCAAAGTAGTAGTACCCTCGTTAAGAGAGTTTTCCTCGTCAGATTTTCATAAAACTTGGCATAGTTATAGGTAGTGATGAGAAAAAGGTTCGGTTAAATTTTTATGGCTTTCCGGAGCGCGAGAAAAAATATATCAACACTTTTATTTTCACACGTTTAACATGGAGCCTCATGGAAAATCACGCTCAATTTGATATAATACGAAAAGTCCTCGTCAGATTTTAATGAAAACACTTGAGCTGCAAGTTGAATATTCGGACAACATTTTGGGCACTTGACAGTAGAGATCGGGAGACTGTGATGATGATAATGAGCAAATAAACATCGGGAGAATACAGTTTAAATTTCGAGTCCACTTTTTAATCTGTGGGAGAAGGGGTAAAAAATGTTGTTTTTTTTATTTATTATTTCATTGTTCTTGTTTTTGCGTAATCGATCTACGTCTGTTCCTGGATTTCTACGAAATCCTGAAAAATACACATTCTCATCGTGATGTGTCGAGCAAAAGAAAAGTAATCCAAAAAAATATTTTCGGACGAAGAACACCTGAAATTATTTTTTTAAGAATTTTTATTTACAATGATTTTTTTTTTTTTTTTTTTTTTTGTTTTGCTTTCACAGTTTGGGAAGTGGCAACTGGCAGATGCGTGAAGACGATACCCTGCGGTGGTATAATAAGAAGCGTCGCTTGGTGTCCGAACGAAGCGATATCGCTGATAGCCGTGGCCGCGGAGAAAAAAGTTCTCTTGATAAATCCCGCGGTCGGTGATCATCTCGTGACCACGAAGACCGATCAGCTTTTGGAAATCATACCGCAGAGCGAAACAATCGGTAAAAAAAAATTATCAAACGTTCGACGATAACGTAGTTAAAATTGCAAATAAAAATTACAATTATCGACGATAATTAATGATTTGTCAAAAAAATTTCAATGTAAATTTTTGATAAACAAATGTTTTTTTTTTTTCGTTAAATTCAGTGAGCGAACGAGTTAGATCGGCCATCCAATGGGAACCCGCGGACGCGGAACATTATGAAAAAGGCGTGAGAGTGGTGGTGAATCATTTTAAAATCGTGAAACAAGTAACTTGGCACGCCAAAGGCGATTATTTCGCTACGGTTATGCCCGAAGGACAGAATCGTTCGGTTCTGATAAATCAACTTTCCAAACGTCGATCCCAGCTGCCGTTCAATCGATCGAAGGGACTCATACAATGCGTGCTATTCCATCCCATCAGACCTTTCCTGTTTGTTGCCGTAAGAAATGCAAAAAAAAAAAATAAATAATTTATCATCCAAAGATTTTTCCAAAATTATGGATTTATAATTTTCGTCGATGTTTCGGGTTTTCTATTTTATTTTCAGACTCAAAAGAACGTGCGAATTTACGATTTGGTTAAGCAAGAAATGACGAAGAAATTGTTATCGAATTCTCAATGGATATCGACTATGGCAATTCATCCTGGTACGTTGAAATTTTAACATAATCTTGTTTTAAAATTTAAAAAAAAAAGGAAAAAAAAAACTTTAATACGAATTCATCACACTCGTTTTTTTGTTTCTTTCATACTTCTTCAGCCGGTGACAATCTTTTGGTCGGAACTTACGATCGTAAAATGTTGTGGTTCGATCTCGATCTGAGCACGAAACCTTATCAGACTCTGCGATTGCACGGAACCGGAGTTCGAGGAGTTGCTTTTCACAAGCGTTATCCGCTCTTCGCGTCCGGAGCCGACGACAGGGGTCTCATTGTTTCTCACGGAATGGTTTACAAGTATGAATAATTCGTAAAATAATTTTCAAAGACACTTTTTGGTTATTCGTAAAGTAAGCTATGGAACGGTGAAATTTTTTTTTGATCGATATCTTCGTGTCACCATGTTTGGAATGTGCTGAAACGTCGAGAAAACACATTTGGAAAATATATCAGGATGTGGGTAATGATGTTCCAAAATTAAAACGTGTATAACTCGAGAACGGTTTTAGCTACAGCCTCCAAATTTTGCAGACATGTAAAGCTCTGTGATCCCTCCGTTGACCATGATTTTCGTCACGATTGAAGCTGCGGTTCGGATTGTATGTTGTTTTCAAATTCCCCGCCCCGAGAAAAGGACGTTATCACTCTGGCGATCGCAAATTTTGAGATACTCGTCGAAATAATTCATGACAGAGATATTTGTGACCAAGGATGTTTTGGTATTGCAACTTGGGTCGAATCCATCGAGAATTTCGGATTTTTTGATATTTTGAATTTTTTCGAAGAATCAAATTTGTCGCTATAACTCGCGTTAACTTTGAACCGATCGAGCTTCAACTTTATGAACTTATGGAACATCATTCGGTCGTGATATTTATCAAATTTTTCGGAGATCGACCGAATGGTTCGGATTTTACAGAAATTCAAGGTTTTTTTCAATTTCGAGACTCTGCCCATTCAAAAATATTTGACTTGCCATGATCAATCTTATGAATTCACATAAATTGAAGGGTTGTTGAGTATTAAATTTGGTGGAATACCCACTCACACGTTTGAATTTGAGGAAATATTGACATTTCATACACCCCACTGATGAATATTTCAATATCAAAACAAGCTGCAAGTTGACCAAAAAAAAAAAATGCTTCCTCATGGAGGAATCTTCGTTCACTAACTACGATTAAGAGGAAGAAAATAGCAACTTTCAACTCGCAGCTTGTTTCGTCGTTATGTTTAACACAAATCCATAATAAACGTATAAATATTTTGTTCTTCCAGCGATCTGTTGCAAAATCCTCTGATCGTGCCCCTCAAACGTCTCTGCAATCACGAAGCCTTCAATGATTTTGGAATTCTCGATGTCATGTTCCATCCGGTTCAGCCGTGGGTATTTTCCGCCGGTGCAGACGCCACGATACGAATGTACACGTAGATGAATATTTTTATATTTGTTTTTCATCGAAAGATAATTTTTTTCGCTAACGTTTACGTCAGTGTCAATGTGTCATCGATTGTCGAACGATAAATATACAATTCATATAAATATTTTATTCTCGTGATATACATGTCCGGAGTCTATCGAAACCTCTCATCCACCTCACACACAAACACATACACACCGAAGCCATCAAAGTAATCGAACATCAAACAACATTCATACGTGCAATTATTCATTCGACGCATAATTCCATAATAATAATAATAATAATAATAATAACAATAAAAAGAATGTTTTTTTTTGCTCAATTGTCGAATAACATCGGTGGTTATAAACGGACTCGACTATAGGAACTTCTACGTTGCGAATTGGTGCGTAGCTGACGGAATCTTTGCGTACGATTTATAATGAACTAATGCAACGACCATCTCGTTCGATCGATCGATCGATGTGCGGTTTACTCGTCTACGTCCTACTGAAAAGAATTATCAAACGCGTACTTGGACTTTTGAATAAAAAAAAAATGTTTTTTAAAAGAAATTAAACGATTCAGCCTTCAGCTTCTCGTTGAATTAATTTACTCGTAAATTTGTTTTCAAGAATTTCTAAACACCGAAAAGTTGGTTTCCAAATTGATTTTTATGTATATATATATATATATATATATATATATATATATATATATATATATATATATCGTTAACAAATGGTTGTTTCGAATAAATATATATATTTTTTCCTTTCTATTAACGAGTGAATCGATTATTTTGATTTTCTATTTTTTTTTTCAATCGATGCGTCACATTGATCAGAGCATTGTTTGACGATTTGAATAATTATTTTGGTAATTATGCAGGATCATGGCTTTCTCGAATTACACAAATTTTCAAAAAAAATTTTTTCGAAGATGTTTGTTCGGTCTCCCGGCAAAAATGAAAATGTAAAAAATTCCATTTTTTTTTATTTCGAAAAAACGTTTTAAAAAAAAAAAGTTTCCGACGACATATTCTGACCTCCCCCGCCTGATTCTTCATCCACAGGACCGAACACACATCCTCGAAAAAGGAAAATAAAAAAAATTAAAAAAAACCTATAAAATTCGGAAAAACCGCGATACTGCATAATAACCATTATTTTTCTTTCTCTGTTTCTTCTCACTAAAATCTAGATCGTTACGGTTAAATTTTCGTCACCTACATGGCGGATAAATTTCGTAATTACATTATACGAATGATAATACAGACAAGCTTGAAATATCGAATCTATAATACGTTTTTTTTTTTTTTTTTTTTTTTTTGTTATTCGTTTGTAAAAGCTAAATAAATTTACGTTTCAATTTAATTTTTGTCACAAACGTAATTACCAATAACTTGGACAATAATTTTTGTTCGTTCGTTATTATTTTTTTTTTTTTTTATCTCGTTTCTCGATCTTCATCGATTTTCGAATTTACGACAACGGCGAGTGTCCGAGACACTGCCACTCGGGTTCGCCGCAATCGCACGTACGACCGGCGTGTCTGACCTGAAAAACCGTGACTATACCACGATTATCGTCGAATCTACAACTTATGTGCAAATCGTTGATCAAAAAAGTGTAAAATTGATTGCCCCAACGTTGACGAAGATAAACCGATCGCGGATCTTGCGACAAAACGCATTCGATGGAAATTTTTTGTTCGTCAGCTTTTTCGTGCAAAATTTCCGTGAGTTGATTCAACGCGCGTTCGTTGAAAACAACGGACAACGTTGTATTTCGAGATCTCGATATCCATTCGGGCACTCGTACCTCGAAAGAACCGATTTCACCGCGATAATGACTCGCGGTCGGACGATTATCCGAATTGACATTATGATTGGCAGCTTCGTTCGAAGTCGCGACGTTTGGATTGACGATGTTTTGCATATTGGCCACGGTTTGGGAGGGCGTGACGGTTTGGGATTCGAGACCCTCCTCGCCATCGGGAGCCTCCCGCACGCCCATTCTTATCGGTGAATTGTCGTTTCGCGAATTCAATCGTCGTCGTTGTATGAGATCCATGTCGGTGCCGCAAACCGTGCTCGGACCGTCCGCACCGTCCAGCAACATCGAATTACGCGGCATTTCCGTGCTCGACGTATCGTCGTTATGTCGTTGTACCGCAAATTCCACGTTCGACGATTCCGAAATTGTGGAAACAAAATTTTCGGATCGCGATTCGACGGTCAACGAGCCAAAATCACGTTCGACGTTCGTGCGATCGTCGATTGTGAAAATTTCACGATCAATTTGCGAATCCGCGATGACGTTCGTGGATGATAAATAATTACGCGACGCGTAATCGTCGAAATTCGGAGTGGCTTCGAATTCTTCGGCCTGCAGTCTCATGGCTATTTCCTCGTCGCGAGCGACGTTGCTGCTCGCGATGCGCGCGCACGTATCATCCGCGTCGCCGTTCGACGACGAACCCAAACGACAACAATTCCACGGCGATTCTTCGCGATTCTCATCACCGTTGAAATTTCGATCGGACGCAAATGCGGATGAATTATTCGTCAATGTGTCGTTGGAATCCGTGAAATTAACGGTCGTTGTTGAATAATCGTTGGACGTTCGGGTTTCCGTGAAATTTTGCGGTTCGACTGCGTCGTCGTCGTCGTCGTCTCGCAACAATCTGTTGGTTATCATTTTTTCGATGTGCATGGGATTGTCGTATTGGGGTATGTAGGGTTTGATGTCCAGCACCGGGGTCTGATCGACCATGTCCACACCCTCGAAATAAATAACGCGACCGTCTATCTTGATGATTCTCACGAGACTCAGACCAATCGGACACGGACGGTGCGGCGAACGCGTGGAAAACACACCGGTTCGCTCGCCGTTCAATCTTGGGGGCGATACTTTTGCCCGCACGTGGGTCGAATCGTTTCTGTGAAAGTGAAAGAGAATCCTGCGAAAGAAAAATTTTGTTTGAAAAAAAAAAATTAATTAATTATTCGATTCATCCGTTCGATTAAATTCATTCGTCGTTGTACACAACATTCGAATTTTTGAGGTTCGAATTAGCGGATTCGTTTGAATCCACTACGTAGTTGTCGATAATCAATCGCTTGATCCTAAATCTCGATGATATAATTTTTTTTGTTTTTCATATTTACTGACATTCAGTTCCATTCATTTTGCAAACATTAACGTCTGCTGAAAATGTTTTCCCACAAGCGATCGTGATAAATTTCAGAAAAATTCTGAATTAATTCATGTATTATTATTCTAACGAGGACTATTGTTCCTCAAATTTTCACGATTTTCTGACATTTTTCGATATCCACCCGGTAATACCTTAATTCCATTTCCTCGCAACTTCGGTAAAAAATACGGTTCAGTCACATCGGGTGAAAATTCATTCCGTCAAATTTGAATTGCGAATTAAAAATAATTTTTGGTAATCGACAAAATGATTTTACGAAAATTCTGACCATACTTTCGAACCTTTTTCCACAAGCACACAATTTTTGTAATAGCCAAAATGTAATTTTTAGTATGCTAAACATTTCTTTTTTAAAATGAATCCATAAAAAACGATTTGTTTTTTTTTTTTACTAAAATTGCTATAACTTGTCTCAAGTCCTAAGGTCCTATTTTTTTTAAGTTCAAGCGATATACTTTAGGTTAAGAAACGCTGAGATGAAATTCACCCAGCACAACTGAGAAGGGTTAAAAAAATACTGCATAGTCATCTTTTAATCCAATCGATTATTGAAAGTTGTGACTTTTCTTTCCCTTTCTCTCGCAAATGGAAATATTTCTCAAGAATCTTATTTACCACATATGAGAGAAGTCGTGCAAGCCGATCAGGGCGTGTTCGGGATTCGTGAAGATCGAATTGAACAGGGTAACTTTTCCAGCTGCGGTCTTGCAAACAGCGGGCTGTCTGGGAGTGCCCCTTTTGCTCGGAAATCCGGTTTTTATTACTCCGATGGGTTTTAGTTTCAGACAGTTGTCTATTTGCATACTAGTGCCGGCTTGTACTCCGTTTTCGCCGTTAGCCGAGACGCAAATCGGCGTCGAACCGTTCTTTCTTTCATTATCGAACGATCCTAAAGCTTGCTTTATTCCGTCGACATCTTTGTCCAATATGTGGCGAAGATTTTTCACTTGTTGTCTGGAAAATGTAACACGATGAAAATCACAATTTGTTTCCTTATAACGTTACATCTTTCATTGAATAAACAAAAGAAAAATTTTCAATGATATAATTGCTCGCCTCAAGTTATTGATCTCTTTTCTGGCTGTTTTGAGCTGACCCATAAGGTACTTTGGATCGACCTCCGAGGTATGGATACTCGTATCCATAGCCTGCCAGTAAGGAATCTGTGAAAAAATGTTTACATTACAACTGATTGCAAAACGATGTTAGAATCGATTGATTAATGTTGGAAACAACGACAGCTGATGAATTATTAAAAAAATACGAGTAATACGAATTTACGAAAATCAACATCTTCGTACCTTTATCCGTATTTGATAATTAAAAACTCGTCTCGAGATTCCGGCGAAGCGGCGAATCGTTTTTTTTTTTTTGTTTTTTTTTCTGTATTGTTTCGTCGATGAATAATCGTATTCGGTTTGTTTTTGAGGTTAAATTTCATTTAACATGCAGCGGTTACACTTGGTCGTTCCGACGTATGACATTGCATTTGCCAATTGACATGTATCATTGCATGGAAATGCGGCAAAATTGGCAACTTCGCGTGTACACAAGCCCTTACGGCGATGTGATACATAAGCAGGCCGCAATGAGTGTGAGAGAGATAGCGCGTATGGCGTTCGCTCGGGTGCGAGAGGAACCGAGCGATATATATTCAGCACATGGCCTTGTCAGGGCCCATGAACCACAGAAATTTGCCTAAAGACCGGAATCGTCGTTGAATCATACACAAAATGGCTGACATCTTCAGTGACGAATATTACCGATAGGTGTCGTTACCGTCGATGAAAAATTCTATTCGACGTCTGTGATTGGCCGATCGGGAAAGTAAACGCAAGAAGAAAACTAACGCGACGTCATCCGCCAATGACGCACGTGCTTCATATTCAAATGCTCTAGATTTAAGCTCGTCGATCTCTGCCGTGAGTGCGAGAGAGATAGCGTCATCGGCGCTCGCAGCGGAGCGAGCGAGAGGGAGAGAATTTTTGTCTTCCATCGTCTTGATTCGCTTGTGAAGTGTTCCATTGACTGTCGTGCCTCTGTCGGCTTTGGCTCGTGAAATTCCACCGGAATTTCGTAGATCATGATCATGTGCCGAGAGAGATAGCGAACCTGTGAAGTCTGTCTCGCTTGCACCGCGTACAGTCAGTTAAAAATTTCAGGTCCAGCTCGACACTTGAAACACCCTTCATGCGGTTCAAACATTCTCACCCGACTGTACAGAAGAGGACAGAAGCTCGCGACTCATCTGTCGCTCTCGTATCGCGCATTCGCTGCCCCCACCACAGCAGTAAGCGTTTCAGGAACTACCTAACGACCCAAACGTTTCAGCGTTGGGACTCCCACGATGATCTAACGCCCGCAGCATCCGTCCACCCGGCTGCGCATGCGCGCCAGCCCGCTCGCGCAGCGCTCCAAGCGGCCGCACGCCCAACCAAACCATTCAAACTTTCAACGGACAGTTCAATTGTGTCGTACACGGCTTCGCGCACGACTCGCCTCAGAAGCCGTTGGAAAAACGAGGGAAAAAGTTATCGTGTTTGTGAAAGAAAACAAAAAAAAAAAAAACAAAATCAACATTCGCGATCACACGTTGCAATCGAACGATAATAAGAAAATTCGGAAACAAAACTACGTCGATTCGTGAATCGCAATATCGAGTTGATATAAAATGAACGAGACGCGGGTTAATAAGAAGGACAAAAATCAGCACATCCAGGTTTTCGTGCGAGTCAGGTGAGTGCAACTCGTTCAGGATAATTCGGCGTCGACGCAGGCGCGCGGGCGCGCGTCTCAAAACAAACGTCATTCGTCGTCGTTCGTAAATTTGATTGAAAATTTTTTCGTTCGACCATCACGATTGAACGACGTTTGAGGTCTCATAAATTTCCGGGACTAATGTTTTTTCTTTTTTTTTTTTTTTTTTTTTTTCTAAACTTTTCAACTTTTCTCAGGCCGACTAATAATGCCGAAAAACTCAGTAAATCGGCTACTGTTGTGGATGTGACATCCTGCAAGGAGGTGATCGTCAAGGAGCGGCCGCAGGAAAAACTGACGAAAAAGTTTACGTTCGATCGAGTATTCGGACCCGGATCCAAACAGGTTTCGTCAACTGATCTATCGACCATTCGACGCATAAGCGATTGAAATTTATTTATTTATTTATTTATTTTTTTCCATTAAAAAAATGATTTGTCTTTTTTACGCCAGGTCGAAGTTTATCATGCGGTCGTCAGTCCTTTGCTCGACGAAGTTTTGGCCGGTTACAACTGTACCGTGTTTGCTTATGGCCAGACAGGCACGGGAAAGACTTTTACTATGGAGGGGGCCGGCAACGACCCCGCTCTTCACTGGCAAAGCGTATGATCACAAAAATTATTTTGTTTCTGTCAAAATTTTTCGACTTTCGGAGTGTGAAAAAAAAAAAAAATATATATTTCGTGGAACTTTTGTTCCTTGCTAACAGGATACACAGGCTGGAATAATACCGCGCACGCTGAGTCATTTGTTCGACGAATTGCGCACTCTCGACGCTCAGGAATATTCCGTGCGGGTCAGTTTTTTGGAACTGTACAACGAAGAGCTGTTCGATCTTCTGTCGCCCAGCGACGATGCGTCTAAAATAAGGTGAATACGAGCGTGACCAGACGGTTCGAAATGAAAAAATTGCGTTCTGATCAATTGCATTGCGAAACTTTTTCGTTATGATGGCGACGACGCAGGATTCGGCTAATGAAAGCTCATTGTTGCGATTTTGTTTCGTTGAGCATAGCCACGAAATTACCTTTTTTCAATCAAGGTTAAGATCGATAAGAGAGTTCCTCGTCAGATTTTCACAAAACTTGGCATACTTATAGGTATCGATAAGAAAAAAACGGTTCAGTTAAATTTTTATGGGTTTCCGGAGCGCGAGATAAAAATATATCAGCACTTTTATTTTCACACGTTTAACATGGAGCCTTATGGAGAATCACGCTCAATTTGATATAATACGAAAAGTCCTCGTCAGATTTTGATGAAAACACTTGAGCTGCAAGTTGAATATTCGGACAACATTTTGGGCACTTGACAGTAGAGATCGGGAGACTGTGATGATAATAATAAGCAAATAAACATCGGAAAAATACAGTTTATATGAGGAGTTGGTCGTGATCCAGTAGACATGGCAACGTTGCGCGTTTGTTTCCCATCTTCTCTATCTCTCTCTCTCTCTCTCTCTCTCTCTCATCGACATCATAGAACACGCGACGTTGCCACATCAAAGTACTACGTACCTCAAGTTAAAAAAAGTTTCAAAAAGTAAAAAAAAAAAAAAAAAGTCATTGTCTCTTAATTCGTCCTGAAGGCTCTACGAAGATGCTTCGCGAAAGGGTGCGGTAATAATTCACGGATTGGAAGAGGTGACTGTGCACAACAAAAGCGAGGTTTACAAAATTTTGGAAAAAGGATCGGAGAAGCGACAGACAGCCGCGACCCTCATGAACGCACATTCCAGGTACTCGATTGGCCATCGTCTAACCATCGTCATTGAATAAAATTCTACGGTATGATTAATTCGATGATTTTTCATCGTTCGCAGTCGTTCACACACGGTATTCTCGATTACGGTACACATAAAAGAAAACACGGTTGACGGCGAGGAACTGTTGAAAACGGGAAAACTCAATTTGGTGGATCTCGCGGGAAGTGAAAACGTCGGACGGTCCGGTGCTGTCGATCGTCGTGCCAGAGAAGCCGGAAACATAAATCAATCGTTGTTGACTCTCGGTCGAGTCATCACAGCCCTTGTGGAACGAGCACCTCACATTCCATATCGGTAATGAGAACATACAATGGACAATACAATGATTAATTATTCTCAACATTTATTTAATGTATTGGCAGTGGTATAAATTTTACTTGTACAACTTTTTTCAGCAGTTTTTTACACGGTAAAAAACGTATACGCAATTTCGTACACATAATTTTCTCTTCTTAATTTCCTATAGTGATACATTGATATGGTCAAAGTGTCACTGGACTTGAAAATAATCGAAAAATCGATTTTCGGTCAAAAATAATCGAAATATCGGGTTTTTTTTTCAGGATAGATTTCGTTTTCCTTTTTTTTTTTTTGTTAGATACGAAACCATTTTGTCATACATTGAAATTTCGGAAAAACTTCATTTTTTCAAAATTGATAAACATAAAAAAACGAGTGTTAGAAAAAAGTTTCTCAATTTCGACGAAGCACCTGGGAAAAATTTTCATCGAATTAAAAACTGTCGAAATAGCAGTTACTTCTTGATAAAATAAAAAAGGTGGGGTCGAGTGAGAGGAAGGGGGGAGTAAAAAATTAAAAAAAAATGTAATGAGATCGCAGGATCCAAAAACCACTTTAAAAAAAAATAAATCATCGTTCATATCGGAGGATAGAAAAGTTTCAATCCGGTTATTCGAAACGTCCTTTCCCATTCGCATATTGATTATTTTTTAAATATTTTTTCCACGTTAAAGCGAATCGAAACTAACGAGACTTCTGCAAGAGTCTTTGGGAGGGAGAACAAAGACTTCGATAATAGCTACGGTATCGCCCGCAAGTGTTAATCTGGAAGAGACTCTATCCACGTTGGATTACGCCCATCGGGCCAAGAACATCACCAATCGGCCGGAAATAAATCAAAAGCTTTCGAAAAAAGCGTTGCTCAAGGAATACACGGAGGAAATCGAGCGACTGAGACGCGATTTGCTCGCCACGCGCGAACGCAATGGGGTTTATCTCGCTCAGGACAATTTCAACGAGATGCAAACGACCATCGAGTATCAGGGCAAGGAGATTGAAGAAAAAATCAATCACATCAAAGCGTTGGAAGAGGCGACGCTCAACAAAGAAGTAAATCTTTCGATAAAGTCGTTTATTCATTTATTTATTTATTTATTTATTTATTTATTTATTTATTTATTTATTCATTTATTCATTTATTTTTATTATCAGAAACTGTTCAACGATTTGCAAACGGAGCTCGAAATAAAAACTGCTGCTCTATTCGAGACGAAGGATCAGTTGGAATCGACGAAAAACGTTTTGGTATCGACGAAAGATCGTTTGCAAACAACGAAATTCGATCGTGACGTTCACAAACATTTGGTGGAAAAACACGCGACCACGGAAAAAATTCTTTACTCGCAGGCACAACAGCTTCTCAAAGTCGCGGATACCGCGACCGACGATACTTACAAGCTTCACGATAAAATTTTTCGAAAAAAGTGAGTCTTTTTTCTTTTTTCTTTCTTTTTTTTTCGGAGCGTCTGTATCGTTATTTCGTGGACGTATCTATAGCTATCGTCGGTGGTTGTGTTTGTTTCAGACGAGTCGAGGACGAAAACGAAAATCTTGGCCAACAATTTCGTGAAAATATTGAAAAACGTTTTGGCGATATCGAGCAGGATCTCTCGATTTACACGCAAGATTTGGTACAGTTCTGCTTGACAATGAAGGATCAAATACGTGAGTGTTTGATTTTTTTCTAATTTTAACCTTTGATAATTTTCAATCTTTTCATTTTATTTTTATTTTTTAAAATTATTATTATTATTATTATTATTATTATTATTATTATTATTATTTTCAACGAAAGTATTTCATGTGAACTTGTTGAATACAAAATATTCATTTATTTGTTTGGATCGCACGGCGAAAACGCTTTTTCACAAAATCCGCCCTTATTTCTAAAATTACTGTTCATTGTGGAATATTCCATCAAGTGGGCCATGCGGTTGTGAATAACCGGGGGATTGACACAACCGTGCAATTGTCGAAGGATCTTGTGCTGGACGAACGCGCAATGGCCGAAAAACTCGAGCATAACGTTCATGCCTCGGTAAGTTTGCTACAACAAATTTACAACGTTTCAAAAAAACAAAAAAAAACGTGCGTTATCATTTTTATACACTACCGCCAGAAAGTATCAGACCACTTACCGTGCGCACCTCGTGAAAAAAAAAAATCAGTCGTGACTTTGAACGATTGTAGCTCCGTCAAAAATCAAGCTACCGATTTTTCATCGAAAAACCGTTGTGAAGCTTGGGTTGAGCTCGAAATTCGAAACGGGCCATCTTCTTTTCCACTTTCCAGCTTTCCCACGCGTAAACTATCAATGTTAGATATTTGCCGTCGTGGACTTTTTTGTCGGAAATTCAATTCTCTACAAAATTGTTCATGTAAACTTTTCGTCTATATAGCGTTGTTCAGCCAGCGTTTGGACGGCAAGGTAAAAGTGTATTGATTTTCTTCAATTTCTTTTATCTTCCTGTCCAAACGCTGGCGGAACGACGCTATATGGACCAAAAGTTTACATGAACAATGTTGTAGAGAATTAAATTTCCTACAAAAAAGTCCGCGACGGACTATATATAACATCGATAGTTTACGCGTAGGAAAGCTCGAAAGTCGAGCAATGTAGTCTCGCGGCCGGCGGACGAGGTGCGCAACTATATCTATATACAAAATTCCGAATCTTGACCGTTCCGAGCATTTTCGTCCCGAGCATTGCGCGTTCCGAATTTTGGACTTTCCGAACGTTGCTCGTTCCGAGTTTCGAGCCCGAACCCAGAAGCTCCATGGAATTATGTGTCGAATGAGTTGTTTGTTTTTTTTTTCTTTTTTTCGTTGGCGCCAGTACGACGAATTCAACAAGTGGTTGGAGGCTCAAGTGAACGACGCTTCGCGCATGACGAGCGAACGTACGAGCGATCTTCGGGAAATCTCGACAAACATCGCCGAGAGGATGGAAAAATTGTGCGAAAATAGAATAGCCGAGAATCTTCGTATGGTCAACGAAGAAAATGCAAAAAAAATCGATGCACTGTTGACTTACGTGAAAGATTCGACGGACACTTTTTGCGAAACACTATTGGCCGATCGCGATCGTTTGTCGGAAAACATCGCGGATATTCGGGAAACCATCGAAACCACCAAACAAACGCAGATACAGACGCAACAGAGTCGAAAACAATTTTCCGAGGTAATTTGACTTTTTTTTTTTTTTTTCATTCGCTAAACGATTGCCAGCTGTTTTGAATTTTTTCATTCTTCATGGATAAAGCTACGTTAGTCGTGGGAATTTCACTCGTGCAACTTCTCGAAAGTAACGAACGAGTGAAAAATAATGATGAAAATTAATGTCGATTCGATGATTCATCGATTTTTCAGGCGTTTGAAGGATTGTGGAACCATTTCAAGAGTCTCAACGAGGAGGAAACCGGTCGCGATTCGTTGATTATGAATTCTCTGAGTCGCGTCGAACAAACGTGCGACGGAATTCGTCGGCAAACGGCGGAAAGCTCTGGCAATCGAGTCAAGAGCGAGAGGGCCTTCGAGAAGGAAATTCACACCAGCGTCGATGCCATTAAAAACGACATTGCTACGAACATGGAAAAGGTTATTATTTGGAAAAATACGTGGGCTCACTGTTAATCCGTTGAGGTCATATTTCTGGGAAAAAAATAGAGCTTTTATGGGACTTCGAAAAAAAAGTAGATTTATTTTGAAGTTTGAACTCAAGACTTTTGTCGGATGTCGAAAAATGAAAGTGGTACGTTCGAATGAACGAAATAATGTTGAAAAATGTTATTTTTATTGCACGATGATCATGAAGTTGGCCCGGGGTCCAGTGGACCCCGATTGACCGCAACGGATTAACCAAAAAATTCATCGATTCGAAATAAATTTAAAAAAAATGTGACGATAATCGTTGTTTTGTCGAAACCAGAATTGGAAAATAGCGAATGAGACGATAAACCAGAGCAAAGTGTTGGTCAATGATCTCGCGACTGGAATCAACGAAAATTGCGAGGCGTTTGAAATTTACAAAAATCTCGTCGAAAGCAACGCTCGGGACATGCACGAAAGAACGGAGGCGGATCGAAGTTCCATCGTACTTTGTTCAAACGTGAGTTTCATCAAAAACAAATTTTATAGAAATAAAAAAATTAAAAAAAAAAAATAAAAAAATCCATTATTCGAGAAAATTGATGATAATTTTCTGTATTTCAGAAACTCGGTAAAATCGTTTCGGACGCCAGTGTTAATCACGTGGAATTCGTCGAGCAACAGCGACACAAGACGGAATCGGCGTTCACGTGCATGAGCAAAAAATTCGAGAATCAAGGTGTCGAATCGACCGAATGGAACAATCGCATAACCGCCCAATTGCGAACGACCAAGCATCAGGTCGACAAATTTTTGGTCGAGGATTTGCGAAGGGACGCGCCAACCGGATCGACACCCGCGAAGAAAGAATTTCAATATCCGCGAAAATTGATAACCACGTCGCCTCACGAACGCATCATCAAACGATTTCGCGATGTGAAACTCAAGCAGGCCGAGGAATCGGAAGACGAAGAGGTTGGTTAATAATCGACAAAAAAAAAACATAAACGTCGTCGAAACTATTCTGTACATATTTTTTTTTTCCAAAAGAGATTCCCGTTTTTTTCTTTCATTAAAAAAAAAAAAGAAAACTATCAAATAGATTGCTTCAAAAAATTCCAGAGGATGTTTTGGAGTAATTATGAGAAAAAAAAAATAAAGAAAGCCCATTGATTATTCGTAACAATTGCAGCAAGATTCAACGATACTGAGCACGGAAGCTGCGTTGAAACGACAATCCGGAAGTCCGAATCGCAGACGAAATTCTCCGGCTTCGGGATCTAAACTGCGTTCAACCTCGACGCCCTACAGCGAATCCAAGATCAAGCACACCGACGCCAGAAACAGCCTTGCCAATAATTCCACTCTGGTGAGATCGGCATCGACTTCGGATCTACCGGTGATAACCAGGCCATCCTTCGACAGCAGCACTCGTTCCGAGTGCGATATATACATTAAGGTACGGCTAATCATTTTTTTTTTTTTCATCATTCATTAGTTTTTAGGGTTCCGTAGAATTCTACGAGACCCTTAATGGTTTCGATCAGTTTGTTCGTATGTATGTCACAGTCCTCCCATTCTCTCATTCGTGTACCGGTGAAGATGAAATTTGCCACACAGACGCAGACCGATGACCCAAACAACAGTAATGCTAACATTAAGAGAAAAAAATGTTGACTCCCTTCCCACAGATTAAAAAGTAAACTCGACATTTTTTTTTTTTGCTCACCCCATCGAGTGAGGTGTCTTTCAATAGGTCTCCTCAAATGCAATTTAAAATGTTCCGAAACCTTTTCGTTTCAACCCTTCAGTCACGAGATATTCGCTTTCAAAGTCGTCATCGGAGTGTAGCCCCCCCACCCCTCTAATTTCTAAACTATCGATTCGAAAAAGTCCGGAAAAATTCCACAATGTAGCTTTTAATTAGTACATTCGATGAAAATTATAAAGAACCTTGTAGCAACAGTAGTTTACGCAAAATATAAAAATAAAAAGCGTTTTCGTCAACGCTTTTGTGGAGATTGGATATTTTCGTCAATGTCTACTACAGAATGGCTACGGAACCCTATCATGTGCGTGCCCAACACGCTACGTGACTACTTTATTCGTCTACAAATCATTTTCTCCTAAATAATCGAATAATTATCTCCCAAATATTCGAACAATCATCTCCTGAATAATTCCGATTAATTATCTGTATTTAATTATCCACGCTTCAGAATAATAACAAAGAAAACGGCGACGAGGAGTTTGCAAAACCCGAGAGAAAAATACCCACGAAATTACGTTTGTCCAAGACGAAAATCTCGAGTCGTCGCGTGCTGGGAAGTTACAATTGATTTCACGACTTCAAGACGATCGATGGAACAAAAATTGAATATAATATCGTTACCGTCGCAACAAATCGTGTTCCCGAACGTGTCACATAGATTTTTAATTAGGCATGTAGCTAACTGTACTGTTGGAATAATTCGCATAAAATTTGCAGATTATACACAATGTATTTTTTTTTTCTTTTAATATATATATTATATAACAACGTACTACGGCACAATATCATCGATAACCGCATACGGTGTACGAAATGAAAGAAAAAAAAACGGAAAAAAATATTGTCTTGTTTTTTTTTTTGCATGCGTCCGAATGAGCGACGACTCTTTTGGAACTCAGTGTTTCTCGTTTGTTTCTTCGATCCTTCGACAAGCAACTGCATCTATATATATGTACAAATTACATATATGTAGATAAAAATTAATTAATAATGATAAATAAAATAAACGCCTGGCGTTGGATTTCGATGATTTGTGAAATTTGCACTTTTTCCACGAAACAAATTACGTACTCGCGCGTTTACGTTCTTGTCTAACTGAACTTTTTTTTTTTTTATATTTTTTTCATTTTTTATAACGTTATACAATTTTACAGGTGTGTGTACTTCAGATTCATTTGCGTTAGATTATCACGAAATTTCAGCTGCTAATCGCAATTAGACACCCTAAAATAATACAGTCAGTCCAATGTTGTGGGGAAATTTTTTTTGTTTGTTTTTGTATCCTGATATATATATATATGTATTTTTTTTTACACGAAAGAACAGAATAACTTATGTATAAAATATGAGAAGTTCGGAAGTACAATTAATTAACGAATTATAGGGAAACGTTGAATAACTTAGTGACTAAAATCGACGATGCAATTTACAATTTTTTTTTATTATTTGCGATTGGTGAAATAAAATAATAATAATAATAATAATAATAATAATAATAATGAAAAATAAAAATAAAAAACAAAAAAAAATTAGAATAAAATAAAAAATTTGTATTAAAGTTCGAAAGGACTTTGTCTTAGGACTAAGCGTTAATATACAAAGCGATAAATACTATGTAGATGTTTCTTATCTCGAAGTAGCACGAATTTTCATTATCGCAGCCTGAGAGCTACGAAAAATTGACCATCGCGCGTGTGTGTGTGTGTGTGTGCGTGTAAAAATTTTTGTCGAACAACGTTTCGAATACCGAATTGATAAATTAAAAAAAAAAAAACATTTTCGTATCGTTACGTCACCGAGAAATAATACATTTTCAAATTGCACGTATCAGCAGCTTCGAAAGAAGAAAATTTCTTTTTTTTGTTTTTTCTTACTGCAACAGTAAAAATGCTAAGTCGGTGAACTGGCCGATATAGGATTCGTGAATAAAGATTACAATAGATGAATCCTTGGGCCAGTGAGCCGAAGCGTACGGTTTTTTTTTGTTTGTTTTTTTCTTCCTTTTCAATATATAATTTATATATGGATATATATATATATATATATATATATATATATATATATATATATATATATATATATATATATATATATATACATATCCATATATATTCATTTTATTGTAATTGCGATAACGACGTACCCATTGCGTCTTCGCAGTGCCTTAAAAAATATACAAAATAATAATTTGAAAAAAAAAAAAAAAAAAAAAAAATAACGACGAAAATAATAAGCTCACCATTCATAGAAGGTGAATTCATAACGACGATTGTCGGAATGCTACATACAGTGCGACAATAAGGGTGGGGCTCGAAATTCAGAACGAGTAAAGTTGAACTTTGAACTTTACTCGTTCTGAATTCCGAGCCCCGAAAAATAATAAATAATTAGCCATGCAGGTGTACCGTGTCGTTATTAATCGAACGTTATTTACGGATGATAAAGTGAAACGAAGAGGAATAAAAATTCATCCGAGAGTTCGAAACGATGGACCGATGAGAGTTGTTCATCGTTCGTCCAGGTCTGAATCAATTTTCAAACTATAAAGAAAATAATATATCTATATATATATATATATATGTGGGTGTGTGTGTGTGGGGGGAATCAATTGACGGGATTATTCACTGATATTATCGAATTGATCCAAGTTATGAAGGCAGCGACTTTGACGTAGACGCCTGGAACGTCGACCCTGCCGCAGCCGAAACCCCACGACACGAGACCGGCCAACTCGTAGAATCCGTCGTCCTCGCAAACCAGAGGTCCCCCACCGTCTCCCTGCAATCGACAAAATTATATCGTAAATCAAAAAAAAAAAAAAAAAAGAAAAAGTTGAATAACTTGAGACAAATTATTATTTAATAACGATCGCTTTAATTTTCGAATCTTGAAGAAATAACTGGAATATAAGTAGCGATACGAAATGAAAATAAAATTGAGTTTTTCATTACCAAGCTGTCAAATTTGTAAAACAATATTCTCAATGTACGAGCACAATGTTTGAACGATTAAAATAAAATTTTGATAATTCAACTCAGGCATTGAATAAAAATGTTGTCAGAAGAAAAATGAAAATTTTCTTTAGGAAAATTGTTAAAATTGTTCACATTGTTTTTAAGTGGCCAACGAGTATGGTCAGTCATGAAAAATTTATGAGAAACTAGATTTTCGCTTTGTTATTCATTAGCTTTATTTCAATATTATCGCAAATTTCTCTATTGTCTGACCCTCCCTTCGAAAACGTCGTTTAAGGTAGTATCCTCGATACTGTGAGAGTCGAAGCAAGCCTAAGATATGCCATCTCCCGATTGAGGTACGTAGTACTTTGATGTGGCAACGTCGCGTGTTACGATGTCGATTAGAGAGAGAGAGATAGAGAAGATGGGGAACAAACGCGCAACGTTGCCATGTCTACTGGATCACGACCAACTCCCCATATAAACTGTATTTTCCCGATGTTTATTTGCTCATTATTATCATCACAGTCTCCCGATCTCTACTGTCAAGTGCCCAAAATGTTGTCCGAATATTCAACTTGCAGCTCAAGTGTTTTCATTAAAATCTGACGACGACTTTTCGTATTACATCAAATTGAGCGTGATTTTCCATAAGGCTCCGTGTTAAACGTGTGAAAATAAAAGTGTCGATATATTTTTTCTCGCGCTCCGGAAAGCCATAAAAATTTAACCGAACCTTTTTCTCATCACTAACTATAACTATGCCAAGTTTTATGGAAATCTGACGAGGAACTCTCTTATCGAGGGCAACCGCAAAGTGAAAAGCGAGCGATTTCAGTCCAGAGACGCATTGCGCATGCGCACTCCGTCGGCGGACGAAAAAGATTGTTTTTTCAGCCCGCTGCTACGCTCGCTTCACACGCACGAAATCACCTTCTTTCAGCCCTAGATACACAATATATTAATTCGTTTTGTTTTTTTTTTTTTTTTGTGTGTTTTTACCTGACACGCATCGTTTCCGGGCTCGCCACCGGCGCAGAAACTGCTTATCGGAAGAATGAAAATTTTCTTCGTCACCGTGTTGACTTTTCTCAGACACTCGGCATCGCTGACCAGCGGAATTTCCGCTTCGCGCACTTTCAGCGGTATCGGGCCGGCTGAAATTACAATGATCACGATAAACAATCACCAACGATTTTACAACAAACGAATTGAACATTCGATGAAATGGAAAAATTAGAAAAAAAAAAAAAAAAAAACAATTACCTTCTCCCATGTATCCGTAACCCGTAACCGTGCATCTTTTGCCAGCCGAATGACTTATTTCACGGCCGGGCAAGCAAACCAGACAAACACCGTCTTTGAGTTCGGCTTGACCGTTCAGTTTCAAAAGCGCGATATCGTTGTCGAGCGTTTGACTGTTGTGATTGTGATGTATGTAAGTCGTCTCGACCCGCAGAGTCTGCGCGCTCGGACTTCCGTATTTTTTCGTCAAATCGTGATCTCCCACTCTGACGTAAATCGCGTCTCCCGATCTCACGATGCTGCAGCAAATTCGAAAATTATTTATCTGTTTTTTTTTTGTTAACTTTTGATTTTGAAAAATATATTTTTGTAATCTTCTGATAATTATTTTCGACTGCTGTATGGAGGGGCGGGGCGGTTTATACGGAGAAGGCGCTGGGAGCGAAGCGCATTTGAATTGTAGAACAATTTTGAATCAAATAAATTTGAATTTTTGAGAAAAATCTTCGGGACAAAATACGAATTCTTGGGAAGAATCTTGCCCATAAAATTCGAATTCCTGAGAAAAATCTTGGCGACAAAATTCGAATTCTTCGGAAAAATCTTGGGGACAAGATTCGAATTCTTCAGAAGAAAAAATAGGGAAAATATCAGAATCTCAAGCAAAATATGGCGAAAAACTCGAATCCTTGAAAAAAAAAAAAAATTGGAAGAAAAAAAATTCAATTGATTAATGTAGTATTGGGGTAAAAAATCTAATTTATGAGAAATATATTTGATAAATCGAATTCTTGAAAAAAAAAAAAAAAATTAGGCAAAAAATTCGTATTCATGAGCTAAGTATTTGGGAAAACATTCGAATTCTCGAGAAAATCTTTGAGAAAAAGTTTGAATCTCGAAAAATCAAATTAAAAATTTTGAAAAAAATATTGGAAAAAAAATGCAAATTCTTCGAAAAAATATTGAGGGAAAAGAATGAATTCTTATGAAAAATATTGAAATGGAAAAATTTGAAATTATTTCGTAAAATCTTGACTCACTTGGTGACGCAATGAGCGGCGGTAAGTACCCATTGCGAACCGATGAGAGCACCACCGCACAGATACTGATTGAGTGAATTAATGAGTGCAACCTGCCAGCACCACTCGTTGGAATCGGCGTCCTCGCCGCCGACCACACGAGCCCCACGTTCGTCGCTGCGCGATTGCAAAGGGCCCCTCGACGTGCCCTTAACGCCGCACACGTATTTGCTGTAAACCGGTCTCTTCGTCGTCGTCGTCGGCAACGTCGTCGGAGTCAGCAACGACGACAATGGCGTCGGCGTCGTTGCTATCGTGCTTGGTTCGTCTGCAAACAAAAAAAAAAAAATTTTTTTAATTATACCAATCACACATGTAATTAATTCCTCACAAAAAAATGTGACGATATTTGACCGATTTTTTTTCAGGAATTAAATTTAGAGAAACGATTTAATGTACACGTTTAACCGTTTTTATAAATTTAATTCCCAACAAAAATCACCTCAAAAAAGGGTTCCACACACGTGATAAGAACCCCTTGATTAAAATTTGGAGTTTCAATATTTTTTTTTTTTTCGCAATTTCACGAACTTACAAACGAGCGAATTCAACGGCGTTGTGTTGTACGGTCCCGAAATAATCGACGGATTTGTGTCGTTGACGTTGCTCGACGAAACTTCGTCGCTGGAATTTCCGTTCAATTTGTTTATCAACGATTTTGGGGCACAACATTGATGACCGGAACTCTTGCACTTGAACAAATTCGTCAATTCGGCGTTTCCTGGAACATTGAGAAGAAAAAATGAACGAATTAATTTCGTGATAAGATGAAATGGGAAAAGTTTGAGATTATTTGTTTGGATTTTTTTTTAAGTGAGAAAACGAGATTATTTGTTTGATTTTTTGGTAAATATGCCGAATCGGGGCTCCACCTGAAAAGTGGAAAAGTACTATTAATATAAGTATATTATGTTTTGAAAACATTATCGACTTACTGAAGCAGGTGAAGGATAGATAAGAGACGATGCAAGAACCCGGACATTCGGGTCGTGGATCGGGCGGCAGTGATATGGTCGTGGTCGGTGGCCTCGTGGGTGCAGGCCTCGGCCTTGGCCTCTGCGTCTGTGACGAAAAATTCAAATCACAATCTAACGACGAAACGCGCCTTATTTTTTGTATTAAGGCAATTAGGCAGCGAGAAAATTCGAATTTTTATGTTTCGTTTTTTTTTTTTTCGTATTCTGTTACTGCCATTTCTCCCGAATATTTTGTTGCGAAGCAGACTGAAAATCTCGAAACAACATTTTGCGCTAGCTCAACCACGATAACTCAAGAACGGTTAAAGATATCACCTTGTTTTTTTTTTTTTTTTTTTTTTTCAAAATAAAGCTATCAATGTTCTCTACAAAGTGGACCGAACTCTATGCGAAAAAAATTAATTTGTTATTATTGTTATTACAACGTCGTCCGTTTTTCGATATATAATTACGTACAGGAGGAACGTTGCTTTCGTCGCAGCAGACGGAGCCGCTCTGACACGTCGACGTTCGCGTTATTATTTTGTTCGGTCTTTTGCAAAAACCTGCCATTATCGTTATCAGACAAAATCCTCGACAGGGCGGCAATTTGGGTTGCGGCGGTTTTGTCGGCGGACGATAAGTCGTTGTAACTTCCTGCAAAAGCCAAAATTCATTGCCATTGTTTGAAATTGATTTTATCGATTTTTCTCATGTGTTATAACAATTGTTTTTAGCTTTTCTGAGCTCTTTAATTTCTTTGGGTTCTTTCGGGTTTTTATCTTGGTAAAAAAATTGACAAATCGATTGAAATCTTGTGGTTGAATCGTAATTTTATATACATGGCTAAAAAATAATTAAAAAAATAGGAATTATTAAATATTGATGATAAATTGTTTTGGGAAAAAATCGTTGAGGATAAAAATATTTTTGTCGGGGTTTTTTTCGGAAACGGATTTCAACCCTACAACTCATATAATAAAGTCAACTAATTTTTTTTTTTTTTCGACGGGATAGTTTTGACTAAGCTTTTCACACACGTGCCCAATAATTCTTGAGAAAAATCTCGGGAATAAAATTTTAATTCTTGAGAAAAAAATCTTGGGGAAAAGATTCGAATTCGTGAAAAAAATATTGGAAAAGAATGAAAATCTTCAGCAAAATATTGTAAAAAAAAAAAAATTAAAATCACGAGAAAAATATTGAAAAAGAATCAAAATCTCAAGCAAAATATTGTAAAAGAATCAAAATCTTGAACAAAACATTGGAAAACAATCGAAATATTAACCAAAATATGGGAGAAAAATTCAAATTCTTGGAAACAATATGAAAACAAAAAAAAATGTAATTCGTAAAAAAATTATTGGGAAAGAATTTCAAATGTTTCAGAACGATATTTTTGAAAAATGATGAATTACCGATTTTGGGGGTGGTAGAGTTATGCAACAAGATCCATCTGACGGACAATCCGCGTCCTTGTCGATATTGTCACAGAACAGAGCAAACAACCCGTTCACGCATTCGCCCTTGCAGGGTCTTTGCGAAGCGGGTTTTGGTCTCGGAGCCGGTGGACCGGTCGTCGTGGCGATCGGTCTCTGCGTCGTCGTCGTCGGTCTCGTCGTGCTCGTCGTCGTCGTCGTCGTCGTCGTCGTCGCTATCGTCGTCGTGGCGCTCGTGCCCGTAACTCGATAACCCGGGCTCTCGTCGTAACGAGTCGTGTTTATCTTCGAATGATCGATCACGTGAAATTGCGGCGG
Organism: Diplazon laetatorius; assembly: GCA_963662125.1. Taxonomy (NCBI): domain Eukaryota; kingdom Metazoa; phylum Arthropoda; class Insecta; order Hymenoptera; family Ichneumonidae; genus Diplazon; species Diplazon laetatorius. The sequence continues at coordinate 2,017,487 of OY759159.1, forward strand.
CGGATCGTTGCCAAACAGATCGAAGGGCACGCAACAACGATGTCCCGGTTTGCAAAGCGAATCTATCTCTATAACGGCCTCGCAGTACTGAGCTATACGCGTTTCTATGCAAATTCCCGAACATTTCGTCACTGAAATAATTGAGGAAGAAAAAAAAAACATTAAACAAAAATTAGATTTAAAGAAAAAAAAAACAAAAAAAATAGTTAATGCATCTGTGAATGTGAGATATTGCTATTGACGATGATTGATTGTTCGATAAATTTTTTAGAAACTCACTGGCCAGTCTCGATGATCCATCCTCTTGGCTATTCTATAATGATAACAAATAAATGAAAAATCATTTAAAACTTTCGTTACAATTGAATTTTGACGATTTTTAATCACTGTTTTATTATTATTTATATTATTATTATTATTATTATTATTATTATTATTATTATTATTATTATTATTATTATTATTATTATTATTATTATTAATCATAATTATCCGAGTACCGTTGTCGGTTTCTGAGTAGTCGAAGTAGTTGCAGCTTGTGTAGTTGTGGTTGTTGGCGTCGTCGTTGATAACGTCGTCGTCTCAACTTCCGTAACCGATGTCACATTGTCAACGTCGTTTTCCGACGATTCCGTACTGTTCAACGGTCCATTTACGCAACAACGCATACTCGCCGTTGGACACTGCACGTCCTCCAACACATCGTCGCAAATCAATGTCGCGAGCGCGTGAACGCATACTCCCGGACAGTCCGCGCTGTTTGCGGTATTCGCTATCGAATCCAAAAGACCTGAAACGAAATAATTAAGTTATAAATTAATAGTTGAATAATGCTAATTATCATTATTATTATTTTTTTTTTTTTTGCAATTTTGCAGAAATTGGACATCGCCAACTCCAATTCTTTTGGGATTGAAATGTGTTATAGGGGACATTTCTCCGAGTAAATTCATACATATATATATATACATATTTCACGTGTATGTTGGACGCGGAAATCAAGTCTTTAGTTTTTAATGATCAGCGCAAGTTGGCTTAGTCAAATTTTTTTTTTTTTTTTCATGCAAAAACATCATTTCCGCGTCCTACATATATTTGTAATGTTTTGTTTGTTTTTTTTTTTTTGCATTATTGAAAAGAAACTAAACTGACCCAACGTTGAATGGCCTTATCGAAATAAAAGAAAAAAAAACGTAAAAACACATTTTTTAAATATATATATATGTAATTAGAAAATAATTGTCGCAATAACTGTTGATCAATTTTGAAAAATCTTAATTGGGATGATTATATGGAAAAATTAACGAGCTCCGAGAATAATTGACAAGATCGTAAGTCGACAATATGTTGCGTGTTCGCAATAGTCTCATGTCGCGATGACACACACACACACACAAACATGCGCGTTTCTTTCCCATCCACGAGGCGACAGGAAGTGCAGCTGGACTTTTTCTCGTATATATACCCGATGGCTATCTTGCCTTTCGCACTTTCTTTTCACAAGACCGAGAGATCTACGGTGATCGGTCTTCGCATCCGGTGAATGAAATCAAGTTATTCCACTTCGATCGTTAGTCCATTACCCTTCGTACATGACAAAAATATATATATATACATGGGGAGGGGCGTCCGAAATTGGAATTGGAAGGAACCGGATTGAACCCTTATATATACATATATATATATATATATGTATATATTAATTTTTTCAATTTTGAAAAAGTTCGAGTTTTTTTGAAATTTTAATATATCATTATGATTTCCTCTGAAAAAAAAAAACGAAAAAAAAAAGAAATAAAACAAAATCTGTTTCGCAAAAAAATCGACATTTGGATTATTTTCGATTGTAAATCGATTTCTTTTAGTATTTGCAATGATTTCTCGATTATTTTTTATGATTATATAAATAAACATATATATGTGTATGGAAATATGTATTATAAAATGTTTCTTTTATTCTTCTTTTGAATTATTTATTTGAAAAAAAAAATTATATATATATATATGTATAACGGTCGTTCAAAAGTGAATATGTTACGCGAGCGATGCGATGACCGATGTGTATGCGTATATTAATTCGAATGTCGCCGAGAGTTTCCGAGCATATATAGGGGGTGACGGGGAACCGGCAGTTATATACATGGTACACGTAATCTCGATGGTAATCGCTCTCGAGTGTGCCGTTAGATGAGGCAAGTTCTGTGGCCCGCGATGAGAACGTTCACGACGGGTGATCGAACTTCGGTCATGCCTATCGGTCCTGTGTGCCTGCCTCGATAATAAACAGGTGATCAAAGGCGACCGAAAATCCCGAAGGCCGAAACCTTTCGTCATTATGAGCTCTGGATCCTTGTTTTCTCAACAGGGATTCTTTTTATGTCTCTCTCTCTCTCTCTCTCTCTCTCTCTCTCTCTCTCTCTCTCTCTCTTTATATATATATATATATATATATATATATATATATATATATATATATATATATATATATATATATCGGTGTATAGATAAATTTCCTAGTCGATAAAAATTCGTCCTCCGTTACTCGTCGCTCGTAAAAATTCCACATTCCACAACAATTGAAACGCTTCGAAGGGTTTATGAAAGATTTTTCAAAGCGATATGTTCGTTATCATTATTTCTTTTTTTTTTTTGCCCGATTATTGCAATGTAAATTTAGTAACGTCGTTAATTTATCTGTATCAAACTGATGATAGTCGTAAATTTGTTGATTGTTCATTCACAGACGAGAAAGCTGTGTTAGAACTCGAGAACGATTTTAGCTACAGCTGCGAAAGTTTTTGCAGACATATGTGAAGCTGTATAAATTGACCATCATCAAACCCTCATATTATTATTATTATTATTTTCCGCATGATACAAGCTGCGGCTCGGATTTAAACGTCTCTTTTAAATTGAAAAAAAAAAGAACGATTACACTATATCGCAAATTTTGAGATATTCGAACAAATGTTTTATTCACGAATTAATTGGGACCCAAGGTTGGATGTGGTGTGTTGCATTTGTATCGAATCCATCGACAAGCTTCGAATCTCGTGATAAATTTTGAATTTTTCGAAAAATTCAAAATGTATTCCTATATTTGATTCTCGAAAAATTTGACCGATTGAATCACAAATTTGAGAAAATTGTTGAATATCATTCAGCCGTGATAAGTATGAAATTCGGCGAAGATTTAGGTAGGAAATAGAGGCGAAATAAAAATCCTATGACCCCATTAAGTCGATGCTAAATTATCAAAACCAGCTGCAAGTTGAAACTTGTGCAATGTGCTTCTATCGTGAATCATGAGTAGTGACCAAAAATTTTTTATTCCAATTTTTACAAAATGTTGTTTGAAAAAATTGAAATAAAAATCAATATGCTTTCTCACAGAATAATCTTCGTTCACCAACCTACGATCCATGAGAAACAAATTGCAAGTTTTTAATTGCAGCTTTTTTTTTGTTTTTTGCGAAAACATTTTCTTTTTTGTTTCATTTTTTAAAAAAATTATCGTCCTTCGAATTTATGTTGAACGTGTTGTATATCGTGTGTGTGTGCGTGCGATATGTAGATTGGTATACGTGTTCGAGATCGATGAGTCACGTAGCCGTGGATTTTCCGACACCCGGTATAACGTTACCCGTTTGAGTTACCAGCGTGACCGGATTGTTACGGTAACCGAGAACCACACGCGACTAGAGATATGCCGAACGAGAGAAATTCCTGCATACGTAATCCCCCAGTATCGCTCTATCTTTCTCTCGCCCCATTCGTTTCCGCCCCCCTTACCCTCCCCCGCCCCGCGTAAATCTCAAGATTATTGAACTTGAACTTGACGCATATAGCAAGAGTAGGCATACCGCGGAGCATCGAGCAGCCTGTGTCCCACGCATCGAACTCTCCGGCTTGATCCAGAAACCGAGTCTGAAGATTTTTAAACGGTCGATCGAGCAGCGTTTGAATAATCTTGAATCTCGAAATAATATTTCATTTATCGTCGTGATTGCGATTGAATCGGTCAAGGTCGTACGAAATGTCGTATAGCTGAGAAATTCATTCGTGAGATTCGTGTGATGAATGGACTGATGTACTAATTAACCAATTGAGAATAACTATTAAATAATCGAATGAATTTTAGAGGAATTATTTATCCTGTGAAGATTTTTCAAGATACCTAAGAACGAAGATGATGTTCCATGATTAGGCAATCGTTATGAGGGTTGTGGACGACTGAATTTCGTTGAGGCAACCGAAATTTAGTTACCTCAAACTTTTCCCACGGTTAGTTCAATCATCTACAGATTTTCGAATAGTTATCGAACAATCGAATGAATTTTGAAGAAATTATTTATCCTGTGAAGATTTTCCAAGATACCTAAGAACGAAGATGATGTTCCATGATTAGGCAATCGTTATGAGGGTTGTGGACGACTGAATTTCGTTGAGGCAACCGAAATTTAGTTACCTCAAACTTTTCCCACGGTTAGTTCGATCATCTACAGATTTTCGAATAGTTATCGAACAATCGGATGAATTTTGAAGAAATTATTTATCCTGTGAAGATTTTTCAAGATACCTAAGAACGAAGATGATGTTCCATGATTAGGCAATCGTTATATGAGGGTTGTGGACGACTGAATTTCGTTGACGCAACCGAAATTTAGTTACCTCAAACTTTTCCCACGGTTAGTTCGATCATCTACAGATTTTCGAATAGTTATCGAACAATCGGATGAATTTTGACGAAATTATTTATCCTGTGAAGATTTTCCAAGATACCTAAGAACGAAGATGATGTTCCATGATTAGGCAATCGTTATGAGGGTTGTGGACGACTGAATTTCGTTGACGCAACCGAAATTTAGTTACCTCAAAAAATGTCCCATGGTTGGTTCGCTACACGTGGGATTTAATGCGTCGAGAATAACGGTAAAAATGAACACCGAGCACAAAACGTGTAACCCGAACCATAACTATACGGTAACGTCGAGGCCCACTAAATTTCGTTCAGTTTATGCTAAGCGTTCTCGGGTCATTCTCATATTTACCTCCACCACATCCAACCAACCTTCATTCAGGGTCTTTGCGGTTTTTTTTTTTTCGCCAATATTAAAAATAATTATTCCCACACGGAGAGCCTAATCGTTTTGTAGCGTGTCCATTACTACGAAAATAACTGTATTTTCGACTCGTCCCCAAACTCGCTCAACAACTTCAGGTTCTGAATGGAACTGATCGTTTTTTTTTATTTTTTTATTTTTTTGTATTATTTTTTTTAAGTCACGCAAGGCCAAATGATTCATAACGCTCCGAATGGCTATGCTTGCCAAATATTATTATTATCATCATCATGATCATTGTTATTATCAATATTAATGACAATAACGTTGAATTATTCATAAAGTTAAGTATTATTATTATCAATATTAATAATAATAACGTCGAATTATTTATAGAGTTGAATATTATTATTATCATTATGATCATTGTTATTGTCATTATTGATAATAATAACGTCGAATTATTTATAAATCAAAATATCATTATCATTATTATTATCAATATTAATAATAATAACGTCGAATTATTTATAGAGTTGAATATTATTATTATCATTATACGATCATTATATTATTATCAACATTAATAACAATAACGTCGAATTATTTATGAAGTTGAATATTACTATTATCATTATGATCATTGTTATCATAAACATGAATAATCATAATGTTGAATTATTGATAAAGTTAAATATTATCATTACTAATCGTAACAAAATGATTATACATTGCTCGAACGAAAATTGCCAATGGTCGAAAAATAAATGGTGGGCTTTTGGCGACGCAACTGATATAATTGTCGGCTTATCGTCGTGATAAAGATATGCAATGTCGTATAAGGAGTCGAGTCAATCAGTGAGTTTGTCAGTGCCGCCCCGCCCCCCCCTCCCCCTCCCACCGCCACCGACGGTATTTCACTTTGGACGCGGTATAACGGCCCAAACAACGTAACGGTTGTTAATAAGCGACTCGGCTTCGCTCTCTCTTCCTCAGACTCCTTCTCTGTTTTTTTTTTTTTTTTTTTTTTTTTTTTTTTTAAATTCATTTCAACGTCTTCGCGTGCCGTCCACCTTGTTCCCCCAACTTTGTCCGTGGCCCACCCCGTGACCACACATCACGAGCATTGCAACCGGTTACAGCAACCACGTAGCCAGTCGTATCTTGTTTTAAACAAAAGTAACTTTCGTTTTACGATCTGGGATTAATTAAGATTTTTCCGTTTTTTTTTTTTTTGTTCTCTTTCTTTTCCGCACTCGATTATGTTTTACGATGAGCGACATAGTGATTTTAACATCGATTAAAACGCGATTAGAGGATCTGATACAATTGACAATCGAGGCCGCTCAGCCGATCGACGATCGATCGAAATTAATTGGTACATTCGATTGAAAATTTTGTGGTGCGCGGGATAAAATTCGAATTCACGAATTAAGGCGTGATGGTTAATTATTGGAATAATCAAGTCGATACCATCGATAATCATAATAATTTTACAATGATTATCGTTATTCATACTCCTAATATTTTTTTTTTCAGATATTGAAACAAATTGGAGTATTCTCCGAAATGTCAGGATAAGATAATGGTTTAATATCTGAAAAAAGAAAAGAAGAATGAAATCTATCTCGCGGAAAAATCGATATCTCGATTATTTATCGATGGAAGATTAATATTTTTTTTTTTCATAAATAATAATGAAAAATATTATGAAAAATAATCGAATATCGATTTTCCATCGAAAATAATGGAAAGATCGAATTTTCACAAGAGAGATTTCATTCTTCTTTTCTTTTTTCAGATGGCAAACCAATATCTCGTATCGAAATTTCGTAAAAAAATTCCATTTTTTTTTTTTTTCAAAATTTGGAATATTAAACAAAAATATTAGGAAAACACGATCCCCATTCCAATTTTATGAAAAAAAAAGTTCCTCAATTTTGACAAATTATTTGTAAAAAAATACTATCATCCAATTCAAAACACTGAAATTGGCAGTTACGTCTTGATTGAAAAATGAATGGATAAGGATCTTAAAAATCAAAAAAAAAAAAAAAATTATCGATGTCGGAGGATGCAAAAGATAATAAAAAAAAATAATCATGGACCACATCTCGGTGTACAGAAGGGTTTCTGTACACAATATATATATTATATTATTTAAAAAATTCATAATAAAATAAAAATAAAAAATAAAAAATAAAACATTTTTTCTTTGTAAAATTGTCATTTGCACGATAATGAAATTTTCAATTTCAACAACCCAATCCGTAATATCATCCGTGGGTGATGCAATTCGATGGTATTTCAAAATTTCGTATCGTTCCGAGGCGTTGCGAGAGGTTTTCCGCTTCGGCATGAGGATATACCGTTGTCCGTGTATAACGCTTTGGAACCGACGAGCGCCACGCGCTCGGCCTTCTTACGCTTCCTACCAAGTGAGACACGCCTAAGTAGGACAGTCGCATCCTTTGCGATTCCACCTATAAACCGTGCCGCACGATCGCGAACGATCCGAATGGAATTTCTATTTCTCGAAACCTCTTATCCGGACATTTCCGTCGTCTATACGCTTGTGACCATCGAGGTAAGCGCGCGACCGTGCGCCCAGTATCATCCCCAGCTTCCGGTACATCATCGGCCATCCGACCTTTTTCTTCGACCGGACCCCCCCCCCCCACGCGAACCTACAACTCTTTTTTTTCGATTTACAAATTCAAATAATCGATTATATATATATTTTTTTTGGATTTCCGTAAAGCAGAAAAGTGTTTTATCGAGTATTCATGAATTTGTAATTTATCGACGAGTGCGGCGTAAAAAAAATTTGATTGTCATTCGTATGAAACTCTTATAATTAAGAAAAAAAAAAAACTGTAAACAATTATTTTCACGGGTGCCAAAAAATAATCGAGTAAGATAAAACGTTACTTGCATCATCCAAAATAACTGTATGAATAATTGAACACCCACCCTACCTCGGTTAGCCCTCAACATCCTCGGGAAAAAAAGTCAATGATTAAAAACAAATAACCGTAGACAATTGTTTTCACGGGTGCCAAAAATAATCGAGTAGAATAAAACGTTTCTTGCATCACCACAAAATAACTGTATGAACGATTGAACACCCATCCCTACCTCCGGAAGCCCTTGACGGCCTCAAAAAAAAAAAAAACAAAAAAAAAAGTTCACAATTTCCGTCACCTGATAAACACGATTCGGATCGCGGGCGCGCGTTTTTCTAGCAAAAATCTAATAACATTCAAAACAATCTTTTTTTCAAAATGTATGTAAATGTTGTCAATTTGAGTTTCCAAGTAAAAAAATTATATATAATCTATATATAAACGATATATGGGATGCATATATAATTCATCGATAGATTATGTCAAGATTATACATATAATGGACGATATATAAACTATATATGCACAACCCTAGATTTATAATTTATGTATAATTTTTGTATTTCGAGATAACAAAATGGTTAAAAAATTATTCGTGAAAATTCTCGATGGTCACGTCCCAATTAAATAAAAATACATATAGTCTAAATATACATTTTATATAAGATTGAGCATACATAGTTGATATATAGACTATATAGAGTCTAAATTTAAACTATATATAAACGTACACCACGTAAAAAAATTATATATATGTAGTATATATGAGATTGTGCATACATAGTTTATATATATATATATATATATATATAGATTATATATAGACTATTTATGATTTATATGTAAACTATATATGGGATTAGTCATACATAGTTCATATATAGACTGTATATAATTTTTTACTTGAGTAGTACCCATATATATATATACATATATACATATTTATATACTTTTTTTTTTACCATGTACGATGAAAAATTCTTTAGATGGTCTCGTACGATAAAAAAAGGGTATATCAAACAGAAATTTGAAAAAATTGATGGTTGTTAAAAATTATCATTATTTACCTGACAAGAAGCTACCGGCCAGTGAGTCATCGTCCTGGGTGGATATTCCGGTCGCGAATAACATACAAGCAACGACGTGGATGATAATTCGTTTGACACCTCGATGATACATATTTCGTTGAGCCGATAGGCGTTAAATTTTCTAATTCATTCGGGGTAATTCGTTGTCGTCGAACGTGTTAAACACACAGAGCTTGGATGGGTTCGATTGTTGGATCGATGCGACCAATTGGGTTTTGCGTTGGTTGTTGCACTTCGAGCACGTGTGTCACTCGTTCACGAATTGTTCGGCAACCCTGATCGTACGGGGCTTCATCGCCTGACTGACTGGGGCCCGGTTGTGGGTCAGGGTGCGGACCCCGCGCGCTCCACGGCCACGACGATGCCGGAGGACAGTCGCGGACGGAGATCGTGTGGGACCCACGGGGGGAGAAACGAGAGAGAGAGAGAGAGAGAGAGAGGGACTATTCCGGGCCCGCTCCGACATCGGTTTCATCTACGACGTCTGTGGCGCCTATGGTGCGGTATCATCCACGCACTCCACGTCTAAAACATTCGTCTAAAATTCGTCTGAAACAGTTCGTCTTAATCAATTCGTCTAAAACAATTCGTCTTGAAGAACAATTCGTTTAAGAAAAATTCGTCGAAGAATAATTTGTCCAAGAATAATTCGTCCAAGAATAATTTGTCTAAGAATAATTCGTCTAGAAGAACAATTCGTTTGAGAAAAATTTGTCTGAGAATAATTTGTCCAAGAATAATTCGTCTAAGAATAATTTGTCTAAGAATAATTCGTCTAGAAGAACAATTCGTTTGAGAAAAATTCGTCTAAGAATAATTTGTCCAAGAATAATTCGTCTAAGAATAATTTGTCTAAGAATAATTCGTCTAGAAGAACAATTCGTTTAAGAAAAATTCGTCTGAGAATAATTTGTCCAAGAATAATTCGTCTAAGAATAATTTGTCTAAGAATAATTCGTCTCGAAGAACAATTCGTTTGAGAAAAATTCGTCTAAGAATAATTTGTCCAAGAATATTTCGTCTAAGAATAATTTGTCTAAGAATAATTCGTCTAATAACAATTTGTCACGTTATAGCTGCATCAAATCGAACCCCAATTCTTTTCGTGTATGGAATATCATTCAGCCGTGATACATGTGAAATTTGGTGAAGATCGTCCAAGGCGATCGGATTTTATGGCAATTCGAAATTTTCTAAAGTTTCAATCTCCACCGATACGAAAATATTTAACTCGCTGGGCTTCTCAATCTTCTGGATACAATGTGAATCAACGATCGTCGTTATTTGGTAAAAAATTTAGTGAGATCCACCAACGAGTTAAAATTTGAGGAAACATTGAACATTTTATACACCCACCGATCAACATTGAAACATCAAAACAAGCTGCAAGTTGTCTTTATCTCGCTTATTGTGTATATGTCTTTATCTCGCTAGTTGTCTTTATCGTCTTTATTTCGCTTCCGTCCGAACTGGGCCATCGATCACGGTTTCGTTGCTAATTATTTTTTCGTCCGCAATAATTGATTTATTCATTAGCGATAATTCATGCATATCCGCGATGATCGCAAGACCACCGGACGCGTCTCATCGACTCCGCTTCTTCCTATTCGCATCTCTGTCTCTGTCTCTCTCTCTCTCTCGCCCGCCCCGATCGATTTCTTTGATCGAGCGCGCATGCGCTCTTTCGTTTCCTCACACTATATCGTTCGCATCCTCGTTCTTGCGTCTCTCATTCCCCGATCGTTTCTGTAGCACGTAACGTACGATCGTCGTACACGCGTGAGTATAAGTTCGTGTAAGTCGTTGGGGTTTCTATTCGTGTGAAGAGAAGCCCGGGGCGAACGCGCAGGCGTTGCGACGTGTGTACGATCGTGAATAGCGGTACTCGACCCGCAAATGTGCGCGATACCGTACGCGAGCCCAAGTTGTTCGATCGATGATTTTCCGTATATTATACTTCACCGCAATCGATAATACGTTTTCTCGTTGAATTACGACACTGCAGATTGGAAAATAATTGCAAACATTTTTTTTTACTCTAATTCGTAGTAAAATTCAACGATGAAAAAGATTTCAACGATGAAAGAAAAAATGGATAATGAAAAAAAAAGATGACATGAAAAATTGTAATTAAACGTTTGATCATCTTCATCGGTGCGATGGAAATTGCATTTTTTTTTCAAAATTACATTTCTCAGCTATCCTTTATATTTACTCAGCTATCATTAAAATGATGACTGAGTATAGATGATTTATGAGGGTAAAACCGAATTCAAATTTCTATCGATCATTCAACGAAAAAAAAAAAAAAAAATACAATTTCTTAGGTAACTCAACCCCCTCAATTACTCTCCGAAAAAATTGTCGGTATAATAGAGCATAGAAAATTCGTCACGTTCGAGAATTCATACTCCAAATTTCCTGCAAAACTATTTTTTCACCGACCGCAGGTTTCACTAGTTAAAAACAAAAAAAGCTAAACATTTATTATAAAAGTAACAAATTTATTACATTTTTTTTTCGGGTCATTGGTAACATTTTCACGATTATTCCCGGTCATTGCTTATTTAAAAGATGCACGCAGATATAAAAAAGATATATATCGTATATGTATATATAAATATTTTTTTCTTTGATTATATTCATTTTGATTATTTACTCGGATTGATGGATATAATCTGTTTGAAATAAAACACGAATATCGACAAGTTCAGAGTATTCCCATGGATATGGGATCAACCAGCTCGAACTTTTCGATGCATTCGATGAACCACGCGAGTGGCAGTGCCTTTATGTGTGGCATATTGTACTTGACGCGGGGTTCGGATTTACCGGGCATGTAAACTATGTAATGGGAACATTGTCGAAGCGAGTGGGTCGGCAGATGGGCCACGTGAAAAGGTATTCGCCGAACATCCTTGACGAATTCAGGATCGGGTTCTCGATTGAGTACCTCGCCCTCGCCGTCGTAAACCAGACGCGTCAGCTGATGCTTATCCAGTTTCAATTCCCCGTAATTCCACGATCCACTCGCACCGATCGTAAAATGAAAGATGCAATTGTTGAACAAACGTGGATTCTGCAAAAAGCAAAATAAATTTAAAAAAAAAATGAACAGTCAAAGTAACACTGGTTCGGTGAAATAAAAAATAAAAAATTTAAGATTTAAAAAAAAAAACGAAAAAAAAAAAAAAAATGTTTAGTTGCAAAAATTTTACTTTGATTTCTTCATTTTTTCGACAACGCTCAGGAGTTCCGGGATACGGTGCTCCCCGAACTTCGAACAATTGAAAATCAATGTCCGATGGGTTTTCGGTATCCGCGGCGATGGATATCCCTGCGAAAGAAAATCCGTGAGATTATATTTTGTTTGAGGGCATTCAACATTTTTTTTTTTTTTTTAACTCAAGGGCGAAACGACATTTTTTTTTCTAGTAGGGATGACAATGGAAATTAATAAAAATAAATAGTACACATTGTTTATTGGTAATTAAACTTTATAAAAAAAAAACATTATTTCACTTTATTTTTACAAAAATTACTGTACAGAAAAATCACGTGATCCACAACACTAAGAAAAAAAAAGTTGCTCTACGGTCGGCATCGTAGGCTCTGGTAAATGTTGATCGATCTGCAAAATTTAAAAAAAAATATCTTGCTAAATAAAGTTGTAATTATAGTATGTCCAGCCGGGTTTTTTTGCAAATTATGATTTCAAAAATTTTTATGAAAATAATGAAATTGTAAAATTTATGACGTAAAAAGCATGCTTCTTTTTGAAACTGCAATAAAATGTAAAATTTTTCGAAATTCAAAATTTCGGCTCTACATAATATAACTATAGCTTTATTTTACAAGATTTTTTTTTTAGTTTTGCAGATCGATCAACATTTGGAGCAACTTTTTTTTTAAGGTTGTGGATCACGTGATTTTTAAAATAGTAATTTTTGTGAAAATAAACCAAAATATTTTTTTCTTATAAAGTTGAAATGACAATTAACAAAGTGTACCATTTATTTTTATTAATTTTTTTGGTTATCCCGACTAACAGCACCAAAAATGATTCTTCTAGCGTATTTTTGACGCTATTAGACGTATGTAACCCCTTAAAATTTTTTTTTTTTTTTTTTTCAAGGTGCGAAATAGTTACATTGACTGTTGAGAATCCATTTTCCTTTGAGAATTGCACGCATCACGTTGTAATCTAGCATCGCAATGTTGCGATCGTTCGCTTCAACGACAACGTGGGTGACTTCGGAACTGAAATTCGTGATTAATTATTATTTTTTTTTTTTTTTTTTTCAGTCGGACAAGCGCGTTAATAATATTATTACCTGGACAGGGAGGTAACTAAAAAAACGAGTTTCGGTGCCATTTGAATGAGCAATTTTTTGTTTTCGTTGTTCAGGTTCGACGCAAAAACGACGGGTTTGGCATTGATCGTCGATATCGATTGATCCAACGTGTTATTCGGGCAAAAGTCAACATCCGTGTTCAAATCATCGATATTTGGCCAATCGATGAGCAACGTCCGCATCTTATTCGACTCGGCGTAGTCTCTGACGAAAAAAAAATCATTGGATCATCGATCGAATGAAAATTATCACGAAAATATTCGTCGAAAGCTCGAAGACTCGAAACTCACAAGGGTCGTTTGCCTTCTTTGTCGTAAACGTCCCTGTTGGCGTTATAACGCAGCAGCAAAACCACCTCCTCGTATTTATCATTTATCACAGCTTCGTGCAACGGTGTTTTGTTGTCGAAACCCGGAATATTCGGCGATGCTCCTGCTTCCAACAGCGTCTTGCATATGTTACGATTTTTCGTTACTGCTTCTTGCTTGAATTTTTTTCCGATAATTATCGTCAAAATTTTTCAACGCAATGACAATGTTGTGAGAAAAGTGTAAAAAAAAAAAGAAAAAAAAATGTATTTACCAGTGGAGTCCAATTGGCGTTGTCCTTTGTGTTGGGATTGGCACCGAGTTCGAGCAACTTTTTAACATAATTTTCTTGTCTCTGGAACACACGAATCGTCGGTAATTCCATTTGAAAAGTAGTCGAGTGGCGTGTTGGGCAAGCACATTGATAGGGTTCCGTAGCCATTCTGTAGTAGACATTGACGAAAATATCCCAATCTCCACAAAAGCGTTGACGAAAACGCATTTTTATTTTCATATTTTGCGTAAACTATTGTTGCTACAAGGTTCGTTATTATTTTGATCGAATTTACCAATTAAAAGCTACATTGTGGAATTTTTCCGGACTTTTTCGAATCGATAGTTTAGAAATTAGAGGGGTGGGGGGGGGGCTACACTCCGATGACGACTTTGAAAGCGAATATCTCGTGACTGAAGGGTTGAAATGAAAAGGTCTCGGAACGTTTTTAAATTGCATTTGAGAAGACCCATTGAAAGACACCTCACTCGATGGGTCGAGCCAAAAAAAAAATGTCGAGTTTACTTTTTAATCCGTGGGAAGGGAGTCAACATTTTTTTTTCTTCTTAATGTTAGCATTTCTGTTGTTTGGGTAATCGGTCTGCGTCTGTGTGGCAAATTTCATCTTCACCGGTACACGAATGAGAGAATGGGAGGACTGTGACATACAGACGAACAAACTGATCGAAACCATTAAGGGTCTCCTAGACTTCCACGCCACCCCAAAAAAAAAAAAACGACAATCGGACCTTCTTATTCAATACTATTCGTTTTTTTTTTTTCAACATTCGTGATAACAGCCGATTTACCCTTATGCAAGCCTCGTGCAGCCTCGATTCGCCCTTCGTGTTGCATTTATTCGGATCTTTCGGCATTATTTTCGGCACTGCCAATCTGTTGCAGATTCTGGGACGGCGTTTCGGACTTTTCGCGATTTTTCTCGGTGAATTTTTTCGATTGACAATCGTTGCCGATGATTCCCCAACCGTTCGGCCGTTGATAACATTTTTTTCATCACCGTAATTAGCGTCACGCGTCATCGAATTATTTTTTCTCGGTGTTCGCGGTTGTCTCGCGTTCTCATCGTTCGCGATTCCATCAGCGGATTCCATAGAATTTTTTCGCGCGTTTCCTCGGGTTTTGTAAATTCGTCGACAATCCATGACCACGGATTCGCGTCCGGACCTGATCGGGGATGTCGATGAGCGATTGTGAGATAAATTGAGGGACGCAAGACGATTGGCTTTCAGCTGGGAATCCACGTGGCCGACGATTGTGTCGGACGACAGATTATCGACGGTAATCGTGTCGTTCTCCGCAGTTTCCATGGTCTCGGGAACCGTGATTCTGTCTCTCTCATCGTTATCGGTCCAAGTTTCCATAATCGCAGCTGAATCACCGACCAAAACGCCCGAATCGACGCAACCATATTTTTCCACCGCGTTCGCGGTGTCAAATCCACAATTGTTCACCACGTTTCCACGTGGATCCAATTTTTTCGACGATCGCATTTTCAAATCACATTTATCTTTGGGTTCTGAGATTTGCGTGGGATCTCTGTAACCCGGAGTTTCCAAAGTCACGTCGTGGTCGACGTGTTTGTTGGACATTTGAGTGGAATCTCTGTATCCCGGAGTTTCCCCATCCGTGTCGTTGGCTGCCGGACGATTGATGTTGAACTGCGTGGGATCTCTGTAACCCGGAGTTTCCAAATCGGCGTCGCTGATGTCCGGATTGCGACAGACCTGACTGTCGGGCGTCGTCGGCGAACGACCTGTCGTTGACTCGGCTTTGGATTCGGATTTCGACGTCGCTTTATTCTCCTGCAGAGCCTCAATATTCCTGATTAAATTTGAGGGAACAAAAACAACAACAACAACAACAACAACAACGAATAACGTAGATACGAATGAAAATAATTTGAATATTGTATTGGATAAATTTGTGTTACATCTGTTGGATGGTTTGCTTGATGGCGTTGCAGTTGTTTATCAACTGGGCCATCAGGTGATGGGGTTGCATCTCGTTCGGTCTTATTGGCATTTTGCATTCGACGCAAACCAATTTGTTCATCGCGCAACAATCCTGGCAGAACGTGTGGCCGCACACTGTGAGTTTGGTCGGCCGTCGCAGCGTTTTCTTGCTAAGTCGAAAATTTTTGTGTTTTTTTTTTTTTTTTTTTCATTTTAATATTGATTTGTTTATTTTTTACTTTCGTAGAACTTACAGTCCGTTCGTCGAGAAATATTACTCGTTTTTTTTTCGATAATTATTTGAGATTTTTTTTTTTTTTTTTTTCAATCGACGATCTTTTCGAAAGAGGCAAATCTGGAGCAACGGCGGAAATGATATTGAGACGCCAGGCTATTCTGGATAACGATGGAAATTGAACGGTGTACTTGGATAGCCGCGTCGTACTTCTTCGAATGTACTTTCGAGAAAAAAGAATATTACATTTCGAAAACACGATGAATGTTTCTTAATGCGAACAGACCGTAATTCATACATCTCCTTAGTTAACAATTAAATTAGATACTGAACAATTAGCATCGAATCGATTTATCAATAGTGCGTTTGAAATTTTTGTTGTAGTTTTTTTTTTTTTCCAAAATCATAAATTGTGTGTGAAATTACCAAAATCCACAGCGTAACAACTCGAAGAATTCATCGAGCGCAGCATTTGTCTGTTTCCAACGAAAACTCATTGTTGCAAATTGAAACGTCCGAAATTACCGGAATATATCATCAAAACTGATCAAAACTTCGAAACGAGACGTCAAAGCGGTTTACAACGTAATAAAATTCACGTTATTGTTTTTAATCTTCAAGTGCGATCCGTTGTTGTTTTTTTTTTTTTCCCCTTTGTTCTGTTATCCCGCCCAATTCTTCACAACGATTTTGCACTCAACATTTGGCGCTGTTGTGCTGCAAAACGATTCGAACTCACTGGGTGAATACAATAATAATAATTTGTTTGTTGGTTAAAAAATATTTCGGGGAACAAATGAGACCTTTGTTTTGAAAACAAAACAAAAAAACGAAGCTAAAAAAAAACGCAGCCAACGTCGAAACGCTCAAGCGGCCGACGTGGTCTGTGGAGAGGGTAACTAAGCTCCGCCCCTGCAGGACAAATCCTGCAAATCTGGCAGCTCTGCGCGCCATCTACAGGCCGAAGTCAACACTAACTTTTCGGTCCGAAATTGTAACACGGGCCAGTGTGCTTCCATGTAATCCTTTCTTCTTTGCTTCGATCCAGGCTCGATGATCTTCTTGTTGATATGGCAAATCGCACGGTTAAAGATGCGAAATCAATTCGAGGCACAAATCCACAATATCTCGTGGAAAAAATCATAAGATCACGCATATACGACTCGAAATACTGGAAGGAAGAATGCTTCGCCCTAACGGCGGAGTTGCTAGTCGACAAGGCAATGGAATTGCGGTTCGTATAATTCATAACCCAACCTAACCTCGAAATCGCATCTCATTTGTTTGTTCGAGCCGACAAAGTTTCGTAAATCGAACGGCTAATATAATTTATTTGTTTCAGATACACCGGCGGGGTATTCGGAGGCAACGTGAAGCCGACGCCATTTCTATGTCTGATCTTGAAAATGCTCCAAATCCAACCTGAGAAAGACATCATCGTGGAATTCATAAAGAACGAAGAGTTCAAGTATGTTCGCGCTTTGGGCGCGTTGTACATGCGACTTACCGGAACTTCGCTGGACTGTTACAAGTATTTGGAACCGCTGTTCAACGACAACAGAAAGCTCAGACATCAGAATAAGCAGGGACAGTTCGAACTCATTCACATGGACGAATTCATTGACAATCTGCTGAGAGAGGAACGTTCGTGCGACGTTATATTGCCCAGGATACAGAAGAGACACGTTCTCGAAGAAAATAACGAACTTGGTACGTTGTTTACGATATTCTTGATTATTCACGCCGCAAAGTCGAACCATGAGACAGTTACATGGTGTCCAGAGGTCCTTGAGTCCTGAAATTGTCCTTGGAAAAATTCTTCAAAATAATTTTTCAAAAGTCTCATCTTAAAATTGCCAAAGCGTTTTTTTTTTTTTTTTTTTTTTCATAGCCAATAATTTGTACAATACGAACTGCGATAGTGAGAAAGCATGTGATAAGGTTCAACCTACACGACAACTTTTTCTCTTTATCAGAGTACAAGTATAATTGAGATATTGGCCTCTCCTTGTTTCATTCGATAGCATTTATCATCGAAATTTCGAAAAAAAATTAAAATCCATTATTGTTCGCAGACGCAAAGGTGTCCGCGTTGGAAGACGACATGGACGAAGGAATGGAGAGTTCGGAGGACGAGGACGTGTTGCCACCCAAGGACGAAGTTCGGAGCAAACGGCCGGACGATTACGATCGCGATCGCGATCGTCACCGAGATCGCGACAAGAGACACTCGAGATCGGACAAGAAATCCGATCGCGAAAAGATTCGATCCCGCAGCAGGGATCGCGATCGAAGAGATCGAAAACGCAGCAAATCCCCGAAAATTCATTCCTCGTCGCACAAGGAAAAGGACAGGGATAAGGATCGTTATCGACGTGACGATCGTGACAGAGACCGAGAACGCGAACGCGAACGCGACAGAAGACGCGATCGCGATCGAGCTAGATACTAGAATTTTTTTTTTTTTTTTTTTTTTTCGTTCCAGGAAAGAAAAAACGAAGATAAAAGAACCAACGAAAATTGAATAAATCGAATGAACGATGGATATCGAATTGAATGATCAGTATTCGTTATTTCATTGTGAAATCAATGTTTCAGCGTTCTCGTCGTTAATATTGATCACGACCATCTCTACGTAATTTTTTATGAAACCGATTGATGAGTAATTTATCGAAAGTGTCCGAAAGATGATTGTGCGAAACAATTTTTCATGATTAAACGCTGTGGCTCAACGGTGCATGAACGATCACTCAAAGATATGTATCGGTGGTACAAAAACGTGAAAGGTTCTGCGAAAAACTTGAAAAACTTACATTGATAACATTAGGATTCACTCTGGCCTTTTTTTTTTTTTTTTTTTTTTTTTTTAATTCGGCTCGAAAATGTTGTCAAGAATTGTGTGAGAATTCACAAAATGAACTACAACAATTTATCCATTGGTACGAAAGGAAATATTTTTATTCGACCATATCTATAATATTTTCCACAATTTAGATTCAAGAAAACTATAATCATAGTCGACAAAAAAAATTCTCAACCAGCGAGGAACCTTTTTTTTCTGTTTTATCAATTGAGACGATAACATTTTTGAAAATTTTTCGTTAACGTCATGACGCTTCGGATATTACAATCGCGTATCTTTGTGTCCTTCAATTTTTCATGTCGAATGAAAAAACATTCGAAGCCAAAATAAAATAAATCAATTATTTAATATATTTATTAAATTTTATTTATTTTGTATAACTGTTTTTTTTTTTTTTTCGCATCGACTGTCGAAAAGTATCGGCTCGAGTGTATCGATTAATCAGAAACGACAATCTCATTGATAAAAAGTATATTATGTACATTACGTATCGAATATTTGAATAATACAAACCTCGATGCACAAGCAACGAAAAAAAAAAAAAAAAAAAAACGCATGTCTCATCATAAATGCTACGCAATCACAATTATCGTATGTACATGTATTCTCGCGTTTAATCCCACTCGAATCTCATTTCAATCATTCGATCATGAACAGTGAGCAAAGTATAATGTACAAACGTTCGAATCGAAAATTTGATTATTTCCCGCGAGTTCTCCCTTCGTCGTTCAACAGCTTGATTGCTTAATTCATCGTTTTGGTTTAACGACTTATTTTTCAATAAACGCCGCACACACAACGAAAACTATCGTACATTAGCCCACTATCAAGCGATTTTTGGCGTCTTCGTTCTCATTGAATTTTCATCAGAATTTGCTAAAACGTTGGAGAATTAAGAATGAACAATCTATCCTCTTCCTTTTTGATCCACTTCAATAGTGTGCCCACTGCGTCTATCGCAGCCGGTTTTGTCACCAAAGGCTCGAATGTTACGTACAGCTCGAATCCCGAAGTAACCTGAATTAAAAAAAAAAAAAAAAAAAGGTTTTTTAATCATCGATTGACTCCGAGTTTGCAACTTTGCGTTTGATACCAATGCTCACCCATGCCAGCATCGTTTCTCGGTCCAATTGTTGGAATATAAGTTTGAGCGGTCGACTTGGCGCATGTAATCTATGATGTAGACACTGGTAGAGGCCAAGCAGTCTAGAATCGGAATAGAATTATTAGAATTATTTTATTTTCCTGCAGAAGAATTACCAGAATTGCGGGATATCATCACAGTGATTATTTGTCATGAATAACTACGAAATAATTTAAATACGAAATAATTTACGAAAATAATAATAATGACTCTTATCTCTTTTGCACCTTGAAAAAAAACTTTGGCCTTTGAGCGCAAGAAAAAATATATCGACACTTTTATTTTCACACGTTTAACATGGAGCCTTATGGAAAATCACGCTCAATTTGATGTAATACTGAAAGTCCTCGTCAGATTTTAATGAAAACACTTGAGCTGCAAGTTGAATATTCGGACAACATTTTGGGCACTTGACAGTAGAGATCGGGAGACTGTGATGATAATAATAAGCAAATAAACATCGGGAAAATACAGTTTATATGAGGAGTTGGTCGTGATCCAGTGGACATGGCAACGTTGCGCGTTTGTTTCCCATCTTCTCTATCTCTCTCTCTCTCTCTAATCGACATCGTTGCCACATCAAAGTACTACGTACCTCAATCAGGAGATGATATATCTTAGGCGTAATACTACCTTGATCTGCGAAAGGCGGGTCTACATTTTTTATTATTTTTATATATTTTTTTTTCAATGTTACCATTTCTGTTTTTAGGTCATCGATCCACGTCTGTCTACCAAATTTCATCTCAATCGGTACGAAAATGAGAGAATGAGAGGACTGTGACATACAGACAGACGAACTGACAGAAACCACAAGGTTTCCTAAACTTCCACGTAACCCTAATTACCGTTCAATCTCCTTGTCGTTGGTGTAGGGCGGTTGAAATCCGGGACTCCAAAATTGCGCGGTACTTCGACATTTGTACAAAACGTGACGCATCTGGGGAAGACCGATTTCCGCGGTGGTCACCGATTCTTTGTTCATCGATTCGTTTATCGCTTCGAGACAATTTGTTCGACGCATTTTTTCAACTATTTTCTGCAAACAAACATTTTTTCAAACTTTCGAGTAACGAATATCGTCAAAGTTTGTGAATTATCAAACGATCCGGGTTCTTTGTTGTTTTTTTTTCCGGGCTCGATAATTGTCAGAACGCGTTGCCGTTCGTAAAATAATCGATGAAATTTGAAAATCGTGAATTTATGGTGGCTCACTTGTTTGGCTTCCGAGAGCGTGGAGAAGTCGTCACGGTCGACGGTGAGCAGCAACAAACAAGCCTGACAGTCCTCGGCCAGATAGGAAACGTGGCCGTGCATGAAACCGTTGGAATCGAATTTTGGCAGACAAATCGGTGTCCAACCCTCACCCGCTTTGAACGATTCCGAACTGTCTACCAAATTTTGAATAAGGTGGAGATCGGCCGGATGGATGAAAAATTTTTTCATTCTCACCAAAGTGACCAACTGATTGTTGGCCAAAAGTATTGCGAACACTAGATTCTGAAAAAATAAATAAATAAATAAGTAAATAAATAAATAAATAAATAAATGAATAAATAAATAAATGAATAAATAAATAATACTTACGTAGAAAATTCATTTTTTTTTCATCGTCATTTTTTTTTTGTGTAATGATTATTTCGAATATGAATTACCTTTATTTTTCCACAAGTCTGAACGATGGTTTGGGTAATCGAATCTCTCATTAATGGCACCAGGGGCAAACATTTTACGGCACCCAAGAAAAACGCTGGTTCTCTGTCCATAAAATTTAACAAGTGATCTATCAGTCGCTCGCTTCCGCTCAACAGTCGTCTGAGATCGAAATTTCTTCTCTGGTCGTACACCCGCGTTAATTGCGATTGAGTCAGAACAAAGAGTATTTGATTGTATACGTAACTGCGAGAACAAAAAAAATCAAAGAAATGAATAAAAATAATGATGATAATAATAAATAAATGTAATTCTCAGCGAAACTGGGCCGATGGACATTTTTGTAGGATTATTTCCAATGATATACGTTTTCAAAGAAACTCAAATTTAAGGAAAATAAAAACCTCAAGGCCATCAAATGAAATTTGAGGACATTTCAGGAGTTTTTCAAGGTCAAGCGATATTCAAGGACAGTTCGGGGACTTCAAGGATCACTGGACACCATGTTGATACAAAAACACTTTTTAAAACAATTATGGAATTCTCTTGCGAATGAGAAAAAAAAGTAAATGTTGCGTATCGTTGTACATACGTTAATTGCAAAACGAGCTGAGGGACGCTCTCGAGAGTTTTGGAAACGGCTACCAGAATAAGCGGGCCTTTCAGCACAAAAACGAAATTTGTGTCACCGGCGTGTACGGATCTTATCATGTCGTTTCCAGCCTGGACGAACGACACCAGAGCCTGCATCACACCCATCACTGTGACGAGTTTATCTTCCGGGCTGTGCCGCGAGTATACGGGTTTGCCAGCTTGGGAGAGCACGAATATGTGTTTTCTCTGAGCGAGCCAGAGCTTGCAGCGAAGCGGATCCGTGTCCAAGCTGCTCAGAGCCAACTGGTGAGCGGCGTCATCCTACAGACAATCGGATAATTTTCCAAGGTGTCAATGTACAATTTATTTTTTTCAACAGAAACGATTCCTGGCCATGAACTTTTAGCTCGATCGATAATTCTTCAAATTCAGACATTTTAATGCATTTTGAAGAATCATCGATCGAGCCGAAAGTTCATAGCCAAGTACAGCGGAATTGAATTTTTCAAGATCTCGACAAACTCTCGTGTGAATTAGTTTAGAAATATCATACCAAACCAATTTTCTCAATGCTCCGAACTGTATAAAGAATTATCTCTTAAAATCTCAAAGATAGAAAATTTATAAAATCGAAGCTCGATTAACGAAAAGTAAAGCACGAATCATTCGGTGCTCAACGCAGTCTCGGAAAGAAACTATCGCGGGTTTGATTACCGTCGATCGCACGGTTTTTCTGTTCGCTACAGCTCGCGTGACATCGTCATCGTCACCAACTTTCCTAAATACGCGACTAGTCTAGATCCAAACACATCCGAAAGACGCAAGATTCGTGATTGAGAATCAGATTGAGATTGGAAAAACATAAGAATAGTCTACGTAGGCGTCTCGATCGACCGACCATCGGACAAGAGGGTTATGCAACGTACCAAATCGCCATCGTCGATCGAATTTGTTTGTTCGAGTCGAGTCGGACTGGCAGGTGTCGGTGGAACTGCGTGCACGTCTTCCTGTATCTCGGATATGGTGCTGGCCGTGCTTTCCTTCATTTGTCTGTCATCTATGCTGCTGCTCATCTCATGTTCGTATTCCTCAAAACTGTCGGTAGTGACGAGCATGGTTTCGGCCGAGGCGCCGGGTTCGATGCCCGTTTCGACGATTCCATCGTCCACCACCACCGGATCGTTCGATGCCATTGTTTGTTTTTTTTTTTTTTCGCACGATCGATTCGCACCTCGACTCGTCGATCTTACCTTATTATTCTACGCGACTGACGTTTGATCTTCGGCCACAAGAGCTTTGCCGCCATAGCTGAAACTGCTGGGACAAAACTTTGTGGGGGTGGAGAAGCGTCCATTAACCTCAAAATCGATTCCAAATCACTTTCGACAATCCGTGTGAAGTTACACCCGCAACGTTAACTCTTTCAACTTGTTCGTGACGTGTGAAAATCCGTTTTTTCTTTTCAGTTGAATAGACGAAAAGTTGGGTTAAGGAGTAACCATCAATGTGTGAAAAAAAAACGTTCCGGAAAGTCGAAATAGTTTTTCTCTGCAAAAAGTTCCTGTAGACGGCGCGACGAACGCACGTGGCTCCCAATATGGACCTGCACGAAGCAAAGAAGAAAGATTTCTTCTTTGCACGAAGTTAAACCGATCGATTCGATGGATTCGAAAAATTGTTTTTTTAAAAATTGCGATTTATCGTTGGTAATTCGTTGAAATTTGTCGGACTGATTTTGCAATTTTTCGAACGATCGTTCTTGGGTAAATGAATTAACAAAATTTGGCAATGGAGTTGGATCGGTCAGAAAATTGAAGCGATTCAGAGAAATCGAATTCGTTGAATCGACCGGCTAACTTTATGTTGATCTAAAATGATCATTTATAAGAGCCGATGGTTCAGAAACTTCTAACCGGGTCGAATGAGTTTAACTCCCGACTTAGCCAACTTTATGAACGACGAAAGTTAGTACATATATGTAGAACGTGAATAAATATGGCGGCGCGTCAAATCCGTACATCGACTTCCGTCTCTCTTGCTCAGCATCGAGCGCCGATGTCGCTATCTCTGTCACACCCATGGCGAACGAGTTATGTAGCACATAAATTTAACCTCCATCAAGGTTTTGAAACGTAAACCTGCAAACGGCCCACTTTTGCAAGAATTCCAGCGCCGAAAGTGATCCTCTTGAAATATTCTCCACTACAACTGTACGGATCACAATTTCAGGGACAATACCACAACCCACAAACGTTTGTAATATCCGTGCATTTTTTATCTATGTAATATATCATTTTTTTTTCTATTATTATTACATCATATTTATACGATTTACAGATTACAACGATGATGCATGTATAAACTTTGTTGGGTGAGTTTCGAGATGGTTATTTCAAATAGGAAGCTCCCTCGCGTTTTGACAATACTCGAATTTCGAGCAACGCTTTATATATATATATAATTATATATATATATAATTTCTCGGCGGTTCATCGAAAAAAAAAATCATCCAAATTCAGCTTTATGCAATTATTTACAATCGAATTATTTCACAGTTTATACAATTCAATAATTAACGATAAAACTACATAATTGCATGAAAAATTCAAGTTTCGTTGAATCTTGCAAATGCAATATATTTGTGTCGATCCTCTATATGTACATCCCAATGAATTTTCGAACATTGCAATGCAAAGTTCGAACGAACGATCGGCCGTTTCCGTCAAGACTCGATTATTCAATTATAATTTCCGCGAAGCACTTGTTATTTCATTATCATTATTATTTATTCTCTAATCAATCGCCAAGTAAATTTTACGAACACGACGCGCGGTCGTTCACGACGATATGTTTTTTTTTGTTTGTTTGTTGTTGTTTTTATTCTCTTGAATAATTTGCGTGTATATAGGCATATCTTTATCTATATCGCTCTTGTTTAATCTCATTCGCCATCTGAAGCTCGAACGAAATTTTCCGAGCGAAAGATGGTTTTCGAATCGTTAAAATCGGTCCTCGGACCTGTAGAAAATTTCATAACAATTTTCATATTTGCCTATATATTATATATATATATGATATATATATATATTCAATATTTACACTCTCCTAAGGAATGATTCGAGTAAAATCCGTGTCCGAGTAATCGTTACGAACAACGCGTGTTCGATCATCGCGTAAAAATGTCGAACGAACGGCGATTCTCGAACTATTCGCTTCCATCGTTGATGCTACAAACGCTCTCCATTCGCCAATTTTGCGACGAATATTCATCATCGTGTTCCGTTTTCGCGGTAACTTCCACTCTGGACGCCAGATTGTACGTGCCCGGTGATGGAATAACCGCGTTCAATTTAATCGCACGAAGCCCGAGCGGTTCGATCTGACAATTGACGGACGTGTGACTGGCGTAACGAAAAAACGTGGAAGCCTGGAGCGAGAACACCTGCGACTTGATGCTCGGCAGATTAGACGGACTGCGGAATAGACAAATTAATTTTTGTTTACAAAAACCCACGTGCTCGGTAAAACAAAAAAAAAAGAAGAAAAAAAATGAAATCTATGTATTCGACGTTCAGCGAGGAAAATCGTCGATGATTTTTTTTTAGTATCTTTTGAATTCTACATCGCTAATTTTTTTTTTAGATTTTTCAGACCACGTATTTCCCTTAATCCACCCCTTTCTTTTTTTTTCTTATCATTTCTGCGTTTTCGATTGAATGAAATTTTTGTCCCAAACACTTTGTCAAAATTGAGGAAGTTTTTTTCATAAAATTGGGCATCATGTTTCTCTTTTTTTTAATTTTTTTTTTAATTTTTTCAAATAAAAAAAAATCGAGTTTTTCCGAAGTGTCAATGTAGGATAATTGTTTATTATCGAGAGAGAAAAGGCTTAAAATTGAACCTATCTTGCAGAAAAATCGATATTTCGATCATTTTTTATGGATAATCGATTTTTCTTTCCATAAAAAATAATTTTCAAAAAATCGTACAAGATATTCGAAAAATCGATATCTCAAAGAAAAAAAAATAGACGTGATCTATAGACGTGAAACTCGGTACTTAAATTTTCTAGATTTTATATTCACGAATTTGAATAATGAACTGGTTTTTGAAAAAAATCAAATCAAATCTCAAATCCACGCGAGCGAATCCGCCGTCAACTAAATAAATGAAAAAAAAAAAACAAAAAAAAAACACCGAATGTAGTTGGAAAAAATAAAAAAAAAAGAATCAATCGATTTCTCACCTCGAACTGCCGATCGTGTTTATTCTCACGTCGACGCGAATGCGCGAATGATTTTGCAGATTCAACGTAACCGGAACGATGCACAATCTGCAACGTTCGAAATTATGTTTTCCCTCGGTCACGTGAAACAACGTCCATGACAATAAATTTTTTCGACACTCCGACGTCGATATCCGATCGACATCGACGACGGTCGTCGTGAAATCCGGAACATTGCGATCGGGTCCGAATATTTTGAGCCTCGTGGAATCAGCGTCGGTCGGTTGTTCGGTTCGTCTGTCTTCCGGTTGTTTGTACAAAACGTTCAACAATTCCACATAAACGTGATGCTGTCCGACGGCTCGTCTCGTAGCACTTCCGCCAACCGCCACTCTGGCTATCCAACTGATCATCAAAACAGCGTCGAATCTCATCGTCAAAGCCAGACAATTTTTTTCCAAATTTTTCGAATCGTGACAATTCGATTCATTGCCCATTTGAATGTTGGCGCGTGTGTTACGCACGAAATTAACTCGGGGAAAATTTTCAACGGATTCGAAATTATTTTCGTCGTTTGTCAATCGAAGATGCGAGTATTTCGACGTATTCTCGTGGTTCGTCGTCGTGGATTTTCCGACGAATTTCAACAGCATGCAATGAGTTTCTTGAGGTTTTATCGTTGCGGTGTTGTCGGCGGGTCCGCCATTGTGATCGTAAAGCGACCACGCGTCGCTGCACACGGAAATGCTGGCTAACGTTATTTCGTTCATAAACGGATCGTGCAACTGATTTATATTTTTCACACGCAGAGCGAGGGTCAGAGTAGGTGAATTTTCGCGTCTGGAGGCGCTGCGTCGGGCTATCGCGCTTATACCGATGGAATCCGATACCACGAGACGCCACGTGTGACGACACAAACGATACTTCGGCACACTCGTGGAATTCACGTTTTCGTAATAGAACAGAAGATCGAGACGATGCGAACCTTTTTTCGATGGGGCCCGTATCCAAAGTGAAAATTCGTGTTTTTGTCCGGGTTTTAAAATTCCATCCGACGATTCTGGCAATGCGATATACGTCACAGGGCCACGGATTTTGTCGACGTTTGAGTTTAAGCAAATGAGTTTGGGATCCGTTGATCCGATGTGAATATTTTTCAGTGATACTCTGCCGATGTTTTTCAATATCACTCGAACTTTTTGCATCTCGCCGCACAGCACCTCGTGCGATATTTTGCTCAACGATACCTGGGAAGCGGGAAAAGATGATGATGATGATTGGCTGAGATGATTCGCATTTGGAATAAGGCTGTGAAGGGTCGAGTGCCCTGCGCCGGGTTGGGCTCGAAAATCGGAACGAGCAACGTTCGGAAAGGCCCAAAATTCGGGACGCCCGATGCTCGGAACGGTCGAGATTCGGAATTTTATATATAGGTATAGTTGGCGTACCTCGTCCCCCGGCCGCGTGACTACATTGCTCGACTTTCGAGCTTTCCCGCGTGTAAACTATCGGTGTTAGGTATATGCCGTCGGGGACTTTTTTGTAGGAAATTTAATTCTCTACAACATTGTTCGTGTGAAATTTTGGTCTATATAGCGTTGTTCAGCCAGCGTTTAGACGGCAAGGTAAAAATGTATTGATTTTCTTCAATTTCTTTTATCTTCCTGTCCAAACGCTGGCTGAACAACGCTACATAGACCAAAAGTTCACATAAACAATGTTGTGGAGAATTGAATTTCCTATAAAAAAAGTCAGCGACGTCATCTATCCAACTTTGATAATTAACGCGTGGGATGACTCGAAAGTCAGGAAATGTTGAAAACGGCATATTGTACGTTCGCTAAAATCTCATTCGGAATTTTGTCATTTCCGGACATTGCTCATTCTGGATTTCGACGCCGCAATTCATTTTACTGACCTGCATGAAAGGCGCTCGTTCAACCACATTTATGTCCAGCCTCGAGTCAACGCCATAAGCGTTGCTAATGGATTTTTCTTTGACACTTTTCACGGTTCTCGGACCTTTTATTTCGAACAATCTTTTGCCGGTAACCGACACTTGATTGATCGACGGCTGATCCGCGGTCGGTGAGTTCGACAAATCGTAACACAGTCCCAATATCTTGAGTTCACCGATTTCACGTGGTGTGCACGTCAAAACGATTCGTTGTTTCGACGTGGGTTTCAGCACAACGGAATTCAAAACTTTCGTATCGACCGGAAACGATTGACAATCGAATTCCGATGATTCCAAATTATTCGGTGCGGGCAAAGGCGTTTCGTTGGTAATCGCGGGTCGATTTTCGTTCGCGAATGACCATATAAGATGCACTTTACCGAGGGGAATGGAAATTTTCAAAGGATTGTGCAATTCGATCGATACGTTGATCGGCTCGTCGATAATTCCGTTTGGTTTTGCGGTATTGTTGCTCATGTTCGAATATATCGCGACTGTCGGTTTGAAAATCATCGACACGGAACCTTGAGCCTCGGTCAATACAGTTTCTTCGAGTTTCGTCCATCTGCGATCGTCGTTGTCGTCGTCTTTGTCGTCGAACGTCACGTTGCTGGCCGGTGAAAATTCTTCGTCGTCGTCGACCCTCGTTGAATCCGGCAAATGGCCGAGTAATACTTTTATTTCGTTACCGTTTATCATCGGTAGTGGAAGTAACGGAAGCTCCGAGCGATCCGTCGAATTTTCCTGCTGCAGCAGCAACTGCAAATATTTTAACATTCAATCGATGAACATCTTTGTGACAATGATTGTTCCAACACTGTGATTTCTTTCTTTCTTGCGTACTTGTTTCATCGGAAGCTCAAAAGAATTTATCTCGTTGATAAAATTTTGGAACAATAAAAAAACAAACGAATATATGTCGAAAAAACAAATATATGTCTGGGCATATATTTGTTTTTTTTCTTGGTTGTTCAAAAACGACAAAAAATTCTTCGAATGTTGTAGGATTTGGAAATAGTATAAATTTTGTTTAAAAAAACATCGGCAATCGAACTTGTCCCATTTTAACACACCCACACATAATATATAGTATATAAATTGGAAACAACCAGGCCGTCGGATTTACGAGCTTACATGATGCGTGTGCAAAAATTCACGAAGAAACGCAGCCTGTTGCGTGCTCGGTTGTTTGCTCGACTCGTTGAGTAATTTTTCAAACGCTCGTACAGCATCGACGACGTGTTTCAACGATGCGGCTTGTCGGCCGATGGTAAAATGAATGTGATCCTCGGCC
Organism: Diplazon laetatorius; assembly: GCA_963662125.1. NCBI lineage: Eukaryota > Metazoa > Arthropoda > Insecta > Hymenoptera > Ichneumonidae > Diplazon > Diplazon laetatorius. The sequence goes on from OY759159.1 coordinate 2,047,419, forward strand.
GACGACCAGCCCTTGCCCCGATAAACCTGCGTTGCGTCGAAAAAATAATATAATAATAATAATTAAAATAGTATTTTTTTTCGTTATATGATTTTTTTTTAACGAGCTTCAACGAAGGTCGACCTTCTTATGGATGTAATTTCGTAAGATTATTTTTTTCCTCTGTTGGTTTGAGAGTGAGAACCCTAACTTTACCATTATTATTTTTTTTTTTGCTTTTTTTCGATCTTTCCATTCATCAAAATTAAGTTAGTCGCGATTGATCAACGAACCTGATAAGCTTGCTGATAACACCTGAGCGAATGTTTTCTCTGTCCGGCTTTGGAAAATCTGTGACCCGCCAGAACAGCGTGAAACGCGTACTTGTGTATCATTTTCGGATGTACGAAGCAGTAAGCCGCTTGTTCGAGCAATAGTGCCGATCTCAAATCGGAATCTTCGCTGGTCATGCGTATCAATTGTTTGGCCGCGTCGCCGTGCAAATTTCTGCCCTTCAGACACTCCGCGCTGAGCAGTGTGGCGCGTGTGGCGAATTGCGGCATCTTGCAGCTGTTCGAATAAGTCATTATGGCATCGTCCATGTACTCGATGGTTTTGCGCGTCATCTCGCCCTGCATGAAAGCGCTTAGGGCCGCCATTTCCAGAGCACCCGCGTAATAGAGCCACGCTTGATCGGCCGCGAAATCCCGCTTTGCGCTGTGATAAGCTTGATAAGCGAGGGTGTAGTGACCGAACATGAAACAGAGATCGCCCAAACGGCGCAACTGCAGCTCCGGCGATTCCGATGTGTAACTGAAATAATCATTTATTTTTTCATTGTGAGAACGGAAAAATCATCTATGTGCATATTTGACTGCGTCATTTCAGAACCATATATATATATATATTAGAGTGGTCGTTGAAAAATCGACTTTCAATTTTTGTCCCGAAATCGAAAGTTGACCTCATAAAACTAAAGTTCTCGAGATTTGAGCCTCTTATCGTACCGCTAAGGGATGCTTCTGTAATGTTTATAATTTTTTTTATCGACTTTTTTTTTTCAAGTTGAACAATCTGAAGTTGATCTCAAAGAGAACAAGTTCCTCAAATTACAGCTCTCTGTCTCAATATTAACGCGTGCTCGTGATTTTTTGTCTTCATTTTTTCATTAACTTTGATTTTTCTTTGTTTGTTTTTTTTTTTTTTTTTTTTTTTTTTTTACTGGAACAATCTGAAGTTGACCTCAAGAAAAGAAGATGCCCCAAATTTCATATCTCTATCTTGATATTGAAGCGTGCCCGTGAATTTTTTGGTTTATTCAATTATTTAATTTGAATTTTTTTTTTTTTTTCATTCTAACTAATACGATTTCTCGGTAGTAGACGATTGATAAGACGTAAAAAAGATAGTTCTTACGAAAATGGCTTTTATTTGAAGATGAATTCAAATTTTCACACAAATTCTTATTTGCGTAAAATGTTTATTTGCGTAAAAATTCTAATTCATTTTCATTCCAAGAGACATTTTTCCTAAAATGTTCATTGGGTTAAAAAACAAAGGATCAGTGTACAGACGGAGAATTAGAATAATAATCATTTCCGTCGTAGTTCGCGACAGAAAAAAAAAAAAACTGGTTTCGTTGTAATAACTCACATAACAGCGTTTGTCGGAGCAGCTCCGGGAACGCCGGGTTTACTCGTGCCGAACCATCTCTTCGTTGCGCTGAGTAACGAACGACTTACTCCCTTTTTGTTCGATATAACGTCGTTCAACAGACCTATCTGTTTCTCCACGTAAGGCAACAAACTTTTCACACAAAATTCGTTAATAAGCGTTCTGATTCTATCGAGATCTTGAGTCGATAATCTGGCACCGTGTTGTGCAATCGGATGATTCGGCGAATCGGCCCAAACGTTAGCGTTTATGGGCGGTCGTTCGTTGATCGATGATTTTGTCACGTTTGGAAAATCTACGTTGAACGATCTTTCGTGACCGACCGGACTCAGAGGATGAACGGTGACGGGTACGGCCTCCTGACCGAGTTCAACGTGCATGCTCGCAGCTTCGGCCAAGTCCGACGCCAGACTTATCTTGTCCGTCGTGTCCGGCGATATCAGACTCGGATTCTGGGGCGCGATGGGCGTACCCGCGTGACTCGATCTGAAAATTATTATTGTCATTTCGTTTATGTTCGATCGATTAGGTTATGTTCATTTATTCATTCGTATATAATCACTTGTCGGGTTCCGTTGTCACTTGACTGGGCATCGTGCTGACACCTCCCACGTCGGCCGGTGTACGAGGACTGCTACTGTGATCGCTACTCGCATTGAAATCCGTGTGCTTTATCAGAAACTGACTCCAAGGATCGGGCAAGTGAGTATTGTCATCTGCGTGACCCGGCGGTCGCGAATTCATTTGCAATAGAAAACAATTGTTGGCGTCGTAGAGATTTTTCATATCCGCGAATACCGATTCGGCCCTGACAAAAAAAACAAACGCACTCTCGTGAATTCTTCGTCGGCGATACGCGCCTCGTCCCACATTATCATAATTTTTCATTCGATCGCAGAAATATATTATTCGAACGTTATTCGGGAAAAACCTACGAAAGACGTCGAACGAGAACAAAATGCGCATCGTCGTAACTCACTTGGCTCCGTCGTCGTGCGGCGCGTCGTGCAGCAGAATGTAATATCTCAGAGCGTTGTTGTTGAACCACTTGGGCAATTTTCCAGGCGCAATCTGGTGCAACTGAGCGGCCATCTCGCGTATCTTCTCCAGAGGGTTATCGTCGGCGGTGGAAACGACGATCATGCACGCGAGAAAGTGCTTGACGAATTCGTGATCCGATGGAAATTGAACCGTGAGAAATCTTTCTCTCCAAGCTTCAAACCAGGGAACGGCGATGGGAATGTCCAAATCAACGTTCCCTATCTGTACGACCGTGGTACGTTCGCACGGTTCCGAACTGACCGAATCGTTGAGCATCTTTCTTGCCGTCGCAGGTTCGGGCGGTTGAGCGTGTATGTCTTGAACGGAAAGTCTGAGATTTCGTACCGTAACAGTCGTTCCCTGTGGATCCTTGAAATGTCCTGACAACACATTTGCAACAAAAAATGTAACAAAATGTTAAGCATCATTCTTAAATAAGCACATTGGATGATTCAACACGTTATTCGTGGAGAAAGTTGTAAATTGGTAGGGAAAAAAATTTTTTTATGTACCTTCGGTGTTGAGGTTACAAAAAGGTTGAAGAAGCTCGATGAACGACAGATTGTTTTTTTGACATACTGATTCGGCGATGGGCGAACAAATTGCACCGATTTGCGGTGAAAATGCATTGGTGATAAATTCACGAGGGGTTAACTTGCACTGTGCCATTATATTTTTGACAAGATGAAAGAAAAGAAAGAAAAAAAAAAGAAAACGGTGAACGAATTTCGTGCGATGATACGTGTACACAGGTGCGGTTACCGAATCCGCTTCATCGACGGCGATCTAACTGGCAATTATCGAATTGCTCGTGCACACACAATTTTCGGATGGCCGTTGATAGGCGGGTGCATAATTTTCACCGAATTGTCAAAACGAGCAAACATCTCCGGGGACAAATCACCGTGATAAACATGTTCATCGGACAATGTCCGTCAGTCCGTCCCAGTCCGTTCTGGTCCGTCCGCCACGGTCGCACTTTGTCGCACTTCAGGTCGGGAAAGTGTCTAATTTTATCGGTGGTGGGGGTTAAGGCTACGGGACTGCATCTTCGAGTGCGAGGGAGACAGCGCTATCGGCGCTCGCTGCAGAGCGAGAGAGAAGCAAAGAGTTTGCGTGGTCCATCGTCTTGACGAAGCTCGGTGGAGCTGTCGGGAATGCCGCTTGGAGCGCGACGATCGAGCAGTGTTACGTGTACAGTAAAACCTCTCGATGGTCCAAAATCGGATAGGGAATCATAATGAAGGACAAACAAATTCTCGAACTGTTTCAATTAATTTCAGCAAATTTTCCCGCACCGATCGAAACCCCGTAGAATGCAGCCCAAAGAGAAAATGCATGTACCCCCTGCCACGTTCGGAATCTGTAATATTATCAAAGCCTTGTCGCGATAAGAATTTTTTTAGTTTCAAACTCTCACCGCTACGATTTACAGTGAATAAACCTCTGTATAGTCAAAAATGGGCGGCATCATACTATTGGTCGATCGATTGGCCAATAGCGAGACAGTTCAAAGTATTTGATAGGTTATCTGTCTCTTTCTGATGTCTGTTATTATGTGCATGGTTCCCTGTCGATAACTTACCAAGCAATTTGACTTCATCGTTATCGAGATGAAGTAAAAAACATGACTTCCTTTTTTTTTTCAGCCGGGATTTAAAACTAACGAAAAAATAGACTTCATAAGTCAAAAGCCACGTAGATTATCATGACCCAGAATTATTCGTGAATAAAAATAACATGGAATAACGAAATTTTAGGAACAAAATTCGACAACTCATCGGCGACCCCAAATTCTTGGGTTGGTGAACTTTCGATGACAATACACACAGGTGTATATATAGTACTAACCGTATATATACCCAGTGTATACATACCGTCGTCAAGGACGGACCGTCCGGTACCGCAATCTGCGATTCCACTTGTCAGCGATCAAAGTTTTTATATTTTATGCGAAAAAATTATTTTTATTTAGAAAAAAAAGAAAAAACAAATATGTGATAATCTGAATTATCGTATTTCAAGATTATTTCACGATCCAACGATATGCAGTAAATCGAGTGTACATGAACGAATTTTACGTACAATAATTCATTGTTTATTCGTAACAATTGAAATAACGTTTGATTTGTTTTTTTTTTGTTCTTCGCAGTGATCCTGTACGTTGATTGTTCATTCGGATTGTAAATATGTTCACGATAATCGCGGATATCACGAAAACAATAGAAAACATAATAGGTAAATTATGATTTTCATTGAAGTCGATTGTGTACTGTCTTGTCAACTTGTAGGTCAGTTATTAACCTTGGCTCTGTTAATTTCGAACGTGACGTTTCTCCATCGCAACACCGATTACCAATTCGTTCCCACCATCAATCGCACGTACACTTTCCGAGCTATGCGGAACAATTATTATTATTTTTTTTTTTTCACGAGGCGTTGACCGTGTGTTTGGCTAGGTAGATGCGAAACGTGCGAAATGGATTTATGCAGATGAAGATGTGGAAAAAAAAAAAAAAATGATTTGCTTATAATTGCAGTCGATTACATCGACGTGGACTTTACACTTTGGTTGTCGTGGTTGTTGATGCCGCTGCTGGTAACGTTTCTGCTTCCTCTGGTCATTGGTCTACTGTTCTATGTGACCGCGCTTATATTGTACATCTATAAACTTCACAGGTTTGTTATAAGCTTAAAATATTTTACGGATCGAATCGCTATTAACCAACGACATTATTTTTTCTTCGTCTTCCGACGACGACGCTCGGAACTCGTTTATCGTTGCGCAGGGTCAGACTCAGACAAGCTTACGGAACGGACTGGAAGAACGCGGCTCGCAATCTGGTGGCCGCGGTCTGGGACGCTCACGGATGGATATTTCACGGTAACGATAACGATCGCATTTGTAAACGACGATAATTTGTTTCGAACCGATTGCACCTTGCGATTGTTCGCAGGTTACGAAATAGTGGGTCTCGAAAACATTCCAAAGGACGAACCTGCGCTGATAGTCTATTATCACGGAGCCATTCCCGTGGATCTCTACTACTTCATAGCCAAAGTCGTTCTCTTCCATTCCAAACTCATTCACACCGTGGCCGATAGATTTCTCTTCAAACTTCCCGGATGGGCGATTATTTCCAACGTACTCAAAGTCATACCCGGTACCATACAAGAATGTTCCGCTATACTCAAGGAAGGAAACATGCTGGCCATCTCACCCGGCGGAGTTTACGAAGCGCAATTCGGCGATTGTTATTATCATCTCATGTGGAAAAAGAGATTGGGATTTGCAAAAGTCGCGTTGGACGCCAAAGTGGTGAGTCTCGTTTTTTCTACTTCGAATCGGCAATGGGCATCCATTCGATGATAATTTATTTCAAATAATTTTTAAAACAAACAACTGTGATCAATTATCATGTATGAATTATTATTTTTCATAGTTCAAAACTATTTGAAATACATTATCGTCGAATGAATGCCCATCCTTGATTTGAATGTTAGATTATTGGTGATAATTTATTTGAAAAAAAATTTGTGCAATCGCGTGTAAAATAGAAGGTGACCTGGTTTTCGATCTGTCGATGTGCGATTTAATCTGTCTTGATGTTTCAGTGTATCATACCGATCTTCACGAAAAATTTGCGAGAAGCGTTCAGAACAGTGAGTTGGGGCAGAAGAATATGGCTGAGATTGTACGCCGCTACGAGATTTCCCCTGGTTCCGATTTACGGTGGATTTCCGGTGAAATTGAAAACTTTCGTGGGCAAACCGATACCGTACGACGGCAGTCTGACTCCCGAACAGCTTCAAATAAAGGTTCAACGATATAAATACACGACGACAGATCGGCTGGACCTCAAAATTTAGAACGAGAAAAGTTTAGACACTTTAATCGTCTTAATTTCGAGCCCCACCCGACAGATTCACGTACAACACATTGCACATGCGATGTAATTGACCGTTTTTTTCACTCATTCGTCGCAGGTAGCCACGATCTTGGAGGATCTGATAAAGGAGCATCAGATTCTGCCGGGAAGCATAACTCGCGCACTTCTGGAACGCATCTACGATCCGACTGACTCCAAGTATCTGTAGAATCATATTAAAAGCCAATCAAACACTCCTTCTACACGGGTAAAGACAATTTCCATTTCGTTGAATTAGGTGCTCGACATATCGAGTAATTCCAATAATTATTACGTCGGTTTAAAACCGTGACGTAAAAATTTAAGTATTATACAATGTACAGACACACGCGCGTTCTGTGCAATAACGAACGAATTAATTACGATAATTCGCTTTTAACGCGAAGCTGATTATTATTTCGTAAACGTAAAGACGAATAATCGAGGTTTCAGGCATTAGTTCGTGAGACGTATCGTGACTTATCGTTGCTTCTCACGTGAGTGTGAAGCTTCGTGAAAAATCTATACATTCTATTGGATAACGGGGATTAATTATTAAGGTTATACAATTTTACAAAGTCTAACTGTTACAACTATTGTTTAATCGACAGCTCAAAAGATTAATACGTTCGACGTTTGTTTCGTATATGATCGAAATTATATTTTATTTAATTCTACGTACTATAGATTTTAACGGAATTAATTTTAATGGTAAACTCGTACTGTCACAAATTTTCAGTCATAATTAATGTGCATAATGTTACTCTGTACTTAAGAACGAATGTTAGCGCTGTATTTATTGATTTTATACTAATGTTTTTTTTTTTTTCGAGAGAATAAAGATCTGTTGGTTTGAATTATATTTATGGGGAAAGATGACTCAATTCGAATGGGTCAAAACCTTCGGTGTGAAGATCTCATTATTCGTGATATATTTTTTTTTTCAATTTTTCGCGGTTGCATTTTATGCGACAGCAACAAGACTCCGATATTCGGTTATCACGGTAAACAATAGTTTGAAATACACACGATGGCCGCCAGGCCGCCACCATCGACCGACGTCAGCGCTCACGTTCGTTATCGAAACGATTTTTTCCGCACCAAATGAAGTAACATTTGTCACGAAAAGTTTCATGCAGCTGCATGACTTTTATGTACTTCTATGCTCATAGACTGTACAACTTGTACTGCTTTTCTGTGCTTTTCTGCTTTAGGCGTTTAGGCTCCGCCGCACTCCGCCGTTTGCTGGAGCACGCACGAAGAGTGCTGTTATAGGTTATAATCAATTTGATCGATGCAAAAAAAAAAAAGCGCGTCCAGTATTGTTCACAAAAATATATGTAGTGCTCGGTTATATCAAAACGTAATCTATTAGGTCTCACAAAAACGTTAAACATATCCTTGGAGTCTCGGAGCACTCTCGTGAGGTTTTAATCTTCGTGAGAAAGAAGAAGAAGAAAAAAAAAATGGCCGTCAAGAAGAACGCACGTGTGCCGAAAAAACGATCGCGTGTAGAGTCGATCGTGCAAACTTCGGTAAAACCGCCGGTAAACAAAATGAAGAAACGCAAGGCTCTCGTTATAGCTCAGGAAATAAAGTTCGCTCGATTACTCGCGAACAACGACAAAAGAGTACGTGACAAGATGTTGAAGAATCTGAAAAAATGGTTGACAGTACGTTCGGAGAGTTCCTTCGGTGAGTTTTTGCATCTGTTCACAACGATTCACAGTTTGTCTGTTTCCATTCTTTCTTCTTCATCTTATTTACGAAAAAAAATATGTATATGTGCTGTTTGTTGAAAATAATTATGCTTGTGTGATTTGACCCTTTTTGTCGAAACGAACGAAATCTTTAGGTTAAATGCTTCTTCAAGTTTCAAGTAGTTATAGCAAAATAAATTTTTGATATTTATAGATAGAGTTTTGCTTGGGCAACTTCTTTGGAAGGTTTTTACAAGTTTTTCTTCAACGTCCTGGATTTTTTGAAAGTCGTTCTTTTCCCATATAACGATAGATTGCCACGGTCAATGTATCGTTGGACCTACAGTTTTTGGTAACAATATGTTCCGAACTACCGGAAGAACACAGAAAAAAACACAGAAAATTTTTTCCATTGGTGTCGGACGCCGCAATTTGAACCCGAGTTGATCCGGCCTAGAACAGGGCGCAAAACCAACTTGGCTACTGCGTCTCCAATTTCTTTATATGTTACATAAATACAGAATACAATCCCTGAGAAGTAATACCATTTTTTTGTCAAATGTTTTTTAACACTTTTGACATCGACAAAACATTTACATGACTTTTTGGGGTTAGCGTACAGACGGCGTCCTCGGAAAAGATAGGTTATGGACGAAGCATCAATTTCTTCATTTCTTTTTCTTGGTACTTTGTTGAAACTTGTGTTTGCTTGTATTATTATGTATCTAATTTGATTTTCAAGTGAATTCTGATTATCAATGGTCAATAAGTTTGAATACTGAATAAATTATTTATTTTTCATGGGGATATACTTATTGTTCACCGTCCTAAGTTTGTTCGCTCCGACGTTATATAAAAAATTGTTACATTGTGAAAAAATATATATTTTTTCCGCAGCATTTACGGAGTCGGATTTTATGCGACTGTGGAAAGGTCTGTTTTACTGCATGTGGATGTCGGACAAGCCGTTGATACAGGAGGAGCTTGCCGAGTCGCTGAGCAATATCGTGCATTGTTTCGATTCCATGGACACTGCGCTACTTTACACTAAATGTACCTTGAAGACGCTGGCCACAGAGTGGTTCGGTATAGATCAGTACAGGCTCGATAAGTTTCAGATGGTGAGTCCAGACGCCATGACCTCGTGTCCGAACGCACCGTCTTTGTACTTTGAATCCTTTTTTTTTTTTCCCCCTCGATTATCGCATTGACCAGCTAATCAGCCAAAATTCAACGTACGTAGTTACAGACTAAGCGAGTCGTCATTGCGATTCGATCGATATTGAAGAAACGGCGAATGTAATTGATAAGCGAGCCGTCCGTCTGATAAATTGGCTGACAATTTTGTTTCTTCCGCCGACAGTTGGTGAGAAGAATCGTGCGACAAATGTTCGAGATGTGCAGACGAAGATCTTGGGACAAACAGTGGACCAAGGGCGCCGCGCTTGCGATCGAACATATCCTGACTGATCCCAAAACGAGTTTGGGATTCAGTTTGCACATAACTGAATTGTACATGGAAGAGATGGCCAAGGTAATTTTTTTGCTAAAAATCATTCATGAAAATTAATTGTCATTTATCATTGCTCGTTCCGAATTTCGTGCCCAATTTTCAATGATTATCGTATTGTATCATCATCGAACGATTATCGCAAACAGATCGGTGCTCAGAGCATTCCACCGAATCTCGTTACCGAATTGCTCAGGCCGTTCGCCGTTCACTTGGCCACGATGACGGACGACCGACAGATAAGCCACGTGGTGAAACACATATTCAGGTATCTCATGTTTCAATCGGACGTAGGTATGGATTACATGGAAAAATTCGAGGCTTGGCGTTCGGTGAGTTAACACGTGTTGTTTAAATTTTTTTTTTTTTTTTTTTTTTAATTTCGAAATTACAAAAATGTTACATTTTAATTTTTTCGGTTGAAAAAACAGGCGGGTTTCCCGTGCGGAAATATCAACGCCATGGAAAAGGTCGAACTTTCGTCGGAAGACGAGTCCGAAGCCGAGAAGGAAAGCGACGAGGAGGAGGAGGAGGAGATGGAGGAAGAACGGAAATCGAACGAACCACGAGCTCTGGATCCCAGAGCAGGCCGAGTGGACGTCGAATTGCCACAGTTGCCATTCGATCCTCTTGCGATAGTTAAACTGTTCAAACAATACAAATTCCATCCAAAATCCACGGCAAAGACTCGCAAACAAATTGTTCGACTTATCGCTGAGTGAGTTATTAAACGAAAATCATGTTTTACCAAAAAATTACGATATGTCCATCTGCATATTGGGAAAAAAAAATATATATTTTGACCCGCAGGAGTACACACTGGGTCACATTCACCCATATTTCGACTTTGGTCGATTTTTTTTTTTTTTTTTTTTTTTTTTGTAGAATTCATTTTTCAAGTCTATGATAATGTTAGCACTTATAAACCACATCATCACATACTAAGATAGTTGAAGTATATTTCTGAATTTTTCCAGATAAATTGGACCTTTATACTGGAAATTTTTATTAAATTTTTTTTTTTCTTAATTGTTCAATATTTTTTTTTGCTCTTTCAGATTTTCGGAAATCGCTCAGGGCGTCATGCCAATCGGCATCAAAGAGGTGGAAGTACCGCGTCGCAAGAGTCGTGACACGAATCCGAAAAAAGCTGCGCAACGTTTGTTGAAATTCGAGAAAGAACTCTATTCGGACACGATTCGTCGCAAGCGAAAGAAGAAACAGCCGGTGACGTTCGACAACGACGACGAGGGTTTCGAAAACGCTTGCACGCCTTTCGAGCCGAACGAGCACGAGGCCAATGGGTTTCACGACGAGGAAGACGCGCAACCGGTCAGCGACGACGACGACGACGAGCCAATGGAGACTGAACGAGCGACCATCGCCCAAACCCATCGCATATCGCAAAAATCAAACAAGAAAAATAACAAAAACAATTCCACAAAATCGGATCCCACGGACGCTTTGGAAAAATTGAAGAACAATAAAAAACAGAAGAAACGAAAATTCGTGGAAAACGATGACAACGTGAAAATCGAAAAAATCACGGATTCGGATATCCCGAAAATCGTAAAAATGAAAAATAAAAAATCAAAAACGAAAAAAATGCTCAACGCTATAAATTCGTTGAATCAAAAATTGATGAATCGATTGTCGGACGAGGTTGCTCCGGTCAGAGCGAAAAAATTGCGATTGAGCAACGACAGCACGTGGGACGTGTCGAGTACCGATGACGATACGACCCGTGCGGTCACGACCAAGTTTGCGAAAACCGCGGATCATTCGAGTGCCAAAGCGACGGAGACGAAAGTGACGAATGTGTCGAGCGAAAAATCGGCCAACGAGGAGACGACGGTCGGTAAGAGACCGGTGGTGAATCCAGTGATCACCAAGTCGGAGGACGAAAAGGTCAGCAGACACTTTCAGGTGTTTTTTTTGTTTTTTTTTTCAAAACTCTATTCCGTAAACGCATTTGAAAAATATTATTCAGTCCGACCTCGAAATAAGAGACTCGGCAATGAGAGACTTTTCCCCAGTTTCTCGATCGAGCGCTTCCCCCACTCCGACTCGAACTCCGAGCTCGAGAATTTCGTGCGCGGACCCATGGTTAAGAGACTAGCCTGGGTAGAGATTATTCGGGCAAAATAGAGTGAACGTGTGGTGTAAATTGATGGGTGCATGCGTGCGTGAGTATGTGTGTGTGGGTGTGCGTGTGTGAATGTAACACAAAATCTACAAGTTTATTGGAGTGAGTGATTTTATGATTTAGACACAGAAGTACAAAATAATATTCGATAGTATATTAACGTCGCGCAGTCGAAAACGTTTCTGCATGGGCGAGGTGAATGCACTGACAATAAGCTGGATCTCGTTCGCGCGAGTCTCTTGTTGAGAGGATCGCATGTGGAAAAGAGTGAGAGAGAGAGACAGACAGAGGTAGCGAGCGCGGAGCGCGCGCCTGGTGGGAGTATGCCGGGTATGCCGGACAGTATCGAGGATACTTTTACCTTAAAGGAACCATTTTAATTGTTCACGATGATTTGCTGATAGTTGTGTTGGTTTTTTTTTCGTCATTTTCAGGTGCTTCAAACGCCCACGAGAACACCGCCCGAAGCCTCGAGCGGTTCGAGCGCGGTGAAACGCGTGAAAATAATGCTGCGACGAAACACGGCCCAGCACACGTCGGAATACATGCTTCAACTGCGTCGAAATCCAGCGATTCCGTACGACGCCAGTAGAAAACCTCCGAACGGTGTGCTCAAGCCAAGCCCTCTTCCCAGTCCGGCAAATCCATTTTACAAAAAAGTGTAAAATTGCGCCCAAAAAAAAAAAAAAAATTGTTGATACTCCCCAATCTTCGGATCAACGTCGAAACAAACGAATAATAATAATAATAATAATAATAATAATAATAAATTCAAGGTGTCTTATTCTTTAAACGATCCGTATATTTTTTCTTTATTCACAAATTACACATTCATTAATCACGAACAATATTTTTCACAGACTTTCCAGTCGTCATTCGACCGATATTTCATCGTTACGCCTACGTTGTCTTTGGTTTGTTGTGTTTTTAATTTTTTTTAATTTTTTTTAATTTTTTAATTTTCTTTATTTCTTTTTGCTAGGAAACATCGAGAAAATCAATTCGTTATGTACATCATTGTTAATTTGTACCGGTTTTAAACGCCTCAGTCGGATTGCACAGTCAGCGGTTTGTTTCTCGTTGCAACAGCAGAGGAACACCGAAGTTAAAATTTTAAATATTTTCGGAGCAGAGGACACCCGGTGCTTGGTTTAAAAGAAAAAAAAAAGATTAAAAAGAAGAGTTTTCTTCGTTTGTTCATTCGATATACATTTGTTTCGTTGAAACTGTATTATCAGCCATAATCCAAGGCCTTGTAGACGCGATTTCCTCGATTTTCGAAAGTACATTGTCTTTACAGATTATTCATGCACATGGTTAAGTTTATGTAAAAAAAAATCAGACATGTTAACGAATGGCGAAGATATTACACAATAAAGCAATGTATTTTTTTTTTTGCGCACGCGTTGATGGTGAAAGTTGTAACTTTCGAACGAAGGTTCAGATCGTTTTGAAATTTTTACAACACATTCTCAGTATCATCACTTATCGTGTGAACCACAGAAACAAAAATTTCAATGAATCAAGAAAAATATAAAAAATAAAATACCAACAGAAAATTGAGTAAAAAAATGTTGAGTTTCAAATTTTTATTGTAGTAATTTTAAAAAAAATAATATTGTTGGTTCACACTGAAGATGCATTCGTTATGCAATTATAAATATGTTCATTTTGATTTTTGGACACCCACATCGATGCCGAGGACTTTCACCGTCAACGCGGGCACAAAAAAAAAAATACATTGCTTTATTATGTAATATTTCCGCCATTTGTTGATACTTCTGATTCTTTTTACATATGCTTAAATTATCTGTAAAAAAAATGTTGTCAGTATATGCGTTATTTTTTTTCAACCGCGTCTAGAAAAGTACCTTCGAAAAAAAAACCTCGTTTGCGGCTCAGATAACTTTGTCGCGAAAGTTTGATAAAAAAATAATTTCTTCAAAGTTATCGAAGAAAATAATCTATCATTCAGTTGAAAAATTTCAATTTTCTTGAGACGAATAATCTTTCATCGCGAAAATCGATGAACCGGATTATTTTCAAAAAATACGGCTGATGGTGTCCTTGCTCTCTCGTGGGGGACAATAATATTTTTCGATGCATCTAATACGCATTTTTGATGCTCGCAGTAAAGTTTTTCATCGTCGAAACTTTGTGATACACACACAGACACACACGCACACGGTAAAATTTTACACACCGATTCACGTTAATTACAATAACAGGAATGACTAGTTTGTAAACGGTTCAAAGACATAGATTAAGATTTTCATCGCTATAATTATGTACAATAATTCGATTGGCAAAAATCCGCTTACCCGTCCCGCGAAAAATTTTCACGAGCCAAGAATGGGAAAATTGGTTGCTCAACGAAATCATTATTTGGCACGTGAATTCACTTTTCTTATGTCTACAAACTTAATTATCAATACGAGACTTCCAGAAAAATAGAGATTTTTTTTTTCTGTTCTACCACGTTTGTTTTTTTTTTTCATTTTTTCTTTTTTTTTTCTTTCTTAATTCAATACAAACGTGAAATCAGTAACTTTTTTTACACACGAGTTTTGGGATTTCACATTTCTACGGACTAATTGAATTTTGATCGTTAAAATTATTGCCGAAAGTAAATATAACTCGCGAATTTACGTCAATTCCAGATTTACAGAAATTCTTGTTTCTCATTCGTTTCTGTTCGTTTTTTTTTTTCCCCCCAATCGTTGCGTTACGCCGAGAGACGCTGAGTCTCAGATTCTCAAACTTGTAAAAAAATCTATCTTTCTTGTCCAATTATTTCGTTCGTTTTTTTTTTTTTTCCGAATTAATTTACGAAAAGTTTTTCTAAGTATACACATCTATATCACAGTGATGTAAGAGTGCTACGCCACGTGGAAAATATTTTTTGGATCGTGGAAGAGAAGCATTAGTCAAGCTTGGCTCGCAGCGAATGACTCTTCCAACGCCAGAACCAACCCATTTCAATTTGATTGAAACCCGTGCTGAAGAGGGACAGCGCGACGAACAGAGCCGCGTGAGCCAGAGTCCACAGTTGAAACATCGGCGATATAATGAGCAGCAACACCGTTGCTCCTGAAATTATCATTTTCATTTTTTTATTTTTATTTTTTATTTTTATAAAAAATATTAACCCCAAGTCGGGGTAGTTCGTTACCCCGGCGGAAGTTTTTCGCTTACATATTTACTTATATGTGAGCGATTCCACGTGACTTCAGCCACTCAAAAAAAAAAAAATTTCCACAAATAATTTTAAAAAATTGAGCTATTTTTTTGCAATATATTCACCGAGTGCCGATTTCCTTTGACCCTCAGTCCGTAAACCAGGGTCGTTTTCGTCCTTTTCATCCTTTTTCATAATTTTATGATTTGGACTTTTAATTGGAGGCTTGAAGAACCTTCGTAATTTTTTTCAGATTTTTTGCAGCCGTTTAGATGGTTAAAAAAAAAGGCAACGACGAAAACGACCCTGGTTCACGGATTGAAGGTGCCGAAAAAACGTTTACGGACTAAGGGTTAAATTTTTTTAACGGTTTTATCGTTAATTAACGTTTTTTTTTATTTTTCCATTCGAATGGCTGTATCTTCGGCAGGATTTGACGTATTTACATTTGTAAAAAAACGAAAATGTGCGTCTTTTTGAGGCCTTCCAGAAAAAAAAATTACTGACTCACCGGTGAGCAAGCTCCAAAATCCAAAAGCTGCTTTCAATGGAATTGTACTGGCCATCGGCCACGCTTCGTTCTCGGCCGAGAAACTTTTGTTAGCGGTAAAACGTTCGAGACTCTCTTCCTTCTTGGTCCATCGTTCCTCGAGCCACTGTCTGAGCGATGTTTCGTCGTTCGGCAATTCAACCGACGATATTCTTTTTATATTGAAATGTACCTCGTGGGGAAATTTACCGGCAATAAGATCCATCTCCGATTGTGGCACGTGATCGGGATAGGCTATCGTGAGATCGTAAACGGCATCGAGATAACGGGCACGTTGCAGATAAGACGCCAAGTAACTGAAACCCGTTGTCTTGGGATGTAGGGTGTGACGATAAATCGGTAATTCGTGGTTTATCGCGTATCTGTCGGATTTTTCTTTGCTGGACGGTGTGAAATCCGTGCCTTCCGGAAAAATGAGCAATTGGGTTCTTCGTTTGAGAGCCACGAGATAGTCGAGGGTTTGCGACAGACGACCCTTGTCCTCATCCCAACGTCGAGTTATGTAAAGAAAACCGTTCATCTGCATTATCCAACCTGTGCGATATCAAAATAAATAAATAAATAAACAAATAAATAAATAAATAAATAAATAAATAAATAAATAAATAAATAAATAAATAAATAAATAAATAGATAAATAAATAAATAAATAAATAAATAAATAGATAAATAAATAAATAAATAGATAAATAAATAAATAAATCGTCGGTCAAGTGAGAGATATTTTTTTTTTCTCATTATTTTTTTTGATCTTCTATTTTATTTTTGTTTCGAAACGTATATGGCGTGGAAAAATTTAGCCAGAAAGTCACTTATCACCCGCGTAATGAAAAACTTTGGAAATTCACTGATTTTCCAAACGTGGAAGGAGCGAGTAGATACTCAGCGATTTTTCACACACGCGTGAAAAAAAATTAATTTCTAGAGATATATAAGACCCAGGAGTTTTTTTTAATAGTTTTTCGGTAAGCTTCGAGTAAGGCGTTATATTTCCTCATTTGTTCTTTTTAATTTTACGACGAGTAGTTTCGGAATAATGAGGGGGGATGGTCTATTTTCGCAAATTTTTTAGAATTTCTTTTGGAAAATGCTGTTAAAAAATATGAAAAAAAAATATTTTTGTATTCTACATGACACAAGAAACAAAATAATTTTTTTCGTCGAGTACCTGATGTGTACGTCTCTTAATTATTGCAAAGTAAGTGGGTCAATAAGATGTATTACTGTGCCTATTTTCAAGTTTCTACGTCGCATAGTTTCCGAGAAAATCGGCTGTGACAAACGATAAGCGAAACGTTAAATATCGTTAAATTAAAACGAGAGAATCGCGAAATTTCGGATGAAAATTTTGTTTAATTTTCGTCTCACCGGGTCCGGGTATGTGTCTTATCGGATCCTTGAGAATGAATTTCAATCTATGGGCGGCAATGCTCGGCATACAAGCTTGGTACATCGCGGCCCACAAAAAATTCCAATCCACCCTCGTACGGTGGTTCATAACGAGAATCGCCGATTCGTTGGGTGATATGTGGTCTCCCGATATCGTCACCTTCACCCCAAACATTTCCAGCAATGCCTGCAAAGCAATGACACAAGATATCAAAAGAATTTTATTTTTCGGTGAAAATGAAATAACGAAAGAATTGCGGAAACTCCAAATAATTACGCATTTTGCACAAACTGTTGATAAAAAAAAAACTGAGGAAAGAATCTAATGAAATCGATTAGAATCAAACGACCGTTATTCATTGAAAATCTATAATTTGCTGATGAGAATGTTCGCAAAAAAAAAATTGGTCCAGTGATTACAATGAGACACAAGTGAGACGGATATAAAATAATGCAAATAAAATAACGAAGCGAATGCAGGGAATTGAAAAAATTATAACTGTGACAATCTGTTAACACGAAATGGAAAAAAATTCAATCAAATCGATTACAACGTAATGAATGTATTTATTCTTCAAAGATTTTTTTTTTTATTGTTTGGTGAAAATAATATAACAAAAGGATTGCAGCAACTTGAAAAAAGTACGGCTCCTTCGAGCTGTTGATAAAAAAGTGGGGTAAAAAATCTGATAAAGTCGATTGGAACCAATCGACTGTACTTATTGAAAATCTATATTTTGCTCATGAGAATATTTTTAAAACTAATTCGGTTTAATGACCACAATGTACGGTAACGACACAGACACAAGTAACGGATTGGACGCAACGGATTGGACTCACCGTGGGATACAGTTCCCAACAGGAAAACAGAAGATCTCCGCATTTTCGAAATTTCGGTGGACTCAGCAGTAGCAACGGCAGCAATGGACAAGCGATGAACAAAAATCCTGCCACAATACTGCCATACCACAGAGCGCAGTATATCGTGCCCCGCACGAGTCCACGCATCACACTTCAATCTCAATTCAACATGAAAACAAAATTATCAAAAAAAAAAAAAAAAAAACTACAATCAATATTAAAAAAATCACAAAAATTCTTCCCTAACAAATAAAAAATGTTGAAATAAATAATGCCACACCTTCAACAACAGTACGAAAGACAAAAAAACACAATAAACAGCAGAATCATCGTGTAACAAATAAAATACAGATATTAAAAAAAAAAAAACACATTATTTTTCAAACAATAAAAAAGTACAATTAATCTTCTCAAAAAATCAAAAATCCATCATTGACAAATAAAATGAGTTAAAACGAAAATTTCTACATCCTCAACAAGCGTACGAGACAAAAAAAATGTGTACAATATAATAAATAAATAAATAAATAAATACAGACAGTTAAAAAAAAAAAATATTTAAAATAAAAAATAATAAAACAAAAACAAGTACGACGATATTTAAAAAAAAAAAAAAACGATAATTGCATGATGTATCGTGTGTTCCTACTTGATCATTCGTCAGCGCACACGAGTGATGCACATTTCCCGAGCATCAAACCCCGACTGGGATTGGACTCGCGAAGATCCAAAAGTTCCTCGCTGTGGCTTCGGGCTCCGGGGGTTAACCCACCCGAAGGGGCTTCCCTGTGCCCCCCCCCCCTCCCCCTCGCACCCTCGCCCGGACCCCTTTCTCCCTTCCGAATCCCACGGCTGCTACCGGGGATGCTGCGCCGGACCATTATTGATCTAGCTCCGTGCGAAACCGCGCACGTCTCCCTCGCATTGTTACCACCCTCGTTTTCACACACGGTGGACCGTTTACACCTCGGGAAAGCCCAACGATGGCCTCCCAATCATCTCCCCCCCCTCGCCACATCGGGGCTTCCACCCCCGCCTCATCGATTCGAGCGAAAAAAAAAAAAATAATAATAATAACAAATTACACTGCTTAAGTTGGTCGATAGCGCTTTATTGCATTATAAAAAAAAAAAACAAAACTTTTCATCGTCTTGTCCTAGAGACCGGCTGGAATTTTCAATCGAGATTCACATTGACGTACCCTCGATGCACTTGCCATTTTTTTTTTTTCATCTTTCTCACTGATAAAATAACGAAACACATATTCCCCACGAAATTACAAAAAATAATTATAGAAAAAAAAAAAAAAAAAAGAATCCAGCCCTTGGCTCTAGACAATATACTTTGTAAAATGTAATCCAGCACCTCTCGCGAAACGCGCAACATCTCGTTCGCGTCTCGTTGTAAAAACTATCGGAATGAAAAACATCTAAAAAAACGTGAATATAAATTATTTTTTCTTTTTTTTTTTTCATTTATCGTATTTTTTTCGTCAAACAGAAAGAGAGGAAACGAAAAAGAAATTATATATATATATTCTACGTAGTACAATAATTTACAAGATTCATGGTTGTGGGTTTCGAAATAGATAACCGCGATTATAGTCGTTATATAAAATGTTCGTAGACCGTTATTTATCGGGTCGTGTCCTATTAAAAAATCGAAGAAAAAAAAAAAATTTTAATCCACGACGAATCTCGCATCGGGCGAAATTTTTCGTGACGAATACGTCTTGACAGCGCTATTTGACAGACAGACACGTTATTACACATTCGTCCCTGATCGAGCCGAAAAGGATTTTGCGGGTTCGGGAATACAGCGAATATATATATATATTTAAGGGGAAGTTTTTTTTTTTTTCGTTCTTTCTTTTTTCTGAGCCTCGTGGCTGATTTTGACATCTTGACAGTGTCAGCGAATCACGATCGATCGATCGAACCGTGATTCTTCGTTCGGTCATTGTATCACGACGATCACGAGTGATTCGAGTACTGCGATATCGCGTCCTCAGCCTCGTTCTTCATTCTCTGCTGGGCCTCTTTGGTAGCTGGCATGTCGCAAACCTGGCGCAAAAATTCCACAGCCTTGCGATAATTCTTCGTTTTTATGTAAGTCATGCCGAGATAATATTTGTTCTCCAGATCGGGTTTATCGCTGAGCCTCTCGGATTCTTCGAGATGAGTGAGAACCTCGTCGTAGGTGGCCGAAGGCACCTCGCCGAATAAAGTTGCGCAAACCTGCGACAATTAATTGGTGTTTTTTTTTTTTTTTTTTTTTTTTCGTTTTAATTTTAGAAAAATTTTAAACGTTGGTGAAGATTTTTTTTCTCGCATTAATTTTTGTAATCCTCTCTTGTCTTTTGTTTCGAAACGATTGTGACATGCAAAAATTAACCCTTTAAAATTAACCCTTGAATCTGAAGTCCGTTTTCCAATTTGGCGAAGCTTACGCCTTGTACAAGTAAAAATAGGCATATCGTAGGCGAAAGCGAATTTAAATATTTTATAGAAGAATCATTAAAAGCCTGGAACCTCTTTCGCCTTTTCGATAGAACACACTTTTATCCACTCACTTTTTTTTTTTCTTTTAAATCTATTCGACCAAGATTACTAATTTTTTTTTGGTCAAAATTATTATTTACATGCGTAAGTCGTGTTTGGAGAAAAATATTTATTTTCGTGTTTTCGCGGTCAATTTTGAATTTGAATTGAAGTTTTTTATAGAAAATTAAATTCTCCACAACATTGTTCGTGTGAACTTTTGGTCTATGTATCGTTGTTTATCCAGCGTTTGGACGGGAAGATAAAAATTCATTTATTTTCGTTCCGTGATTCGATTAAACGGAATTTTCGTAAGACGCGCGTACCTTTTTCTCGATCCAAGACAAACCCGATACGGTATATTTGAATCTGCCTATGAGATGATGGAGCACGGGATCCACGGGACGCAAAGCGAGAGCCAATTTAACGTGCTTCTCGAAACGTTGTCCAGCCTCAATCTTCTCCTTTATCGGCAGATAATCCGTTCTCGAACCTATCAGAAGGGCGTACCACTTGTGCAGGTCCGCGTGTTCCATGTGAAGTATACGCTCGCAAGCTACGATGCCTGATAATCGAAAAAAAAAAAAAAAAAAATAACACCAAGATCGTTTTAATAATTATTGATAATAAAAATAAGATAATTTTTATTTTGTTAATTTTTTGAAAAATTACATTCGGACTTTTTCGGATTGCTTTTGCATCGAGAATTAGCTGTTTTATCAATGTTTATCGATTCCATCAATTTGCTTGATCAATACAGACTTGTATATAAAAAAATCTTATAAGAGATTCGGAAACGGATAAAGCTTTTTCTTTAAAAATTACATCAGAGTAATATAAATTTTTTTATTTCGTTGCTTTTACGTGGAAAATTAGATTGTGTTTAAAAATTAGTTTTGGCGACGGTGGACCATAATATTCTTCATTTTCTTAACGTTTCACCGCTTGGATCTGGGTCTTTTAGATGTGTTTCTATTTTTCCGTTCAATAAATTGTGCATTGTAATTATTTCTAATTTAATTATTACAATTTCATCTCTTGGGTAGAAATCTTAAAATCTAACTTCTGTGACGTTGTGAATTTTGATTGTATTTTATGTTATTATTGTTGTTTTATAAATTATTTTATTTTAGTATTTTGTCATGATTTAATGGTAGGTAATTTTTCTTCAAATCTAAATTTCGAAAATTAAATAAGAAATAATAAAAAAACGATTTACAATACATTGAACAGAGAAATGAAAACACATCTGAAGAGGCTCCAAACTCAAGAAGCTATGCGTTAAGAAAATAAAGAATATTATGGTCCACCGTCGTCAAAACTCGAAACACCAAAAATCACTCAACGGCCAAAGCAATTCCAATAAAATTTATAATTTTCCTCAACTATTCAGCTTAAGGTAGTAACGCACATAGGAGACTTTACCGTCCGATTTTCATGAAACTTGGCATACTTATGGGTATTGATGAGAAAAAGGCCCAGTTAAATTTTTATGGCCCTCCGGAGCACGAGAAAAAAGATATCAACACAACACAAGATATCAATTTTTTCACGTTTAACATTGAGCCTTATGGAAAAACACGCTAAATTTGATATAATACAAAAAGTTGCCGTCAGATTTTAATGAAAAGACTTCGAGCTGCAAGTTTAATATTCGGGCAACATTTTGGGCACTTGACCGTAAAGATCAACAGACTGTGACGAGAATAATAAGCAAATAAACATCGGAAAATATCGTCTCTCTCTCTTTCTCTCTAATCGACATCATACCACGCGTCTTTGTCACACACAGGTACTACGTAACTCATTTGGAGATGGTATAGCTTTAGGCTTGCTTTGACTCTTACGGTTTGTGCGTTACTACCTTAACCAATACAGACCAAGATATACCTTTGGAAAAAAAAAGATTCGTAAAAGTTTTTTTTTTTTTTTTTTTTTTTTTTTTCAAACTGGAACGTTTATTGGTATACGTGAATATTCAATGAGTTCACCTTCTTGAAGCAATTCTTCTTGGCGAGCTCGATCGCTCACGTCGACGGCGTTCTTGAAACAAGCTCGCCCCAATCTCCAGACCACCTCAACATTGTCGCCGTGAAAGATAACTAAAGAGCGCAGGTCACATAGCACTTCGTCGTGAAGAGCCTCGTCCTCGATCTTTTCGTCTAACGCGGCTAGTTGCCGCTTGAGTTCCCTCATTGTTCCAGACGTCCTGTATCACTATGAATATATCATTCGGTTCTTCAGAGTTATTAGACATTGAAAAAAATAATATATATATTTTTTTTTTTTCAAAAACGTTTTCCAACATAACGAAGGTTTAAAAAAATATAAATGAAAAAAAAAAACAGATAGGGAATGTTATTTTGATTGATCGATTTAGGGCAGGAATGGACAAAAATGGAAAAGTTTCAATTTACAGAAAATTTTCATGACGATTGAAAATCAATTCACAAGATTTAGTTGTCGAAGATGTTGGAAAAAATGATGATAAAAATTGTATCGTTTCAAAACTGTTGAACAGACCTCCGCCATTCGCTTCGTCGTTGTCAACCGAATCGACAATGCGCAAAACAAAAATACAACAAACCTATTTTGCGTGTCTCCGCCTCCAAGTTCCTCGTCGGAGCAGTCATAAAATTCATCGTCCGCTACGTCGGTGTCGGCAATGGAAACGGCATCTACGTCGGTCTCTGCGTCGTCCGCGGTGTAAAAGCTATTGACCGAAGTTGCGCGTTTGCGAGCTAGCGCCCTGGCCTTTCTCATTTTCTGTTGATTTCTGTCGATGCCAAAACACAGATAATAGAATCCGGCGATGTAAAATAGGAAAAAAACGAAAAAAAACAAAAACGCTATTCCGACGTCGACGACTAACCTGACGGTCTGCAATTCCGCCTCCAATTCCGCAAATCGCTTGTCCACATTCTCCGCATATTCGTTCATCATATTCTGCTGTCTGTTTTCAACAATTTTTTGGTAAATCAGCAAAGTCGCAGCACCGAGAACACCGATTGTCGCACCAAGGGCGACGGCAATCATATTCGAGTTATGCAGATTACTCATAATTCTAAAAAAAAAATAATAATAATAATGATAATAATAAAACAACAACAACAGCAACAACGAAAGATAGATCGCAATGAAAGATACATTTTCAACGTTCGAACTAGTCGCATATCGTAAGATTGAAAAAAATTACGAAGATCGAAAACAATTTTGAATCATCCGCCGCAAATTAGCCGACTCCAATTGCAAAAAAACAAAGAATCTTTGCGATAACGATTGACGATTATGGCATAGAGAGATACAAATTTTCAAAATAACCTCTCACCTGTGCGTGCGTCGGCGGTCGATCGATGGAAAAATACAATCATAAAATAATAAAACAATAAAACAATAAAGACGTTTTTTTTTTGCGTTCGTTGTCCCCGATGTGGAAAATCAAAGCTGTCGAGTAGTCGGAAAATTTGGTTTTTTCTTCAGTCGATTGGAAATGATAAAATTGGCGACGGATGGACAAAAATTCTGGGAGATCGGACGGTCCCGGGGAAGATCATGAGTGACCGGTGTTAAGACTGGACCCAATAGGCCTGGACAAAAAAAAAAAAAACAATTAAATTTTCATACGTAACTCACAATTATTATTATTATTATTATTTTGTTCGTAGCACGTTACGTCGAACCGTTAACAACACGATAACCTTTCTAACGAGCAATAATTTCGTGACGTGTGTCGGGGGAGACTCGTGTCGTTCGACAAATCGAACGGACTTTGACGAACATACAGAATTAACGAGTTGTTTTTTTTTCTTTTCGCGTTGCAGTTGTTTTTTTTTTTCTCAAATTATTATTATTATTTTTTAACCTCAAATATTTCGTTGAATCTGTACATCGAATGGTCGTGAATATGTTGTGTGTTACCTTTTATTTTGGACTCTATAAAGACGATGCAGTCAAAGCGTTTTTTCGCGTTTCAGATGTTTTTTTTTTTTTTAATTTTTATTTCTAACCTCAAAAAACTTGGTTGAATGATTTCGAATTATTTGTGTGTTACCTTTATTTTGACGTCAACGTGACACGCGACGGGACTCTAAACGGGATACATACATATATACAGTCAAAGCGTTTTTTTTTTTTTTGTCGCGTTGCAATTTTATTTTTTCTTTTGTTGAATCTATCATTGTCGAATGGATGTGAATTTGTTTGGTGTTACCTCTTTATGTTCTCCGACAACGCGAACGATTGGATTATCCGTGGCAGCGTGTTCGCACGCGGTAAACACTCCGTACGAAGAACAATGAGTGCGGACAATGAGTGCCGCTAAAATGTGACTTTTTTTCGTTTCATTCGGCGAGGGCGCGAATCGCTGCCATGGCCGGTTGATAGCGGCCGCCCGAGCGAGAGACGCACGCGGCGTGGCGGCCTCCCGAGGAAACCCGGTCTCTTCAACTTCAACCTCACGGGCTTTCTCACCGCGCACCACGCCGATACCGCACACGCACACCCTTGCATACGTGCATTTGCCCTAACGATCAATTATTCAGGGTTCGATGCACTAGGATTTTTTTTTTTTTTTTTTTTTTTTTTTTTTTTTTTTCGTTTGCGAACTTTAGTCACGAAACGCGATGCTCGTTGTGGAAATGAGGAACGATGAAGAAAAAAAAATTTGGAGAACGAAAAATTTAGGAATATTTATTGTTTAAAAATTATTAAGTTGAAAAAAAAAATAATTTCGTATTATGTTTTGTTTTTTTTTGCATGTTGTATGTTTGTGGAGATGATTTTGAATGCACGAGGGCTTGCACTTGTTTTGAAATTCGCAGCAAGCAAGATTTTTCAAATAGATATGCTATATTTATTGTTATTTAATTTTTTTAGTTTATGGGAAATTATTTTGTTGATAATTTGAAAAATTGGCAGCGACGTCGAGAATTGGTGATAATGATCTCGGAAATTCGTGGAAGAAATTTTTGTTTTCCAAAGTCAAAACTATAGGATGAAACGTAAATCGTCTTGGTTGACCTAATTATCGCGATGAATCCTCGCTCGTTAATCGAGCAAAGTTTCATCGTCGCTGGGATCAATAAATTTCAATTTTCACACAAATTCATATAACAAGTTTGTATTTAAACCGCAAATTAAATGCCGACAATATTTTCGTGTCTTAAACATCGAATTTCATTATTTTTATTACAATCTACATACTTCGCACTTTGATAAATTTACAAAAGGAGGATATTTCGTCAAACACACGCGGCATTTGCTTTTTTTTTATTTATTTTCAAACATTTTTCTCATGATTATCGTCCGACTGTAGTGGATAAAATTGTGTGTGTGTGTATGTGATATTATTAATAATCAACTGCAGCATATCGCTGCTCGTCGTATATTTATAATAATTCAACATCGCTGCTCAAACGACGATCAATCGAAATATTGAATTTACAAAAAAAATCCACATCGTTAGATTCGCAATGGGCCTCGGTGTGTCTCGTGTGATATGATATCGAGATGAAAATAATAATCGCTGCAATTCGTTGCGTTTCGCAGTGGTCTTTGTGTTACAATTTATCACCTAAATTTCACGATTCTATACAATTTTAATATCAAATTTACGCGAATAGTTCGTGATATATGTCGCGATTGACACGACGATGGATTATTGGAGAATCGTCGAAGAATTTTTCATCGTGCACTATGAAAAAAAAAATCACAAAAATAATTGTCTAATTGCACGAGTTTGAGACTCCTGGCTCTCGTTGGCTAATTACACAACTGTGAATTATCTAGAATTATTGTCACTCTAAAAAAAAAGTTTTCTTAGACAGACGAAGATTTGCTATCTACAATAAAGATTGGCAAGATTTACAATAATACGAAAAATTTGAAAATGTTTTTTTTTTCTTATTTCAATCTTTTTGGTTTTATTTTGTTGTAAATTTTATATTCTTTAATTTCTTTTTCATTACTGTGTAGGATTAGGTCTGTGATTTTCGATTTCGACGATGCTGATTTAATTCGATTTCCCATGCGAAGTTGCGAATTCGGTCGTCCGCAATTGATTGGGAAAGGAGAAGGCTAGTTCACTTTACCGATCGACTTTCACTGTTTTGGACGAGTTTTTTTTTTTTTTTTCGTTTTAAATTTTTTCTTTTTGTTTTAACTCAACGAGTTTGATATATTCGACAATGCCATTGGGATCGTGGCAATGTGTCGCACTGACGTGAGTCAGACCTCGCAATTTGCATTCAGACTTGATTGACTG
The DNA here is from genome assembly GCA_963662125.1 of Diplazon laetatorius. Lineage (NCBI taxonomy): Eukaryota > Metazoa > Arthropoda > Insecta > Hymenoptera > Ichneumonidae > Diplazon > Diplazon laetatorius. The sequence continues at coordinate 2,074,157 of OY759159.1, forward strand.
TTCTAAATTTAAACCGTTCGGACTTTCGAGAAACATTTCCGCATATGAAAACAATATTTGCATCTGCGTTCTAATTACATGTCGTGAAACTGGGAGAAAAATTGGTTTCTCAAATGTTTCAAAAACTACAATTTAATTGGAAAAGTCGAAAAATAAAAATAGACGTTAACAGAAACGGAAAATATTGTCAGATATTTTTTGGTCCGTGGAAAAATTTTCGAAAATTCTAAATTTTACAAAAATATTCGCAGAGATGCAGAAATCTCGAAAGTCAATACTGTTGGCGTGAGTCAGACGCTTATTTTCTTATTTCTTCTATAAATTCAATGAGCGGACTATTGTTTGTGATAACGATTGCGTTGAGCGTACGATAATTGCAAAAAAATCAAAGGAAAACGATAATTTCGCAGCTCGCATCACGAAATTTCAGAGTTTATGTACATCGTAAAATAAATATTTGACATAAACTATATGCAACATTGTCGAACGCGTGGTCTGAACGTTTTACGAATGAAAATACATACGTCGATGCGGCCGTGAATCGCGACCGGACAACGCAAGGCCTTAAGCGGGCTGAGAGTCACCTAAAAAATTGGATTTTTTTTTTTTCGTTTTCGTGATATGATCAATCCAAATCTAAAATCTATTTCACCCTTATAAAATACCCATACTCAGCTATCATTTCATTGTTTCTTCATATCCATATAAAGCATCTAAACTCTATGAGATTTATCACAAAATTGTCCACTTGTCGTAGCTTGTGGACCATACGACTCAACGGATTTCCAATTCCGACGTCTCATTTTATTCGTAACAGACCTAACTCCCAGATGAGCGTGGGATTTTTTTTTTCTACGCTCTCGGGACATTGTGGCAACCTATAACGTGAATAAAAAAACAAGTTTTCCGTACTTTTTTGGATAAACAGTTGAAGAATTGGGTTACCATAAATTCATTTGACCTCGCATCTCAAATTCCCACACTCATCCAAGAATGTAGTCTGTTATGAACAAAATGGGACGTGAGAATTGAAAATCCGTTGAGTCGTATGGTCCTGAAGCTACGACGAGTGAAACATTTTTGTGATAAATCTCACAGCGTTCAGATGCTTCATATGGCTATGAAAAAATTTGAAACGATAGCCGAGTACAAGTATTTCATAAGGGTAAAATCGATTTTCAATTCGGATCGATCCTTTTCACGGAAAAAAAATGCAGTTTTTTAGGTGATTCAGTCCCTCCAAGGTCACTCTGAATATTCGACAAAAAGCTTCCATAATCAACGATATATATATATATATATAAAAAGATATACAATGAATTACGTACACAGACGTGTTAGCTCGTTCGTTCGTTGACAATTCGGACGTGTCCGACTCGCAAATACGAAAAAATTATAAGAAGACAAAAAAAAAAAAAAAAGAATTAATAATTCATCTATAATATTATTAATTACGTTATTGTATCGTTTTACCGTTATCACAGATTTGTTTCTTCGTTCGTTCGTCGTTTATTAATTATTATTCCCGTGTGTGGCATCGGGCCCGATTAGTCGTTGGCTCAAACGCCAAAGGCCCACGATGGACTAGTTCAATCCGGCGCGATCCAATAGGGATCATCGTCGTTATCCGATACAGGCCAACATCAAGTTTCCAACGTGGGAAACAATCGGGTGAGCACGAAATAGGCCACGTCGTAGTTGTTCCAGTATGCCGTGTGGGCCGTAACCGTGTACAGATAGTTTCGTCCCAAACCACCCGGACGTAATACGTAATCCAATCGTTGAGTCAATTCTGCAATACGATAATCCTATTTTTGCATGTTTACTGCGATTTTACATTTTTCAACGCATTAAACGCGAGTTCGATCACACGAAAATATTTCTATTGTATTTTTATCGACTCTGATGGCTTCGAAACTGAACCAAAAAAAAAAAAAAAAAAAAACAAAAAGTTATTCGTACTATTTTTATTTGGCAAATGGAAAATATTATTTGATTATGGAAAATTTTATAATTTAAAATTGATTTTTCTGTGACTTATTTTTTGTCAACTCTGATAGCTTTTGAACGCAGCTGGGGAAAAAAAAGTTATTCAAACAATTTTTATTAGCAACGTGTAACATGAGAACTGAGTATGAAAATTTTTAAATTTATAAAATTTAATTTTATGACGTGTTATTAATAAAATTAAATTTCGTTGTGACTTATTTTTTATTAACTCTAATAGCTTTCAAACACAACTGGAAAAAAAGTTATTTGAACAATTTTTGTTAGCAACGTGTAGTAAGAAGTGATTATGAAAAAGTATAATTTATAAAATTAAATTTTATAACACGTTGATAATCAAATTTAATTTTGTTGTGTTTTATTGTGGATATGTATGGAGAGAGTTTACGAGACGAGGGTTGAAGATGGGCGACGTACCCTGATCCGGCCGTATGGGATTGGCATCGGGCGTTGGGGACGAGGCACCGTCTTTACCGGTCCATCCGCCTCTGACGAGACCCCACAGGCTCCAACCCTTGTCGACGTTGCGATTTGGCGTGTCCCCGGGACTCTCGTCTCGTTCTCCTTCTTCGTTTTCTAATCACGATAATAATCATTAAATTATAAAATGTCAAAAATCCATCCGAATGAACTGTATTATATTCCACCAAAGATGCATTCTTGTTAATTCTTAATCAAACATTACTTCTTAATCATTCCACTGTTCATCAGACATTTTTTATTCCATTTTCAACAGTCAAAAATTTGCTAATTTTCAAATTTCATGTATTAAAAAATGAAAAATAATTTAAGCCGATTTCAGTGACAAATTAATCGAAACGAAAGTAGTCAAGTTGAATTTTTCGAATTGATAGTTTACAAATTAGAGGTGAGGGAAAATACTCCGATGACGACTTTGAAAGCGTATATCTCGTGACTGAAGGGCTGAAATGAAAAGGTCTCGGAACATTTTAAATTGCATTTGAGGAGACCTATTGAAAGACACCTCACTCGATGGGGTGAGCGAAAAAAATTCGAGTTCACTTTTTAATCCGTGGGAGGGCGGTCAACGATTTTTTTCTCAATTTTATCAATTCTATTTTTGGGTCATCGAACTACGGTCTGTGTACCAAATTTCATCTCAATCTGTACATGAGTGAGAGAATAGGAGAACTATGACATACACACAGACTGTAGATAAAAATGTGGATATTTGTTTCCGGAAAAAAAAAAAAAAAAAACGTCGATCACTGATTGCTACCTGCAGTGGAAATTCCCTGATCTACGGAGGTGTTCAACACCTCAGCCGAGGGCGGTGGTTGCTCGTTAACCGGAGCATCCGCACCGCCGTACGGCAGAATCAACACCGGATCAATTTTGCTGTATCCACGTTCGAGCAAAGGTTCCATTCTGTAAGCCACCGGATCGGACCAATGAAATATGTTGTAAAATCTGTTGCAGAGACCCTGTGGCATAACGTCCAATCCAGTCGTAGGTTTTCGCGTGCGCAACGCCAGAAATACCGAGAGCGGTGAACCCAAACAAAATAAATTCTCGATCTGCAAAAAAAAAAAAAAAAAAAAAAAAAGAATCTTTTGAAAAATCACAAAAAATCGATCAAATTTTTATTGTTCAAATTTTGTCATTATATATGAACATTGCTCAGTAATAAACAATTCAAAATGTCAAATCAACGTTCGGAAAGACCAAAATTCGGGACGCGGAAAAATTGAAGAAAATCAATACATTTTTATCTTGCCGTCCAAAGGCTGGCTGAACAACGCTATATAGACCAAAAGTTTACATGAACAATTTTGTAGAGAATTGAATTTCCTACGAAAAAGTCCGCGACGGCGTATATCTAACGTTGATAGTTTACGCGTGGTAAAGCTCGAAAGTCGAGCAATGTAGTCTCGCGGCCGGCGGACTAGGTGTCCGAGTTTCGAGCCCGATCCGAGAATAATTGTAACAATTGCCAAACGCACGGTGAATCGTAGACCGTCGTCGGAAACTTCGGGATCGGCTGGAGACGGTGGCCTCGTGTCCGGACCCATCCAACCGGTAACGATGTCGTAAACGATAACGCAACCCAACGAATGCGCGAGAATCGATACTTTACCGGTCCAATCGGGATGACGACTCGCGAATTTGAAATACAATTCGTTCAATACTTTTTGCAAACCCGTTCGCACTTCGCCGCCGTACAACGGGCTCGTGTAGTACAGAATGTCCATGGCCGAGGTGTTCAACAATTGACGGATTCCCAATACGCTGTAAGGCGTTATGGCATCGACGATATCTGAAGAAAAAATTTTAAAAATGAAAAAAAAATGAAAAAAAATATATATTAAAGCTACAAGTTAAAACTTGCAACTTTTGGCTCCCTCACAAAGAAATCGTTCGTTCACTACTCACAATTCAGAGGAAGCAAATTGCAAGATTCAACTTGCAGCTTGCCTCAAATTATGAGAAAGCAATTTGCAAGTTTCAACTTGCAGCTTTTTTTTTCATTTCTAATCGATCGTATTATTTAATATTCGAATATCCGAAACACTGTTTGAGAACTAAAAAAGTGTTCAGATTTGTAAACAGAGGATGCAAATTGCAAGTTTCAACCTGCAGCTTTTCGAATCGGCAGAATCTTATAATCGAAAAACTTGAATTCCTGTCAAATCCGAACCATTCGACCGATCTCCGTCAAATTTGATATGCATCACGACTGAATGATGTTCTATACTTCGGTAAAGTTGGAGATCGATTGGTCGAAGTTGACGAAAGTTATAGCAACAAATTCGATTCTTGGGGAAAATTCAAAATATCATAAAATCAAAACTTATTGATGGATTTGGCCCAAATGCAATACCAACCAATCTCGGGTACGTATCTCTTTGTCGAGAACCATTTGGACGAGTATCTCAAAATTTGCGATCGCCAGAGCGATAATGCCTTTTTTTTTTGGGGAATTTAAAAACGACATAAAATCCGATTTTCTCGACAATCTGGCAAATTCTGAACACGGTGACATGAAGATCTCGATAAAAAAATGTTCCCACCGTCACATAACTTTCTTCATGAGGAAGCAAAAAAATTATATACTGGTAAACGTGCGGCCAACCGATAACGACGAGACACAAAGTGCCCCGCATTGTAATCAGTCCTTGACTCACCGCCATCGAGTTTCAACGACGACCTCCATTCGACCGGAAAAAATTCAACTCGATGCTTCGAATTTGGAAAATATTTACGTTCGAGCCAACTCACGCATTCTCTGAACCTGTAAAAACCAAAAAAAAAAAAAAAAGAAAAAACAAAACAGAAAAAAAATTGAGAAAGTCTCGACCGAGCCTTGTTTCTGACCGTAAAATTTCTCAAAGGCAATAAACGTTCGCAATAAATGAAATAAATAAATTTAAAAGATAAAAAAAAACAGAAGTAAGATGTAAATTACGTTTGTAATGTTTTTTGTTGTTATTTTTTTTTGTTTTTTTTATTTTATTTTTTTTTTCGATTAATATTCACGGTCGATTGCCTTTGGGAAAAGCCAGTGCTAAGATAAGGACACACACGATGTTGTATTACGTATGATTTTCCCCGTATCTCCTTTCTGTCCAATTCCATGAACAACGAACACCAAATGATCGATATCGTGGGGCTTATCGTCGACAGTCGCGCGATGCATGTAGCCTCGTTTCAAACGATAACCCGTGGCTGTGAATTAGACGGGGAAAAAAAGAAGAAAACAAAAAACAAAAAAAAACAACAACAAACATGAAAAACATGTTAAGCGAAGTTGTAGATTGGGCGATATTATCGATGATAATTGTTCGCACGCATCGGTTGCATCGACGGTGCTCGTTTGAATTTTCTTTTCCTTTTTTCCTTCTCTTTTAACCCGTTGAGGTCACACCACCAAATAATATCGGTCACGTGGGGTCCGGCGAATCCCACTCGCCAAAACCGAACCGACACGCGTTCTTTTTAACGTATCGACTTGAATCTTGCGCCAAACTTCGATTCAACATGTTTTCGAAATAATCCAATAATTGTTGTCATCTATTCAAGATTTTTGAGTAATCAAAACACGATGAAAGAAAAAAATTCACGAAATGTGAATTTTTTTACAAAATAAAATCGTGAAAAATTCAATTTTCGCCATACGGTAAAAAATCTTACGCCATTTTGCTACTGAGATATTATATTTTTGATGAAAAAAATTGAGCTTCTATGGACTTTGAAAATATTAGATTTATTTTGAAGTTTTAACTCAAGACTGTTGGTCGATGTTGGAAAATGAAAGTGGTACGTTTGAATGGACAAAATTATGTTGAAAAATGTTATCTTTGTTGCACGAATACCACGAAGTTAGCCTGGGGTCCAGTGGACCCCGAGTGACCTCAACGGGTTAAATTATTTTGTTAACAACTACGAAAACTTTGTGGACGTACTTTTGGTAAATCCGAGTTTTGACGTGACGCTCCGCATTAATTTGCTATGCGTGTATTCGCTGTAACGTGTTATATCGTTGATGCCGTGCCAGTCGACGTGAAAATCGTTGAAGTATTGCGTGTGGAGCACTGCAAACGGAAAATAGATTTTGAAAAATAGAAAGAAAGAAAAAAAAAGAAGAAGATGAAGATTAATTATTCGAGTTGTGAATTTTTGACGATCGTATGACGAGCCGGATTTACGACGCAAAAAAAAACGTCGTGAATAATCGAGAGTGAGAGAGAGAGAGCGAGCGAGAGAGACACGTGCCTGTGGACGAATGTGCCGGTACAGACGGTTCTTCCGGAATTGAATTGGTCGGGCTATCGTTCGTTTTAACGAACAATCGCAGATGCGATTCTTCCAAAATTTTTGCGTCATCCGCCTCTATGGGTATCCAACTGCCGTCGTAGAACCAAGTTCCGCGCATTATCTCCCATTTTTCATCTGAAACAATAAATTCCATCGAATCGAGATTTATTTGCATTAATTAAAATTTTTTTTTCTTTTAAGTTATGCATACGTTTTTTTAAAGTTTTTTTTACAGTTGTGCATAAATTTGAGAAGTTTTTTTTTTACAGTTATGCATAAATTTTAAAAAGTTTTTTTTTACAGTTATGCATAAATTTGAAAAAGTCTTTTTTACAGTTATGCATAAATTTTTAAGAGTTTTTTTCCTTTTGAGTTATGTATAAATTTCAAAAAGTATTTTCTTTGAAGTTATGCATTAATTTTCAAAAGTTATTAAAAAGTTATGCAGGGGTTTGACAAAACAATACAAAACTTGTCCGCTTGTATACTCTTAACGTTTGATATACGCCGCCTATCAACGTTAGATATACGCCACCGCAGACTTTTTCGTCGGAAATTCAATTCTCTACAAAATTGTTCATGTAAACTTTTGGTCTATACAGCGTTGTTCAGCCAGCGTTTGATCGGCAAGGCAAAAATGTATTGATTTTCTTCAATTTTTTTACCTTCCCGTCCAAACGCTGGCTGAACAACGCTATATAGACCAAAAGTTCACATAAACAATGTTGTGGAGAATCAAATTTCCTACAAAAAAGTCCGGGACGGCATATATCTAACGTGGATAGTTTACGCGTAGGAAAGCTCGAAAGCCGGGCAATGTATTTTCCCCACCCATTCATAATTTCCTTCCATCATTGCCAAATCATCAATTCCTTCCACCCACTCCTCCGATTACTTTCTCGATTTTTCCGTTACCAACTCTCCATCTTTTCCACACTCATTGTCGCGGCTCATTGTAATAGACCGCAACAATACATTTTATCATCGCATCAATGGGCTTTCAACTCGTGTAATAGTTCAATTAATCGAAGAAGTAGAGATGATGAAGGGGAGGGGAATAAAAGCGCGAATGGAGGACACACTCGCTTGCACGTGTTGCCCGTGCAATATTTGTTCTGGCACTTGCACAGTGGGCTCCGAGTGAATGCGTCCAAAGGAAATTGGCTATAATAAACTCAAGGACGCAACAATCTATAACTATATCGCACAGTTGTAGATGGAGATACACACGACGAGACACAAGTTTGCGGTGCATTGCTCAGGAAGTACGCAACCGATAATATATATTTTTTTATTTTTTAAAAATTTTTTATTCTTTCGTTTTTTTTTTCCGTCCGATTGTTTCGCGACTCCTCATCCGTATTGCGATATTATACGTGACGGTGAATCGATCGCTAGTGAAACTGTATGATGAATTATTCTGGAATTTAATAATTCATCATGCAATATCAATTTGAACGGAATAACTGTTTTCTCCGACACGTATCTCCATCCAGTTGCTTGAGATGTATCGATTTATTTCGTATCTTTGTGCTTGATACAATGAAAAAACTTTTTTTTTTTTTAATTCTATTTATTATTTTCAAGTTTCAGTATTTCAGATATTTTTTAAAGTGAATTAGTTTGTTTTGACGCAATTTTTTCTTACAAAAGTCACTCGTCCGACGAAATAAAACCTTTGCAGAATTTAAATGTAATTAGAAATAATAAAGAATATTGTTCAATAAATATTTCGTTGTTTTTATTTTTTTTTAATTTTTTTTTTTTTTTTTTTTTTTTAGTTTAAATTGCATACCCGACCAATAAATGGAAACGCATCTCATGTGGTCCAATTCCACATCGTACATTCCACCCCTGACCACAACCCTTGCGGTATCCGTTCCATCCCTTCCGCTTTCATTGTCCGTCGAAGCCTGTTTTGTTCTCCAGGCATTTTCAATTCTCAGACTGTCGTATCCGCAAAATTCCAACCATCTTTTGTGCACGCCGTCCTTGTAGAACCAGCGAACTTCCTCGGGGGTCAGGGGTTCGGCGTAGGGGAGTTCGTCAACCTCCTCCTCGACCGCCTCGATCCCATTTTCCAGAGCTTCTTTGATATCTTGAAAGATAAGAAAAAAAAAGATTACAATAGTACGGAGCTATTCGATGAACATGGATTGATGGAAGAATAAAGGCTACGGGTGGTTTGCGAGGCTCGGGTGGAAGCCATGAGCCTCGCTCATTGAATCAAATTGCTGCGACGCAGCGACTCGTGCTTTCAAACGTGTGTAATACAATTGAATATTGTCCAGAGGACTATGACCCGGCATTCGCTTCCGGAGCGCTGATAAAACTTCGTATCGTCAACGACACAAAAGCAAAGCCCGTTGAAACGATTACGAGTCCTTTTGAAAATATTCAATTGAATAATTATCAATAACACGTTTTACTAATCTCCACCAATTTGTATTTTTATTCGCAACGATGGTTTGTGAACGTTCCGTCGAATCAGTTCCAATCGTAATGCGCCGTGAAAACTTATCGGGAGTAATTTTTTTGCAATCGCTTTTGTCAAATTCAATCGTTGCGCGGAAAACACATCGATTGATGAGTAATCGTGGGGAGAGAAAAAAAACGTGATCGTTCACGACTGTACGACGACGGAAGTGTGATAAGATCGCACGAGATGACATTAAACGATGACCTTAACGTCTGCGCTGTTAAAAAAAAAAAAGGCCAACGAATATGCGCTATCTGAGTAAACTCAAAAATTTGCATTCGAACTACGTCAAAGCACACATCGATGTGAGTCCGTCGATCGTTAATGAACTTGGCATCGACTGCAACAAACTATTACTATGTCAATCCGACAGCAGACGCAACTATGAACGTCGCCGAATAAACAAATCCAAACCAAAGTCCAAATCAATAATTACCAGAACAACAAAAACCAAAAAACAAAAGTCAATTCATTAAGCAAAGATAACCATACCGTTCATCCGACCAAAAAAATAATTGTAATGCATCAAACTCAACAAAATCTACAAATAAACTAAATCAAAAAATAATCTTCCATTTTACGTTGGAAACTTTCAAACAAATTTGCATGAAAAAAAAAAAAAAAAAAAATGTTTCAACAATGCTCATACATTGTCTAATTCAGTGATAACAATTTTCTAACCATTTGATTAAATCTTATCAAAGTGAATAAACAACTAACAGTGCATTAGACAAAGTCCGGAGAGATAAGATGATAAAATGGACGAGAAAAGTAAAATTAAAATTATTCATTATCAATGTGCAAATATTTGTTGTTAAATAATAATAATAATAATAATAATAATAATAATAATAATAATAATAATAATAATAATAATAATAACCACAACAACAACAGTGCATCAGTCAAATCCTCCATTGATGAAAATAACAACAATAACAATCAAAATTGAATAGTTACAAGAAAAAAGTAATAATAAAAAAAAATATCGTTTTACAAAAAGTCGTTTGATTCATAATCGACGAATTTTGTAACATTGAACAAAATCGTCATTCTCGATGGAATTCGTACGACGACACGTGATTAAACGAGTCAATTGACAAATCGTTTCCAATCAACGAAGCAATTTAAACGTTGCCATCAATTCAATTCCCATTGGCAAGTATGCGATGCACACGAAATCGAAAGAACAAAAAAAAAAAAAAAAACATTCGTAACACACAGTTTACAAAACACTCAGTTGAACGAACATAACCTCCAATTTGTTTTTTTTTTTTTTTTTTTTTTTTCATCGTCGTAACATTTTGCGACGAGTCGTTTGAATAAACGACAAAATGACAATCTCACCTTCGATGGATTCCGAGTGCATCGGTGTCTCGCTAAACGGATCCACATCGTTGAACGGATTTTCCGACATTCCGTTTGTGGGCAAAATAAGAATTTTTGAAAAAAGAAAACAACCAAAAAAGAAAAAAGACAAACAAACAACAATCTTTATTCGGGGGTTTGACACGAGATCGTAGCGCACGCCCCCAGTCGCGGGCCGAATGAACTGACAGAACGCGCGCGAATAATGAAGACGCTAGACGGGTGACTACTTCGGTCCGATGCAGTCCGATGCACTCGCGATGCACGCGCACGCGCACGCGCGACTCGTGGACTCGTGACTGTCAAACCCAGCGGACGATAAACTATGATTATAATTCGTCGTTTTATTTTTCTTTTATTTATTTTTTTTTCACGTTACGTTTTGTTTTGTTCTTTTGCGTCACGTTGTTAAAAATTCATTTATTTTTCATTCAACTCGTGGCGATCGCACTGATTTCGATTGATTAACGAAATTTAAAAAAAAACAAAAAACCAAAAAAAAACCGACGATTTGATACGAAACGGAATAAAATAAATACGTTGTATCACAAAGTCCGAGGCTCCCGGCTTTATTGTTTACGAAAAATTCCCACGAAACACGATCAAAGTACACATACGTAATTCTGTGTTTCTTTTTTCGATAATATAGTTTAATCGATAAATATAGTTTTGATTTGTATTCAAATTCTATTTGTATTTTGTATATATATATATGTATAAGTATTTGTGAAATGGCTATGAAAAATTGTTCTATAATCAAGAACAATACGAATGACAAAGAGCGCGCGAATGTACAATTTGAAGGACACACGAAGTTGGGGTGAATCGCGTAACGTGCGCGCGCACCTGCGCAACCGATTATATTACGGTGGAAAATTATGATAAAGTTTAGTTGGGACCTTTCCACGATTAACAACCGTTCACGAACACGGTCGATGCTTATCTGACAACGAGCAAACGCTACGCCAAGCGACTGACCGACTAGCCTAGGCTAACGCTTACAAATCTCCCTCCTCCCCCCCCCCGGCCACCTAACGTACTCTAGAGTTTATGTAACACGGCTATGAACATTGATACGCGTGATATATTCATATATATATATATATATATATATATATATATATATATATATATATATGTATAAATATATATATATATATATGTATAAATATACATGAAAGGTTGCAGCTTCATTGCTGCAGCTGCAGTTGACTTTTAGAACGAAGTATTATAAAAGCAACATGTGACATATATATGTTGCGTTTATTTTTCTGTTTTTTTTTTTTTGTGATGGAAATTGTGGGTGGACTCTTGTTAAATTTTCTATAAACTATAATTTGAATCTTATAGGTATATTTTCAGTCGATATTCATAATGATAAAAAAATGGTTCATAATATAAATATTCGGAATATTTATATTATGAACTATATATAATTCATATATATAAATATTCGAAATAATCTAAATATTTAGAATGAAACCATATTCTAAATATTTAGATTATCAATGATCATTGTTGAGATACGATTGGCCGGGATTTAATTTTAAAAAAAAGTTGGTGAAAAATTAAATTGCGTGGTGGGGGTAAAGATTTTTTTGAAAAATGACGATGAAGCATTTGGACTGAGAAAAAAAAATGGGAATAATGAAATATTTGTTTAGTCGAAAGATCGTGGGCCAAGGCTTGCTCGAAATTTAAATAACAATAATCGTCAAAAACGTGAATTTCGTTGAAAAATTTGAAATATTTAAATATTAATTGAGTCGAAAAAGCGTGGGACAAGATACACGGTCGTAGTTTTTTTTACGATCGTGATAAAGATTATTAGGATGAAAAATGAATCGGGAATAATAATGATATGCTAATGATGAAAATTGTGGATCCCGGAGCGTCGACGAAACAAGAATTTTCGTAATCATTTTGCTATCATGGCCCAGGGCAATATGTGGCGTGATACCATTGCGACATCGTGACGACGTCACCGGACAAGCACGCCCTTCACCGGAATTTATTGGTTCTTGGTACAACCGATTTTTTAATTCGGACATAATTCATTGTTTGTTTCATCGTTTACGTTTTGTTTTTTTTTTTTATGTTTATATATTTTATGGTTGTGGTTAAAAATTGAAACTTCAGCGTCTGCCCGTAGAAAGTTTGTTTTTGGTAAAAGAAAACGTGAAAATTTTTATTTTTGTGAAAAAAATTATGAAAGCGGGATTCGAATCATGATCAAAGTTAATTTTTTTAGATACAATTGCAGTTTTCCCGGAATTTCTTAGAAAATATGCACATTTGTGAATTAAAAAAAAAACAATGTGAATAATTGTATAGGGAATTAAATTTTGTGTAAAAAAAGTTCTTCCCATTTTTTTTTCGAGCAACGAAGCAACTCAGATACAATTCTAGTACAATGTGGTTATATTATATCAATGATTGAATTTTTTTTTCGTTTTTATATATTTCGAATAAAATAATATTTTCAAGATTCTTAGAGTTCGTGTAGAGTGAGGGATTTTCAATTCAATCGAGTTTTATTTGCACAATATTGCACAACAAAAAAGTTTTTTTACAAAATTATCTAAAGTGAGCATTTTGGATGTAGTTCATCCGAATGCCCACTTTACGAATAGTTTTTTCGAAATATCTTCGAAAATACGAATTTTTCGGAAAAAATTGTCACAACTTTTCTCACAGAGAATTAAATTCCCCATACAATTATTTTCATGGTTTTTTTTTTCAAATCTGCATATTTCATGAGATATTTCCAAAAACCTGAAATAACATCCAAAAAATTAACTTTGATCATGAAACATTCTATCGGCAAACATGAAATATTAAATTTTCAACGACCAACCGAATATACTTTAATCACGTCGACGAGTAAATGTAATTGAGATAGAACGACTGCAATATCAAGAGACCCCATAGATTTATTGATCGTTAATTGATCCATCGTACATGGCAATTGATCATTACGTTCAATTTTTTCACGATTCGCGGTTCGACGAAAATATTAAACGTAATAAATATTCAATGGCAATTGGAAATTTGTCAAAAGAAGTTAAATATGTTTTATCGTTCCGTGATTATCACATCGAATACAAAGCACAGTCTATGCCAAGCCGTACGTACCAAGTGGTAAAAAAAAAAAATTAAAAAATTGTATCAACGATTAAAAACAGTTTAAAATGTTATCTCAGCGTAATAGCAATTATTATTTTTTTTTTTTTCGTATTGCGAGTGTGCAAAGTTTACGTTTGCCGCACGTGGCGTCGCGATTATCGAAGCCACACGTTTTTCACGATGTACAGAGATATATATTTTACTCTGACGAAGCACTGTGGACAATAATCTTTCGACGAATCTTTCCAATCTAATCGCTTGACAAACGCAACAGTTAGGTTACGCAATTATCGGTGATTTTGAGAGTCGATTTTTTTTTATCTTCGTACTTTTATCTCGATTTTTTCGCTTCCTCACAGAGGAAGCCATGTCGCTGTGGGAATTTTTGTCCACCATGAGATCTTTGTGTCACCGCGTTTGGAATGTGCTGAAATTTCGAGAAACACACATTTGAAGACAATGGCCGGATGTATGTGTGAGTGTAATCACCTCGCAGAGTTCAAAAGTTCATAACTCGAGAACGGTTTTAAATACAGCCCTGAAATTTTGCAGACTTTTGCGGGATTACAATCTCTCCATCGACTAAAATTTTCGTCGTGATTCAAACTGCGACTCGGGTTTTATGGCGTTTTTTAATTTCCAAAAAAATACGTTATCACTCTGGCGATCGTAAATTTTAAGATATTCGTCTTGATAGTTATCGACGAATAGATTTGTACAAAAGGTCGTTTGGTATTTCATTTCGGTCGAATCCATCGAGAAGTTTGAATTTCGTGATATCTTGAATTTTACGAAAAATCAAATTTATCACTGTAACTCAAGTCAACTTCGTTCGATTGAACCACAACTTTCAAAAAGTATGGAACACGGTTCAGCCGTGATACGTATCGAATTTGTCGGAGATCGGCAGAACGGATCGGATTTTCGAGCAATTCAAGTTTTTCAATCTTGAACTTTCACCGATTCGAAAATATTCGAGTTGCCGTGCACAATCTCCCGGATAAACATGAATTAACGGTTGGGTAATTAATTTTGGTATTAAATTCAGTATAATTCCACTTACACGTTCGAATCTGAGAAGAAATGGAAATAGTATAACAACCTCCTCTGGTAGATGCTAAAATATCAAAACAAGATGCACGTTGAAAGTTGCAATTTTGGCTTCCTTCGAATCGTAGGTTGTGAATGAAGTTTCCCCCATCCGGATGCCAAAGATTGGAACAATAATAAAAATGTTTTCTCAGAGAAGAATCTCCGTTCACTACCAACGATTCGAACTATTTTTTCTCTATCGACAATCGAAACTATTTCGAAAAAATTATTTTCTGTCAAACTCGTTATAAACATTTTATTAAATATTTATTTTTCGATTTTAAAAAATGCCCAAAGCCTAAAAAGAATAAAAAATAATTTTTTTCAATAAGCCGTGAAGACAAAAATGAGTGTCTGGAATAAAATGGTGTTTAAAGGACGATCGGTTGAGTTTTTCAATCGTTACTTTTCTTATTTTCTTTCCTATAGATACAATCCGCGAATACAGACACGCAAGAGATCGTGCAATTTCCACGAACCGAGACCAGGCATTCAATCAATGAAAATGAATTTCAAATAATTTTCGAACCAATTAGTAATGAATTTAACCAAATTTATTGAATATTTTAATCAATTGTAAAGTTATAATTTACGTAAATTGGTGATGATTATTGAGCAAATGTGAAAATATTTATTTACGCATGATAATTAATCATAGTTATTTGTTTTGAAAAGTATTTGAAATAAATTTTCATTGAATGAATGCCCATACCCCACCGAGACTCTCATTTCGTTGCAAATCGCTCATAAAGGCGGGAAAAAAAGAGGATGCGATAACGAAACCTTCGACACCGATAGCATATCGCATTTTCATATGTATTCGATTAAAAAACTTTTTTTTTCTTATATGTACTCGATTAAAAAAAAAAAAAAAAATTATCGTAGCGATCAAACATCGTCTCTGGACTAAATTCGAACGTAGGTTTCGCACGAATCGAATGTGACCCGGAAGGCCTCGCCACTGAAAAATCCGATCGTCTGGGATGGGAAACGAAATATCGTCGAATAAAAGACAATCGACGTATTTCGTTAGCAAACTTCACATCTGTACGTGTTATCGTGTAATCTTTTTTTTTTTCTTTCTTTCTTTCTTTTTTTTTTTCGAACGAGTAAATTACATTGCCATAATTTACACGAGACACGAGTCCGCGAAGTGCATGTTAATTAATTTTCAGTCGAATTTATAAACAATGGTCCGAAACAATATGAAAATTTATTCCTTAGACTTAAAAACAAATTATACGTATAGGTTTTGTTTATCTTGCTTGTGTTGTTTCATTCGCTGTGACCGGCCGCTCGGCGCAGAAGCACGTAGATCTTTTCCTTGATCCAATCCTTGTTGTACGGCGCGTACGTGTTGGTGGACTTTTGATAAACCAGACAGGACAGATCGGTCAGCTCGTTGACAAAGTCAAACAATTGACTTATGTCGTAAGTTATGGTCGGAGTGTTGGGATTTCTTCTTTTCAAATGCTCCTCGTAAATCTTGCACACACCTTTTCAACGATAAAAAGAAAAATAATTGTGCTCCAGATTAGGAAATTAATAATATGAAATTCTACGTTGCGAATTATTATTAATTAATTCATTTTTTTTTTTTTTTTCACTATTTTATTTATTATATTATATTTGTGATTATTGGAAACGCTGACAAAAGCAATATCAGGCCAGGATTAATCGTAAGATCGAACAAATTCTTACAAGAAAAATAAAAAGCGATTGAATTAATTATCTCCTGTATTTGTGAATATTGATTATGAGTTAATTTATATTTTTCAATATGAAGAATTCATTGGACAATATTTTTTTCCAGTGCAGATCGAATCAATCGCGACGCTCAATTTATCGGTGAGTCAGCATCGAACAAAAATGTCGGAGTAAATTTGTTTCGATTAAGATTAAAAATATTTCGTACTCGCGCTTACCTTCCATACATTCGTTAACACTCTCGTAGTCCGAGTAGGTTCTAGTTTCGGGCCTGTTGCCCGGCTGTACGAGCAGTATCGTGTGAGACTGCGGAAAAAAACAAAACCAAAATCATTCGGTAACAAATCACAACAATGGATGCTCGAATTTTCCAATTTCTCGAACAACACGCAACACAAAAAAAAAGGCTACTTCTGGTACAACAATGATAGGCATAAGTTTCTAGGTTATAACATTGTTATATTGTGAGAACATGTAACTTTTGGGGGAAGACAAGAAATAAAAAAAACAGGAAACCACGATACAAAGTAAATACAGAATAGGCGAGAGGTCAGATGTAAACAAAACACGCTAAACTAGATTTCCATCGCACTTTGAGATTTCAACAATTCAACCTTCTTACCATTTTTTCTGATTATAAATTTGTCCGCTAAATCGTTGAAAAAATCCAGCGGAAGTCTTTGATTCGGGATTTGTATCGGAGCTGTTTTTTTATTTATCGGATTAAACGAACAGTCGAGAAATTTTCGACGGTAACCAATAAATCGGCATCCAAACGAAGTTATCAGGACACAAGAACATTCGGGATCCGCAGTGCTGCCAACGTCAGAATGGTGTACAAATTTCGAGGTGCTGCGTCGCGTCGCGGAATCGCGAGATGTCACTGCGGTGGAGTGGCGCGAAAAAATCAAACATGCATATTGCGATCGAATTTTTATTTCAACCGCCGGCAACGAATCTCGCCGAATAGCGTGGTGCCATCTGGCGTCGTGAAACCTGTTGCTGCAGCTCCATATAACCGCGATTCTCCGATGTTTTGAGGTTATGGTTTGACGTTAGCAAAGTAATGAGACAACAAACGGCAAAATGAGTCAGATTATATTACAGAGCGTGAAGAACAATCTGAGTGAAAAATGTTACGCAATCAATGACACCTGGCTCAAAGATTGCGTCGAATATTATCTCAGCGAACACGATACTGTAAATTGTTTTATTTTTCAATTGTTTTTTTTTTTTCTTTTTTCCCGACTGGTTTTTGTTTCACAATTCGTATGTAATTGTCGATTCTTTTGCACCTTTTTGTTTTTTTATCAGCCAGACGACCTCGAGGTTCTCGAATTTGCGATATCACAGTGGCTACTGAGCGATCTGCGAGAGATCAGCAATGAAAAACCGTGTTTGCCAAAAAATCTTGCTCAACAGAAATGCGTTACGTTGCACGGCCAGTTCGTGCTTCAGGTACAGACTTGGTTCGGCGGCTTGTAGAGTAAACAGTCGGATCAATGCGGACACAGTTGCCGGATAATCAAAAATGAAAAAAAAAAGGCAATTTTGCGTATTCGCCAATTCTGAATATAATGCATTACATTAATAAATAGTTGCGGATACCAAAAAAAAAAGTAAAATTCTTCAATCAAGAAGAGGCATCTATGAAGAATTTGTTCTCGAGAAATTTTACAAGCCTGTCCGATCGATCAATGAAATTCAAAATTTTTTTTTACAAGATATCACCGATTTCGATAGATCGTTACTCTCATACCGCTCATATAATCGAATTTGAAGCTAAAAACATAATAAACGTCTGCAAATCAATTGATACGCTCACACTGAACCGATTCCGCAGTTGGAAAAGGTCTACGACATCGGCGAATCAAAATACAAGCAGTTGGACAAGATTCGCAACGTCTCCAACGACAACATCAAAGCCACAGAGTCGGAAGTCGCTCAAGCCTGGGAACCCAAGAAAAAGCGAATGTTGTATCTTCATCTGACCGACGGAGCTCAAAACGTCACCGCCATCGAGTACAAACCCATAAAATTTCTTAACGTGAGAAAAATAACAAAAAAATATATATATATATACATTGACGTCCGATCGACGATTATTTAGCCGGAATTCAATGACCAATCCGTCATAGAATAACAAAAAAATACGTTCGACGTTCCAGGCTCAATTACTGCCGGGTTTCAAATTGATGATAAAAGGCCCGGTGACTTGTAGACGAGGAGTGATCATGTTGGACCAGACCAACGTTTCCGAAGTCGGAGGAGAAGTCGAGACTCTTCTGATACCCAACGCTCTGGAAAATGTTCTAGCCAGAGCTCTGTACGCATTTATCGAGAAGAAAAAAAAAAAAAAAAAACAATTCTCAAAATTATTTTCAAAAGCTTATAAAAAAAATTTTTTTTTTTTTTCGTAATATATTTTTTTTTAAATTCAGAGATCAGCCGGAAAATCCAGATCCCTACAACGACAACGTAAAACCCGACGCAACGGATGATGACGTTATGTTCGACGATGATTTCGACGTCGATTTGGACGCCGTCGAACTAATCGAGAAACTCAGTCAGGACGAATCAACGAAAATCAAAAATTCACGATCGACCAATGAAAATTCCAACGTTCCTCCAACATCGACCACGAATGCAAATCGTTCGACTCAACCGATAAACAACGTCGACAAAGTTTCTTCACCCTCGTCTCTGGTCAACGATGCGGAATCCGATATTCTGTTCGACATGATCGACGAAAACGAATTTGAAAATTTATCAAAAATCGTTAATCAGCCGTCGACGGTTACGAGAGTCAATTGCAAAATTCCGGTACGAGTATTACCGCGAGAATCCGAATTTCCGGACGACGACGATGATCTTATTCTCATGACGGACGATTCGAATTTTCGTAGCGACGTTAATTGGCAAACTACGAGCACGAATTTCAAATCAAATTGTCGAATCGACGATACATCGAAAACTAATGTGGAACGGATGGAACGAAAATCCGACGTTTGCGATTCAACGAGTGCGAAAGTCGAATCTTCGTCGGTTCGACGAACAATCGTTGCGGAAACTAAATCAACGCAATTGGGAATAAAACGTGACGCATCGGTGCTTTCGTCACCGGTGTTGAAACCACGCGCGGAAAAACTTCGTTGCGTGCAAAATACTCCGAAATCCGTTGTCAAAACTAACGTACGTAAAATCACGGATTTTATGAAGATGAACAATCGTTCGGAATCAACGGTTACGGCTGTGACGAAAATTTGCGACGATATTTCCGAACTCATCGTCGCTAATGACGGACGAAATTTCGTTCGTAAAACCGTGCGAGGTAAACTCGGAAAATTCGACAAATTAGGAAGAAACGGAGAATTTTGGGAATTCAATGCAACCATTATGGACGATAGTGGAAATATCGACGCCGCCTTCTCGTCCGAGGTAAACATTTTTTTCGATACATATTGTATTTTGTTTTTTGTTCGAAATTACATGACGATTTTATGGTAATTCATCGGTAAAAAAAGTATCACGGCTTTTACGAATTTTTATGATTTCTGGAATCGTATTATATTGAAAAAAAAAAAATTTTGCGAGTGTGTATTTTATATCTCATATATCTCATCAGTCCTATAAAAATCGGAGTAGTTGTCCACTTTCTGCAAAAAAAATAACAAAGAAATAAATAAATTGGAAAAATTTTTTTTTAAATGTCCCCATCATGATTTTTCCACCTCCTCTGTCCGATTCTTCGACTGGAGAACGAATTTAACGATGTTTAAAAGGAAAAACTGTGAAAACCGTTGAAAATTCGGAAAATTCGCGATACTGCACAATAACCCGATTTATTGCAATTGATAATGTTTGTTGTAGATTTTGGAAAAAATGTTGGGATTCAGCGTGGCGGAATTTAAGCAGCAGAAGAAGCTGAAGAAGAATAATCCGGAGATAGAGCATCGATTGAGACAGGTACACGAAACAATTTCGATTGCTGAGCATGAAAATAAAACGGAATCACGACGTGAGAATTTTTTATTTTATTTTATTCTTTTATTTTTTTTTCCAGGGTTTTCGTAGCGCTGAGAATAAATTGAAAAATTTGGACGCGCTGTTGGACATCGAACTCACACCGGGTCAGAAGCCCAAAGTCGTTGAAATCCGCGAAATGACTGAAGAACAGCGACGAATATTGGACAATACTGCAAAAGTTCGCACAAACGCATAGCATGAGTCATTCATCGTTGAGCGATTATACAATAATTTTTCACAATTTTGTAGATTTTTTTTTACAATAACAAATAAATTATTCTTTGTGATAAAAAATGCAATCCCTATTAAGGGTTCGCGCACGAAATTCTCGAGCTCGAAGTTCGAGTCGGAGTGGGGAAAGCGCTCGAGTGAGAAACTGTGGAAAAGTCTCTTATTGCCGAGTCTCTTATTACGAGGTCGGAATGTACCACATTCCGAACATGGTGACATGAACATCTCGAAGAAAAAAAAATTCCCACCATAACATAGCTTCCTCCATGAGGAAGAAATAAAGGAAAAAAAAATGTGTATATAAAAACTAAACGAAGCAAAAAGAAAATAATAACAAAAATAAAATAAAATGGGTAAAATAAAAAATATAAAAAAAATGGGTAAAATAAAATTTAAAAAAAAGGACCGAAGACGCATAAAAGGTGAGAAACTCGCATGTCAACCGATTATTTCGCTCTTACATTAGAATATACATACATATATATGTGATTTTTTTTTTTTTGCTATTTCACGCGCGTCTACGTTCACCGGTCCATTATTCGTTATTTGGCCGAAGGTGCCCGCTCCTATAGAATTACACCTGGTCCCAAAAAAAAAAAAAAAAAAAAAAACGTTCCACGACGCTTGTGTTTCTCTCGCGCTTTTGCCCTCTCCCCTCCCGTTGTCCCGGATTCTTCACGAACGATCGGACAAAAGATTCGGGAATAACGCGCCGAGGGTGATTACCTCGTCCGTCACTCGATACGCCTTTTGCACACCAACCTAAACCGCCTCGACGCATTTAATAATTTCCAATCCCTTACCCACCGGTGTTTATGCGATTCACCGTGAATTCGCGTTGTACGATTGCACACGCATTGAAACACGGGACTCGCGTAAAGTACAAAAACCAGTTTACAACGATTCAACACCGGACTGAAGGTGACGAAATTGAATCCACCGAAAAAAATTTTAACACAAATCTCAATCGAATCGTTCGCAACGAAAAGTATTTGGAAAAAATAATTGTATTGCGGTTTTTTTTTATTTGACGATTTTACCAAATTACGTTTTGTGATATTTATGAAGTTTCAAACCAGTTTCGAACGATTCAACGCCAGACTGAAGAAAGTTCTCTTTCAAGAAGTTGAATCTACAAAAAAAATTTCACACAAATCAAATTGATCGTATAACGAAAAAAAAAATATATATAAAAATCATTATATTGTGTTTCTTTTATTCAAAGATTTTAGGAACGTACCTTTTCGTAATATCAATAGTTTCCATGGATCTTCGATTTGGAATGAAATTTCGAATCATAACTTTCCGGAGGAATCCGTGTTGATAATAATACGCATGAACAATATTTGCAAGATCGAAGAAACAATTGTTTTCAAGTTTATTAAAAAATATAAAATCGAATGCTACAGGATATAAAATTAAAGCATATTTGCAGTTAGAATTATTGAGAGTACGGTAGTGATGAATGAAGAAGAAAAAAAATAATAAGAAGTTTAATAATAATTATATCACAAAAGATAAGCGTGATAAATGAGGAAGGTTTGGATTAACCGTAATCGCAGATTGTGCCATTATCGGAGTCATTTACAGCGACTTGATACAGCAATGCCTGGCTTTGTGAATTTGTTATCGACAAGTTTAAAATATGGAGAAAAAAAATGACTTAATTTTTTTTTTAATTTTTTTTTCGGCGGATGGATCTTTTGGAAATTTATTTGCAACAACTATTGCTGCAGTCAAGATCATTGTATCAACGTTCGAGAAATCAATATCAGATTTTGAATTCAATGAAATTTTTTCGAATGTAAATTATGTCGAACGATTTTTCGGATAAAACGATGAATCGCTGTATCAAAATTCGTACTCCGAGTTCGATATTAATTTTCACCGTTTCCTAAGCCTATAACACAGCAACGTATAATACAGCTTTCAAACAAACAACACATTTCGTAAAATTGCATCATTACGAACTCTTCGAGTGAAAAAAAAAAAAAAAAAAAATTCTATGACCAAAAACATATTTTTTTCTTCTTCGTACGACATAATTGTACGCGACAACATTGTTTTTTTCATTCCAACCCATCGAGGGAATTAAAGCTCAAGGTCACTCATCGAATTAATTCGGAATTGTTCGATGATTCGAAAATTAAAAAAAAAAAAAGATTTAAGCTAATATTTTTATGTCCTCGTCAGACGTTGTACTCGAAGGGACAATGAACAATTATTAATAATTTATCCCAATCATCCATATTGCACTATATTTACAAATGATGATTGACACACGTCGCACAATTCAGTTCGTTATTTTACGAAAATTATGTGAAAAAATAAATAACGAATAATTAAAATCATGAAAAATAATAACAGTTGAAAAAAAAAAAAAACATATAAACTGTTTTCGATTATTTTGCAAAAAAATATCCAGTTTGACTGGTTAATATTTTACATTTTAATATCTCGTCGGCTTTACGTGCAATGTCCGATATCAACTGCGTTTTCGTAAAAATCGCAGTTCTAAAATTTTCCAATCAATCGTTTTACGAGAAAGAGCGAGCGAATTAAAATTGTCTGAGCTACGATCAATTCTACCAGATCGAAAGCCCGTGAAAAAAAAAAAAACGCCTCAACATTGCAAATTCTTCAGCACGATGTTGAAAACAAGTGAAAAGTCTTCACGATTCCCAGCCTTTCATCTCGCTCCAGCACAAACCGCTTCATACTGCATTTTCCGCATTCCCCCATTGCAATAATCCAGCATCATTGTCCCAAAGTAAAAAAAATCCCCAAAATCATCGAATCTCCATCCACATCAACTCTGCATCATAAAATTGCCGAAATCTCGCCAAAAAGACGATCCATCGACAAAATCTCAAAATTTTTCAACGTCCGAATTAAAAAAAAAAAATAATTTGAAAAAAAAAAAACAATTAATCACCACAGTCAGACTTGAGTCTCGCTACCGCTGTGATATTGTTTTCTGTGTTTCCGATGTTTCTTGTTACGCGAATTCGTTCGACCCGGTGCGATTGGACAATTTTTCACGATTTGATGTTGATGCAAATGATTTTGCGGTTGTACAGGTGCGAAATGTGTCAAATGATGTATCTGATGATGATTGGTTGGTCCGGTGGTCGAACCCCCGCTGCTGTAACAATGAACAACCGGAACCACCCCATGGGGATGACACTTGTGGGGCGGTTGTTTGCAACGTGCTATTCTTCGCCAAACGTTTATTGCATCGGGCCACCAGATCCAAGCCGCGGCTATGGCACCGCCGCCGAGCGTCGCCACCAGTCGAACGATGAAAAATTGTAATATCGGTTTGGAAGGTGCGCGCGGCGACGACGATGGTTCGGGTGCTCTCAACCACGAATCACGACCCCACCACTCGTAATACAACGTACATGACGTACAGACAATCACGAACGTGTAGAAACATGCGAAAATTCCGACTCTGGTTAATAAACATTTTTGTCGACGATTAATTTCCGTGGGCGATTGTGACAATTCACGATGACGCACCAGTGGATTCGTGTGCATGGGATTTATCGTAGGATTGGGGGTTAACGAACGACGTGGCATGAGAAGAGCCGACATGCCCAACAACAGGAATGTCGTTCCGATCGCGAGGTAGACCAATTGCGGTCCCAGCACCAAAACCAGAAGCGATCGAGTACTCTGTTGACCCACGAAACAGCTTCCTGGAACAATTCAATCGGATCATGGTACACGTTAGATTATCTAGATTGTTGTTGTTGTTGGTGTTGTTATTATTATTATTATTATTATTATTATTATTATTATTATTATTATTATTATTATTATTATTATCTTGTTGTTAATGTTAATTGTGAAATTTATTTTTATGTCTGTGATAAATGAATTTTTTTGAAATAATATTAGTGACAATGAGGAGCAGTATCTGTCAAGTTTGTACTGAAATCATAGTAATCAATTTGTTACTTCTTTTTTTTATCTCTGAGATTATTTTTGTATTTGTGGAAAAAAAAATTATTCACAATTATTTTCCAGATGTAGTAATCTTGATAATTTTAAACCGAGCAGTCATTTTGTTTTTTTTTTTTTTTTGCACCTGTCACAACATTTTTCGATTATATATATAGATATATATATATACATTTATTAGATATGATATAATTGTGTACAATTATAGAAATCCTGGATCCCTGCCGTAATTTATTTATTCTTTAACTTTGAAATTTCTTCGAAGAGAAAAAAAAAATAATTTATCACCCTCGTAAGCCAAATCGTGTAAAAAAAATAATCGTCAATATTTTCATAATCTCTCTTTCTTTCCTCCTCAAAGTTTTCTCATCCACGCGAAAAAATTGAACACGATTGGAATACCCGGCGAGACTCACAAAAAAAAACTCGAACATTCGTACAAGTAGAAAAAGTCGTGAAAAAACCATTGGCAAATTTCGCGAGCGGTTCTGACCGTAAAAAAACTCGTTGGAAAAAACTTTTTCGCGAGCTCAATGTCTTTTTCGCATGGTCCAGACCGTTCGAACAAAAATACCGTTCGAAAAACAAAACTATGGAAATTCGTCAACGACGAAGAATGAAATGGACTCGCGGACTCCGGATGGTTACAAAATTGCTTCGTCGACTTTGATAAAACTGCGGGTGACAAAAAAAAAAAAAAGAAAGAAAAAACTCGTCGTTCAACGTCTCAACGTTAGCATCTGTGGCACGCGACTTCCACCCTTTCTCTCTTTTTCGCGTTCCACGAGACACGCTTCACTCGCATATCCTTCCCTTCTCATCCTCGTCCTCATCATCGTCCTCATCCTCGCCCCCCTGCCCCTCACCACGATGACTTTGACACTCTCAGCTATGCTGACAATCTTTTAATTCAGTGAATAACACTCGTCTCGCTCAAACTATGTGCATCCGGCCTCAGCTGAATTCTTCACTCGGGCCACCACATCAACGTTTCCCACGTTTAATGTCTCTTCGAATAATATATTTTTAACAAATTTATATATCACATATTTATTACACAAGGCCATTGATTCGACAAAAAAAAAAGTATTTTGAATACGTTTTTCAAACGAATAACTGTGATTGATTATCATGCGAGAATAATTATTGAATACATTTGATAAAATTCATGACTATTTGGTCGAAAAAGTATTTGCAAATAATTTTTCGTTAAATCAATGTGTATGTATGTATTACACTGCCGGACACTGCCGGTCAATGAAATCTTCGTAAAACGATTCATCGTGTTTATCTTGAGTTTTAGAAAAAAAAAAACAATCGAAAAACAACAATGCATGTGTATTATTTTCAAGTTACTTTTTTGAAAGATGAAATAAGTTTCTTTATTATTATTTTGTGGTGAATATTTTTTTTTTTTTCGATCGATTTTCAACGATGGAGAAATTCTAGATTCGGCGATTTGACAATTTTCGTATAATTTTTGGGCTATCGTAGCCTTGGATTTTAATTACGAATCAGAGAAGACAAATTGAAGGATTTTTTTTTAATTTTCGAGAAATGACATACGATCGTAATAATAAAACGATAAAATGGAATGTAAGAAAATTTTTCAAGCTGTGTCAGTTGCATTTGAAAGGTTCGAAATAATTATTTTCAACCTCATCAGCTACATTGTAAAATCTACAAAAAAAAATAAAAACAATTGTTTCAATAAGAATCTACCAATATATAAAATTTCGGCTTGAGTCCAATCGTGACTGCGGTTCGAAATTTCATTCATCAAATTTCTGAACAAAAAAAAAAAAAACGTACCCATCTTCCATCGATAAAAATTGTACTATCGAAAATAAAAAAAAAACAAAAGAATGTGTTATTTTTTCCCCATTCCAAAATTTTTCGAGAGTCAACAAAAACGTGCAATTTCCGAAAATATTGTCAACCAAGTTCCTCGCCATCCGGGAGATGAAATAAAAGCAGGCACGGTCCAACGTGTGGGATTCGTCTTGGAATAATAGAGAAACAAAGCCGGCGAATAAACAACGACCGAACAAAAATGAAAAAAGGTAAAAAAAAAAAAAAAATTAATAAAAATGAAGATAAAAAAAAGGAGAATGAGAAAACTGCGAGTAGATTGTTGGTCAAGGTGGGAGGGAAGGGGGGGGGGGTGGGTAAGAGCAGAAGCCGCCGTGAAACGACGAAGCGAGAGCATTCAATGCAAATACCGAAGGACCCTTTGTCCTTCGGCTCCTAAGATCGTCGCATGGACCACTTTTGTCCCCCGACTCTCGCGGTTCGAGCTTCGACGAAGACGACGACGAGAAAAGGCCCGGTGTGTCGCGAAATTCGTACAAGGTCGTAAAAATCTAAAATCCTCAACGGACACCAGAATCTTGACCATATCTTCGAGAGAGACAAAAGAAAGGCCGCGTATAAATATATCGTTAATTAGGTATAGCGACCCACAACCCGGATCCTGATTTATCGATCGGTTTTACCGATAAATTGATAATCCACAAGGCGGTTAAACCGATTGTGGTCGTTCTCTTTATCGAGAATTTAAATCTCTCTGTGTCTCGGTGCTGATTGAAGTTAAAAATATTGTTCGATGGTCCGAAGGCTTGAAATTTGGAATATCATGGTGTGTCCATTACTAAATTTCGTAACAAAATCAAGGACATTCAAGGACAATTTCCAGAACCTTTGCAGGTTTCATTGGGCCATTTGGCAAAAGTGAAATTAATCAAAACTGTTGATAAATAGTATATATTTATCCGTTAGAACATAAGCAACATTCGTTATCGCAAATAATGGGGGGTTTTTCTTTTTTTTTTTGGGAAACGAATATTCGACGAAATTTTTGTACGAAGATCACGGACTCGTCGGAAAAACTTTTTTTTTTTCATTCACGATTATCGTTAAAAATTTTACCGCACGTAAATTTTTGTTGCTTTTTGCGGTTTTGTTTGACACATAAATTTATTATCCGCGTGAAAAATCTAATTCATTTGCAAATAAGAGCCGTTTTTGTTAAAACTATATTTTCTACTTCTTATCGATGGTTTACAATCGAGAAATCGAATTATTCAGAAGAATAAAACTCAAATTAAATGATTGAATGAACCAAAAAAAATCACGGACACGCCTTAATATTCAGATAGAGATCTGTAATTTGGAGCATCTTCTTTTTTTGGGGTCGAATTCAGATTGTTCAACTTAAAAAAAAATTAATTTGAAAAAAAAAAATTCAAAAGTTAATAAAACAGGGAAAAAAATCACGGTACTGAACTTTAAAAAAAAAAAAAAGAAAAAGAAAAAAAGTCGACAAAAACAATAATAAACATTATTGATGCATCCTTTAGCATTGAGATAATAAACTCAAATTCAGACAACTTCTACGAGGTCAACTTTCGATTTTCGAACAAAAATCGAAAATCCATTCTTCAACGGCCAGTCTAACATACACACATATATATATACATATATACATATATACTGAAACGGGGAGACGAACGAAGTGGAGGAAGCATAAATTCAAGACCAACAATAATGCATTTGCCGACGTTCTAACCGAACTGTAGGCGTCCCCATCGGTTGTCTGGATCGAAAAAAAAATACGTATAGTCAACGAGTCGGAGACAATCGGAGGGGGGGGGGGGGGGGTGGGGGGCGGTGGAAGACGTAGTGAAAAGGGCCAAGTATTAGCATAAAGTTGTCTGGTTAGGTCGGAACGGTGAAAGAGGAAAGATAGAAAGCCTTGGCGCATCGGAAACGAGAATCTCCTTGCATTCGTATATATATATATATGTTGTATATATATATATATATATATATATATATATATATATATATATATATATGTATATACAGGAGTCTCAGAAACCGGAATACTACGGCTTTAAAATGCTACATGTATCTATAGCACGAGCGTGTATATATATGTAAGCAACGATGCAGTTTAGTTGGTATGGAGCCCGGGGCCTGGTCGTTATGCACCGCGCAGCGGTTCGAGTCGCTTCTCTCGACATCGCCATTGTTACTTTTATCTTTCCCGCTTCTCTGTCCCGTAAGCTATATCACACGGACACGTGGTTCACAACCTTTCCTTGCACGGTACAATATCTCGCCCACTTATATCCCATGCTCTTCATCTCGGTTCACCTTCCCTCTCTCTCTCTCTCTCTCTCTCTCTCTATTTCTCCCCCTCTCTCTCTCTCGCAATCTCTCTCTTGCCACATTCTCATCCTGATTCTACTCTCGTTGTACTCTCAATTCGAATAAGGGCTTTCCGCGCCCACGATAATTCCCTTCGGGAGCTTGTATTTAATATTTCACTTCACTCCAATCGTAGTCGAATGCGTTAACACATTTTTAACCATCATTCGACATTCCGCATTGCAACGAAATGTTAAAATTTTTTTTTTTTTTTAATTGAGAATAATATGGTTGATTTTGTTGGAAAATAAAAGTATTTTCGTTTTGTTCGAATGATTGATTGGATTGTTTTCAATATATTTTTGTGAATTTATCGAACGTATGGAATATTTTTTTTTTTCTGACACTTAAATTGTTGATTTTTCGCAAAAAAAAATCGTATTTTCGTTATGTTTTAATGATCAATTGGATTATTTTTTCAAATATATTTTTGTGTAAATTCGACATTTTTCTAAATTGCAAAAATATTTTTTATATTTTTTTTTTTTGCGGCATCGAGTTATTTTGATAAAATGTAAAAAATTTGAAGTTGCAAAGAACAGAAGACGATGAATAGTTTGTAGATATTGGTGAGAATTTTTACTTTGCTCTATTGTTGCATAATGTCAGTTCCATTGTGGTAATACAGATAATCTGGGGTAGTGCAGATAATGCACAATGTTGTTTTTTCTTGTTTTTTTTTCTAGTCGATAATAACGGTTACCGGTAGCCTGGGACGTTCAGTCTCTCGGAAGTGATTGTATTATTCCACCTTATCGCGCACTATGATATCACAAGTTTTATCTTATCGCTCGGGTTCGTTTAGCGACGCGTCATATTAACAAAATCCTATATTCGCAATAAAAACGACGCTTTTGATTAACAAACACAGATAATGATAACCATCGAACCAGTTATACTTTGTTTCATCAATGCATTAACCAAGAAAGCAGAAACAATGGTTTTCCATTTTTTTTTAATCGTGGAAAAAAATTTTGCCACAGCCCGGGGATTTTTTTTCTTTTTTAATTGATTAATTTTAAAGATGAGTGTTAGAGTTGTGCGTGGATTGGTTTTAGTCGAAAGAGAAGAACTGTTTGACGGTGGCTTACCGGTGAGTTCGTCGGCGTCGACGTCCCTCGTTACGAGAACGGCTATCGTGTGAGCCGCAGGAAATCCCCAAGCAACGACGGATCCGACGGTTGAGAAACCCTGTTCCAGACCAAAACCGTCTTCCTTGGTTGCATTCCCCGATGTTCGGCTCCATTTACGTGCAACGATGCACCACCACGCCGACAATACGACCCACCTGTAATCAACCAACAACAACAACGAAAATTAACGTTAATTGAAAAAAAAAAAAAATGATGTAAAACGAACAAAATTTTTTTATTTCAATGAAACGAAGAAAAAAAAAATTTGTAAATATAAAATAAAAAATTTGTGTAAGAAAAATGTAGTCAAGTAGTGCATTGGGCTCGCACATGAAAAGGTTTCGTAGTCATTATGTGGTAGCCATTGACGAAAGATGTCATCTCTATTATATCATAGATGTAATATCTATAAATAATTTGTAATTGTGATGAATAAATAATTTGTAATTGTAATGGTAAAATATTTTGTCATTGTGTACACAACAATAAAAAATTATTTTACCTTGACAAATTAGATTGTATCCGAAAAGAAGAGTTATTTTTATATTTTTCGTTAACCACCTTTGCTACAGTGGTCGTTATAATTTTGATTGCATGTACTGATTAAGAGCTGCATTCTGGAATTTTTACCGATTTTTCGAATTGATAGTTTAGAAATTAGAGGGGTGGGGGCTACACTCTGATGACGACTTTGAAAGCGAATATCTCGTGACCGAAGGGTCGAAATGAAAAGATCCCGGAACATTTTAAATTGCATTCGAGGAGACCTGTCGAAAGACATCTCACTCGATGGGGTGGCAAACAAAAACTTAAGTTCACTTTTTAATCTGTGGGAGGGCGATCGTTTTTTCGAAAATCGCCGATTTTTTTACGATTTAATTTTCATTCATCAAGAACATCATTGATAGACGAAGATTGCTTCGTCAATTCTCACAAATTAACCCAGCGATTAATTTAACTCAAAGAAAAAAAAACGAAAAAAATAATGTCGGTAAGGTAGGGTTCTCGCTCTAAAATCAAGAGAGGAAAAATAATCTTCCGAAATTACATCTATAACAAGGTCGTATTGCGTCGAAGCACGTTAAAAACATTATACAACGATAAAAATACTATGAAATAATACGGGCAAAGCAACTAACTAAAAAATCGTGGATATTGGTTGTTGCAGAAAATTCTGGAAGCTTCAGTCTGCGACGTCTAATGTACACAGACGACTGTTTAGGTGGAACAGGCCCGTTTTGGCAACTCGTAATTGTACGAGCGGAACCGACGGGTGTAAAGCACATAAATACATATATACACACACACACTTATATATATATATATATACATATGTGTAGGTATTGCACAGCTGTTGGAGCTCCTCGCAGTCGAACGCGTTCGCAAAAGAGGATCGAGCAAAAGAGGGACCGCTTCCACCCGTCGTTTAGTTCTGGTTCCATGGAACAAAGCCGAGTCTCATTCCTGTCGATGATAATCTGACCAAAAGTTTTTCAACCAGTTTTTTTTTTTTTTTTTTTCGTCACTGCGATGCGCACAACAATCGCATCGTTCGCCATGTTCAAAGCGATTGGTGCTCCCAATTGATCTTCGATGCTCGTCCCATCAATCCCACCGAGTCTCAAAATAAAATTTTAGAAAAATAAAAAAAAAACTATTTGAACTTCGAAATACTCGGAAATGAACATTTTTTTTTCGATTCCAATCACGTAATTGACGAATTGAAATACACTTTTTTTTTCACACGAAAAGTTTGCAATTTTATCAACTTTAGACTTGAATTGAATTAAGATCGATTTTTTTTGAGGCGTAGAATATTTTGAAAAATTGTCGAAACAGTTCAGAAACTTTCGATGTTAATGAATGTGAAATTTTCGAATGAAATTAAACGGTGAAAAATTGTAAAAATTTGTTATCAGCGACTTTGAATTAACGTAATTCCTGAATTTATGATATTAAGATTAAATGATAAAACATAACATTTGAAAACAGAAATAATCAAATATAAAAAATAAAGAGACCCCCTCTCCCACAGATTAAAAAGTGAACTCGAAATTTTTTTTCCCCCACCCCATCGAGTGAGGTGTCTTTCAATAGGTCTCCTCAAATGCAATACAAAATATACCGAGACTTTTTTCATTTCAACCCTTCAGTCACGAGATATTCGCTCCCAAAGTCGTCATCAGATCACCCCCCCCCCACTAATTTCCAAACTATCAATCCAAAAAATCGTGAAAAATTTCATAATGCACCTCCAAATCCCCGCATTCAATCAAAATCACAACGAACACAGTAGCAAAAATAGTTAACGAAAAGTACATTAAATAAATATCGTTTCCATCAACCCTTTCGCGTAGATTACATCTCACGTCAATAACCACTACAGAATGACTGCAGAACCCTATCACGTGCGTGCTCAACACTCTCCTCGACTACTCGCGTTATTTCTTCAATCAAAATTTCAATAAAAAAAATATAAAAAAAAACAAAACATGCAAAAACGTCATTGAGAGTCCGAAGGTACATAAATCTCGAGGGAGTCGAATTAATCGTAACAGAGTGTGTGTAAGTGTGTGTTTGTGTGTGTGTAAACGTTGTTCGAGGCGACGCGTGGTGTAACGAGAGGCAAACCGATGATTTTCACATCACCTTGAGGACGCAAACTCGTTTTTTTTTTTTTCGCTGGGCACCAGCAGGAAGGCAGGATTATCGTCGATGGCAGAAACTCGCATAAAATTTACCACCATTATCGTGCCACAGGCCCTTGGCGAACAGGTTGCCCGCGATAATAATGCATCGTCGTCGTATAAACGAGCCTGCCAAGACCGCTGCAACCGCGTCTCTCCGCACCACCTGCTTCACCTTTCTACCCCCCCTCCTTGCCCACCCTCCGCCTTCTGGTTGCTGTATCATTCTTTCTTCATGCCTCGCCCAACCGCGCCAATCCGGACCCACGTGGGTCTCTTGAACCATTTTATCGAAACGATAACACGCGCGAACCAATCAATAACAACAATATTTCGAATATTGATAATCACAATGTGATTCATTGTTAATTGCAATCAAAATTTTTCGAATATTGATAATCACAATTGTTTTGGCCGATGAATAATTTGGTTGATTATTAATTAGCCGAATTAACAATATTTTGTGTATATTAATAATCACAATGTAATTCGAAGTGGTTTGGCCGATGGATGATTTGGTTAATTATGAATTAACCGAATTAACAATATTTTGTGTATTTGAAAGAAAAAAAAAAAATCCGTGAATATAACGCCTTACTTGAACTGTACGGGCAAACCATATTATTATTATTATTATTATTATTATTATTATTATTATTATTATTATTATTATTATTATTATTATTATTATTATTATTGAAACAGTTATCATTGATAAATTATTCATAAAATCAATTTTTTTTCCAACGAAAAAAAAAAAAAAAACGCATATTCGAGTTGTAATGGTGAGTGGCAATTGGCCTTGAGCCGAATGATAGCAATCAAAGTATGTAATTCGCGTTTGTAGAGTTACCGAGTGAATGAGAGAGTGATAGATGGTGGAGAGTTGCCATCATCGGGGTCGTGCAAAACGATGATAAATGGTAATCTCGACTCTGTCTACAAAGTTAATGGTAGGCTTTGGGGCCCTCGTGGAATCTTCTTCCTCAACCTGCCCCCCCCGATCCCGTTTTCATTCTCATCTCTTCGAAAACCTGCCACTGGACCGCCCATGCCCCTTCACTCATATTATGCACTTGTGATGATGCATCGTCATGGAGTACGACATTCGTCGGAAAACGTATTTTTCAAGTGCATAGAATTTTCGAACGTTTTGGTGAAAAAAAGCCATGTCGCTTTTTTTTCATCATCGAAAAATAATTTATGAAAATATTCTAAAATCTGTTTCTCTTTCTCTTTAAATCGTCACACGGGGTCACAATGACCCCAGCCATGTTTAAACTGTTGCCCCGTTAACAATATCGTTACGAAAGAGTCATAAAAAATTCAGGATATCAGTTTCAACACTTTAGAATGAGGATATCATGGAAAATTATTTTTATCAAATTTTTAAAATGGCGAGAAAAAAATCATTAAAGTGTCAATGCATAAAAAAACCACTTTTTTGTTGTTGTTGTAAAATCCCATCTTTTACAATTTTTAATTTTATAATTTTTAATATTGAAAACAATGTTTGGGCTGGAGTTGGGTTTGGGGTCACTTTGACCCCCCGGTGACCTCAAAGGGTTAAAAAAAAAAAATGAAAAAAAAAGGGTTTACAATTTTGTGGCTTTCAAGTTTTCATCAGCCCGAGGCTACAGCCTCGTCCGACGTATTTGTAGATCCGCCCCTGATTTTAATTATCGTCCGGGCCTATAATCTATTTTTATCGACCATTTTCGGGCTCTCTGAATTTCCGAGAACCCAAATATCCACGGCAATGATGAATTATTCATCGTTGACGTTGAAATTCGGTTTTTTTTATCGATAACCGGTAGCTCATTTTCGTGCGACTATTGTGATCTAAAATGTTGTAAAAATGTTCATTAAGGATCGTTAGAAAGATATAACCAAGAACGTTGAGATTTAATTTTTTTCACTACAAAAAAAAAAAAAAAAAAAAAAGAATCAAAAGAATCGGTCGATCGTTAGTGCTCGTTAATAATTATGATCAAGTCTCTCTCGTCTCTCAAGCAGTTTCCAATTAAGAATGCACCATCGCGAACAAAACGCATCATCGTTCATTTTCAACATCGAATATTCTCATTCCCACAGCCTGTTGACACACATAAAATCGTCAAAACAGCCAATTACTCAACCCACCGAAAATGAGCCATTGAAACTCTCAAATTTTCACTTTTCAATATTTCATCTTTTCATCCCTAATTTTTGCTGTAAAAATCATGTCGATCAATTTGACTTCACCTTGCATCTATAAAATGTCAAAAAATACAATTTCTCATATCTTATTTTCCGTATCATACATTATTCTATGTGATTTCGAAATTGCTTCGAGGACACAACTCCCAAATAGATTTTTGATTTAAAGATTTAAATAGATTTTAAATTTGGATCGAGCAAGTGACGAAAAAAAAAAAAAAAAAAATTTTTTTTTTAATTTCTAGGTGACTCAGCCCACTTAATATGTATCCTTTCAATTAATCTGCATTTCAGAACAAAATAATGTCTTCAATTTCCTAATCACGTATCGTGTTATCAAATTCGTCGATCTGTGTTCAATTATTATTAATCACGTGGCAGTGATAGCATTATCACGAGTTGGCAGTTGTGAAGTTGGCAATATGAAGCTTCGACACGACGAACGAGGCTCCTTTTGCATCGGAGTTCGTAGCGTGAAGTCTTGTGTGCCGTTTGCACAAACTACAGGGGAGAGGAAGAGAGAGAGGGAGAGATATAGAGAGAGAGAGGAGAAGATGATAGGAAGGAGAGTGTGAAAGAGAGAGAGAGAGAGAGCGAGATGGAACATCCCCGCAGGGATCTTTTCACTGAAGTCGTTCACCGAACTTGTTAACACGGCGTCGAAGCGAAACGAAGCAGGAACGAGAGAACGTTTGCTGCCTACACGGGTGCCTCCTACCTCGCGATTTTCTCGCGTCTCTGGTCAGCATCGTGAAACCAGCGCAACAGGTCTGTACGCATTTAAGGTAGCGCTGTTGCGAAATTATTTTATTTCAGTTACGTATTGAAAGATATGATAACAATAATGATAATATTAATTATAATAGATAATTAATAATAAATAATAATAATAATCACAATCATAATAGATGGTAAATAATGATAATAATAATAATAACAGGACAAATGAAATAAAATTTTCAAATAAACAAATTATTATAATAATATAATAATCATACTTGTTATCATAAATCATAATGGTTATAATCTAGATAATATTTATTATTATTATTATTATTATTATTATTATTATTATTATTATTATTCAATGAATAAACGATAATATTTGTTTTATCTATATAGTATATATTTCATTAAATTTGTAATAAAAATTGCAAAATGAGCAGTGTGAAATCAACTGTATAGAGATAAAAAAAAATATTATTATCGATTAATCATTGAATAATAATAGTTATGTTTATCACATTATTATTATTATATTATTATAATAATTGTTTTATTTTTAACATTTTATTCAATTTGTCTTTTTCTTTTTTTTTTTTTCGTTTAATTTGAAACTGACGAAAAATGATGTAACATGTGATATACATATATGTGCACAAACACACACACACACACACACACACACACAAACACACACACACACACACACAGAAGCACGAACACGAATGTCGAGCCGAGAGCAAGCCATGCGCAAAAGCAAACAGGTAGAACCAGACTCGCAATCTCCGCCTCCACCGCGACCGTTTGTTGGCCCTTTTTTTTTTGTTGTTTTTTTTTAAATTTTTTTCTTTCTTTTTTTATTTCAACTCAGTCGCCCACTTGTTCGTTCGCACTGGTAACTCGGGTGCAAAGCAAACATCCCGAGACCATATGCTCACGAACCGAAATGTCCGAAGAAATTCCGAGTTCGCGCCTGCCTTGAAAGAAAAAAAAAACAAAAAAAAAAAACATTGTTTGTCTTAGTTTCCACGAGAGCAAATGTGAAGCTCGTTGCAACAGAATTTAGAAAACTTCCGACCGAGTCTTCGGGATATAATTGAATACGAATCGAAACAAAACCGTTTTGCTTTTTCGGTGATGCATTTATCTGCTTCCCATCCGATTAATTATTATTTTAATTATTAAAATAATAATAATAATAATAATAATAATAATTATTATTATTATTATTATTATTATTATTATTATTATTATTATTATGTCGTTTTTTTTTCTAATAAAATAATAATTTCCGGAGTAAAAAAATTTCATCTGGAGTTGATTATTTCGACTGCCCACGTTGGGGAGGAAGCGTCAGCGACTAAATAATCTTTCGGCCAGAGGGATGAGAATCCCCGAAGCATGAGGACAAAAAAAAAATAAAAAAATAAAAAAAAGAAGAAAAAATATGTCTTGCATAGGGAAGGAAACGTGCCAGACGTTAACACACGTGGCGGGAGCATCCCCCATCGCACCAAATGTAAGACAGCGGAACAATATTCCGTGACAAGACGACGACGACGAAGACGACGACGACGAAGAAACAAGCAGAGCATAACGAGGGGCTCAACAGATTTAATGGTTTACCATATAGTTGGTACAACGAAAAATTAGGATGCTGAGAATCGAGGTTATAAAAAAAAAGGCCAAATGGTTATTAAAAAAAAAAAAGAAAAAGAAAATAAAAACCCGGTCAAGCCATATTTTACTATATTTTTTTTTACATTACTTCTTCCAACCCTTCTTTTTTTTTTCCGAAACGAATATAGCATACAAAAATTAACGACAGAGACAAACGAGGTATTATAATCCTCGCGTTCGCGAAAATTATCTGCTAGATTATTCCCGAGACGAAATTTTCACCCTACATTTCAACTTATTTCACCTTGGGCCTGCAAATTGGATGGTAAAGTGAGGTTGAAATCTTTTTTTTTTTCATCTTCGTTTCACCTTGACTGTGAGGTCGAAACTCATTTTCGACCATCGTTTCAACCTCAATGTGATGTCGAAATTATTTTTCAACTCAGTTTCAATTTTCGGGTTAGGGTAAAATTTTTTTTTCCACGTTTTGTAGAAATGGAGTTGAAATAAAGGGAAGGGAAAGTGAAATTATACTTTCAATTTCGTTTTACAATCCAATTTCGTAAAACGGGAAATAACTGGCAGGTTTTTATAGGGTGAAATGAAGTTGAAACGTGCATGAGAAAATCGCTTGTAATTTCATCCGGAATTTAAAAATCCTTCGTTCTCAAAGTGATGTTGAAATAAGTTGAAACGAAGGTGACAATTTCGGCTGACCGCATAAAAAAAAACAATGAGTTCGTTAAATTGAATATCCGGGATTTTGAAAAAAAAAAAAAAATCAATTTATTATTATCAATTAATTATATTATTAATTTTTATTCAAATCAATTTCCAGAAATTCAGATCGCGCAAAGTTCAGAAGGGTCGAAAAATTTCGAACGCGCAATGTATCGAATGACAATAATGTTACGAACGGTCGTCGCGTATATAATGACATTGCAGCGAATCGTCAAAATTCAGAATGACATTGCAGCGAACGTACGAATATTTCGAACGCCCACCAGGGGGCGTTCATCAATTATCATACAATAATTAAAATTATTCACACTTATTTGTTTAACCGTTTAACGCATCATACCGATTATTTTCCCGAAACATCGTTCGAACGATTGAATTTACGTTTCCAAAATTCTAAAAATAAAATATTATTTTCAAGCACGAGAAAAAAATTTAAAAATAAAGAAAGCAAAAAAAAAAAAAAAAACAACTTTTCTCGTTCCACTCGATTCTCGCCTTCGGCCCGATCGAGAGTCGATTCGGCGTCAATGATTAACGAGTCGTACGACGGTGTAATTTTATTACGTTGCAGCATTTACCGGCGAGACTCGAGCGCGGGCGAAGAGGTGGGGAGGGGGGAGGGGGGGACTTGTAACGAGAGTGGCGAATACGAGCTAACCGAATCGCACGCACGCGGGGCTTTACATTATACCTTATTGCACTCTGAACGAAGCGCAACAGCCGACCCAGCGAGAGGTGGAAAAAAAAAAAAAAAAAAAAAAGCAACATGAGAGGCAAAGACGCACGACCGAGCTCTCCGGGTATCCCCTATGAAAATTGCTCCGTGTTTTACGAGGTTCGGGGCCGTGGAGACCTCCTACGGGTTCGAAGATTCAAGAGCTTGATGGATGTGCCTTTGCTTGTTGGCTTCTTCGCCCACCCCCCGGGACAGAGCAGCCTCTTGCGCTTCGATAACGTCCGGCATGCCACCGACAAAATAAATATTCATTTCTCACGACGAGAGAAAAAAAAACATTTTTTTTCTCTTTTTTTTCGCCCCCCAAATAAAGAAGAAGAAGAAAAGTTTGTGTTTCACTCACGATCGTACATTCTACAAAATATATGACACTATTTTTTTCGTTTCTTCACGAGAAAAGAAATAAATGTTTCAGAGGCTGATTTTTCATGAACGAAGATATAAATAATATTTCACCTGTCGTAGGTCGCACGTTGGATATTTCCGAAGCTACCGGTTCGAAAAATTTCAAACAATCGGGGAAATATAACGTCTCGCTTGAAGTTTAACGAAAAATTATAACAAAAGTCCTAGGTCTTGTAGATTTTTGGAAATTGATTTTACAGACTCATCGTTGCTATATTCCTTTCGACGAAAAGGAGAAGAGGGGGTTGAAAAAAAAAATTCGATCAACGTTTCAGTTTGTCGTCGATAAAGTTTAAATTCCATCGATTACTGTTACAATTTCTGATTCATCAAATTCATATTTACCGTGATCATCAAATCGTATTGTTCTTATTTCCATAGGAAAAAAAAATCAAAACGACGGATATACTTCCACTAAAAACTAAATTCACAAATTACTCCAACCGTAAAAACCATGAAAAAGTATCCGAAAAATATAAACAAAAATTTCCAAAATATTTTTCCATCACACCGAAACCCCGAAAAACAAAAAAAAATCAATAGCATCTCCCAAACAAGTTATCCTTCCATTTACCGCGATAATATATGCATTTCAAAACCACAGACATCGACCCTCAATCTTTCATCGTGGCCATCGTCCATTTTTGTTTTTTCCCTCGTGTGTTTTTTTTCTGTTCTTTTTCCGTTCACAGCGAAACGAGCTCGCCGAGGCTTTTCGTTCTCGTTATTCGAAGAGAGCTGATCAACGGTCGGGGCGAAGCGCCGAATGAATCATAGTTAAGAAGAAGCCAAAAAGAAATAATAAGAACAAGACGAAAAAAAAAAAGATAAAAGAAAACGAAAAAATAGATAAAAAGAATAAAAAATAATTTTTCAAAAAAAAAAAAAATAATAATCGACGAAGAAGGGGGAAAGAGAAGGTAGAAGAAGAAGATTCGTGGAGAGCGTGGATTACAAGACGAAGCGACGAAGAAACGAGATGGTACAACCCCCGTTGGGGTCGGTCGACCGCACGTTGTGCGGGGCGAGAGGCCGAGAGACGTGGACCGAGGTGGGGGGGGGGGGGAAGTGGGAAGAGGAGTCGTGGATCGTGGACCGTCGACTTCGCCCTGGGGGTATATAATCAGCCGAGATGAGATGAGCGAGGGGTACTGGTCATTTCGTATTTGTTTTGTTAGTTAGCGAGTCGTTATGCGCCGCGGCAACTTCGGGCCCTTGCTCGACGCCCTTCCTCCTCCCTTCCTCCACCCTTCGTCCCTTCGCCCGCCTCGCCATCGTCCGCCCAGATTTATCCCTTTTTCTCTCGTTCACGCGAACGCGCGCGCGCGCGCATGCGTCTCTCGAACAACCGGACCAAGAGCATCCAGCGTCCATTTCGCTCGCTCTCTTCGTGTACGCGCAGAGTCAACCGTCCTCATCGAG
Source organism: Diplazon laetatorius (assembly GCA_963662125.1). Lineage (NCBI taxonomy): Eukaryota > Metazoa > Arthropoda > Insecta > Hymenoptera > Ichneumonidae > Diplazon > Diplazon laetatorius. Next base: position 2,114,813 of record OY759159.1, read on the forward strand.
GAACACCCCATCGTCGCCCGTGAGCCAGAGCCAGAGCGAGATCGCCACGGAGTTTCCATCCGACCGAGGAGGTCCTTTTCTGCCTGCTCTTCTTATGTATATACGTATGTATGTATGTGTTTATACGTATAGGACATTCCATGTGAAATCAGACGGTTAGAACTCTAATCCCCATGACGATTTCGATCGTGAGGGGGGGGCTTACATTTTTTGGGCTTATCCATTTGGCTCCAAAAACGCGACCCTGATTTTTTTATAATTTTTCCATCCGACTACGAGCCTTGAAGAAATGTTAAATTATCAACAAGTAGGGGGAAGACATACTTGAAAGTGATTAACATCTTTTACGCGAAATTTTTTTTGTTGATTTTATTTATTCCAGTGGATCGAAAAATGAATTTTGCCAAAATTTAAGAGTGGGAATATATTGAGTATGTACTTTTGTGGGCATATTGACAAGTACTTTTTTCAATGTTTGTTTTGAATTAAAAAAAAAAAATGAAATAAAGAATATTATGCATTTTTTAATCTTATTTATTTTTCTTTCATTTGTTTATGATTTTTTTCACGCTAATTGATCGATAAAAATATTTATATCCGCAATAATAATGTCAAAAATAATAATTCCTCCGGCTTTTTTTTTAAACAAACCGTAATAAAATAAGTCATATCATTATTATCATCACCATTATCACTAGAATAATTTTTTTATCGATTAATTAGAAAAAAAAAAAAAAAAGATTCAAAAAATGTTATAATATTTTTCATTTAAAAAGAATAATAAAAAGTAAACAGTTGCAATTGAAAATCCAACATCAAAATGTCGGCAAACTTCCGGACCTAATGAAATTACAGAAAAATATATCAAAATTTTCATTCTTCAAAAAAATATCGAAGTATGCTCTTCCTTATTTGAGGGTGGTTATTAATTTTTTCAAGGCTCGTCGAGGTATCCAAAAATTTTGAAAAAAAATCCAGGATTTTTTTGGAGTCAAAAGAATGCAAAAAAAAATAATTATTAACCCAATCGACAGGGACCCGAAGTTCGTACCGTTTCACACGAAGTGCCCCATGTGCACATTCATTATTTCACCCCGATCTTCTCGGGAATTCAGATTTCGCTGCGTCGTACAGAGTAATCGTGGCTGGTTATCCCGATCAGCCCCGAACGAGCGTGTGGATTGAACCGTCGGGTTAATTGGCTCGAATCCTTCGATATCCTCGAATTCTCTTTCCATCCTTCATCGTCTTGTAAAATTTTTCTCGTACACGAAGCTTCACGAATTTTCCACTGGCACAGCGTTCGGTTGAAAAATCCTTCGCGAGCTTCTTCAGCCGGGTTTGTCGTCTCGAACGTCAAACCGACAGCTTCGATCGTGTAATTTTCCGCCTGAAACTATTGGACACGTGTAATTACAGAGTTGCCACTCCGGCTCAGGTTGGATCTACGGTGGTTTTTCGATAATGGAAAAATCAACGAGACGAAATGAGTCTCGGAGGAATCCACGTAACTCCATTCTCAATGATGATGATGATGATGATGCTGAAGCTGTTGCTGCTGCTTGTGATGACGCTGCTCAATCTCGCTTGTAAATCGTTTGCGCGTACCAGCGACACATAATTGGATCGTGTTACGCGTGATGGAAGAAGGGAGAGAGAAAGAGAGAGAGCAATTTTCTACCTTCTCTTTGTTCTCCGGTCTCTCTTTCCCTTTTCAATATTCTCCTTCGTTGGATTTACCTTTTTTTTTCATTTTTCTTTTTTTTTTCTTTCTGTTTTTTCGTTCCCACTTGCCTCTTTCGTATTCCGGCGATGGGGAGGAGAACCGGCGAAGGCAGAAACGGAGAACGAAGGTGAGAGAAGGATGCACGAGAGCCTCGACGAGATGTGTACCAAGGTGTACTGGCGAGAGGCTGCGTGGCTCTCGAGATCCGGACCCTCGGACTCACGAACACGAAGAAAATAAAACCATGAAAAAAAAACACGGTCTTCTTGTTATCTCGAAGAAATTTGATATTCTAATATTTTTTTCGGGACGATTTTTTTTTTCTTCGTTTTTCTTTTTCCAAATTCGAATCGACATCGGAGATATTTTTTTTATTATCGCACCCGGTGAGTTTGTGGATGCACGACACGTGTGTGAAAAAATATCACGAACATTCGGAAATGTTCACTTTTGTCATTCCAAAAATAAAAAACAAAATTTCAAAACGAAATAATTTTTTTTTTTTAAATTGGAAAAAATGTCCAGTGTGTGGATTTAGACATGTAACTAACGTTATTATTCATGATAATCAAATTTTTTAACTGCAATCATTCAAATTAATGATTCAAAAAATCAATTCAATAAAATTCGAATTCATTTTAAGGTTTTATTATTTTATTTTAAATATCTATAATCATTGAAATTTATGCGTCTTCGAGTATTTCCGATTCAACCCAACGCAATGTGATAAATCATGAAACGAAGTTTATGTGGAGATGGATTTAAAATTTTTTTTTTTTTTTCTTTTTTTGTAAAACTATTTGAACGTAAATAATGTATCGATATCGATGATACTCGTTTTCTGCTCTCCTTGGAACTTGTTTAGCGGTCCTGGACTGGCACCTCGACCCGACTATCCGCTCTCAACCATCTTTCCGTACCTCCGAGCTACCTTTCTCCTCCTCCTCCTCCTCCTCCCCCTCGTTCTTCTTTTTCTCCGAGCCCCGAGATGGAATGCCATTGACTCCATGCATATCTAGCAAGCTGCTTCTTCTTCTCATTCTTCTTCATCTTCTTCTCTTGTTCCTTTCTTCTCCGTCTTTTTCGTCTTTCCCCGTCTCACTCTCTCGCCACAACGTATATTTTTCATCCAACGGGTGATTCTTTCGTTCACCAAGTTTCAATACAAAATCACTCCACCAATTCCCATTTACAAAATTTATCTCGAATCTCATTCGAGTTATCGAGCAATTTATCATATTTGTTTGAACAAAAAAAAAGAAATTCCAATAATTAGGAGAAAAAATGTTTTTTTTTTAAGGAATTACACAATCTTGAGATTTTGAAAAAATCGATTTTTTTTTATGCTAGATTCATTGTTTATAATTTAAAGAATATTTTAAACGTTTTACGATATCAAAATTCATATTATTTTCAGAGTTGTAGCAATTTTGAGTGAACGTAACACAATAAACTTGCATCTACTTTTTTTTCATATTGGCCGGAAAAAATATCTCAAAATATTCTCAACCGATTTTGAGAAAATTTATACCACATGTTCTTCATATAACACAATCCGAAATTTACCATAGGATATTTTTAATTGGATTCCACGTTCAATTTTATTTAAAAATTTTTAAACTCAACATTTTTTCGTAAAAATTTGATTTTTTTTTCAAACACCTGTCATTCGTTCGAAAAATTTTTTTTTTTATGTTTTCCTACGCTCAATTGTAGCTATCACATATCTAAATAACAAAATATTTATATTCAATAACTGCGTAAAAAAAAAAAAAAACAATTATTTTTGTATTTCTATTTTTTTTTTCCGAGCGTCAAAAGCTGGTGTCAACTGCTTAACGTTTGGGACTCGTGCGAATGAGCTTGGTGTTTTTCATCGTTACTTCGTGTTCCACCCGTTACACGGAGGAGACGACCGAGACGAGGCTCTCTCAACGTGAGATCGGGGATGGGGATCCTGGGGCCCTTCTCGTCCTCGTCCGCGTCCTCGGCCTCCGCCTCCTCGCTCTCCGCGGGATGCGAGTCAGTGGGCTCGTTAGCGGCACGAGGGGAACCCGCGACCGACACTGTTGCCAGATTATTATCCCTCCTCCACGCGCCTGTCTTATCTCCCCGGGCATTTTGATACGCGCTTATACTCGACGAAATCCAACGACTCCGTACGTTCTTACGTCTACATATTTATTTTTCACCATCTACACCTACCCAAGGCCCCGCGGATGGACGTCAAACACATTTAAAAAAAAAAAAAAAAAAAAAAAAAAAAAAATCTGACCACCAAAGTTTTGTTGCAAATTCAAAATTTTCCTATTTTTACGGTTTCGTAGAAATCTAGGAACTCTTATGGTTTCAGTCAGAAATAATATCTTTGAAAAAACAGGAATGATATCACGAAAAAAATAAAAAATGACCCCCTTCCCACAGATTAAAAAGTGAACTCAAATTTTTTTTCCACACCCCATCGAGTGAGGTGTCTTTCGATAGGTCTCCTCGAGTGCAATTTAAAATGTTTCGAGACCTTTTTCATTTCAACCCTTTGGTCACGAGATATTCGCTTTCAAAGTAATCAGAGTGTCCCCCCACTTCTGATTTCTAAACTATCAATTCGAAAAATCGGGAAAAATTCTAGAATGTAGCTTACAATTGGCACATTCGATCGAAATTATAACGAATGATGCAGCAAAAATAGTTTACGAAAAATATAAAAATAAAAAGCGTTTCCGTCAACGCTTTTGTGGAGATTGGATATTTTCGTCAATGTCTACTACAAAATGATTACGAAACCCTATCACGTGCGTGCCCAAAACGCTACTCGTTACTTCGAAGAATTTCCAAGATTTTTTTCTTTTCGTTTTTGAGTAAGACATTTTTTAAATTTCTCTCGTCAAAAGCAATTGCAGAGGTTCGTATTTTCTACGCAATACATTTTTCGGCGTCTAGCTCTAGTGGAAATGAATATTTTAGCGAGATATATATTCGAGAAAAATTATCATATTATATTAAATTACGTTGGTAATCAATATAATATAATATACCTATATGGGAAAAAAATCATTTAAAATTATATTCGAGACGATTATTCGCATTTTTAGTTCGAATAATTTTAATACAATATACCTGATTACATTAAAATCGAATAATCCTCTCTAATATCATTCTGAATGATTTATTTTCTCCCACTCTCACCGCAAAACGATTTCCAAAAGTTCATCACAACTTTCACCAATATTTCTGCGTCATACGTCGAACCTTGCGAAGTTTCAAAAATACCAATGCATAACTGGTACAACAAATATACCTTTCACAATATACAACTCTCGAAAATTCATAAAATTTCCTTCGACGAACTTTATTCTCCGCACAATAATTTCCATGCACTCCACGTCAATGTGCAACCGCTACCAAACGGACTTATCACAGCAATGCAATGCAATGCAATGCAATGCAAAAAAATAAAAATTAAAAAACATAATTCGCCATAATTACGGCGATAATTGTTAAATCACAATCTCGATGGATTGTGAGAATAAAATTTGTTAAGAAAAAATAAATAAATAAATGAAAAATCAATAGCAATCGATAAATCTGTTAATCAAATTGTTACGATTGGTTAAAATTCCACGTTTCGATAATGCTTCATCATAGCCGTAGGTTCCAGTCGTTCTTTGTTCGTTGTTTATGTCTCGTCGAGGAATTTTTTTCCGCGATTTAACGTTCTCGACTGGGGAACGCGAACGCGCGAGCGACGACCGTAAGACCGCGAACGAGCGACGCGGGCAAAAGGGGGTACGGAGAAGCATAAAGGGGTCAGTTGTTGATGCGGTTGCCGACACTCTCGGAATACCATTCGGGATACGTCCGTGTGTTACGACGGGTGGGTGAGACGGGGGCTCGAAATTCAGAACGATCGATGTTCAGAACGAACGAAATTCGGAACTCGCGATAAACGCTTCGAACTTACGGAATTTCGAAGGCCCACAAGTCGGTTTACATTGCCCGACTTTCGAGCTTTCCCACGCGTAAACTATCAATATTAGACACATGCCGTCGGGAACTTTTTCGTAGGAAATTCAATTCTCTACAACATTGTTTATGTGAACTTTTGGTCTATGTAGCGTTTTTTAGCCAGCGTTCGGACAAGAACACAATAATGTATTTATTTTTTTATCGTTTCATTTTTTTTCTTGCAACAATTCAAAGAGTTACACACAGCCTTGAAATATTGATGATGTTATCAATGCCGTTTGAATGATTTTTGGGCTGATTTTGAGTGAGGGTGACACAATACGCTCGCATTTTGCGATTTTCTCAAAACTACTTTTTTTTCTCAAACCGGCGAGCAAGATATTTCAAAATATTCTCAACTGATTTCGATGAAACTTATATCACATATTCTTTCCAACATTATCCACAATGTATCACAAAATTTTTTTTCATTGGATGCTGCGTTCATTTTTTATAAAAAATTTTAATTACAAAAATGTAGATAAAAATTTGGTTATTTTTTCAAACAGCTGTAATATCTACATTTTTTTTTGTTTTCAATTTCTCCATGCTCCATTGTAGCTATTACGTTTCCGAATGAAAAAAACATTTTTTTTCAATCTTCCAGACGTTGCCACAAGAATAAAAAAATTTTGCAATCGACGAGGATTTTCAAAAAAGAGGATCTCACTCGATGTCTCCCATCTCAGCCACTCCTTAATGTTTTCAATTCGTTTTTTTTTTTTTCAATTGTTCATAAAACTATCATGAATTTGTATAAAAATAACGATCATTTTACACATTTGATAACTGCGTTAAAAAAAAAAAAACCATTCTGATAATTTTTTCCGAGTGCGTTGAAAAATATAATTTTGGTAACCCCTTAAAAAACCGGCAACGTTGGATGGTGTGCCCGGGCACACGTAGTCTCGTGGCAGTCGAACAAGGTACGCAACTACATATATATATATACATGTTATGAATTTTGACCCTTCGAAGCATTGCACGTTTTGAATTCTGATGGTTCTGAACATTCATCGTTATTAATTTCGACCTGTCCCCCACCCTTAACTCCCGTGACGACGTGTGCGTGTACGATGAACGGGGGGGGGGGGGGCTCGGTTACGAAAAATAATTTTGAGAATAAAACTTGATGGCGGATACTCACCATACGCTCGCGGCGTTACCGAAGTAATACAACAGAAGAAAAACAACGGCGCAGTAAGGATTTGCGAGACCGTCCTGGGTGAGATACTGCTGCTGCTGCTGGGCTATAACCACCTGATCCTGAGGATGCAGAGGCAACGCTGACGTGCACGCGACTGCAACTCTTCCCGCTGCCAAACGTATAACGTAACCGATCCCGACAGCCGCGTGGCAAACGGCCAGACACGCGATCGCACTTTCTGAAACACGCGAATTAAATTGACAGTCTCGTTATTCAATTATATTATTCAATACACACCCACACACACACACACGATTGATAAAGTACGGGTATTATAATTTTTATTATTTTTTTTTTTTTTTTTAAGGAATTTGTTGTAATGAAATAATATTGCAAGACGATGAACTTCTTTTATTTTTGTAGACAGACATTGAATTTTTTTTTTTTGTGGTGACGAAAAATGAAAAATATAAAATATAGATTTTGCATATTCGTAATTTTGATTTTTCTTCGAAATCTAATAATGCGTTTTTTTTTTTTTTTCATTACCGATTTCGAAGCAGGCATTGTAATTTTTATGATTTTTTCAATGCGAATTTTATCGTATTCAAATAATATTGCAAGACGATGACCTTTTTTTCGTGGCAAATAAACTTTGAACTATTTTCTTGTTGTTGTTTAAGCAAAAGAAAAAAAAAGAAGGATTTTGGTACGAATGATCGAATGAATGATTGGACGATGATATGGAATTAGAAACGATAATTTGATTGTAACGAAAAATGAAAAATATAAAATATGGATTTTGCACATTCGTAATTTTATAAAAAAGAGAGAGAGAGAGAAGATGGGAAACAAACGCGCAACGTTGCCATGTCTACTGGATCACGACCAACTCCTCATATAAACTTTATTTTCCCGATGTTTATTTGCTTATTATTATCATCACAGTCTCCCGATCTCTACTGTCAAGTGCCCAAAATGTTGTCCGAATATTCAACTTGCAGCTCAAGTGTTTTCATTAAAATCTGACGAGGACTTTTTGTATTATATCAAATTTAGCATGATTCTCCACAAGGCTCTATGTTAAACGTGTGAAAATAAAAGTGTCGATATATTTTTTCTCGCGCTCCGGAAAGCCATAAAAATTTAACTGAACCTTTATCTCATCAACACCTATAATTATGCCAAGTTTCATGAAAATCTGACGAGGGACTCTCTTATCGAGGGTACTACTTTAATGACAAATCAATGATTCGCTTGTGACAAGGATTGTTTATAAAAAAAAAAGGTGAGAAAAAAATGAATGTAAAAATCAGGACAAAAATCGTGACTACTGACCACCCGTTGTCATGGCAGTCTGTTGTTTCCGAGGTTTGAGCAGAGTAACGATACCCCCGGCCACCGATATCAGACACATGGTAACGAGAATCGCCATCCACGCTTCGGTCAAACGTTTTTCGCGTTTTGACCAAAGTATATCGGCGTCGCAAGCGGCCGCGCATCTGCCCGAACGATTGAGAAATATGTACAATCCTGACTTTGCGTACAGGGAACATCCCCACGGTCCGTTACCCGCTCCCACTGCCTGAAAAAAAAAATTAAAATCAACAAAAATAAAAAATCACAAACAAATTACGATTACAAATTGCTCTTGGCAAAAAAATTTTTTTTATATTGTTCTTCAAACTTTGTCGATTACGACCTAAATTTTTTTTTCCAACTACATTCTCAAAAAAAAAAACGTCTTCGACTCTTGTTTCGAGTTCGAGAGAGACGTTCCAAATTATACCAATGTCGTTGAATAAAAAATCTTTTTTTTTTTTTCGCTTTATTCGTTTGTGGATAATTAATTTGATTAGAATTTGCTCCATCGATTCGTCAATAATTGTCGGATCAAAGTTCAATAGACGATTTTTATTTTTATTAATGAAAATGAAATTGAATTACAATAAATTACAATGTACGATTTTGAATTTTCATTTGAAAAATTAAAAATCGTTGATTGTACTTTGCTCCATCGATTCTTAATGAGTTGACGGAGCAAAGTGTGAGTCAAAGGGTTGAATGTAGAAGTCTCGAGAATGTAGCTTGAAAAAAATGTGTATATGAATTTATTTATGGAATTATTGAATATTCATTTGTTGGATGAAAGGAAAATAATTATGATAATATCAACGAACCTGTATCGGATTAACCGGTCCAGGTTCACCGGGTCCTTCCATGCACATGTGCTGATGATTGTTCTCCGGTGGAAATTTCGAACAATTCAGAGCGGCCGGCCATGGAAATCCAAAACCCTGAAGAACCGGATAGCATCGCGATCGTACTTGCTCGCAGAGACCGCGACAGGGCCCGATCGGCGAGGACACTTTTTCCGTGCACATCGGAGCATAGACCGAACACAAGAACAAGTGTAATTGCGCACTGAAAAAATGAAAAATCGTTCGATTCGAGTTATCGAACAAATTCAATCGATATTCATTTATTTTACAATTATTAATTAATTTTTTTTTCATTTGGGTTTTATTTATTTAGGATGAAATCCATTTTTTTTTTTTTTTTCAGATGCTGCATTGAAATTTGTTTACTGTATTGTCGTGGTTTAAATGACAATTTTGAGAAACCAAGCGAAATAATGACGAACAATCGAAATATTTTATATCCTACACACGCGCGTGCGCAATACACACGATAACAATTATCCGTTGTATGATAATCATGTAAAATCGAAAAAGAAAGAAAAGAAAAAAAAAAACAACAACGAGCCCACCGAGTCGTGACTAACGAGACTCACACGCGGGGGCGCTCGCGCATGAAAAAAAAAAATTAATGACCCGTTAAAACGTCTCACCTGCATCCGTACTGTATGAGCGGGCTGAAAGTTTGCAGAGTGAAATCCGCGTCTCCCTGAATCTCGTGACCAACGAGATTGGGCATGGCTGTCACGTTGTAACCCAGACCCCGACACATTTCGATTCTGATGGGTTCGCAAGCCCCGCGGGCCGACTGCATACCCCGCACCATCAACAGTATCAAAAACCACAACATTTTTCCCCGGTATTTCCCTCACTGAACTTTTATTACTCACGGAAACGAAAGTGTAAACACACACACACACACACACACACGCGGACGCGCAATCCTTGACCTCGGCCACTCACGTGTCATCCATGATCAACGATAAACACATGTCAAACATCGAAAACCGGAAATTGCATGAAAAAATCACTCATTTGTGATTTTTCCTTCTTTTTTTTTCGTCTCCAAAACTTTTGAGAATTTTTTGTTTTCACGACAACACCTGTACACTCCTTTGAAATCCTAATCTCGAGATTTCAATTGTTCGACAAAATAAACAAAAAAAAAATATACACAAACCAAAAACCGGAAACGCATGAAAAAAAAAAAATCATTTCACAATCATTTCAAGATTTTTCCTCAAAACATTTGAGAAAAAGATAAAAAAAAAAATTCACGACAACAATTGTGCAGTCCTCACACACGCACAAACAAAAAAACACGCGTGAAAAATCCTCGGCGAGTTTGTCAAACGAGTTCGACGCACGTGCGTTGCAACGTAAAATCCTCAGTTTTTAGTTTTCTTCGATCCGACACGATGACTGTGGCCAACGATCATACAAACAAACCATAAAAACACACAAACAAACAAAAAAAAAAAAAAAAACGTAAGCCGTTACTACGGTGTTGTTAGTGGGTAGTAGTTTGTCTGGTCGACGATCGTTTGTACGCGGCCGTAAGTTCTGGTAGTCAACGTTCGCGAAACAGTCGGCGCGTTTGACAGTCTCGCGACGACAACTGTTGCTGCATCCGAGTCTCCCTCCAGCTTCCCCGAACTCATCATAAATCGCAAAACCCTGTTTTTTTAAATATCTTTTCTTTTTTGTTTCAAACAATTTTCCCGGTAAGCGTAGACGCGATCGGAATAATCCACGAATATCCGTTCGATCATCGAAAGTCAACAATTTTTTCACGCGATTCCTTCATTTTCTCTCTCTCTCCTACTCTTCCGATCGTTCCAAACGCCAAACTCAACGATTTTTCGATCCAATCGATCGATGAAGAAAAAAAGAATTATTGTTTTATTTTATTTTAGTCTCGTTATTATTTAATTGATTGAAAATTATTAAATGAATAGAAGTGAATTGTTTTTGTTGTGGAGTGATATGGCTAACTTGTTTGGTAATGAGAAGGAAAAGAAAGATTTTTTTTCTTTAATCAACGGACCGATGAATCACGGTCGACGGTCCGCGTGTTACTGACCCGCCGACGCGCCGACTGGAGAAACTACGCGAGACCGTAAGAGAGACCGCGATCTCGTCGGTTGCCCCCACTCCTCGTGAGCGCGAACGTCTATCGCCGCGTCTCGGCGCTGCCGCGCAGCCGCAGCAGCAACAGCGAACGCCGCTGGACGGGGCGCGCGGCGGCTCCAAGGTGATGGGAAGACCTGTTCGAGTGCGAGAGAGACAGCGCCATCGGCGCTCGCTGCGGAGCGAGGGAGACGGAGATAGCTTATGTAGTTCATCGTCTCAAGAGGATCCCAAACGTTGTTTGGGCCACGTTCTCTGTCGCTCCGCCGCGAGCGCCCATGGCGCTATCTCTCTCGCACTCGTGGCAGACGCTGAACATTCGAGATCCCCTTAAGATGATGGAAGACAAAAATTGTCTCCCTCTCGCTCGCTCCGTTGCGAGCGCCGATGGCGCCGTCTCTCTCGCACTCATAAATGTCGGCCATCGCCTTGAGGGAATGCCGAATTTTTCGCGTCCACAGCGGAGCGAGAGAGACGGAGCTCCAAAACGTTGGGGATCCTCTTAAGGGGTTAGGCCACTGTAGAAATTTTTCGGAAAATCGTTTTTTGCTTTTTAAAAATTTTTCATATCGTTCCTCAGAACCTCAAAAACGCTGTCGCATTTTATATTACAATTTGTGTAACATCTCCGCCATTTGTTAATATTTCTGATTTTTCATTCCCATATAATTAACCATGTGTATATGAATGATCTGTAAAAAAAAATGTCGAAATCACGTAAATGAGGCGTTAAGGTGATGGAAGACCTATTCGAGTGCGAGAGAGACAGCGCCATTGGCGCTCGCGGTGGAGCAAGGGAGACAGAGAGAGTTTATGTGGTCTATCTCACCTCGAGTCGCCCTCGCGCCGCTACTCTGCCTTTGTCAGTCGCCGCAGTCACGCTCGTTCGCTTCTTCTTCGTCTTCTCTGTTGTTCCGAAACTCCAGACCCGCGAGATACGCAACCTATAGTCGCCACACACGCGAGCTTCGTGTTTCTCCGGGTGTCCCCCCCCCCCCCTCCTCCTCGGACAACTCGCCCAATCGTGGTGCAGACTAACCGATGCGTTGGCCCAAATGCATATCGGATGGATCGGGCAGAGGGTTGGGATACGTTGTTTATATTTTTTCATTTTTTATTTTTGTCTATGCGGACGATTCTTCGGATCCTTTGAATCGCAACGGGTCGAAGATAAATGGCGGACGGAAAATGGGTAGGGACGTTTGGCCGTGATGGATGATGGAACGAGAGAGACCCAACTATTCGAAATTTTTCGACGATTCGAGATTGCAGTCAATATTGATTTTCTATCAAAGTTTGTCGTTAACAAAATGTTTTACCACAATTTTCGACAAACTTGATTTTAACCATATCACTTTAAACTGGGTCGCTGAAGACCCGAGCGATTCTTTTTTTTTAGGGTGGACCTTAATAGGGTTGTTGACGAATTTCGACAAGTGCACCCCCCAGATGAGTTTGAAATAAATAAATAAAAATATGTGCGAAACCCCAGCACCGTATTCCAATGAGAAGACGTGGCTGTAAGCTCGTTTTGTTTCCCATTCGAATAACATGAGATTTTCACACTACTTCAATAATTATTTTTTCGAGTTGTCCCTAAGCACGCGAAAAATTCTTCATTCACAAAAATCCATTGTCAATGGGTTTAACTACTCGTACATTTTTTTCCCAAGATCTCACCTGTATATAATCGACAACAGCGAACCGATGAACGATGATAACAACTGACAAACGATTTCACCACAAATTGCAAAAAAAAAACATTTATGTTTATCTCTTGTGAAAAAATGTACTCGTAGTTATACCCATTAACAATAGACGTATGTGAACAAACAATTTTTTGCGTGCTTCGGGACAACTGGAAAAAAAAAAAATTACCGAATTAGTGTGAAAATCCCATGTTATTCAAATGGGAAACAAAATATATAACAAAATATATAATATATAAATATATGCACGAATAATAAACAAAATATATAATATATAAATATATGCACGAATACCATGGAAAGGTGTGCTCTGATCGTGCTGGTTGTGAAGAAAAAAAGATCGGAATGACGAGGGAGATGGAGAGAAAGAGAGAAAGAGAGAAAGAGAAAAAGAGAACGAAGAAGCAGAGGCACGAGGTCCAATTATACCAAGAAAATACAGCCCATAAAAGCAACCGTGAATCACTGGTTTATGTTAATAAGTCCACCTCGTGATTCTCACTCCCCCGGACAGCGAACTCACGGTATCGCGAAATTTCATTCGACCCTCGGCCATGGCCCCCCTCCCCCCCCCCGACCGCTTCACGATCTGCAAAAGTCACGTGTACCTCGTTATCTTGTTAATATATCGGTTCGTTAAAGCAACGGATTTTTTTTTTTTTCAATCCGGCGAACGAGAATATCTCGCGGGATATCGATCGAGGTGTTCCCGACGACACCTGCTTATCATCCGGTCCTTTGGTTTTCCAAAATAATCGTTGCGTGTAGCATGTGAGAATTCGTGGTATTTGCTCACGGCTCCCTTTTTCGGAGAATCATTGATGATGACTTTTTTTTTTGGGTATGATGGATTGTTTAAAAAGAAATTTTTAATTGAAAAAAAAAAAAAAAAATTGCATCGGCCGGGAATCGAACCCGGGCCGCCCGCGTGGCAGGCGAGCATTCTACCACTGAACCACCGATGCCTTACATTCAGGACGATCAACTGTCGTAGATTAACGCTTTCAAAAACTGGACCGAGATACAGTGTATTGTCCTCATTAATGTGAAAACAACGAATTTTTAGAATTTCATAAAAGTTTCGGAACCAAATTTTTATTGATCTATTTATTTTTTTTTGTTTTCCGACAACCGTTCGAGATAATGTTTTCAAATTGATTTAACAATAAGTATTGTGAGGATGGTGTGAGATGTTCAAAACCAGTAACCGCGCTTGAATTTTTCGGCATAAGTCATTTTCTTTTCGGACGGAGGTTCATCGCTGTTCTTTCGTACGGCCTCGTACAATAATCGATCGACCTGTTTGATAAAATCCTCGACATTCTCGCTGCACTCCAACGTGTTGCCGCGGGACGATTCGAAACAATCTTCGAGCTGTGTGTGTCAACGTAACGCGAAATTAATTTTATCGAAACTCGCTCGGCGTAGTTTTTGGAGTTTCGTGTGGAAATCTAGAAGCGTACACTTTCTGCGTAATCATTTCGAAAAAGGGGGTTGGTTGAGGTCTGTGTTCGATCAGTCCTACTATTGGCAGTTCTACTTTTCCCAGTTCTACTTTTCCCGGTTCTACTTATCCCGGTTCTACTTGTCCCAGTTTTACTTTTCGCAGTTCTACTTTTCCCAGTTCTACTTTTCCCAGTTCTACTTTTCCCAGTTCTACTTGTCCCAGTTTTACTTTTCCCATTTCTACTTTTCCCAGTTCTACTTTTTCCAGTTCTACTTTCCCCTTGAAAATTATTTAAAAAAATAAATAAATAAGCTAACCCAACTTGCCCTAACCCTCAATAACCAAAGACTTGATTTCCACGTCCAACATGCGCGTATAAAATTACTCGGAGTGTCCTCTACAACATATTTCAATCTCAATGAAATCCGAGTATCGTCCAGTTTCTGCATAATTATCTGAGTTCATTTTAATATTTTTTTATAAAAAAAAATTTCATAATACTTGTTGCTGCTCTTCGAACATTATTTTGGGTTTGGCCGATTGGGCGTATTTGGTCAGACGCTTAAGAGTCTCCTCCGCCTCGTCGATATCGAGATTATTGCGAACCGTGTGCGACTCGTCGATGCAAGCTAATTTATCAATCCAATATTTGTCATAGTTTTCCAAACGATCGTCTTTCACGATTCCTGTCAGGAGAAAAAGAAAATTACAAGTTCGATGTTGATTCAATGGACATATTTTGTTAACAGCCACCTTTAAAAGTCTCGATTTAACATTTGACATTAACTATGAAACGATATAGGTCCATTTTTTGTCCACGCAACAAAATTGCAATTATAAATATTCACCGGTTTTCAATCGTTCTGCAATATTTTCGCTGATCAGAATGGAGCCTCCTTCCTCGGGTCTCGGTGGCTCCTTGCCCAATTTTTTTTCGCACGCCTCATCGTCTTCATTACGGTTTCCAAACATCACAAGCTTGCGAGCAAACAAATGTCTTATCACACGTTTACCGATAATTTTCACAAAACTAAATAACTCTCGAAATGTCAAATTGAATTCACGACAAATGCAAGTCGTGTGTGAAAAAAATAAAATAAAATGCATCGACAAACCAGGTGTTTCCGATGACAATGACCACGATAACGCGAAAAATTGGTACAACTTGAATAATCAACCATTGGACTTACCACCCCACAAAATTATGAGATATACCAGTCTGGAAATTAATTATGTAAAAATAATAATGTTACACAAAACTTTATCTTCTCGTGTATTATTTTTTTTTTTTTCAGTAAAACACATCAGAAAGCGATGAATAATTTATTCTCAGAGTTTGAGATCCAGTAATTAGACAGATTCTTTCGCTAAATATTACAAAACCATAAATATATAATTGCTACATATCAGAACCTTGATAAATAATTTTACAATTTTCTGTCAATGTCTTATGATTCAGGCGGTGGATTTGCTACGATCATCGATGATTGAGATCCCAGTAATGTTCGCTGTATTCGCCATTTTTGTTTCCCCATAGAACCTGAAAATTTTTCAATTTCAAAATCATGATTCGTACCTCATTTTGTGCTATCCAGACGGATGGAAATTTTGTAAGTACAGCGTTGCATCAATTACCTTTCCTTGATGTTTATTATTTTTCAGATCCTTTCGCTCGAATCTCTGTTCCCACTCGTTCGGATTTTCGCAAACATGACCGAATTGAATTTTGAGGGGTTCCAAATGTTCGGAAAAAATGTCCCTGAGTGAAAAAAAAATCGGATTTTTAACAGCAAAGAAAAAATGTCCAGCACAAGAAAATGAGGTTTGTCTTATTTTGGAGTTTAGGCGGCTACTGTTCGATCAATTCCAGATGTTGATGGGTCTTGTCTGAATACAATATATAATAATAACATATACAATGAAATGTTTTAATAAAAATATCATGATATATATATATATTTTTTTAGTTTAACGAAAAAAGAATCGCACTATACGCTATAACGACAATTTCTTCGCCACTTAATTTTAAATTCCTATGGCAGACTATCTCAGAATGCCACAGACTCAACCCTAGAACGTTATACATCCTGGGCTTATGATTTAACGGTATACTGGGGTACCGCGTTACCCCAGGCGATCTTTAGACGCTTGCTGTTCAGCGACCAGCGATCAAGCGACTAGGTCCTTCACTTTTAAGGGACCCTAGAGACTCAAACTATATTACCTCAAACTTTACAGCGCCCTAGCTTACCGACTTCCTACCAAAAATACCGATTAAAAATCCACTGTGACAACCCAGTATATTGGTACAGGGTTGAATAATATCAACCTAGAAATAATGTATGTGTCGGATGAGAAAAAAAAAACATGATTAAATGAATGAATAACACCATTCTGAATATCTTCATCCACGATGGAAACGTGAAAAGAACAAAAGAAACATTAGGAAAATTCTTTTATCAGGATATCCACCCAAACCCATGAAAATCTCGGTTCACCCGAACAGCAGTCGAATTTTCCGTCAAACTTCAAAATGAATTATTCACCAAACCAATCGTCTGATGTTCACAATCGGAGAATTGATGCTGTTTGATTCGGCAAACAGTTGCATCACGTTATGAAAAAAATTATATTCGAGACACTACGTACTGAAAAAAATGTCCCTTTTGCAGTGCTTCAACGATAGCTCGTCTCGGCAAATCTTCATCCGCAATTTTTCGTATAACTTTCATTTCGTCGTACGCGGTTTGTAAATCCGTTCTTTCGTCGTCGTAAATTCGTCGACAATCAACTCCGACTATCGCATTGTTGATAATAAAATGACCGACGAACGACAGACCAATTGTGAACGTCACGATGACACGGGATTGCTTCGACATTTGAAATATTTGTATTCCGGTGTTATTTCAATGGGCACTTGAATCGCACTGCCGGAGTTTCTACGTGAAACGTGAAAGCACGTCATTTTCGTGTTTTTTTCTGCGAGACACGCCTCATCGATCATCGACTTTCGTGAAAGTACATGAAAAACTATGAAACCGGCCGATCGTCGTTAAAAAAAAATGTATATATATATCGGACTAAATTGTTTTTTTTTATTTCGAACAAAAAAAAATTAAGTGGGAACGACACTGCCGTAAAATACATTGTATATCATCGACGATTAAAGTATCTTTGAATATATATTCGTAACACTGAATTTAATTTATTTTACAATCAATAATTCACACGCATACAAATATTTATAAATTCGATGAAATTGATACGACTAACGCAATTTCGTGGAACAATAATTGAATAGAGAAGAAAAAAAAAATAATAATAATAATTACTTGTCGCACGTCGAAGGAATTTTTCTTTTATTTATCGAGGGTTAGCGGATAACTGTGTTTGGCGCATTTGACCATGGATTGCATGAGTTTCACGAATCCGGTGTCTTTCGGTTTTTCGAGTCCCCGGAGAACTCGATTTTTCATCACTGACACAAACTCTCGATTGCTCAGCTGACCGTCCACTGCGAAATCACATAGAAAAAAATATATATATATATATATATTCTTCTATACATTTTTACATTTCATTCGACATTTTATATTCGAGGTCAATTTATTATTTCACTCACTGTTCTCGTCAAAAATTGTGTAAACCACTTGAATAACGTGATCGTCCAAATCAACGTGGGCCACTGTCTTTGCGACGTGTTTCAGCGTAGCTGCGAAATACACGAAATTGATTAACGGTTATTAAAAAGATTGAAATTGTTTGATTTTTTCAACCCTTAGCTGGCACACTGAGGTCAAAAAGTCCCCAAAAGTAAAAAAAAACCTCAATTCAATCTATTCTTCATTTATCCGGATAAATACCTTATTTTCCATCAGGCTATTTTTTTTTCTTTTGAAAGTAGAGTGTTTCGAGAGTATTCATTTCAATTTTTAGATAAAAATAATAAAAAGTGGAAGTTTCGATTATTTTTTTTTTTTTTTGGAAAAATCGCAGTTTGCGTTTTTTTTCACATTGAATTTTTTTTTTTCACAGAAAATATTGTTATTGACCCAAATAATCGATGTCACCTCTTGAAGGGACTATCAAAGCGTATATAAACATTTTTGAAAGTAAAAAAAAAATCAATTGGTCACTCGCAGCGAGCATTTTTGTAACCTCGGGGTCGAAAAGACCCTGCATGCCATACGCCGACAAGTGTGCCGGCTGAAGGTTAACGAAGATGAGTCATCAATGGTGCACCTTGATCAATCGACGCTCCAGCTATGTGGTAAAACGTTAAGGCCGTATCTACGTCGTTGATGTTATTGAGAAAGTGGAAGAACTTTAAATAATCCTCCTTGTTTATTCCTTTGGCGTTATCCTTAAAACTTTAATGAAAGAAGAAAAAAAAACATCTCAATGATTCTATTTCATCGATGCATCTTTATATAAAAAAAAAAGTAATCGATAAGAACCTTTTTTTTACTCTCTTTAACATCCGAGCCTTCTTTTTTCCGGGATAACCGGCGTAAGCCAGTAACAATTCTGTAAAATCTACTTCGGTTATATTTCCATTGCTGTCGGGATTTCGACGTTCAAACTGCAATAAAAAAAAAAAAATTCTATAACGCCTCAAATAAAAAAAATAAATAATATCGTTCCGGCAATAGTTTCGGTTTGTCGAAATTACCTCGAGAATGAGTATTTCCTTCTGAAGTTTTTCCTGAAAATCCAAAAACTTTTCAATCGTTAATTTTTGTTTCATGTGAGGCCCGAAGAAGTAAGTTGTGAGCGCCGAATTCACACCCTGCAAGAAAATTGATTTTTCATTCGAAATATGTTTGGCAGGAACGAAGAGGGAAAAAATAAGATAATCGACGTGCAATGAGAAGTACGAATGCGTTACAGAAAATATTCATTCATAAAAACACTTTCGAAAAATATTATGAAAATAAAACTGAAATATATATTGCCTTGAAAGTGTTTCCGGTATTGGCGTGATCTCGATGACGAGTTCCTATGCTCGTCTGTTGACGAATCAACGTGGCTACCTTGCCAAATTCTTCCGAATCAACGTCACCGTCACCGTTGAAATCGAACATTCGAAATGCGATTTCGAAATGACGCCTCGAGGCTGTGAAATTTATCACGCATGTCAAAATTTCGAACAAACATTGATCGTCAGAAATAATCATCGTGATAATGTATCCGAAAAATCTGGATCGACTCACTCGAAAGCACGGTGAGAAGAAATATGTAGTCGGAAAATGTAATCAATCCGGAACTTCCGAGTTTGTAGAAAATACTGTTCTCGTCCAATTCCAATTCCAATTTAGCTTGAACGTTCTGTCGCGAAACAGTTGCGTTTGTTGAGAAACAAATTGCACGAGAAAAATTCACGGATATCACAATTCGACTGTGATATATTCAGTCCGACCTCGAAATAAGAGACTCGGCAATAAGGGACTTTTTTCGCAGTTTCTCACTCGAGCGCTTGCCCCAATACGACTCGAACTCCGAGCTCGAGAATTTCGTGCGCGGACCTCTGGTTAAGAGACTAGCCTGGGTAGAGATTATTCGGGCGAAATAGAGTGCACGTGTGGTGTAAATTGATGTGTGCATGCGTGCGTGAGTATGTGTGTGTGTGTGCGTGTGTGAATGTAACACAAAATCTACAAGTTTATTGGAGTGAGTGATTTTATGATTTAGACACAGAAGTAGAAAATAATATTCAATAGTTTATTAACGTCGCGCAGTCGAAAACGTTTCTGCATGGGCGAGGTGAGTGCACTGACAATAAGCTGGGTCTCGTTCGCGCGAGTCTCTTGTTGAGAGGATCGCATGCGGAAAAGAGTGAGAGAGAGACGGACAGAAGTAGCGAGCGCGGGACGCGTGCCTGGTGGGGGTATGCCGATTTCCGAGACAAACTCTTTCCCTCGGGGGCTTTTGGTCTCTTATTCCGAGGTCGGACTGTAATTCACGAAGAAAAAGACGTACCTTGGGATCTATTCGCTTATATTGATCCAAACCGAGACCTAAAAAAAAATATTACGTCCGTGAAAATTCGATCGATGGCGGTGACGAATTATTTTATAATGGAAAAGCTGATTCATATCCGCAATATTATTACTTATGAAAAAATCATCGGTGCCGTGAGCTAAACATGCGAATAATTTGCAAATAATTAGACAGATAAAAACAGGCCATGCAGTGAGATGATAAATGAATAAATTATTATGACGAAGTTATCAAAGAAAACGTAAGTCGATCGCTATTGAAAATAAATAAATAAATAAATATTAAAAAAAAACACGTCATTGAAGAAATTATATAGAACGATGTGTGGATCGGAATGTAGAATCTTGACAATTTACCATCGGGCTGTTTGACACCGGGCGTCATGGATCTCAAGAAATCGTCGGGCGTCATAAAAACTTCGTGGCTATGATCGTTGTACACAATCTGAAGGGTCGCAAAATAGCGAAAGACTTTGTCGGGCGTCGAATAATGTCTCATACGATTTTCGTACTCTATTATCTGCGTATAAATACCACAGAAGAACCGTTAATGTCGCATGCGAAGCAGGGTACGATAACAATCGTACGATCATAGAAGAATTAGTAAGCAGCTTTTTGTCCTTCGCCCATTAAATATGTAACAATTTCACGATAAACGTAAATTCAAATTAGTTGCGTTGTGCAATAAAAATCATTTACAAAAATCACAACGCGAAACTAACAGACAAGAGTTATCAAACGCATTATTTCAAAATTTCATTCGTGAAATTTTACCTGAGAATGAAAAAATAAAAAAAATAAAAAATTATTAAACAATGAATTCATTCTTTTGAGAAATAAAATGAAAATAAGAAGAATTATATAAATGGTAATGGTTTTGAGGGGGACTTCTCAAGTGTATATTTTGTACAATTTAAAATAAAATTCTTTAGAAAAAAATTAAAGATTTTGCTTCAAACATGTATAAACGTAACTGTGAAATACCAACACTGTACATTCAACCGTTTTTCTGAATTAAATTCCCAAATAATCGTCTCGAAAATCGGTATGAACGTGAGAAGACTCCCTCAAGAATGTCGAGGGTATAAAATTTCTCCCCATCGAGTCACGAATCGAATGACTCTCGGCAAGATAGAAAAAAAAAATAATAATAATTCCTTATCGATAGGAGATTAACGTGTGACAAATGATTCGTAATTCCAAAAACCCTTTTACCAAAGCGTATTTTTTTTTTTTTTTTTTTTTTTTGTTCAATAACGAACAAAGCTCACTCGTATAGTTTCCAAATTGCACGAAAAAAACCACAGAATCCACAAACCTATTGTACATCGTTAAATTAGTATAGCATAGCTCAGGCTCATCGAGTGTTATTTGTAAATCGTCAACCGTCGAGATTCAAAAAAATTTCACACTCTCGTACGTATAAAATTTGACAAACTTTACCATCCGGTTGTTTCATGCCGGGTGTAATGGCTCTTAAGAAATCATCGGGTGTCATGTAGATTTCGGTACCTTCCAAGCTAGTTATCTTGACGGTTGCAAAATATCGAAAAATTTTGTCCGGCGTCGAGTACAATCGCATCCTATTTTCATACTCTATTATCTGTAAAAACTCGACGACAACCATCATTCGCGATTCTTCAATTTTTTTTTTTTCATTTTTCATCACGTTTTCCGTGCAAAAGACCCACGAAACTCATAGTTCGACAAAATAAAATGAAAACTTTCGAAATTTTATCGCGACGATGAAATAAATAAAATTTCAAACAGACATCACACATCGATATATTCCAAGTGAGATAAACCGATGAATTAACAAATTTTTTTTTTTCAACAAACTATGCGTAGAAAACAACGTATCTATGGTTCAACCTTTCGATCTCGAAATCCGACTTTTTGTTTCTTTGATTTTTTCTTTTTGGGCTCGTCCGTCTCGGAGTTGTCCACCGATTCGCCGTCGTCCGTTTCTTTCTGTTCGGCGACCATTTCGGCGGCGTCCACGCGTGGCCATTTCGGCAAGTACAACCTCACCCTGAAAATTGTCACAATTGTCGTTATCGACGTATCGAATGATTTTCGAGCAATTTTTTTTGGCCAAAGATCGTTTGCGAAAAGTTCTACCCACATTCGCCAATCCATGAGGCTGGCCATCAACAAGCCGAACACAGCGACGTAGAATAGAGTTCTGGGCGTCGACGTGGGTTGTCTTCCGTGACCAAAATTGCGATAGTATTGCTTGCGTTCGTATTTGTTGTAATCTGGATTCAGGGGCTGGATATGCGCGTAGTCGGAACCGATCGGTCGAACGGGACTGGGCTTCGCAAGTACTCGACCGTACGGCAGTAGGCAACGGCATCTGTTGAGGAGCATTGTTGCGGCGCCGCTGTCGCAAGCCTTCTGGAGAGTCACAAAATAATCCAAATATGAAAATTCAACCCTGGCTCCTCGGAATATATATTTCAGTGACGACGTCGTCGCACTGTGCCCTAAAAGTTCTGTCGTTGATGTTTGCATCGTAAAAGCATTTGAAAAAACTAAAAAAATTCTAAAATACATGTCGACGTTTCTTTTCTACGATTCAACGATTGTATAAGATGTTTATTGCATATTCAATTATTCATAACTATTTAAATTGTACACAAATATTTCACCAAAAAATTTAGTTTGTTCCCTAAAAGACCCGGCATGACGACCGAGGGTTAAAAAAAAAAGCAAAGTACATTATTGACCAAGAATGGTACTTTTCAATTCCGGCTTCATCCACCGAACGTTTTGTCCCAAAAATTCTTCAAATAAATAGTTTAATCACTCGTAAGATATCAAAGCTACATTATTATTTTTCAATCATTCTCCATTATAACCTCAAAAATTCTTCAAACAATTATATCATTGTCTGTGCCAAAATACAAAAAAATCAATATCGAATATACTCGGACGAAAGTTCGAAATCGAATTTTGAGGTTAGAAATAAACCGATCACCGAATTACCAATGTCAATCGTTAATTATTGTTCAATTATTTGTATTGTTTATTATTAATTGTTTCGACGTGTTAATCGAGTGTCAGGACGTAATGAGATAACTCTCGAGGACATCCAAACCAACAGAGGTCATATTATAACGTCGACGATAACCAAAAATAAATATCAATCCTCGTTTCTCGAACGATTTTTTTTTTTGTCATCTTCGCGGAAAAAAAAAATTTGTGGGATACATTGAATTTTTTTTTTAACATCGCAATAAGTCATTGACAAATTATAACGCACCTACGCATTACCCGAACAAGAACGTAGAACGATCCTATAAGCCCAAACTATTCGGTCTTATAAATATGTGGACACTGGAGACACTCACTATTTTGATCCCATTCGTGTCCTTGGTTCGAACATCTTCGTACAACTTCGGCAGGGGCGAGCGAGGATGGAGATCTCATAGCGTACAGTAGAGTCTCGATTATGTCAGATTCGATACTGTCGGGTACACCAATTATACCTATATATACAGTGTCGAACTTTCGATCAGTCGAAGGATTTTGACCGTTCGAAACATTGGACAGTCGAAACATTTATTTTCGAATCGTTGAGATTTCGATATATCGACCGGTCGGACATTTCATCGTTCGAATTTTTTCAATTCTGTTACTTGACCAGTCGAAATAGAAAAAAATCGGAGATTCGATTTTTCGATAAATTAAAATTCGGAAAAAAATACGAACTTATTATGAGCTTTCGGAACATTGAAAATTCGAAACTTCGAGACCCAGCCGACGAAAGTGGTGAGCGAGGTACAGTATATCGCCACAAACTCAACCCTCAAAATTTTGTTATCTTTTTGAAAAATGTT
Source organism: Diplazon laetatorius (assembly GCA_963662125.1). Classification (NCBI taxonomy): domain Eukaryota; kingdom Metazoa; phylum Arthropoda; class Insecta; order Hymenoptera; family Ichneumonidae; genus Diplazon; species Diplazon laetatorius. The sequence continues at coordinate 2,139,016 of OY759159.1, forward strand.
TCATCAAAAATCGGCAACACTGTGATGATTAATCATAATGCCCTTATTTTTTCGTGATCCTGGTTTTCGAGGTGTCGAGAAAATCGAGACTCGACTGTACTTCAGGGATTCTACCCTATAGTGATAGAGCAGTCATAGTTGCACCAATCGTTACCAAGCTGCTCGACACATTGACCTTTTAATAGACCAAATTGTCGTTTCCCGAACGGACGACATTCGATGGAACCCCGTGTCAAACAGGAGCTCCAAGGAAAAACCCACTACCGCCTATCAGCTGACGTGTGCCACGTTAATCATAATCCATGTCCTTCGCAGTACGATCAATAAGTTCATGATACTGCGTTATCGCGAAAGGACGTGTATTTGCTCATCGTCACAATTTCCTTATCTTTCTGGATTTATCAATATGCAGAATAGAAATGTGTTATCATGACCCACCAACGTATGCTAGTATTCGTGGCTCGATGATAATAATACGTATAATAAAAATCGGACAGGTTCGCATGTTCAACCAGAGGTACATACGTCGGCTATGAGTAAAATATAATCGCAAATTTTGATCTCTTTTCTTGATCTCAATTCTACGCGCTTTCCGCCATCGTGTTATGAATATCAACAGCCATATTCGCAATCCTGACTCGAGAATGCGGCTTGACCCGGAAATCTCGATCGTCGCATGCGTCACACATTTCGTCCACCTCGAAAACGCGATTTGCGATTACTCGCAAGCCTCTTGACCGATCCGGATAAAACTCATATCAAAATATGCACAATCTTGGCAAGAAGCGTGTGAGATTCCACTCGTTTAATAATATTCATACGTTTTGGAGTAATCGCTCATTTAGTTTTGCGGTAGCGTGCGGCGCTAGTGCCCAATTCTACGGCGTGACCCGCCACCACAGTTGAAATTTTTTTTTTTCACCGAAGTTGAATTTTTTTTTTTCGTGATATGATCAATACAAATCTAAAATCGATTTCACCCTTATAAAATACCCATACTCAGCTATCATTTCATTGTTTTTTCATATCCATATAAAGCATCTAAACTCTATGAGATTTATCACAAAATTGTCCACTTGTCGTAGCTTGTGGACCATACGACTCAACGGATTTCCAATTCCGACGTCTCATTTTTTTCGTAACAGACCTAACTCCCAGATGAGCGTGGGATTTTTTTTTTCTACGCTCTCCGGACATTGTGGCAACCTATAACGTGAATAAAAAAACAAGTTTTCCGTACTTTTTTGGATAAACAGTTGAATAAATGGGTTACCATAAATTCATTTAACCTCGCATCTCAAATTCCCACACTCATCCAAGAATGTAGTCTGTTATGAACAAAATGGGACGTCAGAATTGAAAATCCGTTGAGTCGTATGGTCCAGAAGCTACGACGAGTGAAAAAATTTTGTGATAAATCTCACAGCGTTCAGATGCTTCATATGGCTATGAAAAAATTTGAAATGATAGCCGAGTACAAGTATTTCATAAGGGAAAAATCGATTTTCAATTCGGATCGATCCTTTTCACGTAAAAAAAATGCAGTTTTTTAGGTGACCCCGCCCCCTTAAAAGCACGTACAATATTTTTATCGAGAATACAAAAGTTGTTCCTGTAAAGAACAAAGTTGCCATGCAAATAAAACTCCATCTATCAATCAACTCAACAAGCGTTATTTTCCATAATCATTTTGTCCCAAAAAATGATTTCAAATGTGCCATTTTCATTTCACGAACGGCCATCCTCGTTGCAGAAAGTTCATTACAGCGTCGTGCTGTCTCAACGAAACAGTATAAAAACTCAATAGCAGGTACACGATGGAAATAAATTGTAAAATTCAAATGCCCGGTTAATACGACGAAAAAAAAAAAAAAGAGAATTGATGAAACATTGCTTATCTCGTTCGCTTATCTCGTCCGGAGCGAGAGAATGAAAAAAAAAAAAAAATTTTTTTTGGAGGGACCCGTGTACACGACCGAACGGACATAATGCTACATAGTTACCTGCAGCTTGGCTGCATAAAACGATTTCGGTATTCAAAGTCAAAACAGTACGTCTACGTTTCCTCCCCACTTACCATAGGAAGCTGATATGCTGTATGTTAAACCGGTAGACCGACAGCGCAGTCTCGAAAAACCCCGACCGCGAGAATCTTCACAATTCATATCACGATATAACGTCACGACCGAGCATCGCACCGGTTTTTTTTTTTTTTTTTCATTTTCTTATTTATCCAACAATCGTAATAATCGTAAATAAAGCCCACATTTTGAGAAAAAAAAAGAAAGCAAAAAAAAAAAAAGAAATGGAATAAAAAAAAAAATGTCGTCGTGATTATTGACACAGCCGACAGCTGGGAATTATTTTCGATTTATTCGTCGTTGTACTTTCGTGGTGAACGCGCCGCTCGAAATTCATCGGCCCGAAAATAATGGCGCGTATTTTCGTTTTCAATTTCTCGATGATCCATCATTTCGATTTACTCGGGATCGTTGAAATTCGAGTGACGTTTCGGTGATTGTGCAATTGAATTGTGATTGTCGTTGTCAACGTTTTTTTTTTTTTTTTTTTTTTTTTTCATTGCTATGGGAGTGCTATTGTTGTTGAACATTTGTTTCGTGATTTTTTTGTCAACCAATAACGCGCGGGCGGCCCTCGACAGACGATATTTCACGGACAAGACGGTGGCCCTTCGAGTGGCCGGTTGTATCGGTCGTTGCGAGAAAAATGTGAGATTATGTTATTTTTGTTTTTTTTCGCAAGGTGTTTAATTATTTTTTTTTTTTTTAGAGTTTTTTTATGCGGTTTTCGAGGGATCGGGTTTAAAATTTTTAGACAATTTAATTACACAATGAAATAAATCCTTAAAAGTTTAAAGATAGGGAATTAATCATCAAAGATATTATAGAGTTATTTTTCATCCAAAATCGAGAAGAAATTTTAGATAATTTAATTATATGATGAAATAAATTTTTAACAGTTTGAAGATAGGAAACTATGTATCGAAGACATGATAAAATATGAAGTAATTTTTCATGTAAAATGGAGAATACGTTTTTTGACAATTTAATTACATAATGAAATAAATCCTTAAAAGTTTGAAGATAGGGAATAAACTGTCAAATTCTGTTTGAAGATAGGGAATAAACTGTCAGATATTATGAAGTATTTTTTTCATCCAAAATTAAGAAGAATTTTTTTACACAATTTAATTACACAATGAAATAAATCTTTAAAATTTTGAAAATAGAATTTTTTTAACTTCGTTGCAAAATCCAACTGGATTTCTCACGATGATCGATAGAATTCATTTGTTTCCTTGCAATTCATTCGTTTGTCATGGCAAACGAAAATTTTGGTAATTCTTCATCGCGAAATTTTGATCGTTGAAAGTTGAAAAACGAATAAAAAAAGGTTGCATGACATTTTTCGACGAATAATGAATTTTGGTCGTGGATCGATGGTTGAAAATATTCATTCGTATTTGTAGATCATAGATGTCGAACTTGCGCGTTCGATCGAACGAACGAAATTCGACATCGTGGCAACGTCAATGGTCGTTCTCGACGTTCGAAGAGTTTGTACAGTTGGGCGTCTGCGATCGAAGGTCGAGCAAAATCGTGCCGGATAAAAAAAAAATGTCGATTTTGGAAAATTTTCAATTTAATTTGACCAAGTTGGACGAATGTCGGTCACTTCGGAATTTGATTTTTCTTTGCATAAATTCATTGAATTTAAATTCAATGACTCTTAGAATCGGAATTCAAGAGTTTTCCAGATTATTTATATCAAAGGCGAAAATTTGATGAAATTGTTTTTTTTTTTTTTTTTTTCAAATCATGATTCTCAACTGCAGATTTGTATGCCCAGATGTCACAGATGTACCTGATATATTTTATTATTATTATTATTATTATTATTATTTTAATTATCCAGAGGCTTTGAAAAAAAATTAATTCACAGTATTTTTCACCGACATTAAGTCAGAAAACTCCGAAGCTGTTTGAAACGCTTTTTTTTTTGTCACTAGCCGATAGCGAAATCTTCCGAGTCGAAATTTTCATCTCAAATTTCAACCTATTTTACCCTGTGTCCGAATTGTACGTTCAAGTGAGATTAAAATATTTTTTCACCCTCGTTTCAACTTCAATGTGGCGTCGACCACATTTTTTTCACCTCCGTTTCACCATTCCGAGTGAGGGTGAAACTTTTGTTTTTCGTTATTTCACCATCGCTTAGCCTTCCGAATGAGATTAAATATTTCTTTCGTTTGTTATTTCACCTTCGTTTCTCCTTCCTAACTCGAATAATGGGAAATAATTGCAGATTATTAGGGTAAAGTAAAGTTGAAAAGCACATGAGAATTGCTTATAACTTCGTGCCTACTTTCAACCTCCTTCACCCTGAAAGTCATGTTGAAATAAGTTGAAATAAAGATGAAAAATTCGACTCGGGTCTCTTGTGCCTCATGCACAATGGCATATTTTTATTGCATCCTGACGGAAAGTGCAGAAAGGGTTGGAAAAAAATATCTGACAAAAACTTGCAGTTCGGATTTATATCGAAGAAAGATTTATGGGTGAAGAAATAATTTTTGAAAAAATCTACGGTCACACGAGATAGACCGGCCAATGACTGGCGAGCTTGATGCTAATCACGATGCATCGTATTCGTTGGCCGAAGACGTTCAGTCGTGCGTCTCGTCAGCTTTTAGTCCTCTTTGCTTCTTCTTATTTTTTTTTTGAATGATGGAATCGCGTCCAATGATTTGCATGCGACGATGTTAAACAAATCGCGACAAAACCGTTATCGGAATCCCATTACCACACGAGCTTCCTGAGAACAACATTTCTACATACACTTCACATTGGATATACGAAACCAGGGAATCGTGCGACCGAATTATATAAAAAAAAAAAAAAACATTTTTTAGAATCTATTTTAGATATTATAGATATTTCAGAAATAATCTAAATTATTTATTATCTGTAATTACAAACTATTCTGGAAATAATCGAAATAGGGCTAAAGGACTCAAAAAAATATCAAAAATATATATCGTATATAATTGAAACTACTAGCACAAATAGAAAAAAAAAAGATAAAAATATATATTATACCACATACCAATCCGAATAGAAAAGTTTGTCAATAAATTTTCTTGCAATATTCCGTAGTTCCAAAAACGAGATAACCAGAATTCGAATTGACACATGTAGACAATCGAAATATTTTTTAGGTCGAATATTTTTTAACAATTCTTGAAAGTAATTTGATAATCATAATTTAAAAAGAATGATATTCCTGAAGAATGATTACATAAACATTACTTTCAATTGTTCAATACAAAATTTATGATTTTATTATTTACGAACGGTTATCGAAGATTATGAGAATACAAATGTTAAATACATTTTTTAATGTTCGTAATTTTTTTTTTCTTTTTCAAACATCGAAACCTGTAACGAAATAATAATGCGAATTCAATAGACGGATAGTAAAACGAGAATCAATCGGACGTATCTTTGGACAAACGCTGTAGTTCGAGGCCCGCCAGAGGCCGAGCATAGCTGAATAAATGATATTTAAATAATGTTTTATTTCGCTTGTAATTCGATTTTCAGAGATCTTGTCGACGTGAATGTTTCGAAACGGACGATCGAAGCCTCGACGGGACAATGTTCGGAGACAAAGGTGCGCGAAACCTTTTCATGAGATTTTAGAAAAAAAATTATTTTCTCGATGATAATCTTTTTTTTTTTTCTTTTCTTACAAAAGGCCCAATATATACCGGACCCGCCAATTTCGATGCGAGTATTCATTGCAAAGACGTTGACGTGATTAAAATACGTCACAATCCGGGAATTTGGGTGATCGAACAACACGATTTACACGACGAATCATGGAAAAATACGGGCATATACAGAGTTGTGAGCAATTATTTCAATTCCTCAACCCTTAGTCCCTAAAAGTTTTTTCGGCACCTTCAATCCGTAAACCAGGGTCGTTTTCGTCGTTGCCTTTTTTTTTTTAAACATTTAAACGGCTGCGAAAAAATCTGGAAAAAATTCACGAAGGTTCTTCAAGCCTCCGATTAATTAAAAGTCCCAATCGTAAAAATATGAAAAATCAATTTTTTAAATTCATTTTTTTTATGCAAAAGATGAGGCGACCTGGGACAACATTTGATTATCGACAGGACGAAAACGACCCTGGTTTACGGACTGACGGTTGAAAATAATTATTTTTGAATTTTTTTACACAAATAAATTATTTTTATTATCGATTTATTTCAAATTATTCGTTCGACAACGAACAGAGCGACAGGACAGTCTCGTCGTTTCGAAATCTCACCGCGGGTACCAGTTATATGTTCAAGGCTCATAGAATAATGGGGAATGGAATTGTCTCTGAACCTGAAACATCTCCTTCGTTCACGACGTACGGAAGTAAGTGTAACAACGAGATCGCCGAGTTACGAAATGTTCTATTCTCACTGGTTTTTTTTTTTTTTTTTCATTGACCGTACATTTAAAAATCGTACAAAACAATAAATTATTTATAATACAAAATAATAAATTTATAAATGTGAAAATAATGAATGTAATGATGTATGTACAATTTTATGAATAAATCACTATTATACAGCTTATAGATGAAAAGAGAGAAAAGTGAGAAAAGTTGAATAACAGAATTTGCTCTGCCATGAAGCAACAGAATATTGCAACGTGGCTCAATGATTTACTTACCAATTTTTTTAATTCATAAATCGATTAAATTTGTTAATTATTCATTAGCTTACTTTTGATCGCCATTATTAAATATACATCAACGTTGATATTTTTTAGTTGATCATCGGCCGGAAAAGGTGAGCAAGGTGGAAATAGCTAATCAAACTTTGGACGATTGGAATCCATTTCGTATGCGTGCTGATATTATTTTTCAACCTGCTTCAGGTAATACACACAATTGTATATATATATATATTTATTTATATTCATTTCTCAATTATCACAGATTAAATTGAAACTCTTATTTCACCAGATACACATAAATGAAATAGATACGAAATTTCATTCGCTCGTGAATTATATTTACCACATATATTTCAGTAATCGAAAATTTTTCATTTATCGAATTTATCTTTTGATTCACGTTTTTTTTCCAAAGACGTTCTTGGAAAAGCTTTGTCACCGGCTTGTTCGTCGATATTTTCGCATTAAAAGATTACAGAATGTTATCGAAATAATACTCAATAATGTTGAAAAGGTTTGAGTAAATTTGCTCTATCCATATTTATTTAAAAAAATGTTTATGCTCCAGCCCTTACGCCCCTCCCCCTTAATAAAAAAAAAAAAAAAATGTTGGAAACCACAAATATCAACGTGCAGGCTACTTTCGACTTCCTTGCCAATTTATAATTCGATCACTGACTATTCCTCTCTCCATTCATCGGCACAAATAATTTTTCGCATCAGCGAAATGCATACAAGTATTCACTTCCATGGCGTGTGATTCCAACACACACACACATCATTTTTTAAATATATAATTAAAGTTTTAAAAATGATTTCTATTGCTTGAAAAAAAAAATGAAAAAGCATTATCTGAAACGGTCTTCGTGAAAAATCTAATTAGCATAAACATGTATTTAGTGAATGGACTAACGATAGTGAAAGAATAATAATGATCGGCTGATTGGGAAACCTCAGAACCGAAAAAATCGATTTTTTTTCGACAAAATTTTAACACTTCCACCCAGCCAGAAATATGTTTATTTCAATTATTGTTTCGTACATTTTTAGAGCATTCATTGGGCATAAGTATCGCAAAAACTTGTGCCAAATATGAGCTTGATCGGTCAAACAGTTTTGGAACAATCGTGTACGACGATTTTCAACTCATTGAAAATATGAGAAAAAAATTCGAGATAATCGCTCTTCAATTTTTCGAAAAAGAGGAAAAAAAAACAACATAAAACGTCGATTTATTTAATTTTATTCGAACAGATCGAAGCTGTCGTTACGACGTCGTTTCGTGGAACAACGACGAAGGTTTGACCATCGCCGAATTCGAATCGGTAAGATTATCAATTCAATTCATTTTCCTCCATCATCTCAGTCTCAAAATTTTTTTATTTCGTCAATTTCTGAATAATATTACAAAAAAACTAAATAATAATACAACACATCAATCATCGACTTTCGTTCTCATCACAATTTGTATTGTCCCCAAAACGTTGACATATTTTTTTTTTTTTCCAATTATCAATTTCCAAGTTGCAAGATTTTCGCTTCAGCCTTCATAATCTCGATTACGAGTCGAACGTTACCGTCTTCGTGTCCGCGCGAGTCATGGGAAATCCTCAGAGCAGCGAAAATGCATCGCTCAATTTTTTCACTCCTTCCTGTCTGCAAATGCATCGAAATCTTACATTTTGCGGTAAGCGTTAATACGTAAGTTTGATAAGTGCTGAGAAATTTCGTAATATCACGCTTGGAATAATTTTAATTAATCAATCAATCAATAATTCAATAATTAATCGTTATCATTGTTATCAATTATTGAATAATCAGTTCAAATTATTCTAATCGATAATATTGATAATAATAATAATAATAATAATTATTATTATTATTGCATATAATAATTTGAACTAATTATTCAATAATAACAATAATAATTATTATCACATAGCTCCGGATCAAGTAAAAGGACTTCGAATAAGCAAAATTAACGAAAATGGATCGAATTACGAAATTTTTGTCGAATGGGATAATCCGACTTTCATTCCCGACAGTTATGTGTTGCAATGCCAATGCTCGAACTACGAAAGCAACGACACCTCAACGATAACACTACCTGGAGTAAGTTTTTTTTTTTTTTTTCCAAATTTCCAATCGAACACGAGGAAAAAAAAATCCACCACGTTTCACGATCCGAAATTCATTGAATAATTCGCATCGGTAGAACTCAACGGGAGTTATCGTGACCGTGGCAATTACCGAGATAGGCCATTGTCAAAGAGTGATAAGCATAATTGCCGAGTCGCTCGGAGGCACGAGTATTCAGAATTGGATTTACGTCGATCTTCACGATATTGCAATGTTTTTTTCGAAAAAAGGTCAGTCGCCAATGGCAAATATTGTTTCAAGACAAACAATGAACCATCTCATGGATTTATTATTGTTATTATGATTGTTATAATTTTTTTTTTTTTTGCAGATACGACAACGGACGAAACAACTTTTTCCTTCGCCGGAGGAATCACGGTCGTTTGTACCGTCGCAATTTTCACTGTGATCGTGGCAATTGCTTCCGCGTATCATCTGTGGAGACAAAAAAATGGGACAGTCAACGACAGATCCGGCTACAGCAAATATTGTCAGGTAATCAAGGAAATATATTACCATCGAAAACCTCCATTCGAATAATAAATTTGAAACTTTGTCTTTATCGTACAAAAACATAATAATAATATTTTTTTAACGCAATCACATTTTTCCAACGTTTGTACGAAATTTTTTTTTTGTACAAGATAATTAATTTTTTTATAATTAATATTCGTTTGCAACATTGAATAAATTTTCATCAACCATTATTCGAATAACAAAAATTATTTTTCTTCTAATAATTTCTGGTTCTATTTGAAAGTGTGTTTATTTTTGAAATAATGAAAATTTTGTCTAGAAATGTTAAAATCGTTCGTGATTATTGTGATCGAATGGTAATTGTAAACAACAAAAATGGTATTTCCATTGAAATTAATTAATCGATGTAATTGATATAATTGATATTTCATTGCAGATTGTTAAAAATTTTGAATTTTTGTGTGTTTCACGATTGACACAGAATCTTAACGGCGCGGGAAAGGAAATAACATTTTACGGTATGGGCAAAGGAACGAACGTGGATTGCGAAAATAAATATCCGTTGATACCGAAAGACAAATTTGAAATTCGTCCGGTTCAATTGACGATAAAAAATGTTTTGGGAAGCGGGGCTTCCGGTGTCGTCAGACTCGGACGTTTTCGCACCGACAAAAATAATTCTATAGACGTTGCCGTTAAAACTCTGAGGGGTACGTAAAATTAATACAAACGTATACAGTCTGGGGGTTTAAAAAAATAAAAATAAAAATTTTCGGATTTTCGTGGCCTCTATTCAATTAAAAAAAGTATCTTGCATTTGTTCAATCCTGCAGAAAGATAAAACCCATGGGACAATTTTTATGGAATTTTTCAAAGTTTTTACGTTCAAATAAAATACCGCGATAATTTATTTTAAATCGAATTAATGTGGATCGTGAATTATCATTTGAGTTTAAAAAAAATATATATATATATATAATTGACAAAATCATTGAAATTAATAATATTCGTCTGTGATAAAATATTGCTGATTTTCGAATCTTACATTACTATTCAAGGAATGGGAAATTTCGATCATGATATGTTAGATTTTTTTTTCATTGGCAATATTAATTTTTTTAATTACTAATAATTATCATCAGACGATCCAAGTGCGGAGGATATAAAAAATTTTCGACAAGAAATATCGATAATGAAGTCGGCCGGTCATCATCAAAATATCGTCTCGATAATTGGTTGTTGCAACATCGACGTTAGAAGACCCTTGCTCGTTGTCGAGTACTGCAGTCGCGGGGATCTACAAACCTATCTCAGAACCGTCAGTTTATATAAAATATTCAAGTAGATCAAGAAAGAAAAAAATAAATATTAATTAATACAAAAAACATAGTTTCGTATGGATTATTATAATTCGTGGTCATTGGATATTTTTATATTTCAGTTGTGGCAAGAATTAATGTCGCAGGCACTCGAACGAAGAGTCCGTTCTAAAATTGCTTCATCACAGAATGGTGAGAGAACAATTGGAGACAATAAGGATAATACTACAAATGTCAAATCGTGTAAGTTTTTTTTTTTCATTTCTATTCAAATATTTATTTTATCATGATTTTTTCAGGTCAGAATGCTCGGAAAAAATGTACAATGTTGCTTCAAACATGTATAAATGTAACTGTGAAATACTAACAATGTAAATTTAACCGTTTTTTTTTAAATTTGATTCCCAAAAAATCACCTAAAAATGTGTTTACACCTGAGATGACCTCGTTGATAAGATTTTGATGGTACAAAGTTGAAGATTTGACGAACCTTTTGTTAATTCACTGTCGTACTTGTTGCAGGGATCGTGGATCATCAGGTGGCGATTGCCAATAAACTCTATGACATTCAAGAAGGTGACGTGTCCACGTGTTTCAATTTGTTCAAATTTTTTCTACGTATTTGTCGCTGGCAATAATATGTTCCAACGAGGGGACCTTGCGACGTGGTAATTTTTTGTTTGGAACGAATCTCTTTTGTCAACGAATTATTGATTACCTGTGACATAATTTGTGAAACTAATAGGACGCACTATTTTTTTTTTGTTTTCGAGAAAAATGGATTTGAAAAATATTGTAATTCTTATATAGAAGTCATTTTTTTCTCATGTTTCTCTTTGTGTATGAATTGAAATGTTTATTCATACAGTTTGTTTATAATATTCAATGATATTGTGCCACATTAATTACATTTGATATTTATTTTTAATGGAAAAACGGTTTTCACGTATCTTCCTGTTTTTCTCTTCGCAAATCGTCCTTTATTCATTCGTAAAAACAAATTCACGTTGAATATGTTAACAGTCTTCGTAAGAGTTACTAATATTTTGCAACGCCATTTGTTTCGAAAACGAACAAAATAGTGCGTCCCATTAATTTCACAAATTACATCACTGGAAATCGTCTTTCGTTGAAAAAAGAGATTCGCCCCAAGCAAAAATTATCACGTCGTAAGGTCCCCTTGTGAGCTTGCTTCATAATTAATCTTGAAATTCAGCCTTCCGCTCACAATTATCTTTCGATGATAATAAAAAATAATGTCACAAGAATTATCATAATATAAAATGATAAGAATAATAATGAATCCAGTTTTCTTTTTAATTCTGCAGAATCTAATTAATCAGACTCATTAATACGATTCGAAATTACAGCGATAAATATTGAATATAATAAAAATAGCTCGAAAAGTTAAAAGTTGTGAGATTGAAAATTAATTAATTATCCAACGAAATTTGTCAATGTTTGTTTTTCTTTTTCTTTGTCAATCGGTGGATCGTCGCCTGCGCCAAAAATTGAATTATCAGGATACATTAATGTGCCGAAAGACGAGGGTGAAGTGACACCCGAAGATCTGTTGAACTTTTCGAGGCAAGTGGCTTTCGGAATGGTAAGATTTTTTTCATTTGACGATAAATACATTTTTTTTTAAATACGATTTAACGATGAAATGGTATTTGAATTTTTTTTTCTAAACAAAACTCGACAGGAATTTTTATCGTCGAATCGTATTATTCATCGTGATTTGGCTGCCCGTAACGTATTGGTTTGTTCCGATAAAACCGTGAAAATATCCGACTTCGGTCTGAGTCGTGACATTTATCAGGAAAATGTGTACAAGAAGCAGGGAAGTGGGAGACTGCCTCTCAAGTGGATGGCCATAGAGGCTTTGACCCATCAAATATACACCACGGAAAGCGACGTGTAAGATCTTGGAACGATAATCAATTATTTTCAATGTTAATCCATCTCGAGACGTCACACAAACTAGGAGATCTTTTCTTTTTACGCAGTTATTGCATATACAAAATAATTCTTTTTTTTATACAAATCTATTATAGTTTTATGAAAAATTAAAAAAAAAAAAAAAAAAAAAAACGAATAAAAAAAATTAGAAACGGTGGTGATATGAGCCATCACGTAAGACCTCATTTAGAAACGTAATAGCCACAATGTAGCATAGGAAAAATTGAAAAAAAATGAAAAAAAATAGTGTAAAATTGTAATTGTGAAGATTGTATAAAAAATTTTGTTCAAGAAAAATGTTCAACAAACGAACGTAACATCTAATCAAATAAAATCCCATGCTAGATTGTAAATAATGTTATAAATTATATGTGATGTAAATTCCATAAAAATCGGTTTATAATATTCTGGAAATAGTTAAAATTTTAATATGTTTAAAATCTTAAAATATTCTTGAAAGTACCAACGATAAATCCAACCGGAAAAAAAAGAAATTTTCTGAAAATCTCAAGGTTGTGTGACTTAAATAATAACAATCATTCGATTATCACGCAGCTGGTCGTTTGGCATTCTTTTGTGGGAAATTGTGACGCTGGGAAGCAATCCCTATCCCGAAACTCCCACCAATATGGTTCTTCAACTTCTCAAATCGGGTCACAGAATGAAAAAACCGGAAAATTGTGGTGACGAATTGTAAGTAACTTAAAAAAAAAAAAAAAAAACATATTTATCGATACCGAAAAATAAATCTCCAATTGCTTTTATTATTAATCGTTTAATCACTCTTCGCAAGTTTCATTTTAAAAAAAAACTATTGACATTGATTTACGCAAAAATCACGGAATCATCGCAATAATTAAAATACTAAAATTATATATTTTTCGATAAATATATTATAATTTATCAATACTCGGCTGAATTATTGCACTTCATAGTGTTATGATAATCAAGTTGTATCCCAAATATTCAATTAACACCAGAAATTACCTTTTTTAACAATATCGCCAGATTAATTGAACGACGAATCGGTGAAAAATAATTTAATTTAATTAACATGGAAATATTTGTTGTTATTTTAAAGGTACGGAATCATGCGTTCGTGTTGGCACTCGAGACCGCGTTCCAGACCGAATTTCACTCAATTGAAGAATCAACTCGACAAGCTTTTGCGTACCACGATCGGCAACGAACATTTAAACATTCTACGAGAACCCGCCACTTGTTCCGAATCTTCGAATCACGTCGACGTCAATCACTACTCAAACATATATTCAAAATGATGATAACCCAAAACAATAATAGTAAAAATCCGATTATCTGAAAAACTGAAAGTTAAAAAAAAACAACAACAACTTGAAACTTGCAATTCAGTTCCTTCGAATTGTGGGCAGTGAACGAAGATTCTTCTCTGAGAAAACATTTTTATTTTTGTTCCAATCTTTGGCATCCTTATGGAGTAAACTTTATTCACAACCTACGATTCGAAGGAAGCCAAAATTGCAACTTTCAACTTGCATCTTGTTTTGATATTTTAGCATCTACCAGAGGAGGTTTTTATACAATTTGCATTTCTTTTCAAATTCGAACGTGTAAGTGGTATTCCACTGAATTTAATACCAAAATTAATTACCCAACCGTTAATTCATGTTTATCCGGGAGATTAAGCACGGCAACTCGAATATTTTCGAATCGGTGAAAGTTCAAGATTGAAAAACTTGAATTGCTCGAAAATCCGATCCGTTTTGCCGATCTCCGACAAATTCGATACGTATCACGGCTGAACCGTGTTCCGTACTTTTTGAAAGTTATGGTTCAATCGAACGAAGTTGACTTGAGTTACAGTGATAAATTTGATTTTTCGTAAAATTCAAGATATCACGAAATCCAAACTTCTCGATGGATTCGACCGAAATGCAATACCAACTGACCTTTTGTACAAATCCATTCGTCAATAACTATCAAGACGAATATCTTAAAATTTACGATCGCCAGAGTGATAACGTATTTTTTTGGAAATTCAAAAACGCCATAAAACCCGAGTCGCAGTTTGAATCACGACGAAAATTTTAGTCGATGAAGAGATTGTAATCCCGCAAATGTCTGCAAAATTTCGGGGCTGTATTTAAAACCGTTCTCGAGTTGTGAACTTTTGAACTTTGCGAGGTCATTACACACTCACATGCATCCGGGATTTTTTTTTCAAAATGTGTGTTTCTCGACGCATTTTGAATGTTGTGACATGAAGATCTCGAAAAAAAAAAAATTCCCACCGCAACACAGCTTCCTCTGCGACGAAGCAAAGATCCAAACTATTTGGGAATTAAGACATTTGGCAATCCTGTGCAAAATCATTTATTTCTCTCTGTACGTATAAGAATTTATCGTGGTATATAGTATATATATATATTCATATATACTCGTTCAATATACCTATACATTCAGTATGTACATATGCATTATTTTTATCATATCTTATATTTCGAATATCGGACACGCTCGTTCGTTTCTTTTTTGTTTTTTTTTTGTCTTCATTTTAGTATTTTAGCAATGATAATGATAATAATATTGATAATAATGATAATAGTAATTAACAGGGCCCATTACTACTCTGTTGGCCCATCGATCGATAATTAAACTGTTTTTTTCCTTTTTTTTCAAATTTAAATTGTTATGTTTTTTTTTTTTTCATTCGGAAATGTTGCAAATGTTACAATAGCGCATCAACAATTCGTTCGTTAATTAATTCAACAATCTTGATTATTCGATTACAGCTACCGATCCTCACTTCTCCACAGCGATCCAATGTTTTTTTTTTTTTTTTGTTTTTGTTCGTTCTCATTTTTAATTGTCATTGATTATGATAATTCGTAACTACACTATACACTTGGGCATATACCTCGAACGAGGATAGCAAAGGATTTTGTCGGACGATATTTTCGCGATAAATCGTTCGATATTTTCGCGCAATCCGATCAAAAACGTCGTTCATCCCCCGTCGAACGGTGTTGCGACGAATTCTCGTGCGAAAAATTGTTTACGCACCGAGAAAAATGACAAACCCGAAAATTTCGGGTTTTTCATTATTTTTTTCTTCCTTTCTGTTTTTTTTTTTTTTTTTTCTTCTCTTCTCGAGGCATAAATGACTCAACGATCAGCCGTAAGTACGCAGCTGCTATGTTACACACGCGACTCCGGGCTATTTACAAATCGACGAGCAATCACACAGTTGTAAATGCGTGAACGATGCTCGTCCGGGTTGATAAAATTCGACTGTTGCACAAACAGACACGTTGACTATTGTAAAACGTCAAAGCGGCAGACTTTTTTTTTTATGTTTTCCTTCCAATCAACGTCGTTCGCAAATGTTATCGACGATTGTCGTCGCTTGCCCTTTTTTTCTCCCGAAAAGAAAAAAATACATGACTCACTTTTTTTCAGTCGGGAATTAAAAAAAAAAAGAAAAGTATCGATACCTTGAAACTTTTAGTATCGACAGAGTATGTATGTATGTATGTATGTATATATATATATATGTACGTAGTACACTACGTAGCGTAGGCGTGTGAAGAGTGCGGGTAAAAAAATGTTTTCTTTTTTTTTGTATCATTTTCTTTTTTTTTTTTTTTTTTTCATTTCTTTTTTTTTTCGAGGGAACGAGGTAATCACAAACGCGACAATCGTCCGGTTCTTCGATCCGACTATCCGTATCAGATGTTGTCGTTTCTGTCGATAACGCGATCTTCCTTGTCGACCGGGGGCGGTCCCGTTGGAATGGTCGCGCTCGGTCCGGCTGTCAGATAACCCGCGGACACGGGAATTCCAGCTGCGTTAAAAAAAAAAAAAAAAAAAAAAAAAAAAAAAAAAAAAAAAGATGTTTCAAGATGGAAAGAAAATATAATTTTTTTTCAAATGAATTTTGAATTCTACATCTATAACAAGTTCGATTCGTCAAAGCACGTTAAAAACATGGTACGAAAAAAAAATAATATAATAGCAATTGTGGATAAGTCGGTGAAAAACTGACCGGTGAGATAGCCAGCGGTCGGAGTATTGGAAATGAACAGATCGTGCTTTTGATCCTTGTACTCGGCCCACACGGACGATTTTTCGAGAATCGCGTTGATCTTGTCGCCCAGCAGTATGCTCCTCGTCATTGCCTTCAAAGCTTTGACTATCTGAGCTTTGGTTGTCGCCGGATTGTCGATCGAGTCCAACCGACCTTCCAGAATGTTCAGCAGATAAGGAACCATTTCAGCCTCGAGAGCCTACGATAATACAACGAAATTATCATTTCGAAACCGTGGTCCGAGGGTCTCGAAACCGACATCGCGAAATATTCCAGCAAAATTGCAATTTTTTCGATAACCAACTTGTTTGATCAGACGATCCTCGTTGGTGGAGAATAATCTGTTTAGAGTTTCGCAAGCAATGGCAATCATGTCCCTTCTCGACTGCATGGCAAGTTTCAACGGGCTTATGCAATCCGTTTGGCATATCGAGGAGATGCAAATCTGAAAACGACAAAATTTAAAAAAATAAATAAATTCAAAAATTAAAAAAAAAAAGGTCAAGTTCGAGTTTGACGCGAACGCAGAGGGTTCCGTACCATAGTTTTTTTTTTTTTTTCATTACCTTTTCCAACTGCCTCTTCTCTTTTTTTCGAAACGAATATGACCGAATAATTTTTTTTTTTTTTCAATCATTTTTCAAAATTAATTTCTAGAAATATATAAGATCTAGGACTTTCGTTACAGTTCTGGGATAAACTTCAAGTAAGACGCTTGCATGCCTTGATTTTTTGAAAAATTTTCTGACCCGTAGTTTTGTCGATAAGAAGGGCAATGCTCTGTTTTGGCATATTTTTCAGAATATCATTTTAAACATGCCGTTAAAAATTATTTTTTAAATATTCATCTATGGCACGCTGTACGTAAAAGTGCGGTTTTACGCTCACTTAGTTCGTTTTGAACAATTTACACACCTTTTGCCATAAAAATCTATACGACACTCGTGCGAAAAAAAAAATTTCTTGAAAAAGAAATGATTTTTTTTCGTTATAGTGTCACAATGTATTATTGTATTCCACACAACAAGCTCTTTCAAATCACACCCCACGTGAAATTAATTTTTTTTTCTTCGAGTAACTCATTCGCCTTCGCTTCAAATCTCACATGAATATTTTCAAGTGTTAACCGGTGAAAAATGTGTGGATCGAGGAGATGTATTGCTATGTCGGATTTCAAGTTTTTCAGTCGAATAGTGAGAAAATTGTTTTTATTTCTCCTTTCGACGGTACGGAACCCCTAAAAAAATGTACATTCAAAGTTTTACAACGCATTGCCAAATGTGATATCTGAATTTACCAACCTCACTCGTAGCCAATTGATGCATCACGACTATCGCTGCTTTGTAAACCGACGATTGACTGTTTCTCACGGACATTTGACGACACAATCTCGGTATGTGGCCCAACGACGGCACCTGATCGGCCAAAGCTGGTTGCGCTTGCAACAAACACACCAACGCTTGTGTCGTCAGTTCCAACATATCCGGCTGCATAAAAAAACAAAATAATAAAAACGAATAATTCAAAAATAATATTAAAAGTATACGATCGAAGGATTGAAGAAGAATGAGCTGTGTTGGGAAAAAAATGAGACGTCGGAATTGAAAATTCGTCGAGTCGTGTGGTCGAGAAACTACGACGAGTGAAAAATTTGGTGATAAATCTTACAGCGTTCAGATGCTTCGTATGGCTATGAAAAAAAATTGAAATGGTAGCTGAGTAAAGGTATTTTATAAGGATAAAATTGTTTTTTTAAATTTGGATCGATGATGTCACGAAAAAAAAAAATGTTGTCTCATTTTTTAGGTGACTCAGCCAACTTAACGGTATAGGCAGCGAGAAAATTCGAATTTTTTCGTTTTTTGTTATTTTTATTAAGTTGCGATGTGCGAATTTGATAGCCGAAAAATGTCAATAAAAAACATTGCGAAAAAAAAGAAAATTCATGCACGTTATTTCGTTTATTCACCAATGCCATTTGAATTTTATCGCTTTTTTGGCCTATTCTCGCTTCCCAATCCTCTCAATATGTTTTATTTATTTTTCGTTCGCGGAACAAAAAAAAAAAAAACATGAAATTCGAAGCAATGCATGAGCTTACATCGATCTTATCTCTGGACATGAGCAGCAGAGTCGTGTCCATGAGTTCGCTCAAAAATTCTTTGGGTTTTCTCAGTGTCCAAGCCGGACTGGCGATGAACAATCTCAGATAAACGCCACCGATTACCGGCTCGTTCGTAACGAGATCTATGTTGTTTTGCGTGTCCGGCAGTTTCAACGTGACGTTTGGATTTCGTCGTTGCGCGGTGTAATAACTGAAACAATTATCGTTATTATCATCATTGTTCATATTATTATTATTATTATTATAATTATTATTATTATTATTTTAAATCACAAAAAACGCTTCGAACAAAGTTCGTAAATTTTTTCGTTGGGGTCCTCACTCTTCCTTCAATTCCGCAACCATTCGCGATACTTTGGCTTTGGCGTCCTCGTCCCAAATCAATTCCGGATTTTCGTGTTTCGTTTCGAACATGTGTACGCACTGTTTCGGAGCGTCGCGAATGGCTTCGCTGAACAATCGCGGAAGAAATTTCGACAGATCCAATTTGACTTTAGGCCCGGCCAATTTGTCCGACGACATTTTTGCCAAAAGTTCGGCCGCGGATTCGCGTATCTGAACGTTGCTCGAATTGCAGAACAAATCGAGAATGTATATCACAGCACCTTCGGAACGATTTAGATGAGAATAAAATTGCCAATGTCGTGTGATGTTTGGATAATCGAGTCGATAGGGAATCTACTCATGTGGATATCCATTTTTTGAGGTGATTTTTTTGGGGAATTTGATTTAGGGAAACGGTTTGATGTACAGTGTTGGTATTTCACAGTTACATTTATGAGTGTCAGTCAAATGTGACTGTGAAATACCAACAATGTCCATTTAACCGGTTTTTCTAAATCAAATTGTCCGAAAAATCACCACAAAAATGGGTCCACACGTGAGAAGACGCTCCCTCAAACGCGGAAATGTTTTTTTGTGAAAAAAAGAAAAATAACCTTTTCCAAGAGCGTCTTTGACTATTTTTGTCGTGCTCATCAGGGCGTACAAAGTTTCCAGTATTACGAGCTGACAATCTTTGAGGGTGTAAAGCGCGAGAAGCAGATGAACGACGACCTCGTTCGCGGCAATGTCGTTAACGCACTCGTGATTTTTCGTAACGTTGCTTATCACGTCCAATGCTCCTGTTTGTATGGATTTGAAATTGTTGCAACTCAAAAGCCCGAATAGCAACGTGAAATGTCCTATGCATTGCATCTCCACACCCGGATTGTTTTTTATTACATTTTTCAGGGCCTCGAGCGACATAACGATGCATCTCAGTCTATCCTGATCCTTTTTCGTCAGTGTCATGCTGCCCAGAGACGCGAGATAGTCCGATGATGTCGACAAAAAGTCGAGCAAGTCTATCGTGAAACCTTTCGGATTCTGCGATAACGAATAACAGAAAAAATATATATATATATTATTATCAGCACAGTTTTATTATTATCAACGATATATATATATGAGCGATTCCACGTGACTTCAGCCACTGAAAAAAATGTTTTAAAATTGAGTTATTTTATTGCAATATATTCACCGAGTGCCGATTGTTTTTTCAAAATTTTTCTGACGGTTTTATCGTTAATTAACGTTTTTTTTAAATTATTATTCCATTCAAATGGCTGTATCTTTGGCAGGATTTGACGTATTTACATTTGTAAAAAACGAAAATGTGCGTCTTTTTATGGCCTTTCATAAAAAAATACTTTGGATTTTATTGAGCAAGTTGAACCGTGCGTTTCAGGACGAAATATGCAAAAATATTTTTTTATCTCGAATAAATGCACTCGCTATTTTAGTTTTCAAAATTTCCCCGAATTCTGAATACGAAAAAAGAATTTTTCGGTATTTTTTATATCGTGGGATCGGTAAGCGGTAATGCGCAATTTTACCGATTTTATCAATAGATTTTTTTCAGTTTGATTTGTTTTTTTTTTTTTTTTCATGCGCTCCAGTCGCTTTACGCACTTTGTCCATTGAAATTTACCTCGATGGGAAAGGTTGGTTGATCGTTGTAAACTTTAACGAATATTTCACCGATAACGAGTTCACCGGTGTGGGCGGTGTATTTGAAATCCGTGAAATCGTGTTCGAAAGCGTTGTCATTGCCGTTGTCGTTGATTTTTTCTTGCCTCATGTTTTCGAGATACTCGATGAGTTCGGCACGTGTGGCATTGTCCCATATCAGATACGGATTCGAGCAGTTTGAGTTAAGAGTCTTGAGAATGTCTTCGGGTTTGTCATTGGCTAGTTGACGTGCGAGATAAGGCGTGAGAAGGCTCTCGAGAGCGGCAACGGTGACCGGATTGGTCGGTGTCGCGTCTTCGCCGGTCGTGTAGCCGCCCAAACGCGCGCAAGCACGTACGGCCAATTTGGCCAAATTGTTCGCCACCTCCTGACGATTCTCGTCCGGATTTTTTTCCACACCTCCCTCGTCCAACGTGTAATCGTAATTGAACATGAACAGCAACAAATGCCACAAAGCGCCGGATTGCAACAATTGCATCTGGAGAATTCCGTCCGTGGCCAGTGACGATATGCACTCGGTCGTTACCGAACACAGCTTCGTCAAGTGCTGTGAAATATTTAATTCAATTTAATATTCGATTAAATGTTTGATTATAATTTTCAAACGATTTAATTGACGAAGGAAAATAAATTAATTTCCTCGAGAATCCGTTGAGCTATTTTCACGAACGTTCTTTTCAAATTTTCTTAACGTGCATAGAGAGCCATTTCATGTTGACGAAATATTTGAATGTCTATTTATCAATTCGAATTTTTTGGAAAATCACAGCAGTACTTGACGAGTTTTGTTGGGATACTTTTAATCTATATAAAAGTGCACGTGGTTCGTCTGACGATTTATCTTTAAAAAAATCGTTATTTTCCAATTGTTCATGAATTATTATCGATAAATTGTCGGTCATAATTTTCATTGAAAGTAAAAACTACATTGTGACATTTTTTTTCGTTCAGAATTTCGTTCAGATAGTTCAGAAATTAAATGGGGGGGGGGGGGCTGCTGTGATAACGATTTTGAAAGTAAATATATCTCGCGACTGAAAAGTCAGAATCTAAAGATCCTGAAAAATTATTTGTTGAGTTTGCGGAAATACATTCAAAGACACTCCACTCAATGGTCTTGATAAAAAAAAAATAAAAAAATGTTCGACACTTTCCAATTTATTGAAAATCCAAGGAAATTTTTTTTTTTTTTTTTTCAAAAATCGCATAATTTCTGTTTTTGGGTGATAAATCCACGGTCCGTATATTGAAATTTCATCTTGATAGATATTCGAACGAGATAATGGAAAAAATGAAATCTTTCGTAGGAAATTTAAAAAAAAAAAAAACATCAATTAGCCAATTCGTTTTACCTTGAAATACAATATTCGACAAAGATCCTTGATGAGCTGTATGAGTTCGACAATTTTTTCGCGACAACCACGGAAAGTACCGGCCACGGCGAAACAACGAGTGATATGGGTGCAAACTTGCACAGCCACGTCGTTGGATTTGCTGGATTTGTTGAGAACGGAAACGCATCTGGTATAAGCATCGAGCAAAACGTCCAAACCACCTTCCCGTCGCAATTCTTCGGCATTCAGTGCCGAACAGTGAACCGTGTGATAAGCCAATTCACTGGCGGCTGCCAACAACGGCGCTGATTTTGAAAACAATTGATCGTCCTCAGTTTCCAATTTTATCGTCTTGATCAATTGCGGATAACCCGCGTATTTGTAAGGTTGCAACTCGTCGCTGTAACGTTCGAACAATATACTCTGAGTTCGTAATATGAGAACTATGTTGTCGGGATTCGGACCGTCTGTCGTCCAACAACTTCGGCTGCACAAAAATTCGTAAGCTTGATTCACAGCCTCGAATTTATCCTGCAATTACAAAATGACAATCGATATTTATCACTGATCAGGAATGAATTTTTTTTTTTTTTTTTTCAAATTAAATAAGCATTTCACAATCTTAAAAAAGAAACAAAATTATTTTCTCGATATATCAAAAAAAGTGATAACAGTGATGTATAAATTATTATTTCATATAGATTTTTATAATCATTGTTAATTCAATAATATTGATTTATTATTTTTATTTAATTCGGGTGAAAAATTTTACATAAAAGACTGATCGTGTTAGTAATTGTGTCGATTAATCAGTTTTCGTAGAAAGATTTGTAAATTGAATGAAAAACGAAAAAATTAGCGATACAGGATTGATTGTCCGGCAATGTCTTACACGTCCTTGAGGATTTTTGTCCGGATGAAACATCTGGGCGAGTTTGTAATACGATTTTCGTACGTTCGCTTCGTTGTGTTGTTTACCACCGGGCAATCCGAGAACTTTGTAGGCTTCGTCTACGGTCATTATGGGTGGTTTTTTCTCGACTTCTTTCTTCCAAGCCTCGAGAACGTCTTTCAACAGGTGTACCTGACGCAAAAAACAAATACGTTTGTGCAAAAAAAAAATCGAACGAAAATAAAAGAGCGATACATTTGTTTTTTGTAGGGTTCCGGAGAAGTTACGAAGTGAGGTGTCTTTTGACGATTGTACGACATAATATAACAGTGAAAATATCACACGATTAGATATCGACGACAGATGAACCCACAGACAAAATATCACAATGATAAATATCACACCGATATTATATCACATGAAAAAAAATATCACAGCGACGAAATAAAATTATTTTCAATCTGTAAAACCTTCAGCCACACTGTTGATTTTATTCGAAGCAGGCAGCAAGTCTGAACCCGTCGTGACAAAAAAAAAACTTTGCCAAAAAAAGCTGGTCAAAAAAACTTGTTCAAAAACAACTCTTGTCAAAGTAGACTCTTCTCATGTGCAACCTGTGTTATAACAATTGGTTTTAGATTTTCTGAGCGCTTTAAGTTCTTCGGGGTCCTTCGGGTTCTTTTGGGTTTTCATCTGGGTTACAAAATTGACAAATCGATTAAAATCTCGTGGTAACATTGTACTTTCATATACCTTACTTAAAAATAATTTAAAAAATACGAAGTATTTAATGTCGTTGATGAGTTGTTTTGCGAAGAAATTGTTGAGAATAAAAATGTTTTTGTCGGGATTTTTTCGTTAACCGGATTTTCGGGCTGACTCTGTTTGACGAAGTCGTTTTGATCAAGTTTTTGTTAGACATTTGGTCATGGATAGTGGTCGAAGCCTTTTGATAGGTCTCCTCAAATGCAATTTCAAATATTCTGAGGCATCACCTCTCTAATTTCAAAACTATCAAACTATTTCCTCTCCAATTTTCAAACTATCAATTCAAGAAATCGGAAAAAATGGCAGAATGTATCTTTTAATTAGTACATTTAATCAAAACTATAATGAACACTGCAGCGAAAATATTTTACGAAAAATATAAAAATACAACAAGTTGCCGTCAACTTTTTTCAAATTTATTTTTATTAAAAAAAAAAAGTCAGTATCGTGAATTTGATAAAGAAAAAAACGTCACTACGTGTTCTCACCGGATTGGGAATGGGCCACATCGGAAACTTGACGGTATCGCAAAGATGTCGCAAATAAAATATTTGACAAAACAATTCCTTTTCCAATTGTGGATATCGTATTGCGGGTATGGCGATGTACTGATAACGCGCCATCGTGTGACTTCGCAATCTCGGCGAAAAATCGGCAATGTGAGCCGCAACTTTTTCAATGAGCATACGTCGCATTTCCGCGTTCCAAATTGCTTCGGGCGTGTCGAAATCGCCGAGAAATATTTGTGCAAATTTTTCGGCTCCGTGATTTTCCAGATAACTGACCATCGCGTCGGGCAACAATTGACCGAGTATGCTTCTCTGCATGATGTCCGATGGATTCTGTTTGTCGGATAAAAAAAAATCGACGATCAATCCAATCAACGAGACCAAATTTTGGCCGAACGTTAATCAAAAATATTCTTCGATCGATCGTTCATTGACTGGAAGATCGATTTCTTCGAGAATCAACGAGCTATACGTGTTGCAAAATTATTTTTGGAAATTCCACATCGAATGGAATGAGATTTTAATCGTGCGAATTTGGGGAAAAAAAAAATTGAAAAATTCATTCAACAAAACAATTCTAATGTCTTAAAAAACGATTTCAGTTTTAGCACATTAAAAATTACATACGCGCTAATATAAAAATTTTTACTTGTAGAAAGAGGTTTGAAATATTCTCACGATTTTTTCCAACTAATTTTGTTGATTGCAAAACGATTATTTATTGAAATTCGAAATTTATTATTGAATGAGTGAGTTTTATTATACAGTGTGAACTAAACCGTAATTCTACTCAATTGTGTAATGAAAATTAACGGATATCCAACGCTTACTATCAAAGACATCGACTTGGAGCCCGAAAAAACAAAAACAATAATAATAATGGATGCGTCTCCAAATTTCAAATCTTCAATGTTTCGACGGTCCAAAATTTCGAAAATACATGTCCGACCGTGAATGGCTTCGAAAGTCCATAGATCCAAACGGGCAAAGTCTCGAACCGTCATAGTTTTGGAAAAAAAAAAAAAAAAAAAAAAAAAAAAAAAAAAGCCAATGTATCGAAAGTACAATTTTCCGAAGGGTCACGACTCCGACTCGCCAAAATTCCGACAACGCATATATAGGTAATATGCATATGAACTTTAGAAATAGAAAAAAAATCGGAGATCTAAATTTTCGGAAAAATTACGATTCGAATTTAAAAAAACGTCCCCGAAAAAAAAAAAAAAAAAGATGACCCGTCGAAAAAATGTAAGATCCGAAAACTTCGATACGCAATCCAAATGAACAATCGTCATCTACTGACCGCATCATCGCCGCGAAACGCTTGTTTGGTGTGCGTCAATTGGAGAAACGTGGCGATCGGCAAAACATTGGACCCCGTGTACATGAGAATGAAGTAAAAAACTCCGGTAAGATATATCTTCGACAAATCCGGATTGTCGCGCATTATTTCGCACAATAGTGTGGCAACGCGTTCCACGAGAACGGGATCGAAAGTCAGCAACAATTGTACAACGTGTTGCAGACAGGGAAGTTCGGAAAGCAGTCTCTTGACTCTGGGCAACGGTCTGATTACCGCGTTGTCGGTATCGCGACTCGGATAATATTCGCACATTCTTATAAGAATGTTGAGTATCAGAGTTGCCAATTCGCTCTCGTTTATCACGGAAACACCTTTGGCGACCAACGACCACTTCAATTGCGGTACTTGTGACAAAATTCGCCAACCGTCCAAACCCTGAGCCCAAACTTTTGTTTTTTGATTTATTTTGTTGGTGACGTAGAGTTGTTTCAATTCGGTAAGCATTATCGGACCTTTTCTCTTGTCACCGTCGTTGTAGTACCATTCTTTATCCATCACGCGTTCCTGTTCCGGACCGGCTTCTATCACGTTCGTCTGGGTCGGTATAACAGCTCGCGATGTGTGCAAATGCGCCAGAGTCAAAAGATCAACCAGTGCGCGAACCCCGTTCTGATCCATTATGTCTTTTACGTTTCTACGATGAAGTATGAGATTGCTGATGAACATGACCAAACGGTCGCGTTCCGTGCGATCGGTACAACGATCGAGCATACCCACGATGTATTTCGTGTCCGAAAACGGTCCTATGTCCTCGTAATAACGTCCGTAAACTATCGTCATTGCTTGCAAACATATGCATTTCATTTCCACCTTTGTCGTGAGGAGAAATCTGTGGTAGAGATCGTTGAAGAACTCGTATCTGCAAATTTTTTTTAAGTTGATTATCGATTTTCTTGTTTCTGGGTTTTCGACGGTTTTATCGAGGATTGACTGAAAAACGGGATATATTAATTTTGTGAATACATTCCGACCTCGGAATAAGAGACTCGTCAATGAGAAACTTTTTCCCCCGGTTTCTCACTCGAGCGCTTGCCCCAATACGACTCGAACTCCGAGCTCGAGAATTTCGTGCGCGGACCTCTGGTTAAGAGACTAGCCCGGGGAGAGATTATTCGGGCAAAGTCGAGTGAACGTGTGGTGTGAATTGATGTGTGCATGCGTGCGTGAGTATGGGTGTGTGTGTGTGCGTGTGTGAATGTAACACGAAATCTACAAGTTTATTGGAGTGAGTGATTTTATGATTTAGAGACAGAAGTAGAAAATAATATTCAACAGTGTATTAACGTCGCGCAGTCGAAAACGTTTCTGCATGGGCGTGGTGAATGCACTGACAATAAGCTGGATCTCGTTCGCGCGAGTCTCTTGTTGAGAGGATCGCATGCGGAAAAGAGTGAGAGAGAGATGGACAGAGGTAGCGAGCGCGGAGCGCGTGGTTGGTCAGGGTATGCGATTTCCCAGAAAAAATTTTCCCCTTAGAAGCTTTTGGTCTCTTATTCCGAGGTCGGAATGAAAATATTAATTATGATCTTATTTGCTTACACCAACGTCAGATGGTATCGGACTGCTTATCTTGGACACAATCGAAAACTAGTCGCGACTTTGGCATATTGTAGCGCGTTTCGTTTGCAACTTCAACTTCAAAGTCAAAACTGACCGCGTAAACACGCAAGTACATAAATATTTTTGAAAAAAAATACATTGGTGAGTAGATAAAAGTGTTTTCCAACGAATGGGAAACGAGGTTTTATGATGTAGGTTTTAAACGATTTTTCAATAAAATATTTGAGGTCGCTTCATCAAATTGGAAAACGAACTTCAACTTCCTTCTTCTCGTGTTAATATTAGTCCATACTGTTTATTAATAAATTAAAGTATTTTTTGTTTTCCTCACGTGATAATTCGACATGCAAAAATCGAAATTCACTCAACCAGGGCTCATTCGACGCATAATTTGATAAACTTTCGAATAGTTCTTACAAAAAATTCTGTAGCTGCATTTTTGACGGAGCTATCGTATTTTAAAGTCGCGACTAGTTTTCGATAGGGTCCTGACTAGTTCGCTCGTTAACATCTGGCGATGGCGTATTTTTTTTTTTTTTTTTTTTTTTCAAATAAAAACTCGTAATCCCAATGTGAATCGACGCAATGTACTCACGATTTTCTTATCGGATTATCCGGACAATCTTTTTCGAGCAAAAGTCTGAGATAGTAATCGCCGATCTTGACTTCGTCCGACAGGCAGTGATATTGAACCTCGAATTCACGATGATTCCAGGCAATGAGCGTGCCTCCGGCCAAATCTTTGTCGGACGTGAAAGCTCTTATCTCGTTCTCGAGCGAGGTGCGCAGTTCCTCTCTCGTTTTGTGATTCCAAATGAGATTGGGCATCGTGTGATCCTGATTGAATTTGTAATAAAACAATTTCCAATTTGCTTCGGATTTTATTCTCTCGCGACGTTTACGCAACACGATCGGACGTTCTTTGATTTTTTCACGACGCTCGAAACCTATACGCGCGCCCCAATGTTGAAGAGCGTTTTCCAAATGTTTTTCCATAACCCGCATCTGACGTTCTATCGCGATCCATTGGGGACCCTTTTTGTTTCTCGACGCGTGATCGATTGCTATCTTCAAATTATCACGATTGTTCAAACGTTCTTCCTCGATAAACGAATCCGGAACTTGATCGTCCGAACTCAGATAATTCAGAAGACCGGACGGCTGAAAAATAATTTTCGATTTTTCTTCAATCCAGTGCACGATAAAAAAAAATGATGAAATGAAATAAAAATAAAAAATATTTACGTGACAAAAAAAATTCATTCAAAATTTAAGATCGAATCGTTTTTAAACTGTTGGAAAAAATTAATTTTACGTATTTTGAAATATCATTCAACAATGCAAAATGCACAGAATGATCCTTAAAAAACGTATAACATTATTTTCAATTTTTTTTTTTTTTTTGTTTTCGATGAAAACATTGACAATTATTATTTTTTTTTTTTTAATTAAAAGATAATTTTTTTCGGGAAAAACGTGAACAACGATCTAACCACGATCCGTCTGAGTAAACCCATGGCGGTCGGATGACCGGTGACCCAAAGTCCGACCAAATGTCTGCAAAGTTGTCGGTGAGTCAACATTCGACCGTCGCTTCCGAGGGTGAACAGACTGTTGAGCAAATGTCGCGGCAACGCGCCCTCGGCGAGTGCGAGTTCTTGCATCTTGGCCGCGACTTCGGGTGCTCCCTCCTCGATTATCGCTCGCATTATCAATCCGGCGCCCTTCACGATCGCCAACGACGGATGTTGAAACAGTCGGAACAACGATCGGCCTCTCGCCGCGACCATTTCCAACAGATTGTCGAAGTGTTTGCCGTCGGTCGTCTCGCTGTACGGCACGCAAAGCGCGAACGTCAAAAGATCCAACATGGCCGACACCACGAGAGCTCCCGTACCGTGATTCTGTCGCGAAAACTCCGATTTGTCAATTTTTTTTTTTTTTTCACGCATTTAATTGGAAAAAGAATTTTTAAAAAAGAGGAAAGGAAAGAATCGATTCGATAAAAGCACATTTGGGTAACCTTGACCAAATAATTGATATGACATGATCCATTAAGGGGGCTGGAATTCCCATTTTTTTGAGGGGACTACCTTAAAAAATGGAATATTAATTTTTTATTCATGACATTATCGTTCCAAATTTTAAATAATAGCTGAGTATAGACATTTTTATAAGCGTAAAATCCTAAAATCAATTTTTCAGGTGACACAGCCCCCTCGAGTAAACACTATTTCCACTTAAGAATCAAGTGTTGTTGATCCCCATAATAAATAACAAAAATTGTTGCTTTCATAATTAAAAAAAAAATAATAATAAAATAAAAAAATTTTAAAATGATAACGAACATCGAATGAATGAATAATGATTTCCACTTGAGAATCCAGTGTCGTTGATCTCGATAATCAATAACAAAAATTCCTGATTTCATAATTAAAAAAAAAAATTAATAAATAAATAAATAAATAAAAATTTTGAAAAAAAATGATAACGAACATCGAACGAATGAATAATGATAACACGGTGCGGAACGTCTCACCACATGATTGATCCACATGTCCAGAAGACTTTCCAAAAATTTGTTGCTGCTCAACAAGCTGCTCTTGTTCAATTGTTCCTGTCTGAGATCACAGTCGTCAACGAGCATCGGTTGCATTAGCGCGCAAATGCAATCGATGGCGGATTGCGTTACCCCACAATCTTGACGTTTCAGAGCTTTCACGACTTTGTTGCCAATGGACTCGCGAAAACCCGGAAGACTGGTGAAAGCCATGAAACCGACTTTGCTCACGACCAAACGTCTTATTGCGTGAAATTGGGCCTCGACCTCGACGTTGTCGTCCAATTCCCGATTAACGAGCGAATTCAAAGCCCCCAGAATGATCTTGTCTTTGTTCTCGGTGAAGAGCCCCTGTAAGTAGTTATTCATCATCTTGTGCATCTCAAGTTGTACACCCGTCACAGTCCATTCAAGCGGATTCAATGCCTGGACAAAAAATCACGGATCACATTTTACCAACATACTTTGTTAAACTCATTTTTTCATGCTCTACACATTTGTTTCTCTCGTTGTTATTTGTTTATTTGATTTAATTATTTTATTTTTTTTGTTTGTTTATTTTTTTTTCTTCACTCTCTTGATTCTTCCGGATCGTGCTTTCGCTCTCGTCCACGCAAACTCAATCGCTCACACAAAATGATTAAGCGCGTGAAAAGCGGGTGGGGCTCGAAATTCAGAACGAGCACAGTTCCCGACTTTCGAGCTTGCTCACGCGTTAATTATCAAAGTTAGATATACGCCGGCGTGGACGTTTTTTATAGGAAATTCAATTCTCCACAACATTGTTCATGTGAACTTTTCGTCTATGTAGCGTTGTTTATCCAGCGTTTGGACGGAAAGATGAAAATGCATTGATTTTTTGCTTCCTCGTGGAGGAAGCTTTTTATTTTTACCTTCTCGTCCGAACGCTGGATAAACAACGCTACATAGACGAAAAGTTCACATGAACTAGATACACCAAAAGTTCACATGAACAATCTTGTAGAGAATTGAATTTCCTATGAATGAGTCAACGACGGCGTATATCTAACTTTGATAATTCACGCGTGGGAAAAGCTCGAAAGTCGGGAAATGTCATTCGAAACATTGGGCCGTTCGGAATTTTGACCATTTTGAACTTGGCTCGTTCTGAATTTCGAGCCCCACCCTGTCAGGCCATGACTGTGTCGATGGAAAGCAAGGAAAATGGACTTCTCATTCGGTAGGAGAACAGACGATAATGCAGAAGGAACAAAAGCTCATTGAACCGGTAAAATTTTCTATATCTCGCTGCTTTTTCACGAAACATGTATTATTTGCAACATTTTCAATATAAAAAAAAAATTTTATCATGATAATTGTTCCACGGATTGTGCAAGCATAGCAAAAAGACGGAATATAAATAGTTTATCTGCAATAATCTAACTCAAAAAAACGTTAAAATACTTCAATAATAGTCATTGCTATAATAATATTGTGATTGTGAAAATCACTGAGGTCGTAGGATGCAAAAAACAGACGAAAAAAGTTTTACGAATAATAAAAACTGAAAAAAAAAAAACCCCGACCTCGAAGCATTTATTTGAAAAAATACCGAAAAAAAAAAGTATCTGCGCGTTCGGGGTTCGCGGTGCATCGATGATGAAGCAATGGGAACAATGTTTCGGGACAAGTCTTACATCTTGGGTGAGGGAGTAATGAAGTCCGCTGTAAGGCACGTTTGCATTGAAACGTTCCAATATTTCGGCAAAGTTTCGGCCCCCGGGTGTCTGTTGAATAAACTTCAAATGAAAAGTTTCGACTTCCTCGTCGACCGGTAAATTCAAAGGTCCGAGTCTCTTGCCACGTGCTATGGGATTCATGGTAACGTGAACGTCCCGATTGCCCGATGCTCTGACACCGTCCAACAATGACGCGAGTAAAGAATCCCGATCCGTGGCCGTGTAACTTCTCATCTCACCGTTCAAATATTGTATCGTGAACAATTGTGGATTTCCATAATCACGTACCAATGAAAAAACATCGGACAACGGTCTCAAAGTGCAAATGTTGTAAGTTTGTGGATCGCGTTCGAGCAAACACGTGTCCGACAGGCACAAAGTACGTCTTTGGGGTTCCGAGTGTCTCGTTGAAATTTTTTGTACCGTAAATTCCGACGTGCTAGTTATGTGTTCGTCACCGCTGAATTTGCCCAAACGTTGACCGACGAATTCTTCCAATTTTATTTGTTCCTTCAACACCTTTATCTGTATACCGAGATTGTTCATTGCCGATTCCAACAATTTACGTTTTATCTCGTCCATGTGGGCCGATGCGAACAGATGCAGACGTCCGAAACCACCGCAAACTATGACGAAACCGTCCGTGTAGTCTCTCATAGGCACGAGACCCTCGAAATCTTTGAAGTAATAACTGGCCAGTGGCAAATTCGTCGCTGGATCCAATTGATCGAGACTGTAGGGCGTCACCTCGAGCACAACCGGCAAACGCGTGTCCGACCAATGATGCTTGTAAGCTGGATAACGCTGAAATTTTTTACATCATCCACGTGTCTGATTGATTATTTATTGTTACGAGAAAAACAAAAAATAAAATAAAATAAAATGAAAAATTTTAAGGAAGGTTTGTCGTGCGTTGGATAAAATTTTGTGAATCAAATTTTGTACGACGAACTTTCTTGTTTTCTTTGTCACGGAAATTTTTGTTGTGACCTTTGGATAATTGATGAGGTGATTCATGAGTCGTAATTAGGCCCACGAATATTCGGTTTCACCAAGTTATTGTAACACAACGAAAATCACATGGAAAAAAATATCACAAGGACGATATGTCACATCGAGAGATATAACAGTCACGAAATATATCGATAACAAGGGTGACATGTCTGAAAAACTTGATCAAAACGACTTCGTCGAACAGAGTCAGCCCGAAAATCCGGTTAACGAAAAAATCCCGACGAAAACATTTTTATTCTCAACAATTTATTCGCAAAACAATTCATCAACGACATTAAATACTTCGTATTTTTTAAATTATTTTTAAGTAAGGTATATGAAAGTACAATGTTACCACGAGATTTCAATCGATTTGTCAATTTTGTAACCAAGATGGAAACCCAAAAGAACCCCGAAGGACCCCGAAGAACTTAAAGCGCACAGAAAATCTAAAACCAATTGTTATAACACAGGTTGCACATGAGAAGAGTCGAATGTCAAAATGAGTCTCCATGGAGATCGCGATGGGATCAGACAAAATTACTCACCCGCAGTCTCGACTCGCGAAAAAATAAATAAAACAAGATTTACAATCCAACGACCCCCCTTCCCCCCCCCTCCAAAAACAAATTCGTTCTCTCACCAAAATTTCCTTGGGTTTTTCGGCAAATTGATTTCTAAATCTCAACGCCTCGGTCAGCAGATAAGATCTGTGCTCCGAACTGAATTTCATGGTATCGACTTTGCGATCCTTGCGCATGGTTATGCTAAATTCGTGCAATCCCATTTGATTTCTGTTGGTGGGTTGAACGCTGATGAAATCCGCGTACTCCCACCTGTTGGTCACCTCCAGATTGCTCGGATTGTAAGTGGTTATTCCCATCGAACCGATGGAAAATATTCTTTTGTATCTGCGAGAGAAAAAAAAAAAAACGAGCGCGCCAAAGTGATCATCGATTCGACTTGAAAATGGCAGCGGACCCGCGATCGGCGAACCAGAGCCATACGATACGCTCGCGATCGTCGACGAAGTAAAACAAAATTCGAAAAAAAATCCATTACGACGATCTTAATCGACGAACATTGACTTACTTTCCCTTCCATGAGTGCTTCGTCACCAGGAAGCACGCGACATCTTTGTTATCCTTGATCGGCATCATTCTCTCATCTCACGATTGTTCTAACACGATAATTATCCAACGACAAAAGCCGCGACAACGACAACAGATGTACGATCCGTACGACGTCGTAGCTCGCAGGCCGAACGATTGTCACGACGATCGGTCATCTGTGAAAAAAATCTTGGCGCAGACGACGCCGCAGTCGTCGTCCAGGTCGACCTGTAACTCTCGCCCAACAATGTCCTTCGACCAAACGAATGACGGATAGAAAACAAAAAAAAAACTCAAAAAAAAAAAAAAACTCGAAAAAAAATCAAAATATATAAAAAACTAAAAACGATTTCGGGGGAACCCTGGTGTAGGTTCGGGGTCCACGTCGTCGCGAGTCGTGTAACTGACGAGGTAACTGACAAGTACTACGTACGCCTGGCGGCCGCCATAACCGTGCCGACAGTCACACCGACACTCCCGTTAAACAACAATCAAATGTTATTTCACGAACAATAGTCGTTCCGCAATCGTCGATCGGACGATTATCATCACCGAACATCATCCGCGACCGGTGAATTATTGTCCATCGCGAATTATCGCCGAGTTGTTCGCGCGCTGGCCTCCTATCGGGAGGCTCCTAATTGGGCGGCGGGGTGGGGTGGTGGTGGGGGGGGGGACGGGGAGGGGCGGGCGGATCGCTGGCGCACAGACTGTAGCCTCGAGAACTCACGGGCGCCATGATGCTCGGGGGGTGTCATCGGTCAGCTGTTTTCCAGATGTCAGCAGTTGCCCAGTTGGCCACCTGCTATCTCCAGATCCATCTACATACGGGATAACCATCGACATATATACATACTTGCCTGCTCATCGACATATATATATATGGACTGACAATGTCGCGAGAAAAAGTGAAATCGCAATAGAAAGAGAAGAGACTATAGCGTGGCTCTAAGCCTCTCTCTTTCTGAGTTGAAGTTGATTGGTCGCAATCATCGACATATAGATAATTGCGACCAATCAGCTTTAACTCAGAAAGGCTCAGAGCCACACGGTGTGGTCGATGGTGGGTGGGGAATCTGTTGGGTTTCCACCATCCCCATGGAATGCATTGTTTCGAGTTTCGAGATGTTCAACGCGGATACTCGGTCGGTAACGAGAACAGTGATATCCATTGTTCTCGGTTTTACAATTGATTTCACGGATGAAAGACGAGAGGATTGTTGATAGTCCACCTCAAAACGATAACGGTTATATCGATGAGGCGATAAAAAAAAATCTATCGATAGATTTGCAATATCAGATTCGACAATCGAAATCAGATTTTCAGCACGATCGATTGGTCAACTTTTTAAATATTTCATTCAATTTATGGTACGATAGATATTATTACGAAAAATTTGCAACAACAATTTTGTTACTGATGTTTTGATAGATTTTAGTTGTTTTTTTTTTCCCCCATTTTTCCCTGACCATTTTGTAAACATTTTCGTTCGACTTCTCGTGTTTTCGGCGTCGTCTGCTGCACAAACTGCGCAACTTTTGCGTTGCGACGCATCTGTTACTGCGCATACACATGCGCTTGAGTCAGAGGTTATGTCACCGATGTTGCATTCGACAATGATCAGCAAGCGTTTTTCAATTCAACGATAAAACGTTATTTTTTTTTTGTTTTTTCGCAGTTTCCAATCGTCGAAACGATTGATCATGTCGGTTATTATCAAAGCTGGACTATTGTGTCGTGGGGCACAGATTGTTTCGTTGAATTGCAGCTTCAATAGAGGCCCCCTCGTCTCCCTTGTCGCCAGAAACGCACGACATGTGAGAATAATTTCAATGAATTTTCGAACAATAGACAACGAATTATTGAATTATTCAATAAAATATTCATTTCAATTATATTGGACTCAAGCTGAAATTCATCGGTAAAGCTTCGTTTTTTTTTTTTTTTTATTCTTTTCATCTTTCAACCGGTCGGTTGTTACGCAGCGATCTAATATTTTTAGCGTTTACTTAATCGCAGTTGCATTCTTACAAATGTTGAACTCATTTGAACTTTTTAAATGTTAAAATCAATTTTTCGAATGGAAAACATTTCTGTAATTTAATGCACTTTGTTGAAACAAATTGTTTCTTGTCTGTGAAAAATCCGATTGCATGAAAAGAGTCTGAAACGATCGAACAATTCAAAAGAAAAAAGAAGAATATGAGAAAGTTGCTTTTATCAGGTGTTCGAACCGCTGACGCAAGCCAGATTCTACAGTGCCCAAGACAAATTGACGTCGGACAATAGACTGCGTCTTTACGACGGCGTACTGGCCAAGAAAATACGTTTGGTCAAGATTTTTTCTCTGACGAGCTCGGCGGCGAGCCTACTGTGCCAGCCGTATCTGATCTCAAAAGCCGTATCGATGAACAGTAACGTAACGGCCGGCACAATCATAATCGTCTTTGGTTTCTTCGCTTTTGTGACTCCTCTGTTGCTCCACATGATCACCAAGAGATACGTCGTATACGTCGATTACAATTCTTCGAAAGATACTTACGTCGCGGGAGTGTACAACATTTTTGCTAGACACAAAGAGGTATTTCACATTTTGCATAATCAACACGGAGAAAACATTTAAAAACATTTTTTTAAAATTTAAAAGTTATCAAATTGAATCTTCAAACTTAAAAAAAAATCTGATGACTCATTATGCGTGATTTTTAAAAATTTCAAATTTTTTAATGAAATAGTAAAACTTGAGACAATACGGTATAGATGTGAAAAAATGTCAGTGAAAATTCGTGAGGCTAAACATGTGCGACATGGTCCGGATTGTTAAATCCGTTCTATCCACTGAAACCTTGAAATACAATTAAATCGGAAAAATTGGAAATTACGAAAATTTGAACATGCCAAAAGGGTTTTTTGCCTCAGCCAGTCGATAATTTATCAATCGACAACAAAACCATGAAATTATTTCGTCATGGACTTCATCATATCTGCAACATTGAAATTTTTCCAGATCGAATTCACGCCGAAAGACGTGAGTCTGCCGGTGATGAGTGAAATGCTGACAACGTGCATCGTAAAAGGAATTCCCATGTTCATGGACGTGAGATTGTTCGACGACGTCGATCATTACAAGAGAATCATGGGTTTCGACAAACCCATGGATTTCACCATCTACACCGACGACGTAAAGACCCGAAAGAATTAATTCGCAAATAAAACACGAGTAAATGTCGAAATAATCAACTATTTATTATCCTCCTCATATCTCAGCTCAGACTTTATACAGTAAAAAAATTAAAATTTAAATTTAAAAAAAAAGAAACAAAGAAGAAAAAAAACGATAAACTATCGCCACTATTCGTGTCTAATTTTTATTCGGAATATGTACAATATGTATAGCGTGTCGTGTGTCGTGGAGAAGAATTCGCGGTTCGATTGTTCGGTACGAAAATAAAATCGTAAATCTTTGTGGCCGCGCGGTTCGACATTTTTGAGTCACGATCGAATCAACGACGACTGATTATTTCAATTGATGCTTGAAAAATTGTCATCGATTAAACGTTGAAAAAAAAAAGAAGTAATGTTCGAGTTTTTTTTTTTGGTTTGAGTGACGAATGAATGGCGTCGGGTGTAGGTTGTGACGGCTCGACGACACGACGACGAGCAGGTACTGAATCGCAAGTAGAGCTATGCGCAATTGCGCCAATCAGGCGGGCAAGAGATCAAAATCGTCCGACACGTGGACCATCGGCACGTGAAGATCCTCGATCTGCGGAGTCGCTTTGAACTCGCACAGACCGACTTCCTTGAGTTTCCATTCCCAATCCATTCGTTGAACCGCGTGGAGAGATTCGGCTTCGTTGTGATGCCGCAGAAGCATGGCTTCCTGTTCATCCAAAGGAAACACGTTTAGTTTTTTTTTTTTTTTTCACACAAGTCGGAAAATGTTAAAACGTCTTACTTAACTTATGTTCGAATCAGTTTGAAAAAAAAAAAAAACAAACTATTTAGTATGCACGAATGTGTATTATGTTATTCTCAACGAAACTCAACGAAACTGCAGCGAACCTTGATTTTTTCCCATTTGTCGTCAACGTCTTGAAGCCAACTGAGAAACAATCTGCCGTTGTATCGGCTTCTCGCGTTTCTGTCTTTTTCCTCCTGTTCCGGAGTGATGACATTGTAAACCTCTTCGTCCTTGAGAATCGTACAGACGGAAAACGGAAGTGACTGATTGGCCAGAGCCCGAGCCGCTCGTCCGTGAACCCGTAAAATTTCTTGTTCAACCGACAACACGAGTTTTTCTTTTTCGACTACGTGCTGCATTCGCAAACGATAACGTTCCTTCTCCTGATCGACGTAAAGATCCTTCATCGCGCCTTGCAACGCGACCGGAGGATTGATGTTGGGTTCTTTGTTCGCGTTACCGGCGAGAACGTAGGTACAACGATTCATCAAGTAATCTTTGAAACCCTGTGGTGGTTTTGGCTGAACCGGAAACAATCCCTTTCGTCTGCGTTCGATCTGGATCGAATTAAAAAACGTACATTTTCATTAATTCCAACATTATTTCGGGTATCAGCGGTGCCATTAAAAAGTTGTGCTTTTTACAACAACAACTTAGGGTGATGTACTACATCGCCGTCGGTAAGTAGATTTACCGATCATCGCGTAAAATTAGAAAAACTAATGGTTATCATTTTTTAGAAAACAAGTCAATGGAATTTAATAAAACTTTGGCAATTGATGCAGAACTAATCCAGAATCCTTCGCGTCTTCTTTCCAAATTCGCATAACATTTTATTTTTTTTTTATTAGATTTTGATACCAACGGGAAATCTGTACTCAAAAAATTGCAGGATTTTTTTTTTGTTGCATTCGATTAAAAAAAATTCAATTCTCTGGAACATTGTTTATGTGAACTTTTGGTCTACATAGCGTTGTTTAACCAGCGTTTGGACGGGAACATAAAAAAACAACGATGCCGGCGTTTCCTTCACACGGTGACCAAATCTATGCATCAACGGTAGCAAAAAAAAAAAAAACCGAAAAAAAACCGAAAAAAAATGGTAATTCACCTGTTTTCTGATATTGAGAAACAACTGATAACAATTGGTGATAGGTTGATCGTGCGGATGTACTTCGGGACCGGCGTTCGCGGCCTCGTTCGATTCATTGGCCGATGCGGTGGCCGCGGCCTGTTGTGCTTCCTTGCTCGTTTTCATTTTACGTTTTCTCGGATGCAACTCGACCGGTGCGGCGCTCGTGCTCGTTGTGTTGGTCGTCGTAGTCGAAGCCGTTGACGTCGTTGTTTCCGTCGTCTCGCTCGCGTCTTTCTGCGTTTTTCCATTCGTTTCCACATTTTTATCCGTTTTTTCCGTCGTTCCGCTTGTTTTCGTCGTGGTTACATTGCCACCGCCGCCGCTCGTGGCGCTGCTGCCGGTCGCGCTTCCGCTGTTGTTCGTCGTCGTTGTTTCCTGTCCCGTTGATTTGGACGATTCCGCGTTCGTTGTTTCCGGACTCGGCGTATTGTGTCTCTGCTGTTGCTGTTGCTGTTGTTGTTGCTGCTGCTGCTGCTGCTGTTGCTGTTGCGACTGCAATGCCGCAGGTTGCTGCTGCTGTTGTTGCTGCTGCTGTTGTTGAGGCTGCGTCGACGTTTGTTGCGATGGTTGCGATTGTTGCTGTTGCTGTTGTTGCTGTTGCTGCTGCTGCTGCTGCTGGGGCGACGAATTGTTCGAACGATCCGTCGACGTGGCTGTTGGCAGCGGCGAAGCGTTCGAATAATTTCCCGTCGACGACGATGCCACTCCGGATTCTTTCGAGGTCGTCGATCCGTTGCCACCGTTGCTGCCTCTGTGAATTTTTTTTATTACATTATTATTATCATTTTTTTTTTTTTCAAAATTCTGTAAGTTCGAAGCATTGAGCGTTTTGAATTTTGGCTGTTCACAACATTGAAAAAGTTCAGAAGTTTGACAACCCCAATCGTCATATTTGAATGACAATATTCGTAATTCGATCCCAATTGAATTGCCGATTGAATAAATAAATAAATAAATGAATAAATAAATAAATAGATAAATAAATAAATAAATAATGATCGGACCTGTGAGAACTCCGAAGAACTCGCTGATGATGAGTCGAGCGTTCTTCGTTGTGCAAAACCCCGGTAAAATCTTTCTTGTCATCGTTTTTCGAAGCGTTGGCGACCTCGGTCGGGCTCGTCGTGCCGCTTGCGCACAAACTTTGATCCTTGTCGGTCGAGTCGTTGCTGTTCGAACTCGGAACAACGTACGGCAATTGATGATTTCGATTGGACGTGTTTTTGCCGTTTCTCGCGCCCACCTCTTGTTCGGACGTTGTGCTTTGTGGAATAACGATTTTCAAGGGTGGAACTTTCGGTGCCGAACCCGAATCCGAACTCTTCGGACGATCGTCCTCACCGTCCGATTCCGCAGGACCTATGACGTTTGTTTTCGAATTTGCCGCGACGACGGACGACGAATTCGGCGGTTTTGGACTGCTACTCGCGGCTGACGTCACACCCGGACTCTTACGATCGGCGTTCGTCGTGGACGCGCTCTGACTGCTCTTCGCCGATGTTCCACCGCTGGAACTTTGCTTTCCGGATTTTGCACACTGCAACGATCCACGGAATAACGAAAAAACAAAAAAATTAGTCTTCGATCATGATTGATCGTTGGAGTGTTAGAATGTAAATAAATCCAGCAAGACCCTCACGACGTATCAAGTCACCTGAGTCATCTGAAAAAATTGGAAACATTTTTTTTTTTTCCGTGACATGATCGATCCAAATTAAAAATCGATTTTATCCTCACAAAATACTCGTACTCGTACGTCGTATAGATATTCATGGCACAAGGTGTGTTTTACGCTCACCAAGTTCGCTCAAAACCGTCATTCTTACCCCTCAGCGTATGAAAAATAAAAAATAAAACATTGATGAACAAAACTATCTTACTTTGTCGCCAGTTCCGGCATTATTTCTTCCGGCATTTTGACGCCCGGAACCCGTACCCTTGCCATTGTCCTTGTTATTTTCCGTTTCCTTTCTCTTCTTCCGTCG
Organism: Diplazon laetatorius; assembly: GCA_963662125.1. Taxonomy (NCBI): domain Eukaryota; kingdom Metazoa; phylum Arthropoda; class Insecta; order Hymenoptera; family Ichneumonidae; genus Diplazon; species Diplazon laetatorius. The sequence continues at coordinate 2,179,748 of OY759159.1, forward strand.
TACCTCGTCCTCGGGTTCATCGGCATCGTCGCCCTCGTACTGTCTCTTGGCGTTCGGCGAGCCGGCCGCATGTGCCTCGGACGTTCCGCCGGTCGTTCCCGGGTTCGAAGTCGTCGTGGCCGCCTCGACGGACGTCGACGGGACGTTGGTCGATCCGACGTTGCTCGTCCCACCTTGACACTGATTGCCGATCGTCGATTTAACATTTTCCTTGTCCTTTTCTTTCTCCTTGTCCGGATTCGGTGACGAACTCGCGCCTCTCACGGGCGTCGCTTCTTTCGAACTCTTGAACTCGTAAACGTCGCTACCGACGCCGCCACCGTCGTTCGTCGTCGAGTTTGCGACGGTCGGAACGACGCTGGCAGCTGTGACGCCCGTTGTTCCGACCGCGCTCGTCGTCATCGGGGTCGCGGAATTTCCGCTCGTCGCGACGGACGACGAGGCGACGGACGTCGCGGCGGCGGCGGCGGCGGACGACGTCGACGTCGACTTCGTCCCGGCTTCCATCTGGCCCTGACCCGATGACGAGCTCAAGCCCTGCCGCGAATTTCCCGTACCGCCCTTCTTATCATCCCTCGCGTTTCGCACCTGATTCAGTCGGAGCGTCACCCGCGGCGAGCTTCCGGACTGCCCGGATCCCGATCTGTCGACTGCGAAAATCAATAAACAAAACAATTAGCTCGTTTTTTTTTTCGAGTCAGTGATCGCGATGAGAGTGTTACTCGTCTGATTTTCATGAAATTTCATGATACGAAAAAGGTTTGGTTAAATTTTTATGGGTTTACGGAGCGCGAGAAAAAATATATCAACAATTTTATTTTCACACGTTTAACATGGAGCATTGTGGAAAATCACGGTCAATTTGATATAATACAAAAAGTCGTCGTCAGATTTTGATGAAAACACTTGAGCTGCAAGTTGAATATTCGGACAACATTTTGGGCACTTGACAGTAGAGATCCGGAGACTGTGATGATAATAATAAGCAAATAAACATCGGGAAAATACAGTTTATATGAGGAGTTGGTCGTGATCCAGTAGACGTGGCAACGTTGCACGTTTGTTTCCCATCTTCTCTCTCTCTCTCTCTCTAATCGACATCATAACACGCGACGTTGCCACATCAAAGTACTGCGTACCTCAATCGGGAGATGGTACATCTTAGGCTTGCTTTGACGCTTACAGTATCTAGGATACTACCTCAATCACGTTAATGTTCTTTGAGTTTCAATGTGAATGAATGAAGCGATAAAGTTTCGTAAAAAAAATATATATATATGGGGAGGGACGTCATAAATCACCGGATTGAATCCTCCGATCCTAACCATCTCGATAATGTTTATTTTTTATTTTACAGACTCCCCTTCCTCTCACTTGACACGCTTTTTTGTTTTTATCGTCCGTCCCGTTTGGAAGTTATAGCTGTATGAAATTTAACATGTGTTTTTATGGGAATCGAGGCCATTGAGGCTACTATTGACGATTAACGCATGGAACTAGCATAAAAGTATGTTGAAAAAATTTCAGTGTGTAGAATAAAGATTGATGAATGTCCACAAAAAAAATTCAGATCGATTGTCTTTCTGGTTTTCGATAAATGTACGCAAAATTATACAAAATTAGCCGACTTTAAAATTTTTCGGATACAAGATGAAACATTAAACAAGATGTCGTAACATCTATTCGCCGATATTTCGCGATTATGAATTTTTTCAGCATTCCCAAAGCATTAATAATCTAGATTTCTCAGATTAGCGTACTTTCGGCTGGGATTGTACGTGTCATACCTCCTTAACCGTTTTTAATTGGATGAACTTTTTTTCCCATATACATTATTGAAGAACCTTTTTTGATAAAAGCAAAAATTTTAACAATTATACATTGAAATTAATACCGATATTTATTTCGATGGTGAAATTTTTTTTTTTTTCCTCACGAAAAGTTTGAGATGCAGCTGGCGTCGATGGCCGTAATTTCCTTCACGGTCTTCGCGAACTATCGAATGTTTCTGATGTTTACAATGTCACGACCGATAAGAGAATAACACACGGTTGAGAAAATACCACGAGCGATACAAACACGATTATCATATTTGCTCTCGTTTTGTCCACAGATACGAACGTTCACGTACTTAAAAATAGACACGATCGTCACATTTATCCCTCGAATCGTGCAACATTGATTCACTCGAAAAAAAAATTAACTCATGGTATTTTATGCAATAAAAATACCATTTTTCAACATTACTTTGTCCATTCAAACGTAACACAAAACGTTCACAGTGAACAATTTTAACAAACAAATTGTAACAAAAAAAAAAATTCAACAAAATAAAAATCTCTACAATTACTATAATTTTTTTTTTTTCTTCTTTTTTTTTCGATCGAATAATTTTTCAGCAACAGGCTTAGCCGATGAATCGTGAAACTTGACGCTCTGAATCACGTTTCAAAAACGCGATCGATTATTCAAGCCGAGTAAACGATTGAACTTTTTTTTTAAGGTAACAGCACTTGTCGATAAACGATCGACGAAAAAAAAAAAATAGCGAACAATTAATCGTTCAACCATTTACGATAGAACCTCCGAAATTATTTTTTTTTCCTTCGATGAATCGCTGCACGTAAAAAAAAAAAAAAATAAAGTCACCTTATTCGATCCAAGATGAAGAATTATCGTCGCGAAATATAATTCCGTGACCCGTGACAACGAACTCGCACAATCGAGTCGACAAAAAAAAAAAAAAAAAAAAAAAAAAAAAAAAAAAAAAAAAACGTCAGTGGAAGTTCGAGATGTGTCGAACGAAAACCGGTTGAAGATTTTTTTTTTTTTTTGCTCTTTTCTTCAGGCGATTGAGAAAACGTTGCTCGCGATACGCTGGAAGACAACGCAAAGCGCGTCCACGTGGAACAAAAATTCTTTCCTCTTCAGTATCGTTCGTTATTTCACAAATTTCGAAAACACACGACAAAAATAACCCCAAAAAATTCATCGATTTTATTTATCACGATAAACGAAAAAAAAAAAAAAATATTAATCACCATCAAGTCAATGACTCCGAAAAAAAAATTGCATTATCAATCAAAACAAAATCATCTCCACGAACTCCAAAAAAAAAAAAAAAAAAACAATGCACGATAAAAAAAATGTATTTATTGCACGTCGATGGGTTTTAAACATTTTTCACACGAACCTCGTTAAAGAGACACGATTTGCGAATTTATATATAAAAAAAAAGGAAGACATGTAATGTTTGAATACGAATAACGTGAATGAAATTTCAGAATCGATGAAAAAAAAAAAAAAAAAAAAAAAAAATTGAACGAGAACGCGAGTAATCGTTGCACTTGTTTGTCGAGAGAGAAAGAGAGAGAGAGATGGAGATAGACGACGAGTCTGGCGTCATTGCCACACGAAGCGGTATTAGCAGCAGCTGAAGAAAACCAAACCCAGAGAGCAGGCTCACGCGACTCTCGCGAACGCGAACGTGAAACGACGATGGAGGGGGGGAAACTCACTCACCCACACGCAAAAACCTCCACGGAAATCGTTGTTTCGTGCGTGTTCGAATAGGCCAAGCACGCACGTGTGTGCAATCGTTTTTTCACCAATACTCGGCAAATGATCATCGACGAGAAAAACGCAACGTTTTTGCGACGACGACGACGACGACGACGAGCGTTTCTGAGACTCACGAACGTGAAGAGACGCCAACGGGGCCCCGGGCGACAATCCAATTAAGCCGGGAGTAACGTGTGTGTGTGTGAACGAGCGTGTGCCGAACCGCAATGGACGATGAAAACAGTTTATAGAACTGTTGGAAAGTGCCAAACACACGATTCCCGGACCGGTCTCGACGAAACAAAAGCTCGAGGAACGAGGAATGATTTAATTCGAACGATCACGTTCCACCCAGCCGTTCGTATTGGGTACGAACGACGAAGGAAGATCCGACGAGACGATACCCCGCACGTCGTGACGAATGAAAAAAAAACAAAATAAGAAGAAAAAAAAAGAAAAAAAAAAGCTTCGTCTCATCCGCGTCGCTTTGCATTCACCGACGACTTGTCTTCCACGCTTCGATCGAGTCTTCGTCGACCATTGTCTCTGCGGATAATACGGGGAAATTGAATTTTTACGCAATTTGAGGGAAATATTTTTCATTGTTTTTTGCAAGATTTTAATTTGTTCTCCATTTTTTTTTTTGTTTTTTGAATTAATGAAAATGTTTTGCAATATTTTGTTGGATTTCGAAATTTTTTGGCAAATTGAGAAGAGGAACGAGAATTTCAAATGAAACGAAATGTCTTTTTACATTTTTTTTTTGACAAATGAAGAAAAAAGAAATTTTCAATGAAAGAAATTGTTCTTCAATGTACTGGAATTTTTTTTTTGGTCAAATTAAGACGAAAAAAAAAAAAATTTCAAATGAAAGAAAATGTTTGTCAATATTTCGTCAGATTTTAGAATGTTTGTCGAGTTGAGGGATAAATTTTTTATCGAATGAAAGAAAATATATATTTTTTATTACTTTTTATGATTTTTTGATTACATATTATAAAGAAAATTCATATTCTTCATGAAAAATATCTATTATTTTATTTGGATATAAAACCATTATCCTATATTGAAGATTCGGGAAAATTCGATTTTTTTCAGGATTGAAAAAATATGTATATATATATATATATATATAAGTATTAAGAATCTGATGCCCCACACTTTTTTTTTTTTTTTTGTAACGTTTGGATCTTGCAGCTGTATTGCCAGTTGTTATTTGCTACTTAGGCTAAAAAAGATAAGAACAGGCCTTGCACGTTGAGTTACAGTGTGTACTCTTATCCGAAAGAATATTACAAGTCACAGGTGCGAACATCAATGTTTCGCAATCTCTATTTTACTTTTCCTGTACAATCGCTTTAGAGGCAGAACTAAATAACTAATAAATCCACATTTTCGCAAAAGAAATAACTTTTTTTTCCCCCCCTAAATAAACGTTAAAACACTTTGGCCTCAGCAGGCCTTGCGCATTTCATTTTTTTTTTTTTTTTGCCAAGATTAGTCTAAGGAGTTTGTTAACGTTGGAGTCGATTGCGCGCATATATATATATTTTTTTCCCCTACAAGAAGCTGTCCGTAGTAGAAAAGCTGAAACCTTTCATTCTCCCATAACACATTACAGTTCAAATAAACAAAAAATTATAAATAAAAAAAGAATCACAATATCCCTCCAATTTTTTCTTTCTCAAATCTATCATCGGAGTGCCTAAGACGAGTGTGTCATTTCAGTTGTTTCAAAAATATTTCAATAATTCTTAGAAATATTCTAAACATTATATTTTTCTAACATAAATATAAATAATATATTTATAAATGGAACATCAAACATCAAAGATACTGAATTATTTTCATAATTGCATAAATATGTGTCTGTAAATATGGGTTTTGAATGAATCGTGATAATCGCAAGTGACCCTGAATGCAGAATCCCAAAATGACCAAAAGCACGGCCAAAAAAAATAAAAAAAAAAATAAAAAAATGAATAAATAATAATAATAATAATAAATTCAAATACAATCGCACCAACCTTTATTCTGCGGTGATGTCCTACGCATTTCACAGGGGGCTCCACTGTCTTCGGCCACGGGCGTTGTTGATTCCGACGCGTTTACGCTCGGACGTTGTTGATTCGGATAATTCACTTGATAATTCTGCGCCAAAACGTTCTTCGGTTCGGACTGGTCGTTCGGTATCGCGGCAATCCGGGTTTCGCACGTAAATCGTGAACCGTCTCGATTTTGAATTTTCACGTCCGATGATAACGTCGTTGCTGATTCTGTGATTCAACACATCGACAGGTCAAACAAAGTTTACAATCAACATCAAAAACAACCATTTTTCCGAAACAAATCGTTTTCCAAAAATTGACAATAATTTTTTTTCTTGAAAAAAAAAAAAAACACCTTCAACAACGTTAATACATGAAAAAAACGATCTTTACCCAAAAAAAAATTAATCCAGAAACCGGCTAAATGTCGATCGACAACACTCGAACACTCAAAGTTTTTGATTTATATATATAGTTTTTATTTATTTCTTTTTTTTTTCGTTTGAATTACAAACGACGATACTCGTCCGCCATTTTGGATGGAGTAATCACAAAAAAATCGTCGCCCGAAACGTTGAACACTCGACGATCGACGTCGCCCATTGAGTCACGATTATTACCCGACGAAATATCACAATCCCGACGAGAGGGAGCGGAGGAGGGGGGGGGGAGGAGAGTCGTTCGAAGACCTTTACGCGGCCTTGACGAAAGTCTCACCCGTTACATTGAAACTCGCAATTCCCGATAGCCACTATCGTCATCGTTTCCCCAAAACCAATCAAAAGTAAGGATTCAAAAACAAAAAAAAAGAAGAAAAAACAAGCTAACCCAAGACCCAGTTATCCACAGATTCTCGTGTGACAAACCAAGATTCACTTTCGGACAATTTGCATATGGTGCATTAAGCCCCGGTCAGTTATAACGTGTGAAGGACGCAACGTATCGACGTTCATCATCGTCGTTCGATATTATCGCGAGACAATTGACAATCTATAGTCAACGCGATTATCGCAAAATCGATATTATTTAAAACGAAGTAAATTCCAAATAATAATAATAATAATAATAATAATAATAATATATTTTTTCAAATACAAAAAAAATACAAAAATTAATTTTATCGACTTGGCGCGGAGAGAATCAATCAGTTTCGCTCGGTTTTCGCATGATCGACGTATTCCGCTGCTCTCTCGAGGTCCACGAGTTTCCAAGAAATGTTCACCTTTTTTTTTTTTTTTTCGATTACAAATTTTTCGAATGATAATTGATTAATCTCGTGTTTGGGATGGGGATCGAGTTGTTGGCAACGTTGTCAACGATTTACGAGTGATAACAGGTGTATGGACGGATTTTGGTAACAATTGTTCGATAAAATCGAGGCCGAGGTGCGCGCAGACACGGACGCTTGCAAACTGGCCGCCATGTTGGTTTCGATTGTGCAGGACGTGGTGGGCTCCCCCCTCCCCTCCCCGCGAGCCCTCCACCTTGCCGCCCCTGGTTGGCGCTGCTCGACGCTCCCGCTCGCCAACCGGAAGACAACGTTCGCGTAAATCCACCACACCCCTCCTCCAGCCAAAGCCGCAACACCCCCGCCCCCCCCCCCACCCGCAATCCGTCATGTTGCCTCCGACGAGAGCGACGCACGACTCGCTTTTCCGTCTGGCAATCTTTTGCACTGTTTTGGCCATCGCTCGAGATGCATCAACGCCCGGTGCGCGATGCACGAACCGTGCGTTCGGTCTCGCATGCTCCGTCCAAAGATAGCGATGGTTAAGACGATGTGCAACCTTTTTTCGGTCGTTCTCTCTCGCTCCGCAACGAGCTCCCATAGCGCTATCTCCCTCGCACTCATGGCGGAGATCGGACGAGCGAAAAAGGTAGCACATCGACTTACGGTGATGAACTACATTTCTGAGCTCGTTCTCTGTCTCTCTTTCTCTCTCTCTCTCGTTCCGCAGCGAGCGCCGATATGCGCTGTCTCTGTCGCACTCAGAAATGTGGATCGTTGTTTAGACGATGGACGACATAAACCGTCTCCTTCTCTCTCGCTCCGCAGCGAGCGCCGATAGCGCTGTCTCTCTCGCACTCAGTCCATCGCCTTGAGGAGTCATCGCCTTAAGGGGATTGAAAACGGCGTCCGCAACGAGTGCGAGAGAGACAGCGCGATGGGCGCTCGCGGCGGAACGAGAGAGACCGAGCTTCAAACGTTTAGGATTCTTTTGAGTCGATGTACGAGAGTTATTTCGTACCGCGATGAGTGCGAGCGAGATAGCACAACTATGACGGCCCCTCAGCTATCATCTTCAGGCGCTATCTCTCTCGCACTCGTGGCAGGCGGACCAATGTCGTGCATTTAATTTTTTTTTTTTTTTTTTCATGATAGAATATAATTCCGTAGAAAATTGTAACCAAGCTAGTGGGACAGTGTTGAGTCGGAAGGTAACGAGGAGATGTGATTGAAATATTTGAAACAGCACGTACCATGAATAACGAAGAGTAATTCAACCGGTCGCGCGGCCCTGACTCGCGTATTGATCTATGCGAGTGCAGTCCGACGGTGTGTACCTCCCGGGAGGTAACGAAGAGCTACAGGGGGTGCGGCCCGTCTATCCCTCTGTGCAAATCCCAATCCCCACCGGAACCCCGCGAGTGGAATTACGTGTACCTGGGGCTCTCGGAAGGTTGCTAACGCATCGACGAGTCACGGACACCGAAAAATAAAAAATGTCCGTTCGAATAATCTCCGGTTCACCGCAGCTTCGACCCTAATCGACTCGACGAAGACCTTCGAACGAGTGAAAGCAATTTGCACATCGAAAAATGATTTATCATTATCGTTGTCCTGCGGCCCTTCGACTCGAAAGATTTCATGCCCAAATATACCGTTGATTGTTTTAACCGCACGAGAGAACAATTTTGCTTTGCCATTTCAATTTCGAGCAATGTTTCACGATTTATAAATGGCGAAGCGGTATAATCTTGAAAGCACCAAAGAGTTTATCACGTTAGTCATGAAAATAATTGGAACAAAAACGCATTTTATACATTTGTACTATTCAGTCATATTCCATGTAGCATATGTAATATTACATAGTCGATTTATAACATTTTGGAACAGGAAAAATCAGATTTTCCCATCCACTATTGCGGTTTTTAATTTCGTACCATTGGCTACTTTCATTCACTCGAAAAAATTATAGTCAATGGAGCACAGACATCGGCAGTATATTTTTTTTTTTTTTATAGAATGATGTGTTATCTTTACAACAGTGATGGCATTTTTTTATTCCATTGATTTGATTTGAAAAATTGCAAATTTTTATAAATGTTGAGTTTTTCAATTTTTCAGCGATTTTTCGTCACTCCAAATGGATATTTCAATGGATAAAATTCTGGGAATCGAGAATAATTTGCACCAATTTAACACCAATAATTTCCTCCACATTTTGAATTCTTTAGGAATAAAATATGGATTTTCATTTTTGTCACCATTCCTTTCGAATTTCGCGACGAAAATGCGGAATGTAAAACACAAGCATCATCTTACAGGTCTGCTGTATAAGACGAACGAGTTTTAACAACAAGCGATTTAAGTGGGCTCACCGTTAGCTCCTTTGGCATTCGAATCATGAACATTCAGAAAGTCGTCCTTGCGATTCTGCACCGCCTGATTGACCGGCGAGTCTCCATTCTTGTTGCTCCAACGACTCTTCGAGCCTCTCTGAGATTGCAGACTTAACGAGCGCGAGTTGCTCTGCGTGGCGATGCTGTCTGGTCGATTTCCACCTGCACATAGAAAAAAAAAAAAAAAAAAATAAGATCCGTTAGTCCGTGTCGGAAGAGCAGTCTCAAAGTAAAATTATTCCATTCACATTCTTCCCTCCGTCCATCCGCGATCATGCACGTATTAGACAATTGTATAATGAAAAATCTTTCAGTTTTCCGAATCTCAAAAGCAGTTCTCCTTGAATTGCATGTTTACTACCAAGTTAACACCCACTGTCGCTTATCGTTATAACATTTTTGGTGAATAATATAAATCAGCGTTAATTTCTTTTTCGCTCATAACCTAAAAAATTCATTAAGAGTCAATTTTCATGAAGCATGTACATTTCTTTCGCTTCCGTGGTCAAGATAGGGCGCCACAGTAATGTAAAATGTTGTGCTCCGACACTGTGAACGCGTCATTTAAAAAAAATAAATAAATAAATAAACAAATAAGAACATTTAACTGCAAAATTCTAATAGACAACCATTCTCATTGTCCGTTTGAAAGATCAATAATGGCATCGAAAAATGTTCCCTAGTTGATATAATTCTGTTATCCATAATAAAATATCGTCGAGTGATATTTTATCGCCAACCAAGTACCTCCGCATAACCTCTAACTCGCCTCTCTCCATAACCTTTCAATCACCCGCTGTGTCTACAATACCGAGCCTCACATATCACACGACTTCGATTGAATAACAATAATGAAATATTGAAAAACTCCATTTTGCTATAAATAGAAAAAATTTACTGTTTTCATGTGTATTTGTGGATTCCAATCGATCTCACACCGTACGTTCGAAACTTTTCAACAAGATCGACAGATGTGAATCAGAACTGTGCCAAAAAACGTTGTTACGTAAATCCATATAGAAAATGGGGTTTGAACGATTAGGCGGGAATCTTAACCTGTCAAGCGGCAGACGCGTGGCGTCCGTTGGCAATCCTGCGCCGTCTCAGTCCCCCCCCCCCCCCCCGCGCGCCCCGAACCACGCTCACACGGGCATCAACACAAACTCACGTGACAATATTCGCAAACATATACATCACAAAAATTGTTACAACCAATTTAAACACAATCGACGCGAAATGTGCGTATTGTCACGTATACCACACTTTTGTACATTACTGTACACGAGCCCATTGTTCCAAATGGGAACGTCGTTTTGGATGAGCTATACTCGAAAGTTGATGAAATTTTTTAAGAATGTTGTCCTCGATGAGATAAATCTACCTGAATTCTTCGAAAAAAATGTCATTCATCACTTTGGCTACAAAAAAAAAAAAAAAAAAAAAAAAGACCATTTGAAACGTTTCGCCCTATATATTTGCACGATGCACCGAGAGACAGAGCTCTCCCACGCAAGCTGTTATTCAACGGACAAACCCAAACAGGACGTTACGACCGAAGACGTGACTATTGTTTTTTTTTTGTTTTTGTTTATTTCTCACCTGACGTTGATAGGGAGACGGTTTCCTGTGAGGTCATTTGCAACAGAAGTGCGAGCTGCTGTCGCTCGGACATCCGCGCTGGGTAACCACGGAAACGACTGTTACCGCCTGCGGGCATTCCGTGATCATAGCTCATGCACTGAGCCCGATCCACAACCTCGAATATATATATATATGTATATATATTTACATATATTCATATATATATATATGTATGTATATATTTACATATACATATATCGTAAAATAAAAGAACAAAACAATCACCCAACACCCACGATAATGTTAAATAACGTGAAACATGACGATCGTCACGAAAACACCATCGTGTAACCAACGTATAACCTCAAATTTTTCGTTTTCCATTAACGCGCCATTTTGACCTACCGAGCGCCTCCGGATGTGTCAACGGTTGGTCAATCGTTTTCACCCCGAATCAACGGAATTTCGTGAAACGCGGGTCAATCGCGAAATCACAATATCCCCCTTCCCCAACCCCCTCCCGCGATTGTCAATCGTTGGAGTTTACGTTCTTTCGTATTTATTTCCGGCTTTGTTCGAATATCGCGAACGGCAAACGGCGTGCGTAACCTCGATTGTTCGGTATTTACGACTTTGGCGCGGGGCGGCCGCGCGGGGAGGGGGTCACGTGGGCGGGGAGGGGGAACACACAGGACCGTGTACGCAATGTGACGCAATAGGGTCCGGTCAGAGATGAGTTGGGAGATGTCTGACGGAGGCCTTTTCCGTGTACGCGATGGGCGACAGTGCGAACCTAGTGGCGAAATTCGAAAGTTGGAGTTGCCCCTCAGTGCTGATGCTGCTCAGCCAAGCAATCCCGGGCGCTCATCGGATTGCGCTCGCGCGCACGCAGTGGACGTGGATCAGCGCCACGGCCGTGGTGCGGCGAAATTGGAAAGTTGGAGGTGCCCCCGTCAGTGCTGATGCTGCTCAACCAAGCAATCTCGGGCGCGTTTCATATTGCGGTCGCGCGCACACCAGTCAGCGTGAATAAACGCCTCGGTGTGGCACAGTTCGGAACATAGCATCACTCCGACGGACGGTCTACAGATCCTAAGCCAACCGGCAAATTACCGACGCAGTCGATCGATATTTGATATAGCTCGCGCGTACGTGAATGCTTGTGGATGACGGCTTCGGTTGGGAGCATTTTTTCGCCGTTTCGCGTCTCGTTCGCGACAATCCAATCGCGCGTTGCGCTTACATTGTAGCTATGTTTACCAGGCTCTCTCGCACCACCGTTATCTTCAATTAGCACCTGCTCACTTGGATTCCGTCTTTCTCATTGCATGAGGTCTACTGCATATTTATATATATATATATATATATATATATATATATATATATATATTTATTTATTTATATATATATATATCTTTGAGGCATGAACCGTTATATCATATCGCGGAGATATGGCAACGATGTGATCTCATGGTTGCCGAATCTCCGCACCATCCGAACAGCTGTCGGCGAGAATCCGCAAAATCGTGTTTCGCTGAGAAATACATACGAGGGAGAGCACGGGTTTATCGGAAATGCTCGGGACAACTCGGCTTTCTACGCCGAGATAGCAGACGTATGTGCGTTGAGACTGGCTCGCGCCGGTAATGAACGTAGCCTTCTGATTGGCCCGCTCTGCGCATTATCGGATCAGAGGCGGGAGATGCGAATGTGACAGAAAGAGTTTATAACTTTCTGACACTGCGTTTGAGGTTATTCGTCTATATGTTCACATTCGCATCTCCCGCCTCCGATCCGATCATGCGCAGAGCGGGCCAATCAGAAGGCTACGTTCATTACCGGCGCGAGCCAGTCTCAACGCACATACGTCTGCTATCTCGGCGTAGAAAGCCGAGTTGTCCCGAGCATTTCCGATAAACCCGTGCTCTCCCTCGTATGTATTTCTCAGCGAAACACGATTTTGCGGATTCTCGCCGACAGCTGTTCGGATGGTGCGGAGATTCGGCAACCATGAGATCACATCGTTGCCATATCTCCGCGATATGATATAACGGTTCATGCCTCAAAGATATATATATATAAATAAATATATATATATATATATATATATATATATATATATATATATAAATATGCAGTAGACCTCATGCAATGAGAAAGACGGAATCCAAGTGAGCAGGTGCTAATTGAAGATAACGGTGGTGCGAGAGAGCCTGGTAAACATAGCTACAATGTAAGCGCAACGCGCGATTGGATTGTCGCGAACGAGACGCGAAACGGCGAAAAAATGCTCCCAACCGAAGCCGTCATCCACAAGCATTCACGTACGCGCGAGCTATATCAAATATCGATCGACTGCGTCGGTAATTTGCTGGTTGGCTTAGGATCTGTAGACCGTCCGTCGGAGTGATGCTATGTTCCGAACTGTGCCACACCGAGGCGTTTATTCACGCTGACTGGTGTGCGCGCGACCGCAATATGAAACGCGCCCGAGATTGCTTGGTTGAGCAGCATCAGCACTGACGGGGGCACCTCCAACTTTCCAATTTCGCCGCACCACGGCCGTGGCGCTGATCCACGTCCACTGCGTGCGCGCGAGCGCAATCCGATGAGCGCCCGGGATTGCTTGGCTGAGCAGCATCAGCACTGAGGGGCAACTCCAACTTTCGAATTTCGCCACTAGGTTCGCACTGTCGCCCATCGCGTACACGGAAAAGGCCTCCGTCAGACATCTCCCAACTCATCTCTGGTCCGGTCGGACGCCGTTGGCACTGGCAGCATCGTCGGCGCGGGAGATGAGCGCGGGAAAATTTGAAAATTCGCCGGCAGAGCCATCGCAAACAATGCCGGCCGATCGATGAACTTTCGTCCGGCTCTTACCCGCCCGCAATGCTCATTGGATTTATCGTTTTATTTTGAGGATTTATGGGGCGTACAATCACAGCTAAAAGTACGCCGATCTGAGAAATCTTGATTATAAACGCTTTGCGAATGCTGGAGAAAGTCATGATCATCGAATATTGTCAAATGGATGTTGTTGCATCTTGTATCATGTTTTTTTTTTACTTTTTTTGAGGATGTACGACGGATACAATCCCAGCCAAAAGTACGCGAATCTGAGAAATCTCTACTGTAAATGATTTGTGAATGCTGGAGGAATTCGTAATCATCGAATATCGTCGGATAGATGCTGTTACATCTTGTATCACGTTTGATCTTGTATTCGAAAAACTTTAGAGTCACCTGATTTTTTTATAATTTTGCGTGCATTTCTCGAGAACCGGAAAGACGATCGATCTGAATTTTTTTGTGGACTTTCGTCAATCTTTATTCTAACACAATAAAATTGTTTCAAATTTTTTTAGATGCTAGTTCTATACGTTTATGACATTCTATGCGTTTTAGAGACATCGATAGAAATTATAATTTCGTGATATTTTATAAATATTATTTTTTTCGCTTCGCTGAAGACGCAAGTCAAGTTTTTGACAATCAATTATTGAAAAATTTGAGCAACATTTTTTTTTGCACCACAACGTTTTTTTGTTGATGTTTGTTTTCATTTAAACAAACTGGATTATTGTTCATTTTTATTCGTATTGAATCTTGATTGTTTATTATCTTTATTTTTATTGAATTTTGATTATTTTTTTTTGCGGATGCAAAGCTTGGAATTGAAAATTGATTGGGACGCGATGCTTTTTTTCCATTTTCGTTTTAATGTTGTTTTTTCCCTCTATATTGCAATAAACAGAACGTCGGGTTTACACAGTTTTATTCTCGCCAGTTTTACAACTTGATAGCTCTTGGCTGGTTCGTCGATTGGATTATACACGATAAATACGAACTAAGCAGCGTATACAGTCGATTCGAACAACTGTGAACTCATCTCGCGATCATAATGGAAATAAATTGAAAAAAAAAAAAAGGATTAACGATAATAATAATAATAATACGAACAATATAATTTACAACACGACGTTCGCCGTTTTTTTTTCTCGAAGTTGCTTCTCTACACGTTGTCGTACTTCGAGTCGATTACAATAGGCCATAATAAAGCGCCACAATATAATGTAATCATACACACGCATTCTCACTCTTTCTCTTTCTCTCTCATTATTCATTCATTCGTTTTCACTCATTATTTCATTATTTTTTTTTTCCATCTCACTTCTTTAAATTCTTCTACAGTATAAGTTACTTCGCTTTTACGGTTAACAATACAATTATGAATCGATGAGAACACATTGTTTAAACGCACCTAATGCGGTTGCCTACCTACAGTCAACATCATAGAAAATACACAATGAAACATTTTTCAAATTTTTTTTTTTTTACCTCATCGTTTAACAGACTCAATACGCGTTACGCGTGTTTTCATTTTTGGTTTTTCTTGTTTTGCTTGTTGTTTGGTTTTTTTTTTTTTTTCGTTTGTTTATTTGTTTTTGAAATTCAAAAATTTTTTTCAAACATTTTTAATTGACATTTCCAATACTAAGAGGGCGAAAAGTTGTTCGAGGGACAGCGAGCCCATATGAAACTTCATATCTCCTCACTGTCTGAATAAAGTTGAAAAAAAAAAAAAAACGTCGCCCATGATTTTTTTTATCCAAATTATCGTAAGATTAATAAAAAAGAATAGATGAATTAATAATTACGAAGAAAAGAAAAAAACATAACGAGATTATATTAGATAAATACGCGAAATATTCAGTTCTCATTGCTCTGTGCGAAGCAATTTATTCGCTTCTAACTCTTACTTATCGTCGTATAGCTGCATTTTCGTCGGTTTACCGTTTTTTTTTTTAAATTATTTTTTACACGTTTAACTAATTAATACGACAATGGCCAGCCACGTCGATAATGCGTTATTATTTATTTCATTTTTTTTTTTCATTTTTCATTTTTCAAATTATTTTTTTATTTTACGTTCGAATCTGAGACGCGACTCGTATTGTGGTATTGCGTATACGTGCGACAGAAGACAACACATTTGTCTTCTCCTTTATCGTGTACTTCGATAATTCAACAACTCGCGTGATATACCTGAACCGCGGATTTGCAAAGTCGAGAAATTTTATTTTATAAAAGGAAGGGAGAAAAAGAAATCAGATTTAAATGAAAAAAAAAAAAAAACAGAAAGTAATTAATAATTTACGAACAAATGCAAAGTGCGGTGCACTTGTTTCATCTTTCGTTCTCACGTACGATTATCGAATTATGTTACTTTCACGCTACACGAGAGATTGTTTTTTTTTTTTTTTTTTCAAGACGTTCAATCATTCACGATTGTATCTCATATTTACTTTTTTTCTTTTTGTATCATTTCAATTTTAACGTTATACACTCACACACGTACAATGATGATAATTTTAGATTTCTTAACCATGGTAACTGCTGTATCATTATTATTATTATTATTATTATTATTTATTGTTAATTATTATTATTTATTGTTAATTATTATTATTTGCGGTAATTCGAACGTTATCGGTGTTAATTATAGAAAACATATTGATAGACACGATTACTTGTGTGTGGACTCGATTTTGTATAGTAGAATCTACAGCGTGGTACAATGGTTTATTATTAAATTGTGTATAGTAGAAAATAATAATTGCGGAAGATTCGTACGGGGGGGGGGGGGGGAGAGCTTATTCACGGGCATTACAAGTCTCATCAGTCATCATTATTTTTCGTTTGTTTGTTTTTTTTTTGTTTTTTTGTTTTTGTTTTCGGACAACAATTTTTGAAAAATAGCACCGGTAGGTAGATGTAGATATAGAATACGGCAATTGGAATAGAATTCGCAGTAGTTTTGTGTCTCCGGTGAAAAATTTCGGAGTGAATGTTCCGCTGCTCTTTATTTTTCACTTTTTTTTTTAAATTCGTCGAAAAGATAGGGTGGAGAGTGCGTTCGAAAAGTGGTCGTGGTCGTGTTATAATGGATAGATCTGTGGAATCATTGGTTTCGCATTGGTCGACGATTTTTTATGATTTTTTTTTTTTTTTCAAGAAAATTGTGGGTGTGTTTTTTTTTCAAATTTTTTTTGTCCATTTCTTTAGTCCCGTTTTATTGGTCTGTTTGTTTATTTTTAATTGTTTTTTTTTCTCTTCTCATTCGTTCGCCGAAGTGTATTTTTTTCATTGTTTCGTTTGATTTTTTTTTTCGATGCCAATAACGTTGGACGACGATGGGGTGATGCTGACCCTCGTTCGGCCACACTTTTGGCTCGTTCGACCCATTGCTCGATTGAGTAGTGTCGTACAAATTTTTTCGTACGAATTGGAAAGGCTTCGTTCTTTATAGATTATTATTATTATTATTATTATTATTATTATTATTATTATTATTATTATTATTATTATTATTATTATTATTATTATTATTATTATTTTCTTTTTTTTTCCGGTTAGCTCAGCGAACTAGAATTTTTAGGAGCTATACACACGAAAGAGATTTTATTCGTCGTGCGAGTACGCGATTATCGAATAGACGTTTTTATTTTTGTTGATTTTTTTTTTTTTGTTAATTTTTTTAAAATTTCTTTAGAATGCGTAAGATTAATACTTTCCGGGGCCGCGTGATTTCGCACGCGGCAGCCAAAGTTTTATCATACTTTGCGTGTGCTTTGAGCGGTCCCCTTTCGTGCTTCGAAGACATTGCTGACGTGTGATTTTTTTTTCTCTTTTTTGTGAATTATCGATTGAGGATATTTTTAATTTTTTATTTATTATTTTTTGTTTGTTTTCAATTATGAAAATTGCGCGAATTCGTCGTTAGCAACGTTCGACTGTGGAAATGAAAGTCGAGTATCATTTTGAGAGGAAGGATGAACATTGGAGAGTGTGCTCGTCGAAAATGATCAGATCGTCGTACAATTGAGATTGGAACGTCTGACCCTCGCTAACTTTTCAACAATTATTTTTCGTTCATTCATTCCACGATTCATTCGATGTTTTTTTTTTTTTTTTTTGTTTTCCACAAGAATGATTATCCACAGTGGAAATCCTAATTTTGCAATTCGACTACATTTTTTTTAATTTTTTTTATTTTTTCATTCCAAATATTTATTTTGCTAGATTGCTTGATTAAATTTTATTTCAATGATTGATCGTTAAATTGAATTACAAAGAAATGTTATTTCTTCGAAAAATCAGGGACGAAGCATTCAACAATGAGAAAATGTTGAACGAAAAATAATGAAAAATAATCAAGAAGAAATTAATTTATATTCGTTATTAATTTTATTTGAGTCGTTGGCGATTATCACCGAATTTTTTAGCTACATTATTGAAACTTTTATGTTTAACTCTTGGTTTAAGTTCGAGAGAGTCCTATAGTACCGATCTTATTGAATAGCAATTTTTTTTTGTTTTTCTTTTTGGAATATTTTTTTTTTTTTTAATTGATTGTAATTCGTTTCTGTGAAAATTCGTAATGTAAAAAAATAAAATTTATTCTAAAAAGCATATTTAAAAAATCAATCAAATAAAATTTAATTAAATGAAATTGCTATTCAGTAACATGGTTAGGACTCGAGCTAAAAAATTCGGTCATTATGGCCAAAGCTTGAAATATAATTGAAAATAATTTGACCAAAGCAATTCATAAAAATAATCGTTATTGAAAAAATTGTTGAGATTGAACGAAGATATTGATCGATTAAAATTGACGAGATTCGTCCGACTGGGATTATTTTTGGACCGACAATATTGTGAAAATGGTAATTTTTATGGGTTCGTCGATGGGGATATCCTGAACCGTATTCTTATTTTTACAGCTTCACGTAAATTACCGTACAATAATAGCAATATAGTTGCAGTTAGTGAGATGAGCTTCTATCGAGCGTTGAATAATGCAATTCTTTTTTTTTTTTTTTTTTTTTTTTTTTTTTCGTTCTCCAAATCATTGTCCAACCATTGGGCGTCGGTGGTGCTGTCGATGAAGTTGATGCAATTGATTAACGATTCTAATATCTACAATCGACGCACATATATTTTCTCTCTCTGTCTCTCTCTGTCTCTCTCTCTCTCTCTCTCTTTCTCCCTAATTTGATATTCAGATCATAATTCGCTATTGTAACCATTCATTCCCTTAACGAATATTATTTAATATCTATTTCGTGGTTAATTTTCAACCAATCGGATCAAGAACAACATCTCCAAGTGAACAATAATAATTTAAAAAATGATGAATTATTCGAGATCGATCGAGATGAAGTCGACAATTTTTTCGTTTTCCTCAATAATCATCGATAACTTTTTTTTTTTTCGATTCGTGATATCGCGATCATGAGATGAAATGATGACGAGAAGATAACAGTTTTCAGAATTCAGAAAAAAAAAAGAAAAAAACGTTTCTAGCCAGGAGTGAGAAGGATAAGAGAGAGCTAATCATCGTCACGACACGAACGACAGTGTCGAGCACTTTTATTCAACTTTTTTCTTTCCGCCTTTTTTTTTTATTTTTTTATTTTTTTTTAATCAATCGAATTGATAATGTATGTTTTGATTTAGTCGGTTTGTCCCCGACCCTCGTCGGTCGATGCAATTTCGACACGTTACAATTGATCCGTGTAATCGTGTAATAAATAAATACATATAAATTACAATATTATCGATAAACAACACGCGGCCTAAGCTAATCGATTCGGCATGCAATAATGCCTCCTCCTAACGTCACTAACCATCAATGACCATCTACTTAAACATTATTCCATTTCGATTTTTCTTCATTCTTTCTATTTTTTTTATTTTCTTATTTTACCTCATTTTTTTTGTTCTCTTTCTCAACTTTTGAGAATGTCGCTTGTTTTTCATATCTCAAATTTTTTTTTTTCATGTCTCCTCTCGTTAACGATTAATTATTATTCCAACAACGATGACGAGATGACAGGATGATGACGATGACGATTTTTTTTTCGCGGATGACAGATAATGATAATACCAATAATAATAATAACAATTACACATCGTTATTATCGTTAATTATCGTTATTGTTCTAAACATTATTCGCTAACTACGCGTAACGCACATCTTTGAACCTGTTACAGGAAACGGAATGTCTAAATTGTTGTTTTCTTTTTTTTTTTTGGGGGATGCGAGGAGACGGCAGATCCGGAGGTGAATTTTGCGATTCGATGAGATTCGCGGGTGACCTTGTCCGCAAGTCGGTATGGGGTTTTTTTATTTTCAGCGGAGCCAGCTCCACATTTTTTTTTTTAACTTACGACGATTTTTACGGAGACAGATACCGCGGGAAAAACATATATTATTATTATTATTATTATTATTATTATTATTATTATTATTATTATTATTATTATTATTATTATTATTATTATTATTATTATTATTATTATTATTATTATTATTATTATTATTATTATTATTAT
This sequence comes from Diplazon laetatorius, assembly GCA_963662125.1. Taxonomy (NCBI): domain Eukaryota; kingdom Metazoa; phylum Arthropoda; class Insecta; order Hymenoptera; family Ichneumonidae; genus Diplazon; species Diplazon laetatorius. Next base: position 2,199,961 of record OY759159.1, read on the forward strand.
TATTATTATTATTACAGCGTTATTAAGCTGATCGACGTATAATACTCACCTCATCCGGTGTTTTTCATCTTCTAGAAAATCCGTGATTTCTTTTTTGCTTTTCGCAATTTTTGGTTTCTTTTTTATTTTTTTTTATTTTTTCATTTTATTATTCCGTACGAACGAGCTCGAACGGAATCGTCATATTGCACAATGCATTCGTAGACGTACAATCGTTGTCGCTCGTGATATTCCCGGTTTATTTGTCGCAACTCGCCGTGTTTTTTTTTTTTTTCCTATGAGTTTATCGATATACGGGTTACTATTACAATAGTTATTATTAATATTATCGTTATACATTCCAGACTTCGGAATAAGAGACTCGGCAATAAGAGACTTTCCCCGGTTTCTCACTCGAGCGCTTGCCCAAATCCGACTCGAACTCCGAGTTCGAGAATTTCGTGCGCGGACCTCTGGTTAAGAGACTAGCCTGGGGAGAGATTATTCGGGCAAAATAGAGTGAACGTGTGGTGTGAATTGATGTGTGCATGCGTGCGTGAGTATGTGTGTGTGTGTGTGCGTGTGTGAATGTAACAAAAAATCTACAAGTTTATTGGAGTAAGTGATTTTATGATTTAGAGACAGCAGTAGAAAATAATATTCAATAGTGTATTAACGTCGCGCAGTCGAAAACGTTTCTGCATGGGCGAGGTGAATGCTCGAACAATAAGCTGGATCTCGTTCGCACGAGTCTCTTGTTGAGAGGATCGCATGCGGAAAAGAGTGAGAGAGAGACAGACAGAGGTAGCGAGCGCGGAGCGCGTGGTTGGTCAGGGTATGCGATTTCCGAGAAAAACTCATCCCCTCGGGGGCTTTTGGTCTCTTATTCCGAGGTCGGACTGTAATTGTTATTGATGATGTTACACAGTCGTTCGGGAACGATTCGAGATCGCCTTCGCAGCAGTCGACGCGCAATGATGAATCTGGTTTGACCATGACAATCTCGTGAATTGTTTGTGTGTGTGTGTGTGTGTTTTTGTTCGGATTTATTTTATTTTCCTCCTCCCTTTCTCTCTTTCTTTCGTACGTTTTCGCTTGCTTATCATCTCTGTTCTAGGTAAATGAGCAAATAATCATCTCGGATTCGTTTTTTTTTTTTTTTAATTCATTTATTTATTTATTTATTATTATTATTATTTTTCATTTCTTTTTTTTTTTTCAAACTACTCGTCTCGTTTTAAACGTAGTCTAGCTCTATGGCCGCGAGAGTGTCTCTACCAGTCTTTTCTCCGTCTCCGTACCTAGGCATTGTTTTTTTTTTTTTTTTTTTCAATTTAATTTAATTTTCCATATATATATATTTTTTTTCAATTTTCCAATTTTTAATAATTAAAATCATCGCAATGAACAACCCTGTGTTTGAAAAAACAAGTAAACATATATTTATATATATATATATATATATTCAATTTTTTTTTCGTTTCCAAATATTTTTCTTTAGAAAATCAACTATACGTAACTCGTTAGATTTTTATTATTTTCCCATATTGAGCCGCGGAATTGTCGGGTATGTTATTCACTCGAGAGTTTTCTTTCGTTTTCGGGTTACGTCGTCTCTCTTCCCCCCCCCCGGCGTTTCGCTGTTTATTCAATTATCCACCCGATTGGAATACTCTCACATCCGTTCGAATAACTCTTATGTGGCACAATTATTTGTTTGGCGCTCGAGCTTTTTTTTTTTTTTGCCTTTCTTCACGGTTATAGCCGGACAATTTCACGGAAGACTGTGCTGGAGATGGTTTTTTTTTTATTTTTTTCTGTGTGTTTTCTTTTTTGTTTTAAAAACACAATTTTTTCGCATTATTCGTTATCTTCGTCACTGTCTGGCAAATCGACACGTCGGTTTCGCATCCTCAGCCCCGGCGAAACAATCGTGGAAGGGTTTTTTTTCTTCTCTCTCTCTTTTTTTTCTCTCTCTCTCTCTCTCTCTCTCTCTCTATCTTTCACCCTTGGCCAATCAAACTCGCGATCGATCGGGGACTTTCGTTAAGCTGAAAATTATTCGACCAACGGATAAATCTCGAGTTTCGTTATTTCGCTTTCGTTACGGTTTTTCAACCGTTACAATTGTTTCGTTAATACCTACGGGGGAACGAAAAAGAAAAAAAAAAAAAACAACATCTATCTGTTAGTCCAACGTCTGGTGGGATGTCCGGGGCTCGGAGCATCGTCTGCCGGACGACGTTGTCCGTTATCAACGTTCCGTGGGTTCGACTTTAGTCGCTAGAACGACGTTGAAGGTCTCGCAGTACGTTCCCGCTGGTGATGTTGCGTCCGGGGGTTTGCTAAAGACGCCAGAGGCTCGATCTTCGGGGTCCGGATGCCGATCCTGTCACACACAGACAGGGAATATCTCGTAACGTTCCCGTCCCAAAAAATTTTACATCTCACATCCAAACACAAGACGTAATATTTTTTTTTTTTTCAATTTTTTTTTTTACCACTTTCTCTTTTTTTTTCGGTCGATCATCCGAGATCCTCGAGATCAGAGAGAAAGAAGGAATTTTCATCGATAGTAAATCCGGTCGATCGGCTTTTCACCGTCGTGAAAAATTGTGTTTTTGAATTCATCGCCTTTTACAGTATTTCGTTGTGTAGCCGAATTGGAAATTTCGCGGGTATAAAATGTGGAGTATCTCTATCTCTCTCTCTTTCTCTCTCTCTGTTTTTTTTTCTAATTTTTCTCCTTTATTCGTTCTAACGACAATCGCGATTTTATATATATATTCGTTTGGTTGTTTTATTTTTGGTTTGTCTTTTTTTAAATTTATTTATTCATTTATTTTTTGTTTTCGTTTTTTTTTTTTCTATCTATAGTTGTACCGACCAGAATGAAAAATGGGAACCATGTCGACGGGCAGGCTTCCGCGACGTTTGACCGAAGTTTCGGGCACGGAATCCCTCTTCAATTCGCGTTTAGAACCGAGCCACTTGCCGTTATCGTTGTCGTCCGCGTTACCACCGGCAAACATTTCCGGACCCCCGCTGCTGCGTCTGCGCAATGTTTTTTTACGATTTCGAGCTTTTCCGTTGATGCTGTTGCGACCGAACAAGTCACGTCGAAGTTCGGATATGTCGGCGGGAACTGAACCGCGTCTGGGCGATGGCGTACCACCCGTAATCACCAAGCCCTCCGTTACTCGGGAACTTCCGTTGTTGTTGCCACCAACGTGGGTCCCACTGCCGTTGTTGTTGTTGTTGTTGTTGTTGTTGTTGTGGTTGTTGTTGTTCGAAGGAACGTTTTCACGATCGGCTGGGAAAAAAAAATGGGGAAAAACAATTTTAATTACAGGGATGATGTTGTCGCGGGCCGATTGATATTTTGTTTTTGCATTCGTTTTCGTTTTCCTGGGTTTTTGTCTTTTCGTTTTTCTGTCTTTTTGGAATTTTGGAATTTTGGAATTTTGGAATTTTGGAATTTTGGAATTTTGGAATTTTGTCTTTTTGTCTTTTTGTCTTTTTGTCTTTTTGTCTTTTTGTCTTTTTGTCTTTTTGTCTTTTTGTCTTTTTGTCTTTTTGTCTTTTTGTCTTTTTGTCTTTTTGTCTTTTTGTCTTTTTGTCTTTTTGTCTTTTTGTCTTTTTGTCTTTTTGTCTTTTTGTCTTTTTGTCTTTTTGTCTTTTTGTCTTTTTGTCTTTTTGTCTTTTTGTCTTTTTGTCTTTTTGTCTTTTTGTCTTTTTGTCTTTTTGTCTTTTTGTCTTTTTGTCTTTTTGTCATTTTGTCTTTTTGTCTTTTTGTCTTTTTGTCTTTTTGTCTTTTTGTCTTTTTGTCTTTTTGTCTTTTTGTCTTTTTGTCTTTTTGTCTTTTTGTCTTTTTGTCTTTTTGTCTTTTTGTCTTTTTGTCTTTTTGTCTTTTTGTCTTTTTTCCTTTTTTCCTTTTTGTCTTTTTGTCTTTTTGTCTTTTTGTCTTTTTGTCTTTTTGTCTTTTTGTCTTTTTGTCTTTTTGTCTTTTTGTCTTTTTGTCTTTTTGTCTTTTTGTCTTTTTGTCTTTTTGTCTTTTTGTCTTTTTGTCTTTTTGTCTTTTTGTCTTTTTGTCTTTTCGTCTTTGACGCAAAAAATTGTTAAAATTGTAGTCGCGAACAAGATCTTACCTCCTGGCAAAAATATGTTTCCCAAAAGATTGCTCAGCGCTGCTTCTTGAGGAAGGCTGGCTCTTCTTGGCGATGGTACGTTCTCACCTCTCGGACCGAGTGCCGACCTGAATGAACCACCTGGTTGACAAAAAAATCATAGTCAAAAAGATTCAAACAGAATTGAATGAAATTATATATATATATATATTTCTTTGGCATTCTGCAATTAATTTTCCGCGAGCACAGATAATTTCGAGTTAAGAATCAGTGACTCTGAAATAGTAAAATGCACATGCGTAGATGCAATTATGAGTGCACAAGCCAGCTTGAAAAAATTGACAAACCGATGTAAGTTGATCAATGTAATTTTATTTAAATTATTTTGCGATCGGTTAATGTGAGTTTGTGCGTTTTAAACATATCGTCGAGACGCAAAGTACACACCTTGATTCGCGGACATATCACCAGGTACGGATCCACGTCTGCTACCGTGACGATCGATCCTGGGAGTAATAGCGGCAACGGCGATCGGACAATCGTCGAGCCTCGGCAAAAGTCCGACCGGTGCTGAGCCTCGTCTTCTCGCCCAACCCTATTTCGAAAAAAAAAAAAAACAAAAAACAAAAAACAAAACAAAACAAAACAAATTTACATTCGGCGTAACAAGTTTTCGTGAATAATCGTTCGATCAAATTATTCGGAATATCCAATTATCCCTTGAAGTTTAAAACTGCATTGAATTTCAAATCAACTTGTTCGAAATTTCCATTCTATTGATCATCTACGAGGGTTCTTCGATCGGAAATTGATCGGAATTGAAAAACAACGAAGATTCGGCAATTTATATTTTGAAAAAACATTGATATTCCATGCTCGCAAGTTTTTTCTTGTTTCAAATTATCACATACGAAAATACCGATCGTACAACAAAGTTTCGTGTACAAAAAACATGCGCGTAATCGAGCCCCGCAACGCTATATTTTTTATTTCCAAGTTCCGACAACTTGAGATTTTCATCCGTTTTGGAAAAAATTGAAAATTGTCTTCGGAAAAATAAAAAACCAAAATCATATTCCCACCTGAGTCGTCCGTCGTGCGGCATTGATACCGCTCTTGTTACTATCATCGATTATTCTCGGATCCACATTTTCCTTCATTCTCGAATCGTCGCTGAGTTTCGGAATCTTGAAACACTTTTGTCTCGATCCCTCGTTATCTCTCTTGCCGCCCGCGTGAACAATAGTTTCCCCACCGCAATCCCCGAATTTGTTTCGTTGGTGTTCGCCGCTGCTCTCGCTCGACGACGACAAGCTGGAAATTCTCGGCGGCGACGCGGGCGGACTGCCGATGAAGAACACTCGATGATTGGACAGTTCCGAAGTCACGGGAATGGCGGTGAATCTACGTCCCCCGGTGTCCACGTGTCTGTTGTCACCCGCCGGAGTGGAATAACGTCGTAATTCCGTATCCTTCGACAGTCCTTCGTCCTCGTCGTGGGTCCCAAAAACGTCGGACGTCGCGGCAACGCTGTTACCGACCGAACAATCCGATTCGTTGGAACGTAAAATATTTCTCGTCGATGCCCATTCGGTGTCCGTTCGCGAATCCGGACGCGAATCCACACCCGGCTTTTCCATCGGATTACCCAATCGTGAATTTTTCACAGCCCCCGTCATCGTGGCGTACAGCGCATGCGTCGAACTCGCCTCCTGCGCCGAAGACGGTCTCCGATGACGACTCTTCAGTCCCGAAAAATTACCATCGTCCAATCGCAACGTTTGCACCGAATGACGACGTGGAAATTCACCGATCAACCCCGAAACGTTGGTGATTCGTCGTTGCGTCGACGCCGAAACATCGTCGCGTCTTTCACAAATTTCTCGACTCTCACAATCATCCCGATTGTTTTTTTCCAATTTCCAACATTGCGAATCCGCAACGTGACAATCGTGACAACGTTGAGCAGGATCGGATTTAGTTTCGTCGGACGTTCGTTCGCTCGTGGAACAACTAACGCTGTCATCGGCTTCCATCAGAATTTCCGTTTTGCATCTCGACATTTCCACGGTCGTTGACATGTAGCGACATCTAACGTAAGATTGCAGAGGCGGAAAGGTTTGTTGTCTCGTCAATTGTTTCGTTTGCATGGATTTTTGTGATTCCGGTTGCAACAGAGTTGACAAACGCGAAGCCTCGACGCTGCTCGTTATACTGGCTATGCTGGTTTCCGGCAAAAGATTTTCCGCGCTTACCGGACGTTCGCACGACAGACTAGCGTTGCATGCGGATTCGTATATGCTGCTTCTGGACGAGATCATGGAAACGGAACTCAAACGTTTGAGAGCGTCGGAACAGGATTTTTCGTCGTGACGATAAATTCCGTGATTCTTCGCGGATGACGGACGATCGTCCGGAAGACTGTCGCGTCGAATTTTCGACGTTTTCAGCAGCAGCAATGGCGGTTTTGTCACGCTTAGCGGCACCGAATGACGTCTCTTCGCACCGCCCGCACACAATTGCGCGGTCGAACGTTTTTCACACATTTCCACGTTCAACGATTCCGACAACAAAATTTTTACGCTACCACCGACCATCCTGTCGTCGTCGTCGTCGTCGTCGTCGTTGTTGTCGCACGAACTCGACGAATTTTCCACTTCGTCCAGATCCGACATTTCCGTTTTAGTTTCCTCAGCCGCTTCTTTGGTTATCAGACTCTCCCAACGTTTCTGATTCGTTCGCAGATGCATCATGAGGGACACGCTCAAACCGTCGCCCAAAAATCTGTTCCACTCGTCGTAAAGTGGCGTAACCACGAATTCGAAGAAACCCACTTGTATCTTCGGTATGCTTATGGATTGTCGATCGCACAACGGGGTAACCGGGAGATTCAATTTACGCTCGTAATCGCCCTGACGGAAGAATTCTTCGCAAACTTTGTACGACCATTTTCTCGATATGTCCCATGGCCTGCAGGGATTCGAGATGTCCGCGCATTTCAACGATATTTGAAGAACGAAGTGACGATTTTCCGGACGCGACATGTCCAGAGCGTTGTTGTCGATGTAATTCTGTATGCGAAATCGTGAAAATTGAAAAATTAGGTTTTTTTTTTTTTTTTAATTGATTTTATGAGCATTTGCAAGTTTTTTTTTTTTAATTGTTTATTCAATTCAACCTTCTTGGCCTAATTATTGTCATGTGATTTTTTGTTTTACGAATGAATCATTGGAAAATTTGGATGGTTATTCGGTTATTACTCCATTTGGTTATTACTCCATTTTTATTAAACCTCCATTCTCCGAACGTTTCTCTCGATTTAAGAAAAAATACAATTAATTTCTAAAAGCTTGAAGGGACAAACACAAATTTTTTTCAGAATTTTCCTGTCAATATTTGGCAAGTAAAAAAAAAAAAAAAAATGCGACGGTTAATTTATTCCCTGATCAGTGAGACATTGATCCGTGCAAATTTACTGGAGGAACGGTTGTTCGAATTAAATGGAACGCTCGATCGATCGCGACGTTTTACCTTGAATTTCGTGATGAATTCTTGCTGTCGGGTGATGTCGGTGGCTAGAATTAGAGAGCTTATGTGACGTTGAAGTTCGGGTCGCACATCCGCGGGCAATTGTTCGGAAACTCCGCTCTCCAAGAGACAACCTATTGCCGATCTCCAATGATGATTCTCGAGAACCGATGTATTCTGCAAAACGTGGATAAATTAAAAAAAAAAAAAAAAAAACAATATTTGTCAATTTTCGATTTAAAGGTGCACTTGTTTCGGTGAAATTTTATTGTTCGTCAGTGAATGAAAATTTACCTCGTAGAGGGTTGCAAGGTGATTGCTCGTTGCCACGAGAAAGGGTTGATTCACCCCCGGATGATCGAGATCGTGAGTCACCGCTGCTATCAGCGAGGCCATTATATCCAGACTGCTGAGATGCCTCTTAATCTGGGAAATTCACAATTTATTAATCTTTTTTTTTCATAATTCAGAGTTTTTTAACCTTTATTTATAAATAAAAAATAGCTTACGAATAATATCAGAACGATTGGAGGATATGATTTGAAAAATTCCTATGGATATTTTTTCGACGTATGGGGCTCGAAATTCAGAACGAGCAGCGAATCGTTAAAATTCAGAATGACATTGTAGGGAACGTACGAATATTCTGAACGCCTACCAGTCGACGCGGATTTCAACATTTCCCGACTTTCGAGCTTTCCCTCGCGTTAATTATCAAAGTTGGATACCCACCGTCGTTGACTTTTTTATAGGAAATTCAATTCTCCACAACATTGTTTATGTGAACTTTTGGTCTATATAGCGTTGTTTATCGAGCGTTTGGTCGGGAAGGTGAAAATGCATTGTTTTTCTTGTTTTTACCTTCCCGTCCAAACGCTGGATAAACAACGCGCTATAGACCAAAAGTTAACATGAACAATGTTGTAGAGAATTGAATTTCCTATAAAAAAAGTCACCATAGGCATGTATCTAACTTTGATAATTAACGCGTGGTGATGCTCGAAAGTCGGGAAATGTTCAAAGTCGCGCCGACTGGTGAGCGTTCGCTACAATGTCATTCTGAATTTTCACCATTCGCTGCAATGTCATTCTAGGGGGGCGACCGTTCGTAACATTGTCGTTCGAAACGTTGCGCCCTCGAGCCCTACTCGCATGTTGATCGGTTTATTTAAATCAATAATTAATTATTTGAAAATCTTTTTATTCGAGATATCGTTGAATCAACTTACTTTTTCTTCCTGGAGAAAACAGTGCATCGCTTGGGTCACATCGGTTGCGTGTGTACTGTTGTGGTAAGGATTTGTACTATGGTAGCCCTCTTCGATCAAGGCTATCGAAACCACAAATTCATAAAAACCGAAGATTATAAATAACATCGTTACGATCACAAAATAAACGTCAAACGAAATGATTCGAATATTTACTCGGAATATCACTGCACATTGACATTCAAATTCTATTTCAGTCCTATTTTACAAATAATCTTTAATTTTCAATACACAATCTCATCCAATAAAATTGTATTTTGAAAAATAAATATTCAATTCATAAAAAAATGTAATTTTCGCGAAAAAAAAACTAATGACAAAAACACTTTTATCGCACAACAAATATTTGTAAAATAAATATCTGGAACATTACATTTTTTTTTGGTAGCAATATCTGTTTCGAACAATTTCACCAATCTTGAAAATATATTTTATCAAATGTCGTAACATGAAAAAATAATATATATAAAATCGAAATTATGTCATGGTTATTATTTACCGAATAGTTTCCACACGCGAACTACGTCCAGGTTGAATTGTTGAAAGAGACCGTACCATTGGAAAAGGTGGACGCACAGAACCGGCAGCGAACGACCTGAAACGCGAATGCAATGTCGTGGTGAAAACGTGGGCGAGACGAGCCGGTAACTGCAAAATGTGCTGCACCGAATGAAAGTCGTTACCGTGCTCGTGGTCGGGCTTACCGTTGGTTTTCCACCGCCTGTACTCGACACGTTAATTCAGGAACAATGGAACCACGGAATACAAACGACAATGAGAAAAAAGATCCGACGACGAAATTAAAAAAAAAAAAATTGTTTAAATAAATTTAAAAAACCAATTTGCGAATTTCATTATTCTTTGCAGTCTTCGTAACTGTTAAAAAAAATTCAATACCGAGCTGCCTTTTTCGAGACTACACTTGGACCAGAAAGTTTCACTTGGCCTGTACAACCCTCATTCGGCCTTCACCAACGTTGAATAATAATTACATCCAAATTAAGATTATTATGAAAAAAAAAAAAATTAATTTCGTGACTTTTTTTTCGTGTGCTCGTCACTTTTGTCGAGTGTCACCCTTTTAGATCGCGAGCCTCTTCACATTTATTTTCTCTCGTTTATCATTATACATTTTTATTGTTTTTATTATGAAATTATTGTAAAATTAATTTTATCGAATTAATTTTTTAAAATCGTTTTGTGAAAAAAATAATGTTTTTTTTTTCTGAAAAATTCGATAAACGTTTATAAACGTTGATTACATTCAAGTGGTAAAATGTGAGTCGAAAGAACGTTGAGTGTAGCTGAGATATCAATTTTTCGGAAGGTGTGAAAAAATTGACGTAGGTGGAAAAACGAACGAACGATAATTTTGTGTAATTTTTTTTTTCATCAACTACCGTTTCTCGAACTTCATTAATAATCCAGCACGCGATTGATGCAATTTTATTTGCTATTTATCGCTCTTCGAAGTCCTTGATTGGTCGTTTATTTTTATTGACCCGCTGTTACTCGTGCTCGAAATTTTTTCATTCGCTTGCTCATAATTTTGATGGCTATTTACACTCGATCACATATTTCGGTGACAAAAGCACCGAAATACATTAATACAGCTGGTCTCGTTGGGTTTCATGTCTTCTTTGTTCATTCGTCGCTCGAATGTAATTGGAAGATGATATAAGTGATTATCATCGTTTTTTTTTTTTGTCAATTAAAAATAATTTATTTAAATTATAAATTACATCAACGAAAATTGCAGATCAATCGAACGAATATTAATTCATATTTTTCACGACTAACCTCCGGTAACAGTCTCCAATGTGAAAGCGTTGAATCGCCAGTTGCCAGCCCTTTGCAGCACGCACTGTAAATAATTAAAGAACACACGGTGTTAATTAACGCGAACGGACGAACGGACAAACAAACGAAAAAAAAAAAACGAAAAAATAACAAGAAAAATTCATAAAGTCAAATGTGACCCAATTGATTTCAATTTCACGTCAACGCTTTTGTTGTATTTTCATTTCTATTTTGATTTTGCAGAGAGTTAAAGCATTCCAAAAAATTCCGATCGCACTTTCATTTTTATTTTATTTTTTTCCATTCTCGTTGAGAACAAATATATTTGAGGGGGGACGCCCCCAATTCACCGGATTGAAAAATCTATCAATCCCTGATGTGGTCGATGATTTTTTACCATCTTTCGGATATCCTACGACATCACTATATTTTCTTTTTAGATTATTGGATATTTATATTTTCGTCCTTTATATTCTGTATAAGAAAATGTTTGAAACATTTATTCATTGAAGTATTTATTACAATTTTATAATTGATATTTTTAGTTTGAGGGTTAAAGAAGCTTCGTGAATTTTTTCAGATTTTTTTAAGCATTTTGAAAATTGATGGAACGTCGTGACCCACATTTCCAGGCTAAAGGTGTGTTCATTACGATTCCAGAATACATTCTCAAATACATTATCGAAATTGAGGAAACTTTTTTCTTAAAACTAGAGTGTGCATTATGTTCCTCATATTTGTGTTATTTTTTCAAATTTCGAAGAAATTTGAGTTTTTTTTCGAAACGTTAATATATGATAATTCCTATCCAAAAAAAAGTTTCCCATCTAGAAAAAGATTCTCGATGGCAAATCGATTTTTCGATTATTTTCGATAGACAGCCGATTTTTCATCGAAAATAATTGGAATATCAATTATTCGCAAGGTAGATTTATTCTTTCTTTTTTTATATAGATAGCAAACCATTATATTTACGTTTCGGAAAAAATAAATATATATATATATTTTTTTCATGAATTTAATTTGATACTTGAGTGAATTGACCTGGACTTGTCCGTGTAGAATATCATCGAGGAGGCCTGGTTCTTGATTGAGCGTTCTCGTGATCAGACGCTTGCGTCTTCTTTTGTGCATCGTGAGAAATCGTCCGGTGTGTCTCGTTCTGCAACGTCCGATGTCAAGATTATCGATGAGGCTGCGATCGTGAGCGGACAATCTTCGCAGTGCCTCGACCGGAAATTTCGTTTCGGCTTGACAAGCGGCGGACGTTGTGGCCGATGCCGATTCCCCGGAGGATGCCAGACTCGCATCTTCTGTTTTCAAAATAATAATAATAATCAGCGAAATTTTTTTCACGATTTAATTTTCATTGCATTCAAGAACATCATTGATGGAGAAATATTGCTTCGTTAATTCTCACGAATTGACTGAACAATTAAATTTAAAAAAAATGAATAAATAAATACATACGAAACCGAAATTATCGGTAAAGTAGGGTTCTCGCTCTCGAACCAACAAAATAATAATCATCACAATAATTTATATTTATTAATTTAATTTGCCGCATCAACTCGTTGAGAAAAAAAAATTATAGAATAAAATTATAAAATAGAATCGATTTTAGTATTATAAAGTAGGGTAGGATGGGCATAAGCATTTTGAGCAATGTGATAAAAATGTCTGTCTTTTGATGGTTTTTCAAAGTTGTAAAAATCGGGTTTTCAAAAAATTCGGTAATTCTTTTCTCGGAACAGCAATAATTAATCATAGTCATTTGTTTGAAAAAGTATTTGAAATACATTTTCATCGAATGGATGCCCATTCCTGCAGAAAAAAAAAAATCCAATGTCTTAGGTGACTCCCTTAAATTCATCTCGTGTCTTTCATATCGATTATCCTAAACATTTTGCGCAATTTTTCACGTTCTTCTTCGATCATGAAAAAAAAAACAAACAAACAAACAAACAAACAAAAAAAACGAAAGTGAATGAAGAAGGGATGAAGCTTTCTGAGACACGAAGCTTTGGAATTGTCACGAAGACAACACGCGACGAGGTTTTCTCTGGGCCGTTGTTGCAATTCCAAAGCTACGTGACTAATGTACTCCATTACGTATTAACGGGGCCATTGCCACGTACGCGATGTATTATTATAGCAGTGGATACGCACGGAGTGTGTGTGTGAGAGAGAGAGAGAGAGAGAGAGAGGGATAGAATGGAGAAAGAGAGACTTCGGGGTCGAGGTGTACACGTGCGTTATGCAGCAGCCTCGACAGCGTGCCATCGTGACGAATATAACCGTCTCTACCTATATATATATTTAAATACATATGGCCGTAGGTGTATAATTCACCTGTGTATAGCCCACCCCGAATCGCCACCCTCATTTGGCCGTAGGAATCGTTTGCATCTATCGGCACCATATTTTCAATCTACAATCTTAACCCTCAGTCCGTAAACCAGGGTCGTTTTCGTCCTGTCGATAATCAAATGTTGTCCTAGGTTGCCTCATCTTTTGTACAAAAAATATATTAAAAAAATTAATTTTTCATAATTTTATGATTGGGACTTTCAATTGGAGGCTTGAAGAACCTTCGTGAATTTTTTCAGATTTTTCGCAGCCGTTTAAATGTTAAAAAAAAAAGGTAACGACGAAAACGACCCTGGTTTACGGATTGAGAGGTGCCGAAAAAACGTTTACGGACTAAGGGTTAACAAAAAAATGTCTCTCTCTCTCTCTTCTACTTACTTTGACATCCTGCACTGACAAATGCTTTATCATTATTTCATATTGCATAATTTCTATTATTGTTTTTGACAAATTTCCCAATACGAGTCTATTATATTGCATTTCGATGAATAATTATTTTGCAATGAGATTTGATACTAAATCCACGTTCGTGAGGTTGGTCTTACGATGTTCTAGGTTCCAGTGCATCGATTGACCGTCAGTCTATCTATCTCTGCCTCACCATCTCTCTCTCTCTCTCTCTCTCTCTCTCTCTCTTTCTCCCTCCCTCTCTCTCTCTCTTCGTACGTATTCAACGAAACACTGAAGATATATATTCGGTCGCGTGTAAATTGGACGCTCGGACTCTATTTTCGTAACGCTTGCCCCCCCCCCCCTCCCTTTGGGGATTTGCTCGTGAAACACTTTCCCGTCGCACTGGTTAAAACAAAGACTAACACGCGGAATTACACCGAGTTTGTTCAACCGACGCGTCGTCGGCTATTTTTAAAACCCCGACCGTAATCAAAGGACAATGCACGCCCGCCACAATCACGAAGTCCGAGGTCCCGAAGGGAATATCATATTTTTTTTTTTTCTGTCTTCCAACAAAATCCGTCATCGACAAGCGCGTCGACGAAACTTTCACAAAAAATTTTATTCTAATTATAAATGATTTTTTTTGTTTTCGTCCCCTCATGATAAAATAAAAATCTACGATTTTCAATTATCATGATAAATTTATTTATATATTTAAATCGTAATATTTTTTGGATGAGAGACATAATTGAACTGAAAATTTGGAGATCGGGGAAGTGGGGAGGGGAGGCGGAGGGGAGAAAAATATCGTGATAATTAATTTGAGAGAAGTCTCCGATATTGCTCGAGTTCGATTGTTCGTTGATCGAAACGATTAGTAATTACTCTTTATTTTCAGGTTCAAAGATCATTGTGACTGTAAAATTGCTACGAAAATATGCGATCACCAATGTAAATTGTAAAAAAATTGTTTTTACACTTTTATGAGAAAATGTTGCAGCGATCGAGCAACGAAGTTTCTCGGATAGTTCATTTTTTTAAAAATAAAAGCTACACCATTCCCCTTCAATATTCATTTTGAATAATTTCGATATAATTATTTTTCATGAGGTTATGATTTTTCAAGTAAACGAATGACTTTGTCCTTGGTTGCCTTATATTTTGTCTGAAAAACATTTGCATTAAAAAAATATATATATATAATTGGGACTTCAAATTGAAGTATCGAAGAACCTTCGTGAATTTTTTTAGATTTTTTGCAGCACTCGAAGAGTTTGAAAAACCGTAAGGACGAAAACGACCCACGTTTACAGACCGATGGTTAATTCTCGCGAATTCGACTTACCGGAAATTCGTACGAAGACAGCATTGATCTGGCTCGCTCTCTCAACCGTTATTTCATCCCCCGTTTTCTGCAACAGCAACAATAACGACCAATCATTAGACGACAAATAAAATCGTGAACCAACGGAATAACCGTTTTTTAAATTTCGATGGTTTTTTTTTTCTAAAAAAATGCTTTGCGATAAACAAATGCCTTTTGTAGCCTTAGAAGCAGCGGAAAGTTTTTTAAAGAAAAATTCAGGATCTACTTGGAGTCGAAACAAAGCCAATGAAATATTGGTGCAACGATCGTCGAACCCGAGGGGAATGACCCCACGGTTACATTTGGAGTAGAGCCCATATATATGGGTGAAACTCCGGACAGATTACATTTGACATTATAACCTCGTGTAATCGAAAATAGAATTCAGGAAATCACCTGGAATTCGTGTGGAGCTTTGATAAGTAACGTGCCCAGGTGAATAATCCGTTCGATAAATCCGCTCGAACGCGTCAGCTTC
Source organism: Diplazon laetatorius (assembly GCA_963662125.1). Taxonomy (NCBI): domain Eukaryota; kingdom Metazoa; phylum Arthropoda; class Insecta; order Hymenoptera; family Ichneumonidae; genus Diplazon; species Diplazon laetatorius. The sequence continues at coordinate 2,215,273 of OY759159.1, forward strand.
GAGGACACCGCCAAATATTCCGTCACGTTGCGTCGATATTGAGGGTTGGCTCGAAATTAGAAACGATACTGAACGTGAATGAATTTTTATGCAAAAATGACGTACGGAAAATCGTGTTTCGTTTTTTTTTTTTTATTTTTTATATATTGTTTTTTTTATAAAACGCGCACCCGAAAATATGGTCCATCTTACAATCTATCGCAGTCTCTCGAATGCTTGATTGCCAATTGGAAAATATAGGTCGCACTGAATTAAGATTCATTGTTCGTGGATACGAACGATTCTGTCGCATCGTCTATTCGTTATCATCGTTCCTCGTTCGGGAGTGGATCTTTTTGTGCATATGGGGCAAGACGACCCAAATCACCGGATTGCAACCCCTTCTATCCCCCCCATGTGGTCGATGATTTTTTTTTTTTTTCGTATCTTTTGGATCTAAGTAGCTTATTAATTTTTTTTTCTAGATCTTTCAAACTTCCCCTTGTCCTCACCTCTTTCTTTTTTTTTTTCATCAAGAGGTAACTGCTATTTCGACCGCTTTTAATCGGATGAACATTTTTTCCCAGATTCTTCATCGAAATTGAGCGAATTTTCTCGTGAAATTCGAGTGGGCATCGTGTTCCTAATATATATTTTTTTTATTTTTCCAAATTTTCGAAAAATTCGAGTCTTCTTTGAAACATGGATGTAGGATAACGGTTTCCCATTTAAGAAAAAAAAAAAAACATTAAATCTATCTTGCAAAAAATCGATATTTCGATTATGGTCAGAATGTCAATATGGAACAATGGATTATCACAGACATTAAAATAAAATCATTGACCGAAAATAATACATTTTCAATTGTCAATCACAAAAGATAATTGCATAATCACCGAACAAATTTTCATTTTCGAATAACCATTTTGGTCTTTAGAAATTGTCCACACATACACGTCACAATTTCCGTACAATGGGTTCGGGATTCAATGGTCCGGATGAGCAAAATCCAAGAGCGATATTATCATTTACGTAATCGTTCGAATTATCGACCGTGAGCCTCGCAATTTCAATGGAAATCGTGAATCTTTTGTCTCATCGGCGAACATCTTGCTCGAGTTTTGAGGGTTTCGAGCTTTCTTTTCAGTTCCACGCTTTTCTTTTTTCTTTTTTTTTTTCTTTCTTTTTTTTCCAATACATCTGACGCAATGAGAGTCTCATGTGGGTTCGCGACGAGAATGGGATACATAAGGAAATAAATTGCGTTCCATTGGCTCGAGAGCTTCAAATGGGTTAAGTGGCAATTATGAACTGGCTGGGCAAGGGATTGATCACTCTCTGTGACCTAATCTAAATCTCTCTGTCTATCCGTCTGTCTCTCTTGCCCTTCCTCCTCACGTACGTCGTGCATTGGCCGACGCAGCAACAGAATTCAGTGTGTGTGTGTGTGTGTGGTAGGGTGTCTCGAAAAAAAAAATTTCTTCCGACTTTGCGGCCCTCAATCGCTTCAAAGTTTTTTTTAGAGATTTTTCAAAAAGTTTTTACGTTTGAATAACATGTCGCAATACAATTTTTATCGAACCAACGTGAATCGTGCGATCGGAATGAGCTTCGAAAAAGTAAATAATGCATCATTATTAATTCTATTTAATTATTATGCATTATTTATAATTAGGACGTCACACGGATGTGAATCAAGGTATTTCGTAGAGAATCACTCGAAGCCACGAATAATTAATTAAGATCATAATTTATCATAAAAATCATTGATTAATGAATTATCAATGTATTGCATAATTCGATAATGATTTTAATTTTATTTTTTCGTATTATTATTTAATTTGTTTATTTAAAAAAAAAAAATCATTAACGAATGATTTCGTTGTGCTGGGGATCACTCGAAGTCGGATAAATTAGATGATAAGACGAAAAAAAGAGAATTAAAATTCTTATTAAATTAATACATTAATAATTTATTAATTAATGATTTGTATGATAAATTATGATCTTTGTTGATTTTCGTGACTTGGAATGATTTTTTTCGAAATACCCTAGTTCACATATGTGCAACGTTCCACTCCCTTCAACGAAAATATAAGATAAATAATTTTTCTAAAAAAAAAAAACAAGGAATTAATCATCGTGTAAAAATAAAAATAGTCACGATTCCCCAATAATTATGATAAAATGGGATGAATTATCGTTTCGCAAATGATTGTAATGATCGACGAGTTCTATATAACTCACTATCATAAACAGTCAACGAAATATTCGAAATATACATTTTCATCGAACGAGTGATATGAAACATCGTTGTCCCTTTCTGCAAAATCTCGTGACTATTTATTCCGATCTTTGAATTCCGAGCCGACCATATTTCCGTACGACAACCACGACCATATAATCGGCTCAGCATTTTTCGTTCGTTGAAAATATTCCATGGAAAAATTGTAAAAAAACGAAGCAAAAAAAAAACAAAAAAATACGACGGCGAAACAGTTTTATAATATCCGGGACAAAGAAAAATAATCCCGCGAGTCGTCTGTCACGTTCTCGTTTCATCTTGTTTTTTTTTTTATTTTTTACGGAAATATAATATCGATTCGAATAATATCGTCTACGGTGGCAGCTCGTATTCGAGTATATGTGTGTACAGGGTGTCCCATTTGAAAATATACAGTCGAATGACTCTTCGGGTAAAGGACTGACAACAAAATGGATCGGATGAAAGTTTTAGGGTTCGAAGAGGGACACTCAATGCTGATGAAATGCTATGTTCTTACAATTTATGTTTTTACGCTGCAATCATTAAGGCATTTTTTACGAGTGGGAACAATAATTTTCAAAACTTGTTTCTTTTTTTTTGCGAGACGAATTCAACGTTACCCCCCCCCCCCCCCCATGTTATGGATTTCTCATAGATTTTTCATGAAAAACTTAATATGAGAATTATTATTATCAGCTCTTATCAGTTCAAGTGATATCGTACGCAATTTCGGTGTTCCACGAACTACGACACACATAATTCAAACGATTCGATATAATTGACGTTTTTTCATGAAAAATCTATGTGAAATCCGTAATATAAGGTATCGTTGAATTCGTCACGAAAAAATCAAGAACTTCAGTTGACTCGAAAGTATTGTTTTTTATTTTGAAAAATGTTACTATGGTTGTAGCATAAAAACATGAATTGTAAGAGCATAGATTTTATCGGCACCAAGTGCATCCCTTCGAACCCTACGACTTTCATCCGACCCATTTTGTCGTCACTTATTTCCCGGTCGAGTTATTCGACTGTATCTTTTCAAACGGGACACCCTGTATATTATATTCATACGTATATATATATATATATATATATATATATATATATATATATCGTGTCTGATCCTGGGAGCGAGCTCCGGCGAGAGATGAGACGCAGACGGAGTGGGTGACGAGGAGAATGAGGAGGGGGCGGAAAGCAGCGACAGGGCGGAAGCTCGGATCCCGGGCTGTTCCTCTCATCGCTCGCGCAGATGGAAATCGTTGGAAAAACCGACGAACCACCTGACTCCGAGCCGCAGGAACAATAAAGAACGACAGGTGAAACGTTCTGCACGGTAAATTCAAAATTATTCATATATTTTATACTCGAATTTAATATCGCAGTACCATTGATCATTATTCATCATTTTTATTGCACCATCGTCGGTTACCGTTCGTGTTTTATGATTAAAAAAATTAAATATCCATTGTAATTGTAGGTTGAGATGCAAATATTATATTTTTTTAATTATTTTTATTTTATATTTCGGTGATAATTTAACAGCGGATTTGATTGTCGGTCGGATCTTTCACACATTCGAAATGTAATGGGAATAATTGAATTATATAGGGCTGCGTTTTTTTTTTGTTTGTTTGTTTTTTTGGCTTCTCCCAAATTATCGTCGCAAAATCCCAGAATACGCGGCACAAGGTTTCGCGAGATCAATATCACGATTTGGGCAATCGTTTCGAAGCTTTCACGATAATTCGCAAGCTCGGGGTCTCGGCTCCGTAACGTAATCCCCGGACGGTAAAATCCGAGTTCCCCGTCTCGAGCCAGCCCAAGGCACACGAAAGCTTTCTTTTCCGCGTGGTCTCTTCTTCAATCCGCGCGAGGATTTCAAAAAGAATTCCAAGTAGCCGGTCTCGGTCGACCGCGTTCGATATTCAATTTTCATCGTTTTTCAACGGGATATCACGGTACACGCGTTTCACAGATGCTTGCTTTGCGCTTCGTATATATATATATTTTTTTTTGTTTATTTTGATTTTATTATTATTGTTATTATTATTTTTTTATTTTATTACGTGTGCTTCAAAGCTTTGCCGGAACTTATTATGCATCTCGACTATGCCCCACGGACATCGTCTGAGTTTCATTCTTCTGAACATTTTTTTTTTTCGGAATTTTTTTTTTAAATAACGTGTTCAGAATGTTCCGGAACATCTAAAAATGACATTTAGAAAAAATGACCGGATGTCATTTTCGAGCTCAAATTCAGCAGAATGTTAAACGACTATAAGGAGATGTTTTGGTCACTGAATTTGAAACGAATCCATGCAGTGCTTTTGTTTTATGAAAATTATGAAAGGTGTAAAAAATCGGTGTGCGGTTTCTAGCTAGCGCAATTTTCTAGATATCGGACCAATATTTAGCACAACCATCGGAAGATATTTCATATTGAATTCCGGCAAAATCCATCGAGCCATTAATATTTCGATTTCGAATTACATTACACTCACATGGTGCTCTCAACGTCAGAAAAGTTAATTAAAAGAAAAAAAAAAGGTGCAATGTAGAACCTTGCACATGGCTTAATTCCGGATAGATCTCGAAGTTTCGAATTTTCCAATGTTTCGAAGGCTCATAAGTTCGAAATTTTTTTCATTCGAATTTTCAATGTTTCGACGTTGCACGGTTTCGGAAAGTCCATTAATCCGAACGGGCAAACTTTCGAACGGTATCATAGTTTCGAAAAAGAAAAATTCGTAATGCAATTTATCGGAAGCGCATAATTTTTCGACGGGCCAAAAGTTCGACAACGTACATATATAGGTATAATGGCGTGAAGATAAATGAAAAAAGTGGCAGTCGAAATAAAAAAAAATTCGTAGATTTGATTTTTCGATAAATTAAAATTCGAATTTAAAGAAAAAAAATTCAAACTTATGAGCTTTCGAAATATTGAAAATTCGAGACCGACCCGTTAACGCGATGTCAAAGTGCGACAAGCTGCGTAGTTGGATGATGGACGGCAATTCGGTAGCGTGAAATAAATCAACCCATGAGGAACGAGACGAGCAAGAGCGGGTGCCCGTAAAACAACGTGTGATAATAACAATCGTTCGTTGACGGGGGCGTCTCGGATGATTCTACGGCGACTGGTAAAGGCGATTTATCCGAGATTCTAGATTGTGAAATAACGGAAGTCGATCGTTAAAATACTTGCGCGCCGGTGGTGCGGCTGATATGCCGGAGAGCCCCGCGGTTGGTCGGACAGTCTGCGAGTAACGAGGCGAGACCGCGGGATATTCGCGAGCTATGTGATTGGACTGTATATACACACACACACACATATGTACGTATATATATTAGACTGGTTCTTAGCAAGGATCAATCCTGAATAAAAATAGAAACGCCCCCCATATAGTTTCTAAATAATTAAAAAAATATATTCGCAAAGGGCCTCCTCCCTATCTCAATATTAACCCACGCCTAAGTAATTTTATATTTTTTGTCATTTAATGACATGCAATGCTTATCGGATTAATTTATTATAACTAAAATATCAACAGAAGACAAATTTGCCCGATATGCTTTCTTTATCAGAAAGATGCGTACTTTCTTAAAAAAAAGTTCAGCTATTAGTTCAGCTAATTAGTTCAGCTATTTCGTTTTTGGTGATGAACAATTTTTTAAAAAAAAGTACGCATCTTTCTGATAAAAAAAGCATATCGAGCAAATTTGTCTTCTGTTGATATTTTAGCTATAATAAATTAATCCGATAAGCATTGCATGTCATTAAATGGCAAAAAATATAAATTACTTAGGCGTGGGTTAATATTGAAATAGGAAGGAGGCCCTTCGCGAATATTTTTTTTTAATTATTTGGAAACTATGTGGGGGGCGTTTCTATTTTTATTAAAAAATGATCCTCGCTAAGAACCAGTCTAGTATATACGCATATAAATTTATGTGTGTATGCGTTGCATTACGACTGTGCATATAGTTGGCGACCGAGTGCACGCGGACCAACTAGCTTCGGACTAATCAAACGAGATTTATTACTCGGATGCTGTATAATGCCCCGGTGTTTTATGCGGTTCACCTCGGGGGCTTGAAAACGACCGCGTCGTGCGCGCGCGCGCGCGGCTTTATAATCCTCGTCACCGACGACACGGGTTATATATCGTCGAGAGGCTTCCACGATTGTTGCCGGATGTGTCTCAACCGCATCACGACTCACCGTGTGTCTCATCGCGCTCGACTGACCCACGGATACGAACCCTTCATCGTTACCTTCAACGATCAATTCGAAAAGCATCTACACCCCCGGGTATCGCTCGAAGTTCAGAATGACCAATGTTCAGAAAGGCAAAAATTTCGAACGCACAATGCTTCGAACGACAATGTTACGAACGGTCCCGGCGCAGAATGAAATTGTTTCGAAGGATCAAAATTTCGAATCGCATTAGACGAATTGTTTTTGGACAAATTGTTATTAGACAAATTGTTATTAGACGAATTGCTCTCAGACGAATTGCTATTAGACGAATTGTTATTTTAGACGAATTGCTTTGGATGAATTGCTATTGGACGAATTTTTCGTAAACCCTTTAAAATCGGTCGTTCGGATTTTTTCGCAAGAAACGCGGCATGGTTACCGAAATTTTTCAACAGCGTCAACCTTCCTCACTGCAGGTTTCCGACGACAACGGTGACGCCGACGACGTTAACCCTATTCTGTCGCGTAACATCGTCTCGCCTACTTAACACGATTGCCAAGAGGTTGAGTGTATGTGTATGAAAGAGAAAGAGAAAGAGAGACAGAGAGATGGTGATAGAGGGGGTTAAAGCTTTTGCAAGCGATCGAGAGAGCCTCGGCCTCTTAAAAGCCCTCGCGGCCGGTCGGTCATCGCTCTCTCCGCCCCCTAGTGACGTTCGCGCGCGGCCCTTCCAGCGCGCTCCGTCTCAGTTGTGGCGCGGTGCCACCGGGGCGCTGGTGACCAGTGACGTCATAGCGCCACCCGGGTCACGTACCATGGAATTCAGGTTGAAGCTACTGCACGTTGCAATCTCTTTCCTTATTTTTCCCCGCTTTTTTTTTTCAAGTTCGTTTTCTTTGTTTTTTTTTTTCGCCTTCATTTTTTTTTCTTCTTAGTCACTTTTTACCTCCACCCCGATTGGATTGTCACGTTTTCCAAGCGGCACATCTACCATCACGTGAATTCAAGACCTTCGACGGTATTTAAAAAAAAAAAAAAAAAAAAAAATAAAATAAAGGTTTTTCAACCATATTTTTATATAGTTATTATGTGCCTCGTTGAGTTATTGCCATTCCACGATGGGAAATAACAATTTTCAACGGATCCGAACGATTGCCGTTTCGACCTGGTTTACTTCGCGATTTGTCGCACTCGGCTGTTGCGACTCGTGAATATTCAGACTCGCGTTCGATTTATCGTTCATCGTTTCGTTTTGGCTTATCGGCCGTTGAAACTGTTTTCGGGGTCGAGCGTTCGGAACGAAATTTTTTACATAGAGTTACGGAGGTTATTGCGTGAGAATTTCGACCCGTTGAGGTCGATCGGGGGTCCGCACGGACCCCGGGCCAACTTCGCGGCCGTTGTGCCATCAAAATATCATTTTTCGACATTATTATCGTTCATTTAAATGTAACAATGACATTTTTTGACATCGACCAAATGTATCGAGTTTGAACTTCGAAATAAATATAATATTTTTCAAAGTCCATAAAAGCTGTATTTTTTTTTTTTCGAAAAAATGTAAAATCTCAAGAGTAAAACGACGTAAGATTCTTTACCATGCGGCAAAAATTACATTTTTCACGATTTTTTTTTTTTGTTAAAAATGTCAAATTTCGTTTTCGTCAAATTTAATTGATAATTGTAATTTAAAATTTTTTGATAATTTCAATTGTCCGGAAAAACAATTATCATTTCTTTACGTTGCAATTGTCGTGGATAATCACGGAAATCTGAAACGAAATGAATTATCGAAACCAAAAAAAAAAAAAAAAAAAAACAACAACAACAACAAAAACACGGAAAAACGAAGAAGAAAGATAAATGAAATGATGAATTCAATGTCAGATTTATCCTTTCATGATCTACATGGTGAATAATTTTTTTTTCATCGCTCATACGTTCATAAATAAAACTAAAGCTCGAGGCGGATATTTCAGTAATTTTATCCACACTATGCGTATCCTTCGATTCACAATGGCCACGGGGGGTATAAAAATACACATTCACCTTACTCCGAGCGTACCTAGGTCGAGGTCGGGTCTTTTCTCTTTTGCCAGTACGGCACGTAAGACGTCCGGGTGTGTGTGTGTGTGTGTGTGACACGACATCGTCACACCTATGAACAGCGATACAAGCTCCGTCGCAGCCTTTTGTTTTTTGTTTTTTTTTTTTTTTTTAATTTTATTTTTCTTCTTTATTTTCACAACCCTGACGATAAAGTGCGTAATTCATCTGGTGAGTTGGCCGCACGTGCGTATGCGCCACACGATGAGGAACGAAGAGCGTTTTGTCGTTGTCGATGAAAACTCATCGAACACGACACCAGTCGTTAAAAGTTATATCCGTAAAATTATTCGTCCGTGACAAAAAAATCCAAAATTGCTCAATGATCATTCGAACCAATTGCCAAGCCAATTTATCGTCATCGGTTGTTCGGTAATCCGGATTAACCAAAACTGATAAGTTGTCCGTCGGACACGACAAACTGGATATGCGTGCAATGGCTGACCCCCGTCGATCACACCAACTGCCACAGCTCAATTTTGGAACGCGACCGAATTATCAACGAGAACGACCAATTGACAGGTTGAAAAAACGGTGTAACTTGAAATCCGCCATACATAATTACATCTACACACACACACACACACACACACACACACACTTATGCGAAGCTCACATCAGGTAATAAGAATGCAACTCCCGGAAGCTATCAAGATATATATACGATATGTAGGTATAGATCGGTGTACACGCAAGTACTGCATCGAGGGCAGAAATATATCGAGTGTGTTGTTAACGAGAGAGAGAGAGTCATTGCTTCGCTGGCGCAGCAACAGCAGCATCATCAACTTCGATCACTTCGTCTATAATACTCGTTGTAGTGCACTTTAACAAAGACGTTTGTGCCATGATGTACTTTGCTTCTGGCGCGCTTCTGCCGCCGCACCTGCCGCACGACACGACGTAACATATTGCGCAAAAAAAAAAAAAAATTGTGTCCGACGTCTCATATATATTTGAACACTCTCCGAAAAAGAAAAAGTAATGAATGAAAAAAAAAAAAAAGACAAAATGAAAAACGTTCACGGTTCGTCCGAAGCATTTTTTATTTCACCGTTTTTTTTTTGTTTTTTTTTCGTCTTTGCCGTTAAATAAAAATAAATAAAAAAAAAAGAGGGAGACAAACAAATGCGCGTGGACGTGGAGAATGTTGGTGATTAATGAATCGCGAAGCTTCGCGAGGAGTGTAGTCTTTCATCGGCGAGCGGACGTCTCGTCGTCGTCGTCGCGACTGAAAATCCGTTTGTCCAGACAGCCCACGTCTGATTCTTGTGCGGGAAATATCTCAATTAGTTTTACAACAATGGCGCTAAAATCAGGACTCTTTGATTATGATAATAATAATAATAATAATAATAATAATAATAATAATAATAATAATAATAATAATAATAATAATAATAATAGCGAAAATACTATTGACGACATCGAAAGAGTAATATTTTTAAAAAATCATGACAATGATGATGATAATAATAATAATAATAATAAACATGAAAATAATTTAAAAAATTATAATAATAGCGACAATACTATTGACGACATCGAAAGAGCAATATTAAGAAAAAAATAATGACAATGATGATGATGATGATGATGATGATGATAATAATAACCATAAAAATAATAATACTAATAATAATAGCGACAATACCAAGTGACAACATCGTAATCTAGAAATAATAATTTGAAAAAAAAAAAAAAAAAAGTTAAAACCGATTTTACGGGTATTATCGATTTATGCGATGTGTATGCAGCGACGGTTCCAATTTATTTTCGCGTGTCACAAACAATCGTGAGTTATGCAAAACGTTGTGTCGTCATACGTGAAACGCACGTTTACGATATCGTAGTGGCGCGCGAAGGTCCCCGGTGGAAAAGCTCACGGTTTCCACAGGCTATATAAGTTATATTTCTCTCTCTCTCTCTCTTTCTCTCTCTCTCTCTCTCTCTCTCTAGATACGAAGGCCTGCAGCGCGAGATGTTCGTCCTCCTGATCTCGATTGCGGTAAAAACACGTTGTTCGCACGAGAATAAAGAAGCACGAGAGAAACTTGAAAAAAAAAAAAAAAAAAAAAAAAAAAAAAATTACACACACGCACGTAATTTTCTACGTTTGTGGTTATATTCGCTACGTGAGAGCCAACGGAAACCCGTTGCAAAGTCGGCGGCCACAGTGTCGAAGATCAGGAGCGAGAATTTTCATATTCTCTGTATTTGTTACGTTTTTCGTAAAATAAATCAACCATACGTCGCACTCTGGCGCCCGGGACTTTTTTTTTTGTTTTTTTTTTTTTATATATTCCCGTTGCCGCACACAGCTTCAAAAGTTTGTACTCCGTATGACACACTCGTACGTTTTGTTATTCCTCACTCTCTCACGATTTACGACTTACCGCACGAAACTCGTGGGGGTGGAAGGCGACGGATCTTTTCTTTTGCTTTTCTTCGCGTTCTCGTCGTCTTCGTTCGCGAATAAAAAAAAAAAAAACCCCGAAAAATAACCAGAATAATTTTCTCACTGTACTCGTGCGATATATGCATATTTATAGACCGACTTGTCGTGCCGCGAGAAACATTTCGATAATTTATGAAGATGAGCCCGAGCAACGCTTCCGAAGAGTATTTCAATTTATACCGACGAATTTTGTATTCCTATTTATTTATTTTTGAATATATGTATATGTTTTTTTGGAACCCGAGACGGGCTTGGCGATGTCCTTCTCGATGAAAATGACATTACGAGGTGAAAAATAATTGATTTTTTTTTTTTTTGACGTCTGATTCTTACCACGTCTGATTCTTGTACGGGAAATATCTCAATTAGTTTGACAACAATGGCGCTAAAATCAGGACCCTTTGATTATGATAATAATAATAATAATAATAATAATAATAATAATAAACATAGAAATAACAATGATAATAATATCGACAATACTATTGACGACATCGAAAGAGTAATATTAAAAAAAAACAATGACAATGATGATGATGATGATGATAATAATAATAATAATAATAACGGCAATAGTCATATATTCCATTGGAACGGCGATTACTTGAACTAAAAAAAAATAATAAAAGAAATACATTTTTTTAAAAAAGAATTTAGGATTTGGAATTGGTTATATCGTCTATAATCGGCCGTCGGTTCGTGCGGAATCACCGTCGCCGTTAATCGTCACAGATCGTCGTCCGCTCTCTCTCTCTCTCTCTCTCTCTCTCGTGGCCCCAACCTCTTCGTGCGATATTCGTGAAAATATCGAACGTCACTGCTCGCATCTACGACGTATTTTTGTCTCACGAAAAGAAGAAGAGAAAAAAAAAACGAAAAATAAAAAAAGACAACGGCATTCCTCCCGGGCTCGCATGGAACACCCGTTTCTCGACAGAGGCGCCAACCCGAGAGAAAGAAATCATCTTCGCACACACACGCACCCATTCACATAGTGCAAACGTGCGACCCCTCCCCCCCTCCCCTACCCACCGCATTTGACATCTCGTGATAATTTTATCCGATCGAATCGATTGAAATTTTACGAAAGATACAAGAATTCACGGTTTCGTCTCTGTCGATAAAAAATACTTACAATAAAATTGAAAAAAAAAGGTCAAGACGGTTCCGTGTCATAATTTTTTCACATTACTTTTTCCATCCCCCGTCTTCTCTTTCTCTCGAAACGTATATATAGCATACAAAAATTAACAGCAGTCGACCGCAAATTAAAAAAAAAAAACACAATACAGTTTGTAAAATTAATTTCTAGAAATCTACGAGACCTAGGACTTTCGTAACAGTTTTTCGGTAAACTTCGAGTAAGGATTTATAATAACGGATACCTATTTTTAAAAATTTCGGACCCATAGTTTTGTAATTGAGGTGGAGAGGAGAGAAATTCTCTATTCTCGCATATTTTTCAAAATATCTTTTTACATATGCCCTTCAAAATTATGAAAAAAATATTTTTGTATCCCACACAACAAGCCCTTTCAAACGATACCCCACATGACACATGAAATAAAATTTTTTTTTTTTCGATTACCTTCCTTCCCCCTCTTTTCGAGTATATTATGAATATTTTTCATTGTTAACCATTGCAAGATATGTGGGTCAAGGAGATGATGTATTACCGTGCAAAATGTTAAGTTTTTCCGTCGCGTGGTTTTTGAGAAAACCGGATGTGACAGACGGACAGACGGACAGACGAGCGAGTGATCTCATACATCGTCTCATAATCAAAATGCAGCTTCGATAATAACTGCGACTGATTACGTTCACGTACGACAATTACAAACCCTAAAATTAATTGTTATCACGAATGTTTCTCGTAAAAATTATTTTTTTTTTTTTCAAATTTCAAAAATAGACAACTCGTAATATTTCACTGTGCATCCTTCGCCACCGTAAAATTAAGTGAACGAAGGCATCAATTTGACGAGCAACAACGCACACGTGTCAATGTTCAATTTCGAGATGTCATAAAATAAAAAAAAAAAGAAGACGAGTTAAATTGTTACGTAAAAACTATCCGTAATATTTTTTTCGTAACACGTGTTTCATTGTGATAAACTATATGGCGGGCGATAATAATTCTTCATTCGTTGTAACAGAGCGTATGCCGATTGATAATGAAAGCTTTTGGGTTATGTGCAACGATAAACCTATCGAGAAGCCACCGGTAAATTGTTTTCGACGACGTTAAAGTATCTGTGATAAATGCTTCTCGTGGACATGGAGTTTTTCCATAGCCGAGTCACGTTTCACAGATCGAACTTGGCGATTGACCTGGTTCGCTATTCGATCCTCATCCGAGACGTCGTCAAGGAGATCAACCTACTAGTCCAATCGTCATATCTCGATTATTCTCGCTCTCTCTCTCCCGCCATTCTCAAACTTTTCGTCGACGATGAATTTTTGGTGGAAAACAAAAATTTAAAATAGCAATAAAAAAACAGTATAAATAGAAAAATGAAATTTTTTTTCCAATGTTTTCTTGTTATTTTTGGATGCGCCTCGAACTTTCGAATTATCAATGGTTCGACGTTCCGGGTGGGGCTCGAGGTCGCGTCGTAAAATGACATTGCAGCGAATCGTCAAAATTCACAATGACATTGCAGCGAACGTACGAATATTCCAAACCGCTTACGAATCGCCGCGGTTTTCAACGTTTCCCGACTTTCGAGCTTTACCACGCGTAAATTATCAAAGTCAGATGTATATCGTCGCTGACTTTTTCATAGGAAATTCAATTCTCTACAACATTGTTTATGTGAACTTTTGGTCTATATACCGTTGTTTATTCAGCGTTTTGATGGAAAGATAAAAAGAAGAAAATCAATACATGTTTACCTTTCCGTCCAAACGCTGGTTAAACAACGCTATATAGACCAAAAGTTCATACAAACAATGTTGCAGAGAATTGAATTTCCTGTAAACAAGTCAGCAACGGCATATATCCAACTTTGATAATTTACGCGTGGGCAAGCTCGAAAGTCGGGAAATGTTGAAAACCGCGCCGACTGATAGGCGTTCGGAATATTGCCCGTTATGTTATTTTACGCCGACCAAAACAACAGCGCTCCCATTCACTATACATTGAAACAAAAAATCATCAACATACCTCAATGTATGCACTTTCGAATAAAATCAACGTGAAATTAATCGGACCGTTAGTTTTCGAGATAATAATTCCCAAAATTCACCTATTTTTCCGGCCATCTACACAGAAGGTAGCCGCTTAAAATATTCTAACGTTCTTCTTATTTTTTTTTTTTTGGTTCAGAACACAACGTTGAGGTTGTTGCACATTGAGTAATAGGTGGGTTAGGATGGTCTTTTGAGTCACTCGTCGAGATCTCTGTGTGTGTGTGGGTGTCCTCGAGTGAAACAGAATATTCACGACGTAACGTAAGAACTTTTGTGAACGACACTTCCATCGACAAAAGCAACGAGTGACGATGAGGGGTTGGGGGGGGGGGGGGGGTTAGAAGGTAAGAATGTTCATGTCGGAACGTGTGAACCCGAACGAGAACAGGGCATAAACGACATTGTGCATGCGAGACACGATCGACGGATTGAGGACGCAATCGCGATTGACCCGATCGGTTTCTCCATTGGCTTTGCCAACGTTGACTCTATACAGATTTTACCGGTAATGTTTCAACGACACGTGGGTGAAAGCCCATTCTATGGACATCTATCGACCGTCATTAAAACAGTGAATGACGATTATTTTGCCAAAAATCCACACACGAGCCATGAGATAGCGAAATCACTTTTTTTTTTTTTCGTCGTCTTAATTTTGCCAAATAAAATTAATTCCTCCTAGTGAAATAAAAAAGGTTTTTGTCGAATTTTCATATAGATTCCGATGGAGTCTCTTTATCTTTACACGACGAAATGGATTGATGACGATAATTCGGAAAAATCTATGTGAAAAAAAAACGCAATAAATACGAAAGAAAAATTTAAATGATAAAAACAATAATTCCAAATATATTATTCAGTCGATTACTTTTTTTCTTCTTCTAACAAATTGATCAATGGAGAATAAGTTTACTCAACGACACAGATTCATGTAGATGGTTAAAAAAATCGGTAAGAAAATGCAATAAATTCGAAAAAAAAATTGTCAATGATAAAAATAATAAATCCTAATTTATTGTTCATTCGATTACTTGTCCTCTGCCAAATTGAATAACGTGAAATAAGTTTAGCCAACGAAAATTCGACTCACATTGCAATCAAATCGTCGATGAAAAAATAATAATAGAAAAAAAAAAAAAGATGAGACGAAAAATAAAAATAAAAAAATTCATTTTCACGTAAATCGACTCGAGAGACTCGTGTCTAAAATTAGAATTCATCGATAACGGCAATTGTGTCATCCGACAATTGTTCGATGAATGATGTGCCACTATAAAACACATAATTATGAGCACCGGCACGGTTCACGATCTCTCCGTTCTCATAGCCGGTAACGACGACGACGACGACGACGACGAAGCTTCGTTCGCTACGACGACACCCGTTGCCCTACTTCATGGGTTTCATGCACCGTGTAAGATATTATACCCGCTCGAACAGTATCAACAGTCGACGACTGTCGTTCCGCAACTTCGTTGCAACGCAAACACGTTTAATATAATCGTGCGCGTGCAATGCTCCACGAACATGATGATTATCATTATGATATATACACGTGTGAATTAATATTCGAATCGACAATTGACAAACTTTTAGATATTTCTTCCAAACATTTTTATTCGAATCTCGTAAAATTCATTTTAATTTTTTTTCCACCCTGTTGATTAGAGTACACTTGGGGTCCATTGGACCCCAGGCCAACTTCGTGGTATTCGTGCGATGAAAATACCATTTTTCAACATTATTTCGTCCATTTAAACGTAACACTTTTATTTTTCGACATCGATCGAAAGTCTTCGTTCTCAATTCGATTGTTTTTTTTTTGTGTTTACCGCTGTCAACGATTTTTTTTTAATCGAATAGGTTATATCTCGAGGGTGGTCCCATTTAAATTTTGACAAAAATATTTTACCCCTAGCCATCCTAACCTCAAAAAAGAAAGCCCGATAACCGTTTTTTTTTCTTTTTCGAACAATGGAACATAAAAAATTCACAAAACCCAAAATTGCATAATAATGAAATAATCTTGTGAAGAGGCCAGGCCAAACCAAAGGGGCAAAAAAACTCAATGAAAGAAAAAAAAAATAAATAAAATGGTCGTCCATCGTCGGTACTCTAACCAACTGAATAATCACCACGACCAAAGCAAATCACACATCGAATTAATTTTTTATTTTTTTTATTTTAAATATTATTATTTTTTTCTGTTGTTTCAAGTTTATTCTCGAGCTCGACGTAAAAGCCTGGTTGAATGAAAGCTCGATTACTACGCACGGAGGCTCGTAATACGGTATCCTTTCCTCTCACGTCCCCCAGCTTTGAGTATCGAAACTCGATACTCGGTGCTTATCTGCGTCTTCCTCGTCGTTGTTTCACGAGCTTCGTCGTGCCCTGCGAGCCAG
This sequence comes from Diplazon laetatorius, assembly GCA_963662125.1. Classification (NCBI taxonomy): domain Eukaryota; kingdom Metazoa; phylum Arthropoda; class Insecta; order Hymenoptera; family Ichneumonidae; genus Diplazon; species Diplazon laetatorius. The sequence continues at coordinate 2,231,887 of OY759159.1, forward strand.
CGTTAAGAGTTTATTTTCAGATCTCACACATAGACCACACTTAAATATATATATATATATATATATATATATATACATATTATACATACAAGTGCTGAGAGAATCGTAGAATGAAACACGACAAATTCGAAGGGTCACGATCGAGAAAGCCACACGAGTGAGACATTAAAATCTACGTTTTGTAAACGTTATTTATTCGTACCCAGATCTTTGAATCGTTCATCAACGACTCGGATAATAATTTGTTTCGCCCATAATTGTGACGGAAATTCATACTCGCGTGCATCACTGGCCTTGAAATTGACGAGCAATGTTCACGTAAAATTTATCATCCATTTGATATCGTTCGAAATTCGATAAAAATTAAATAACATATTTTATATGTATAATATTCATTGTATCTCGAAATTGAGTAAAATTTTCTTTGTTCCATTTTTTTTCTCTCTCAATAATCCAGAGTTATTGGAATTGAATTACTTTTTTTTTTTTCGTTTGAATTTAGCGACAAAATTTGACGATTAAAATTTTGAAATTATTTTCGGAAAATTGAAATATTGATTTTTAATTTTTTTTTTTTTTTAATTAATTTTCTACTGCCGAGCCCACTCGGATATGAGTAGTTCCGACCTGAACCCTTTGTTTTGCCACGATTGTGACTTATTTATCACGCACTGAGTTTATTGTCATCGAGAAAAAGAATAGCAAACAAAAAAAAAAAAAAATTATTACGACTCTCACGAGTTGTTGCTGTATTATTGTACAATCTATAATTAGACAAAACTAGGATTATCCATTGACTCTCGACCATCGCTCTCATCTCGGAACCCAATTCAGGTTTGTGTGTCGAACAGAGAAAAAAAAAAGAAAGAAAAAAGAAAGAACAAAAAAAAAAAACGATGAGTTGCTTAAACGCCAGTTAATATTAGATTCTAACGTACCAAACAGCTATTCACCGACAATGTCGCATGATCGATGGAGCACCAAGTATCATCGCACATTCCACAATATTTTACCGAGCAATTGATTTATTTGAAACAATAAATAATGTATTTTTTTTTTATTTTCTTATTTTTTTTTTTTTTTCATTCGTTCAAGCTGAGTCTCCAAATGTTGTCGTAATAAATTATGCAAAGTATACTTCGATGCAGTGAATCAACAATGTATCATAAAATAAAAATAAAAAAAATATATACTCAAAAATTTCCCTAGAAGTTTCATGAAACCACGAACCTAAAGTATTTACGTGTAATCGTTAAATTTTTTCTGTGTTATATAAATTCGTTTTGCAGATATACACAGTTTGTTAATCCACAACTGATGTATAAATGAATAATTTACAAAATAACACTTGATGTCTAACGAGTTGAGAATATTCGCAAAAAAATAAATAAAAAAAGAAAAAAAAACATTCATCACTGTATCTCGATATTCAATTCGATTGTTCGAACGATTTGGAGCACATCGTAATCGACCAAGAAGTTGGAACATATATACATACTGCTGAACAATATTCTGCAATATGATTTAACGGTGTTTCCAGAGTTTCCCGTTCGTTCGAGGTTCTCAGCAAGTAAACTTTATTGGAAAGTTGTGATAGGATCGACAATCGATGAAATATTGTTATTGCAGTTATATTCCTCGCGAGAGAGAGAGAGAGAGAGAGAGAGAGAGGGAATGGCCGAAGGGGTCGGATGTGTTATATCTGACTGATCTCGCAGCTTCACTGACGTAATCAACGATAACTCCTCTCTCCCCCCCCCCCCCTCCCTTCGGGTAGCCAAATATATCGCCCTCCTAAGCCCTATTTGGTTTCTGCCAGAGATGGGCATTCAAAAGCGTGTCTTCAATAAGAATATATATATATCAACCCTTTAAATCCAATGAAAATATATTTTAACCTTTCAAATCCAATAAAATTATATTTCAACCCTTCAAATCCAATGAAAATATATTTTAAGCCTTCAAAATCCAATGAAAATGTATTTCAACCCTTGAATGACAACATTATTTTCGTCACCTCTGAAAAGTGACGAAACACTGGGTCACTTGTTTAATTACTGGGTCACTCGGTTCTGACGATTTGAAAAGTGCTGTAAGGTGCTGTAAAAAATTTCGCAAAATACATGAAATTTCTTCAACTATCCTGGTATAAGGATCAATCACTAGATTGCTGATTTCATCATTTGTTCGTGGAATACAATCGAATAAACAAATAAAAAAGGTGAAGAACGTACCATTTGGTCGAGAGGCACGAGTTATCCCGTGCTACCATTTAACGGTTGAATACTTTTTTCAAACAAATTACTGTGATTGATTATCATGCAATAATAAATATTTTCACATTTCTGTAATAATCAGGCACGATCAATTTACGTGAATTATTATTTCACGATTGATTGAAATATTTCGGAAATTCCGTAAAAATTAATTATCGTTTGGTCCGAAATGTATGTGAAATACATTTTCATCACGCGAACCACAATTTTGTCACCAAAGGTGACAAAAAAAAAAAAAAAAAAAAAAAACGAAACCATTGACAAACGATTTCCAAACGTTTCCAACATCACTTCAACGATATTCCCATCTGTTTCGACAAAATATAATTCACGTTTTCCTCAACTTCACACTTTCTATCGTAATTTTTGCTCTTTATCAAACCGACGGTCGTTTTATTATCTTTTTTCTTCGAACATATGATCCAACAAACGTATGATAAAAAAAATGACAGTTCGTTCGTACGATTATTCACGCACTTTTCCAGTAACATCGCGGATTAACATACACAAACATCGTTCGTCAACGTGGACGGAAAAAAAAAAAACAGACACACGATTCATACGCCGTCTAACCTTGCTCTCTACTGTCTCGCCGAATAAAAATTGGTCGTTTTTCATCGACTTGATGATAACAGCCTTTATTTTTTTTTTTCAATAATAGAAAAAAAACTCCATATATATTTTCGCAGCAGTAGCGACGCAGCGTCGAAGGGTCCATTTTAATGACACTATTGTATAACAGTTGCTTTCAATTTTTCATTCTCTGCAAAAAAGATCAAATAAGTTTTTTTTCTTTTTTACAAAGCTTTTGAAATATTCGAAAAAATGAAGCGCTTCATTTTTCACAAATATTTCAAAAACTTTGGGGAAAAGAAAAAAATCTTATGAAATATTTTTTGTAGAGAATTCAATTTTCTACAAAAAAGGTTATTTTCATTATCGTCGTATCTCACGTAGTTTTCGAGTTATGAAATTTATCGAAGCTTTTGAGAAATAAGCTATCTTAACTTGCCGATTCCCCGCCAAATTCAATCACTGGAAAATGTTTAAAATTGTCATCGAAGACCTATTACCCTAAGTGAAAAATGTGCGGAGTTTCGGATTTTTCGGTGCAATACTGCGGAAGAAAAAAAATTATAAACTATCCGGTGCCAAAAACCCTATGTTAATCAAATGGCGAAATCGGAGGGCTTTGGGGCGGTACTTGGAATCGGTCTACGAGGCTGGGCCTTCGGCTACGTCAAAATTTATTTTTTCCCAGACATTTGAGCCCATGGGAGGGCCGAAAAATTTGTTGACCCCCCAATAAGGACCACCCATAATATATACCTATATATATACAGGCGGTCACCCATTCAAATCTTGCTAGTCAAAGTAACGGCTTGACTCGGGAAAACCGCACGAGCCACAAGCCGTCGGTCAACCATACTGCAGGCCACCATATTTAAACTGCTCGGAACCGAGACCGTCGACCGATATTTAAATTATATGCAAACTCATTAGACTAATTGACCGTGTAGCTACTTCAACTACATCCACGCCCTTTGCTCGCGCGCCCTGGGCCGCGGATACAAATGCAAAACTAACGAAATTTCGTCCGAGCGAGTAACTTCAATGAATAATCAAAATCTGATTTCCACAAAATGGCTGTCTCGAGTCGGGACCTTCGTGGAAAACGATCTGGGTGACTTCTTTTTCCAAGCGAACGGACGAAATTTAGTAATCTGCTCGAAAAATTCCGGCATTTCTCCAAAAACTTGATTTTTCACAATCAAAATAATTTGAAAAAAAAAGGCTTGGATCGATCAAATCGATACTTCGAATCTCAATCACTTCAAGATTATTCAGAATAATCGTCGAAAAAATATTTCAACGATTTTATATGGCTTCAAAATAATCAGAAGACTTGTTTAATATGAGTCTTTGGAGTGATTTTTAATGGGAAGACTTTACGAGACTTGGAAAGATAAAGTTTCAGCGTTCATGGGGATGAAAATAATCGAAGATTTATTCAGATTCACTTCTTCCTCAAGTTCTCTTTGCCGTTTTATTTATCACGTTGTTTTTCGACAAAACAAGGTCGGATCGGGCTGAATATCTGATTCAAACCGAACGAAACCCTCGCGTGGATTATCCAGCGAGCGTGCAAAGCCGTTTTCGTCGGGCATTCGTGTGAAAAGATAACGTTTTTCGGTGAAAAAAAAAACAAAACAAAAAAAAATCCAATGGCACCATTTTCCCTCGGAAAAGCTCAATAGCCGTTCGAATAAAATATTTGTTTCCCAGCCAAATTACGTACCATCTGGCGTGATGCCAAAAAAAGCTCCCACGAGGATCAATAATTTTCACAAATCGCTTGTAAATTCCGTCACGGATTAACTAATTTTCACGTATGCGTCGGAAAACTCATTATAAATTTTGTAAATTACAAAAAACCCAAAGCAACGAGTTAAGATTAAACGTTTCACAAATACAAACATCACGTTCGAAAAATTTGTTGACAAAAAAAAAAAAAATAATAAAAATAAAAAATTCCGACTCGGACGATCAACAGCAAAAACTTGTGGCGAGTGAAAAAATTTTACGACATCCCAAATAGATGTTTCGTAATTCGACTATCGAGTGATAACAAAAAATATTATAATTTTTTTAAATTTTTAACGAAGTTTTCACGACTTCGTACATCAAACCAATGATATTTTTAATTTATCTTGTCTTTTTTTTTTCACGTGTGGCGAGTTTTTTTTTGTTTCATCCGTTCTTTGTGACCCTGTGTATCGTATCGAATTCTCACGAAGCCGAAGAGTGACACCGTTCGACCCTTTGGGCGAGTTATACGGTTATTCGAACCGATGGGGGAGATGGTCGGAAACGCCATGAAAACCAAATCGCACCTTGGGTCACATATGAGACTGTTTCAATGCTGCGACCCATGAATAACGAACTATCGTTTCCTCAATATCGTCAATGCCCCCGGCTCAGTGTTGAACGCGACACATCGTGTCAATTGCTATTCTTTCGATATGACGTTACGGTGAAAAATAAACATTTATATTCATCGATAAAAAAAAAAAAAAATCGCTTGCTGGTTGCCACAAAAAAAATCAACGAGTTTTTTTTTTCTTCATTGAAATGACAAAAAACTGTTTTTTTTTTATGGTCAGACGTGGAGCAAGTTTTCATTTGAAATAATTTTTTTTTTGATTAAGTCGATATACGAAAATCGCAAACCAAGTTGGAACTTGCAATTTGTTTCCTTTCGAATGCCACGCAGTGCACAAAGTTGTTCCATGAGAAAGCGTGGAACGAACAAAAGATTTTCGGACCACAGCTTTCTTACTGAGAAAGCAACAAGATCGGAGCTAAAAAGAAAAACAGTTTGCAACGTCAAAAAAAAAAAAAAAGAAAAGACCGTTCGTTCGAAAATGGAATGTCATCGGGTCGGGCTCGAAATTCGGAATGAGCAATGTTTGGAAAGGTTAAAATTCGGAACGCGCAATGTTTGCAACGACACTGCTCGGAACGGTCAAGATTCGGAATACGTATATATATAGGTATATATAGTTGCGTACCTCGTCCGCCGGACGCGAGACTGCATTGCTCGACTTTCGAGCTTTCCTACGAGTAAACTATCAATGTTAGATATATGCCGTCGCGGACTTTTTTGTAGTAAATTTAATCCTCTACAACATTGTCCATGTAAGCTTTTTGTCTATCTACCGTTATTAAGCCAGCGTTTGGACAGAAAGATAAAAATATATTCATCGATTCAATACATTTTTATCTTTCCGTCCAAACGCTGGCTCAACAACGCTATATAGACGAAAAGTTCACATGAACAATGTTGCAGAGAATTGAATTTACGACAAAAAAGTCCGCGACGGCATATATCCAACATCGATAGTCAACGCGTGGGAAAGCTCGAAAGTCGGGCAATGTGGTCTCGCGTCCGGTGGACGAGGTACGCCAACTATACCTATATACACGTTTTCCGAATCCTGACCGTTCCGAACATCGCGCGTTCCGAACGTCAGACTTTCCGAACATTGCTCGTTCGTAATTTCGTGTCCCAATCCAAGCCCATCGTCTCACCTCATGCCGCAGGGCGTCCTTGATCCGTTGAACCGAACCGAATGATTCGGATCGTTTAACGGACACGAGAGTGTCGATGGTCGATCCGTGTTGTTGCAACTGCACCCGATGTCCCTGTTTAACTTGCTGCATCTCAGTCGCGAGTTCCTGATAACACGACTCGCCGGAACCTCGTCGGCTGCCGGCAATGCACATGGCGCGTCGAAACAATCCGGCCAAAACGGCGCAAAGCCCGCATTGCATGCCGGTCGCGCTTCCGCGACTCGACAAAGATCCGCCGTTCGCTCGTCGACGGGTCCGAGTCCCGCGGCAATCGTTTTCACGTTTTTCCGACGCCAGCTTTGACACGAACCCGCGTTGTTTATTATCGTTTAACGTGATTTCCGGATCCTGCGACGACGACGAAGAACGTGAAAACGACGTTCCACGTTTTTTTTTCGTCCAACGTTTTTTCGATTTTTTATCGTGACAATCGTGATGCTGGGAGTGCTTGCGCCTGTCTCCCTTGTCCTTCGAAGCCCTCTGAACCATCGACCCGTCAATTGGCTCTCCTGATTTTTTTTTTTTTTTATTCACCACAACGTCGTTACTTATTAATCACCAATTTGTCGTTTTTACATCCCCTCGTTCTCATCTTTCTTCCTTTTTTCACCTTCCACTACATTTTTTTTCATCGACTTTTTTCTTCTTTATCTCTCACTTTTCATTGTTATCACACTTTCGATGCGTTTTTCTCGTCTGATGCTTGTTTTGTTTGTTTGTTTGTTTTTTTTTTTGTTTCGCCGGGAATTTCGGAGCTCATTCTAATTTCACTTCTCGCACTGCTCGCTGCAACTTTTCAGCCATCCAGCCCCCGCCTCCCCCCCTCGCAACCCTCCTGGCTCACCACACGCCAAGTCCAATTGTGTGGCCTATCACTGTAACGGTAAACTCGTGAATCGTGATCTCGAATTAATATTCGTTGTAATTATTTCGCGACGACGTCCAACGTTCGTTCACGATTCGACAAACCGACAAATGGTTTACTCCATCATGATTATTCGTTCTAAAAAACAATATCCAGTTACGTATCGTACGTGTTTATTTCGTATAGTTTGCTTTCGACGATGTAACAAAACGACTGTATCGCAATCGTCATTTTTTTATTTTTCTCTTTGGTGCGAGGTAATTTTTTTTGGTAAAACTCGGTGGAATTATATCACGAAGAACCGTTGACGGACGCGACACTCGATATCCTCGTTTTCACCTTTCGTTCGTGAATTATTTGGATGAAAAAAAAATGAATAATAATTTTTGTTACACAGTGATCTGGCACATTAATGTTTCATCGTTCATCATCGGGTCACGAATGCCATATTCACTATTTTTTTGGTAATAAGACTTGCGATAGACGGAGAAAAACTTTTTCCGATATTAAAGAGTACGATGTATATAAATAATTCATTATAAATAATAAAATGAATTGAAAAAATGATAATAACTCTTGGTCCGGAAACCTGGGTCGTTTTCGTCCGAGCAAAAAAATCAAGAGTAAGTTGTCTTGCATTCTAGTTTACTTTTAAGTTGTCTTATATTTTGAATGGAAAATATATATATAAAAAAATGCAATTTTCACGATTTTATAATTAAGACTTCAAATACCAGGCTCGAAAAATCTTCGTGAATGTTTTTTTTTTTCAAATTTTTTGGAGCACTTTGGACAGTTTGTAAAAAAATGTCAGGAAGTAAACGACCCACGTTGCCGGGATAAAGGTGTCGAAAAAAAAAAAAGGTTCAAGGGTTAAAAAAAAGGAGATTTGAATGAAATAAGAGAAGGGGGGGATATTTTTGGTAATAAGTGGAGGCGGGGATTGGAAATCGCATTGACGAAAATCGTAATCAAGACGAAGTGAGTGTGTGATGTGAAACGGCGTGAGAAACGTAATGAGAATGAAATATATCCCGGAAATGGCAACGTCCCCGACCGACACGATTATGGGTTCACGACCGACACGATCGAGGATACATAACACACACACACACACACAGTCCCAGCCAAAAGTACACTGATCTCAGATATCTCGATTATAACTGCTTTGCGAATACCGAAGTAATTCATAATCATCAATTAACGAAAAATATTTTGTTATCAAATCTTGGATAATTTTTTATATTTTTCACTTTTTTTCCAATCGCTAATGTTAAACATTGAATATCGAAGGTCAATCGATCTGCATTTTTTTTTTTATAGACATTCATGAATCCGTATTCCACACATTGGATTTGTTTTTAATGTCAAAAACTTTATTTCCACGCGTTTATCGTCCATTTTTGTCGCAATGTTCATGATTCTCATAAAAAATCACATCTCGACTTTCACACAGCTATAACTTGTGAACGAGTGCGTTAATCGTTTTAAAATTTTTACACATTTTTTTTTTCGAAATAACAAAATCTAACGGTTATGGAAAAATTTCGGACTTTTGTTGATATTATTTCGCACACATGTGTCTCATTCGTCTTCGGGATCTCGGTCTCGCTCCCTCACCTCTCTTCGATTCGCACTCACGTAAATTTGTTTCGTCTTTGTCATCCGGACGGACGAGAAAAAAACGTCTGGGAACCGAACGCGAGCAGACGACAACGAGTTCTACCGGTACTCACATGACAGAACAACACACGGGAGAGTCCCTGACTACAAGATACTTTGCACCCTTTAATCGAAATCCACGGTCCCCCTTGTCCACCGAATTCAATCCGAAAAAAAGAGAAAAAAAAACCAAATAAAAAACAAATAAAATTTTGGAAAAAAAAATATCACAAATGTACCGAGTACGTTTCACCAACAACACCCACGATAATATACACATATATAATAAATTATATATATATATATTATTTTGTAATTTTTCCATTTAGAAAAAAAATTATTTTTAATAAGAAAATACACAATTTATTTTATACAGGAGAACATTTGTTTCTAACAACAAAATAATATATATATATATAATTTTATATACATATTTATTCATGATTATATATATATATATATTATTTTGTTATTAGAAACAAATGTTTTCCCATATGAAAAAAAAAAAAAATGGTGTCGCGCGTAGTTCGTGAGATCAATCGGTCGAATGATATTTATGCTCCGAAGTTTCGCTAAATAATCGCTAACCAGACGATAATCTCGGTGTGTCTAATCCTGCGAACCCCAGTAACGAATTTTTTCGATTGTGACGATTACATTTATCGTGCTATCGACCAAATTTCCTACTACACTCCACACCAATGCGAAAGGTTCGACGAGCCACGCGGTTCGCCGAATGACATGTCACATACACATAAATATACATATATATATTTATATATCTATTATAAATATATGCATCAAAGAAAAAAAACCCGATTACACGTAGTACGAATTGCAGCCTTCGTGTTCCCGATGAATTTAACACCGCGATATTCGTCTCTGCCTTCGTAAAAACGTCTCATCCATCCTTCAACCCCTCCCTCTGATCAACAATCATCATTATCATCATCATTACTATATATTCAATTTTCCCTCCGAATTTTTTCGTTGCAATTATCACCATCGCGATATAATCGTGATAAATGGTGTAAACAATGTAGATTGAAAAAATAAAAATAAAATAAAATAAAAAAATTCATTAATTACAACGATAACGTCAGGACGAACGTATGCGCGTATCTCAAGCTGTTTTTTTTTCTTTCTTTTTCAATTATTGTCGGTTCGTGTGTTATTTCGTTGTTTTTTTTTTTTTTTGTCTTCTCTATTTTTTCGTACAAACGTTAATTGTGCGATAGCGAGCCATCCGGGAAAAAAAAAACGTCGGACGACGCGGAGTCACGCGCGCGCGCATTAACGTACACGCGGACGATGCGCGCCGGCCGGCCGCTGTGCACGCACTGAAAACCGTAGCCTCGTAACTGGCAGAGGGTCGACGGAGAGAAAAGAGAGAGAGAGAGAGAGAAAGAGGGAGCGAGCGACTGAGAGAGAGAGAGAGAGTCATCCCTATCCCGCTTCTTCTTCCCTCCACTTCTCTCGCGATAGTACACGTAGCTATATATATGTACCAGCGACGAACATAATCGACAGCAGCACCAGTAGCAGCAGCAGCAGCAGCATCACTACCAGCAAAGCATGTCGTTCGCCGACACGCCGTGCGCGTTCGCATTTCATCCGAGGCTCTTCACTCTACCCATCACGATTTTTCCGCTCCGTCGTTCACTCACGCCTTCCCCCGCCCCCCCCCCCCTCTCTCTTCCTCTCTATCACGCTCTGTCTCTCTCTTTCTCTCATCCGCGAACCGCCACCGCATCTCGTCGTTTCTCCTCGTCTACTCTCGAGTACAGCGCCTTCACCTCGGTCAGTTGCCCCCACCCCCGCGCGCCGCACCCGACCTCCGACGGCGAACGCGACTCTCGGGCTTAGTCGGAACTCGCGAGTCCGGCCGAACGAGCTCCGGACAAGTACCGACGAGTCCCTGTGGCTGTCGCGCGGTCTCGCGGATTGCCGCTCGGAAATTCTGAACGAGCAATGTTCGGAAAGACCAAAATTCGAAACGACACTGCTCGGAACGGTCAAGATTCGGAATACGTATATATATAGGTATAGTTGCGTACCTCGTCCGCCGGACGCGAGACTGCATTGCTCGACTTTCGAGCTTTCCTACGAGTAAACTATCAATGTTAGATATATGCCGTCGCGGACTTTTTTGTAGTAAATTTAATCCTCTACAACATTGTTCATGTAAGCTTTTTGTCTATATAGCGTTATTAAGCCAGCGTTTGGACAGAAAGATAAAAATATATTCATCGATTCAATACATTTTTATCTTCCCGTCCAAACGCTGGCGTAACAACGCTATATAGACCAAAAGTTCACATTAACAATGTTGCGGAGAATTGAATTTATTACAAAAAAGTCCGCGACGGCATATATCCAACATCGATAGTCAACGCGTGGGAAAGCTCGAAAGTCGGGTCAATGTGGTCAATACGTTTGCCGAATCTTGACCGTTCCCAAACATTGCGCATTTCGAATTCAGGCCTTTCCGAACATTGCCTGTTCTGAATTTTGGAGCCCAACCTGTTATGGCACGATGTTGGCCGACGTAACGGCACGAACGTACCCGAAGCCCCGTGAGTCCCCCCCTCCACGGACCCGCACGTAGCGATCCGAGTCCGAGTGCTCGAGCCGGCTCGCGTTCTACTTGCGCTGCTGGCTCTCCGCACACGATTTTCGGTCCGCGGCCTGTCTGGCTCGTAAGCTGCGTTCTCTCCCGTGACTACTTGCACGAGACCCGCGACGACGGAGAACGACGGGGCGAAGCGCTCCGGTCGGTAGCCCAGAAGGATCAATAACAAACCCACACCCCACCCGCACACCGCCTCTGCCCCCCTTCCCCCCACCGACGTCGTTCGACGCACGGTCCGACCGTTCGTGTTATATACTCCCCCCCCCCTCCCGCCACGCCACCCCTCCGTGGCTTCGGTTTTTCACCTGCGGCCTGGCGGAGGCGTTGGCGACGCCGTTTACCAACGTTCCGGGAATTTCGACTGTACGAACGCATGTCTGTGGCTCTATGGAACGCAATTGTGTAATTATGTATATCAACACGATATTAGGGTGGGCGTTGAAAATTAAATCTTCGACGTTGACCTATTGACAGTTTGTTTTCTGGTGCAAGACAATCACGACTCTTTTGTTTTTTTGTAAAAAAAAAAAAAAATTAATAATGATGATGAAGACGGGTGGCCCGATCATGATCTGAGATCATTTTTTTTGATGAAATTGCAGTTTTTTTTTTTTCGAATATCTCGTGAAATATATGGAGATTAGGAGAATAAAATCGTGAGAATTTTTGTCAGGGAAATTTGAATTGTTCTTTAACAATTTTTTTTTTCGAAAAAACATTGCGTGGGAAAGCTGGAAAGTCGGGAAATGTTAAAAATATTCGTACGTTCGCTGCAATGGCATTCTGAATTTTGACGATTCGCCGCAATGTCGTTCTACGCCGCGACCGTTCGTAACAATGTCGTTCGAAACATTGGCCGTACGGAATCTCGACCCTTCAGAACTTTGCTCGTTCTGAATTTCGAGCCTCATCCGAGAATTTATTTCAGGCGTTCGGGCATTGGATATATAATATATATATATGGTGATGATTAAACGTTTATGGGACATTTTATACGGGCATTGCCGAGGCTCGAAATCCCGGGGGAGAGGAGGGGGGGAGGGGAGGGCAATCGTGGAATTTATTGTAAAGCGCATCGGGATTTATGTTTCATCAATCACTCGGCAAACTGCGAACGATTTGAGCTTGGTATTATATCTGTACGATGACACGCGAGGTAACCACTGAAATAACAGCTTCCGGTGTGGGTATAAATATAGGTTTCGCACTGGCGAGAACGCAACGTTTATGGTTTGTATACATATATTTATATATATGTGTGTGTGTGTGTGTGTGTGTTTGTGTGTTATGCCCGTTAATAGAGCAACGATTACTCGACGAAATGGGAGTTAATTGAAATTCTAAGGAGCATCTGGAAATAATTTTATTTTTTTCTAATGTTAAGGCCTTATATACGCGATTTCGCAGATTTTTTAAGGTACTTTTCTAGACGCGGCTAAAAAGAACGACTCATATAGTGACAACGTAGAAAAAGTACCTTGTAAAATCGGCTAGAAAAGTACTGGGAAAGTACCTCCGAAAATCGGCGTGTAAGGCTTAACATTTTTTTTATTTTTTTTAAATTAATTTTCTTTTTCAACCGCAGCAAGATTGCAACGAGTGTGAGTTTCATTTGACTGGAATGCTTGTGTCAATTCGAAGGTGTCTATATACATAAATACATATATATATATGTCTATTCGAAACCTTGGAAGGACTGTTTTTGACTCACCGAATTATCCGGAAATTCCGACAATAAATAAATTAATTTTCTTACAAATATTCATTACTTTGTCCGTAATCATTTTTTTCCCCCTTCTTTATATCGAAAATCCATCGAAACAAATTCGTTCGACAAACAACTTAATGAAATATCAATTCAGTAGATTGAGACAAGACAAGACAAAAAAAAAAACATTAATTCGTTCGATTTTCTTGTCCCAACGACGTAAAACGAAAGTTGTCGCGTAAAATCGTCGAACGAACATTGACAAATTGCTCATAAATGACGAAAAAAAAAACAGTTCACTGCGAAAACGAATGATTATTGTATATTCAAAACCAGTAACCCAGGGCGATTTAATGGCAATTGTGACGAGAAAAGGGTTATTCGTGACATGTATGACGTTGAAAAAAACGACCAAAACATCCACATACATACGACACAATTGGTTATACAGAAACGTACATAAATTCCCATAAACCTGACGCAAACACAGTCGTACATGAAAAAGTCATTTGCCCGCGAAAAATCGGGAATTAAAGTTGAGCACATTTTTTCGGATAGATTTGAACGAACGATGAATGTTGAATGTCAGAAATCTGCACGGACGTTCGTGCGACGAAGTGCATGGGTAACCGTGTCGGTTGCAAACCCATTGGATTATCGGAAGATGGAGAACTTGGATAAGATGAATTATCGAAGTACGTTGAGCACCTTCGTCGTGGCATTGTTCGTAAGGGTCGCGCATTGTACACCGGAATGCAGTTGCAGACGTACGAGGGTCATTGACCTCACGACTGCTATCGCTCTTCCCTATCTCCCTCTCTCTCTCACTCTCTCTCTCTCTCTCTCTCTCTCTCTCTCTCTCTCACTCTCTCTCCTCGACCAATCACACGTGCCAACTGATTCCCTCATGAATTCTCCAGCAAAACTGTCACCTCTTATCTTTGCTGCACAATACACGAACGTGTCGCAGCCTCACCCTCACCCCCTCCCCCCCCCCCCTCCCCCTCCTCTCGTCGAGACAGTCATCTTGAATCTGGCAGGGTTTTCGCTGGAAAATATTATTGTTAACGTTGACGTGTGACAATGGACGAGTCACTCCAAGAAGTTTGAATCGTCGGTCGATGAAATTTTGTGGGCGGGGTGAGAAACGAACGTTGGAGAATTATTTTATTTTTGATCGACGAAGTAAGAGAGAGAGAGAGAGAGAGAGAGACAGAGAGAGAGAGAGAGAGAGAGATTGAGAAATTTGATTTGAAAATGAAACGAGGGTGAGATGCGATGGCGTCAGGGGGTGGATCAGTCTCGTAGAGCCGCGGCCTCGCTGCAGCTCTCCCAAGTTGGTCCTGTCTGGGGAAGCGAGTGCGCGCGCATCGGCTGGTACCCTCGTTCCGTCGTGCGCCGCTGGCGCCACCGGCTACGACCCGTTGCGGGTGGAAGGCGAAACAACCTCACTGGCACGTATCCTGTTCACGCTTGGGGGATGGGGCATGGAACCTCACGTGACATCCAAGCCACCGCAGCTTCCGACTACCCCCACCCTTCCACAGAAGGGTTTCCACATTCGATTTTTTTTTTTTTTTTTTTTTTGTCGTCGTATGTGGTTTCAAACTCATCCCCGACTCATAACGTTTCAACTCTTATCGTATATGATTATGTGGGGGGGGGGGGGAGGGTTTTATTTTTTTCGTTGTTTCCGCAAATTGCTCTCGAAGTGTTTCGAGCGCTCGGACTTCGGACGGAAAAACTGTATACTTTGTTCGGAACGTCACCGCCAGAGCGCTACCAGTCGATTCGAGTACGATGGCTGTGAGGATTTTTTTTTGTTTGTTTTTTTTTTTTTTTTAGATTCACGAGGGGGGAAGAACAAAGTTTTGGATGGTTATAACTTTGGTATTGAGTGAATGTTGGAGTCAAACTACCGCCGATATTACTACGAGAACTACTACTACTGATATTACTACTGCTACTACTACTACTACTACTAGTTCTGCTACCGTTTCTAATGACACCACTGGTTGTGATTATTGCTACTATTACCGAGTCCAAGTGCTTGCCAATTCCAGTCCGCTGACTCTCGGCTCATTAGCTGCCGTTCGAAATTAACCGATGGCAGTCGTAGGCGTATGATTGTCCGTCTGCAGTTATCGCTCGAGTGGAAAAATTTGTATGTATAAACTGTGTACGAGAAATTAAGAGTTTTTGTGTGATATCGACCGTATAATTTTCGGGTCGATGCAAATTGTGTGTAATCGGAATAGAATCCATACAAAAAATCGTAACGTTATTTATGATTGTTTTTTTATGTGCAATATTTATATTTATATGATAACTACATGATGAAGTAACATTTGAAAAATATTTTATGGAATGTTCATAAATTGTTATGAAGAAATGAGCCATTGACAGCGAATAATATCTCATCACTGGATCATCTAAAATCAAAAAACCAAAATGATTTTATTAATTGATAAGTTTCTGCAGATAACAACTTTGAGTTGTTTTTAATTGATTTTTGAATTTTCCACAGGACTTAGGAGTTAAAATACTGAAAAAAAAAAATTGACGAAAAATCGGTATTTTGACTTCTAAGTGCTGTAACAAATTCAAAAATCCATAATAAAAAAAAACTCGAAGTTCCTACCTGCAGAAACTTATGATCTAATAAAATCATTTTGGGGTTTTTGATTTCAGATGATCCAGTGATGAGTTATAACCGCGATGAAACTTTTTTTTTTATACGTCCTCGGAGATTCGCTGCCAACGGCTCATTTCATCATGAAAATTAATGAAAATTTCATAGAATGCTCTTCAAATGTTACTTCATTACGTAATAATTATAGGAATAAATATATGTCAACTGTGTCGCCGAAAAAAAATTAACGAAAATATCCTTTTTTTTGTTTGTATCGAATTAACCTTACTCTCCCCTTAATGGTTGGATATTGCGTTGTCAGCAGTCCTCCATTTACCTCGAGAAAATTCACGAAAATTAATTATCGTTGGTATTCGTCGTGCTGTATGATCGACAACCGCGAAAACTAATGGAAACCCATGAGTTTTGTGAAATTGATAGATTCGCGATTGGCTCGTACGAGGTTTTGACGTCAGCTGATGGCCGACGATCTTTCACTATCATCGGTCATTCGCGATTTTGTGCTTCTTCCATTTCTCGATAGCCCACATTGCCCGACGTTGGTCGTGCCTATTCGACGAAAATCGATAAGCCCGATGATGAAGCAGCTACGAGAGCGAACGATTGGAACGAGAGAGAGTGTACGCGGTGCGAGAGTCGAGAATCGCTGGGGGTCGACGAGCCAATAGCGAGCTGCTGATTGGAATGCGATTGAACGTCATCGAGAACCCGTCCGAAAGTCCCGCACGGATTTCGCATTACGGTTTAGCACATTTGTAAACGTCTGGCTCGAATGAAATTGCACATTGATGACAAGAAACAAACAAAAAAAAATCTATCAATGGAAAAATTGAATTTTTTGGAACGTCAACTGAATTTTTTTTTTTTTGAGCCAACGGAATTTTTTGAGCCAAATGAATTTTTTTCCGGAGCCAACCGAATTTTGGTTCTAATGGAATAAATTTTGTTTGAGCCAACTGATTTTTTTTTTTGAGTCAATTCAATTCAATTTTGCCGAAGTCAGCTGAGTTTTATTTGTGCCAATTGAATAATAATATTCCAACCGACGACAATTTCTTCGACCCTGCGAATTTTTTTTTTTTTTTAACAAACTGATATAATTTAACTTCAATATTGATGAGTCAACTAAATTTAATTCAAACAAGTTAATCCAAGTCGAAGCTAAATAAATTTAGTTTAAGGAGGCATATAGGTACAATTATGTTATGGTACTGTATGTATAAGAACGTTCGGATTTTTTTTTTCAATTACGGTTACATTACCATGTGGAAATAAAAAAATTCTGACATTATGGATTTTCGAAAAAATTACAATTCGAATAAAAATAATTCGAAACTCAGGAGTAATTCGAAATATTGAAGATTTTAAACTCGAAGACGGGTTTCGAATGAAAAATGATAAAATATCGCGTCAATGGAATATAATTTCTAGCCAATCTACGATTAATTGTGTAATTGCGTCACCGGCTAAATATTTTTCATTCGGTCGATGATAGGTCGAACTGCGGACAGGCTTCAGACACGTGTACACTCGTGTGTGCGTGTGTGTGTGTGTGTATAACCGTGAATTTCACGTTCGACAGATACGACACAACGTCGTTTGAGCCGCCCTGATTAATTCGGGCGGCCTTTGAGAGGCTCGGGGTCCATCCATTTGATGCATTAACCGGGACTCTCCCCATACGCTCTCTGGCACATTCATGAGAATAACAAGCTACGGTCCATTTAGCGTACAGCGTCTAATACGCCCACGAACAATCAGAAGCCCAATAGTCTGCTTGGCTTACACGTACGCTCTCCCCCCCCCCCTCAGACGATGCATTTCAGTGTCTTCGTTTCACCAACCAAAATTAATACAGCATTCGATCCGGCCATATCACGACCAACAATCGCGGTATTACGTCTCTCCATCGTTCTGTGTTCAAAATTGAATTCAAACCAATTTTTATTCATCACAATCGGATAACCCGTTGTCAGAAATGTATTCGATTCAATTTACAATTCAATCAATTTAATTTTTCAATGAGAAACGGGAAAGAAAAAAATTATTGACAAAAAAACATTGTTTGGAAAATGTCGATATATGTTTTATGTATTTTATGCGAAAAACAAAAGTTCGAAATGAATATTTTATTGAGCTGTCAATGTTATATGCAGATCTGAGAAGAAAGAAATTTGACGAATTAACGGTTTTTGGTGGTAGGTATATATGACATAATTTCTAATTTGCAATAATTGACGCAGCCGTTCGGATTTGACAGCGGTTTTCCAAATTTCCCAAAAAAATGTCGGTCACAACTTTAGCGTTCGCAAATTTTCGAGACATTCGTCGGAATAGTTGTTCACAAATAGAGTTACGCCTGAACGAATGTTTGGTATTGCGTTTCAGCCGGATCCATCGATAATTTCGGATTTTATGATGTTTTGAATTTTTTCGAAAAATCGATTTAATCCGTACAACTCACGTCAGCCTCGACCGATCGAACCCCGAGTGTCCACAAGAATGCAACATCATCGAGCCGCAATACACATCCGATATTGCGAAGATCGGCAGAACGCATCGCGGGTTTTCACAACAATTCGAGTTTTTTTCATTTTTCAATGTCCGCCGATTGAAAAATTCTCGCCTGGCCGTGGTCAATCTTCCGGATACACACGAATCAACGATCGGGGGTTACCCGTTATAAAATTTGGTGAAAATCCAATGATCCGTTGAAATTTGATAAGACATTGAAATTTTCTACACCCATTGATCAACATTGAAATACGAAAACAAGCTGCAAGTTGAAAACTTGCAATTTGCTTTCTCCGAATCGTAGATGGTGAACGAAGATTTATCTACGACAGAACCAAAGATCACAAAAAACACGAAAATGTTTTGTCGTAGAAAAAAGTTCGGTTCACGTGCGTGGGATTCGAAGGAAGTAAATATCAAGTTTCAGGTCGAAGCTTTTTCCTTTCTCTCAGGTGCATCAACAGCGAGATTCATTTCCGCTTGGGGAAGAATTTTTTGTTTTTTTTTTTGTTTATTTTTTCTCGGATCTCGGGGGTAGGTACTCACGAGGCATGATCGGCCCCGACATATCCCCGGGGTAGTCCACCGACATGACGAGACGCGATGGGGTTTGGGGACACTCTCGCGAGTGACAGTGAATAACGATGCCGAATCTCCGGGGAGGAGAGGGCATTACGTTTCCTCTTTCGAGTATACGTACTCGCTTCTTCGTGTGTACAGCTTCGAAGCTCCTTTCGGTCCTTGTTCGCGGGTTCTTATCGAGCGTCCGGGCGGAGACGGGAAGGCCGCATTTTCCCGGGTTTCGCCCGGGAACGTCTCTCGATGAAAGTTCAAACGAGCTCGCGTAGCTCGGATCGTTCGGAGCCAGAGAGGCGCGCATTCGGTGACATACACGACAAATTTCAATGACAATCTCACATCACGAATGATTTTTTTTTCTTTTTTTTTCCATGAAACAAGGTGAGACAGAAGTGCAAAAGCCACTTTTGAAAAATAATTCGATTAATCAGGATATTGAATGAACGTGTGTGATAAATATTTTGATCTGATGAAAACTCGGAATAAAATTTTTCAAAAATTTCATTTCAAACTAAACCTTCAAATTAACCATTATACCCTTTAATATTAATTTAATATTCGAAATTAATAATCAATAGTTATGCAACATAAATGTTTCAATGGGTCATCGACCCGAGTCCGTTGGCCCTTTATAAATAATAATCATTGTTCTCGCGTTTGATTTTGTTTTTCTCATTCACAGATTTTTTTTTTTTTTTTTTTTTTTTTTTTTGCATTTTCGTTGCCCTCGATATCGACACGGTCATAGTGTTCTTGCCAAACCGCATTTTCGTTCGTATTCCACGAGTCGGAATGCTCGTTTGGGTCTCGTATCAGCGTCTCTCTCTCTCTTTCTCTCTCTCGTGGCTTCGAAATGACTTTCAATCGATATTGTTGCCATAGTCGACCCTTACGGATTCGTTCGAGATTAATTTTTTTTTTGTTTTTTTTTTTTTTTTTATCCGTTGCTGCAGATTTTCGGGTTCCACGTTCGCTGTTCGAATTTCCGACGATTGCCGACAACCCAATTTGCGTCTTCGACGATGGCTTTCGGTTTCCAATTGTCTCTGTCGTTGTCGCTTTTTTTTTTTTCGTTCTACATTCGCTCGATTGACTTTTATTCAGTCATTCGTTTTCCGTTTTTTACACGGTGTAACAAAATCGATTCATATTCGATGACTGTTTTTTTCCTTTTCTTCTTCTCCGATCTGAATTCTATTTTTTACGTCATCGAGTTTTTTTCGCAATTGCATGGGGATAATATATATATATAGCATGAGTCCCAACAGATTTATGCAGTGGAAAAAAAAAAAATATGATCGACGGTGCTCTCGAGAGTCGAGATTGAGGGCGCATGCGCCAAGCGTGATCCGCATCGGGGACGCTAATTGGCGTAATATCAATTAGAGTGACACTCGTGTAATTTCACGGATTAGCAATGCACGTGGTTCCATGTGCGGAGGAGTGAAGGATAGTCCAATTATAATTCACTCATTCGATCTCTCTCTCATTTTTTTTTTTTTTTTTTTTTTTTTTTTTTTCAGAATAAATCGGATCACTGGCGACAAAATTTTATGAATTATCGTCATCGCGTAATTGTCGCAGCCTATCGATATTCGTCTTCGCTGTAAAATATTTCCCATCGGATTGCATGTGACACGTTGACAGTGATGAAACAATTAAGATCGGAGGCGATTTTACGAATCGACGGTCGGTGCAATCACAATGGGGACTCGACGTAATCGTTGACTGAATAATTTCAATCGTGACGACGTGTCATAATCAGAAATCCTGAGAACAATGGACCACGCGGTGAATCATCGGTGCTTCGTCCCCGCAAACTGAATTCGTCGTTAAGGGGCTACATCCGTGCGTAGATTGCCGGAAAAATAGGTGAATTTTGAGAATTATTATCTCAAAAACTATTGGTCCGATTGAATTAAAGTTGGTTTTGTTCGAAAGTATGTACATTGGGGTATGTTGACGAATTTTTGTTCGAATGTATAGTGAATGGAAGCGCTGTTATTCTGGCCGGCGTAAAACAACTTTGTCGTCGGCACGGTTTGCGGTTCCCACTTTTTTTCTGGCAGTCGGTTGGTCGGAAACAAAAATTTCTGAAGAAGATTCTCAAAGTGCAACGTCTCGAGCTGTTCGGCACGTAGGATTTTTTTTTTCACAAAATGGCACTTGATTGAAGTTGAAATTCACTCTCAGACTTCAATTTACGACTTTTGTTGATTGATAAAAAAATTAATAAATTAGTTTAGAAAAAAAATCTTACGTGGCGAACTTCATGACCTATCCGTGCATATTGTGTTGAAATTTTGAAGGAATCGGTCAATCCGTTATCCAAGAAAAAAAGTGGAAACCGACTTTGAAAAAGTTATTTCACGCCGGCCAGAATAACAGCGCTCCCATTAACTATACATTCGAACAAAAATTCGTCGACATACCTCAATGTATATACTTTCGAATAAAATCTACTTGAATTCAATCGGACAAATAGTTTTTGAGATAATAATTCCCAAAGTTCACCTACTGTTCCGAGCAATCTACACAGATGTGTAGCCCCCTTAAAGTTGTTTCACCGAATGACAATACCGATTGTCCAATAAACCGTTTGATACACACCATTGTGATAAATATCAAACCTTATGTTTTCGATGTCTCGTCCGTGAGGTCGGTCCGTCAACGATGGTGACCACCATTGATGTGCAATCGTACAATGCGCCGACGACAAACAAACATAATTGTTGACGCCACGATATATAACTTGGTTCGGCTTGGGACACGTATATATTGTGACAAACCGTTATCGACGCCTCGTCGTATACCAATTTAGCCGAATGGTTTCTATAATTAGATCGCTGTTGTACGAAAATAACCGAAGGACGAGCTAATAACGTAACGACTATGGGTTTGCTCGTGTCGGGATCACAAAACGGATCCGACGAACGTGTGTCATGTTTGCAATATCGATCATCCGAAACTTAACCTTTCCAATCAACGTCTTTTCTTGTTTCGTCGTTTTTTCTTCTTCTTTCTATCTATTTTTATTTCGCCCTCGACGGTTTTGTGGGGAAACTCGAAGATACAGGTTTTCCATGTTGGCCACACGGCGAATCGAAAAAATCTTTTTCCACCCTCGGGCGAAAAAACAAAGAACAAGTTGAAACTTGCAATTTGCATCCTGCGAATCCTTCGCAGTGAACCGAATATATGTCTACGACAAAACATTTTCGTGTTTTTTGTGATCTTTGGTTCTGTCATATAGATAAATCTTCGTTCACCATCTACGATTCGGAGGAAGCAAATTGCAAGTTTTCAACTTGCAGCTTGTTTTCGTATTTCAATGTTGATCAATGGGTGTAGAAAATTTCAATGTCTTATCAAATTTCAACGGATCATTGGATTTTCACCAAATTTTATAACGGATAATCCCTGATCGTTGATTCGTGTGTATCCGGAAGATTGACCACGGCCAGGCGAGAATTTTTCAATCGGCGTACATTAAAAAATGAAAAAACTCGAATTGTTGTGAAAACCCGCGATGCGTTCTGCCGATCTTCGCAATATCGAATGTGTATTGCGGCTCGATGATGTTGCATTCTTGCGGACATTCGGGGTTCGATCGGTCGAGGCTGACGTGAGTTGTACGGATTAAATCGATTTTTCGAAAAAATTCAAAATATCATAAAATCCGAAATTATCGATGGATCCGGCTGAAACGCAATACCAAACATTCGTTCAGGCGTAACTCTATTTGTGAACAACTATTCCGACGAATGTCTCGAAAATTTGCGAACGCTAAAGTGTCGACCGACATTTTTTTTGGGAATTTTGGAAAACCGCTGTCAAATCCGAACGGCTGCGTCAATTATCGCGAATATAACAGATGACACAGATATTATGAGGCACACCTCATCCGTGTGAAATATATATATAAAATAAAATAATATATCATTCTATTCTTCGCGTGAATAATTATATTTTTCTTCGTATATACGAATATCATTGGAAAATTCGGGGAGCATAACAGCTGCGTTGTGGCATCGCGGTCGTTGCCCGGGAAGAGGAAAGGGGGGGGGCGGGTTCGTCGACGAGGAAGAAGAAGGAAAAAGCCAGGAAGAGAAAATCCGTCGAGGACATTGCTCTCTTCGAAATTCGCGGGGGAGTAAGAGAGCGGGGAAAGCGGAGAGCGAGGGGTGGAAGGGGGGGGGGGGGGAGGGAGGGAAGGATCGTCCGATGGATCGCACGTAGCGGGGGTCTCGTTTAGCGGGGAAACGCTGAAAGTCTCCGAGGGGCGTTTGACCGCGTTATGGCCAGAAGCTTTCGCTTCTCATTCCAACCCGTCGCCACGTAATTTCAAGCTCTTACGCCGATACCTCGCTGTGTCCGGTCTCGTACAGCGATAATCGTCTATCGACCCGAAAATACATCGCCCTCAATTGGACTCCCATAATTATTTCCGACCCAACGTCTTTGGATAACTTTCACGGATCTCCAATCATCTCAGAAAACAAAAAACAAAACAACACAAAACAAAACAAAATATCAATATAAAAAATTATTCTAAAATACATTTTTATTTATCCAAAATAAGTTCAAAGCATTTCGTTTCTCCGAAACAACAAATTTTCCATCGACAATAATAATTTCTCAACCATCGACATATATATATATTCCACGACGATGACAAAAAATTAATAAATTTGAAAAAAAAAGCTGCAGGTTGAAACTTGCAAATCGCTTCTTCGTAATTTGAGGCAAGCTGCAAGTTGAATCTTGCAGTTCGCTTCATCTGAATTGTAAGTAGTTAACGAAGATTGTAAGTAGAGCCGAGATCTCGATTTAAAATAAAACAAAGAATCACAGAAAAAAAAAAGAAAAAAAAAATTAACTCGACAGATTTTTCGATTGAGTTGTTCAGCGTTGACATCACAGTGATATCAATGAACGAGATTTGCGAACGTGTAACGCGAGTATTAAGGAATTTCAAAACAGAAGGAGCGAAAAAAAAAAATATATATATATATATATATATATATATATATCGAACCGGAAGCTAAACTCGTAAACGCTTTAACGCCCGCGTATCACCTCATTCATTAATCCGTTAGCTGTCGCGTCGCTGAGCAGGTAATAACGTTAAGTAATATTTACTAACGGGTCAGTTGAGAGGAGAAAAGTAGTGGGGAGGGGAGGAGGGGGGGGGGGGAGTGGAGGGGAGGTGCCAGAGGCTAGAGAAAGAGACGGATATATAGGGAAGAGAGAGAGAGAGAGAGAGAGAGAGAGAGAGAGAGAGAAAGACGTACAGAGCGAAAATAACCATAGCCAAGTCCAAGGAGGACCGTGGTGGTTGGCGTTGCTCTTCGGCTTGTCTCGAGGGTGCAGCGCGCGGGACTACTGTGCACGTTTAGGGCCATTAAGTAAATTACCCGCGGGGGGCACAGTGTTTCTGGCGCTACCGTCGAATATATCCACCCACGCAGGACCTTCATGCCGATACGACGGCCATAGGCCATATATATCTATATATATATATATATCTATGTATTAGGATGGTCGTTGAAAAATCGATTTTCGAATTTTGTCCCGAAATCGGAAGTTGACCTCATAAAACTAAAGTTCACGAAATTTGAGCCCCTTATCGTAACGCTAAGGGATGCCTCTATAATGTTTATTATTTTTTTTTATCGACTGGAAAAAAAAAAAAATTTTTTTTTTTTTTGAAAACATGAAAAATCAAAAAGTATTTAAGATAATTTTCTAATTTAAAAAAAAAATGTAAAAACGGTGAATTTTAAAAAATATTTTCATAATAATCATTGGGTCTGCGTTGTTGCGAAATGGTGAAACGACAATTCGTTGGAGATGTCGTCTCGAAACATTCAGCACAAAAGCATAGTCCACGTTTTCTGATAGGTGTGTGTATATATATATATATATATATACGTGAATTGCCAACAGTGGAACCAGGCTGTATACAGTAAGTTCTGACGTGAATGAACGTATCTCGCCTCGGTGAGTGGAAATTGGACTCCAAGAATGGAGCTGAAGCAGCAGAAACTCCGACAGCGAAACAATATCAATTGTAGATGTACATTGTGTACGTGTATAGTATATATATATGTGTGTGTGTATATATATATAATATATATATATGTACTAACTGTGTGCACAGACATGGATCGTGTCAACAGCCACTCCCGAGAGTCCTTGTTTCTTCGTACTTTGCTTCGAATTTTCACCAATGGGTTAACGTGGGGACCGAGCACTGAATTTCAATAAACTTCTGGAAAATTATATTATTTCTCTCATTGAATTTATATTAAGCTCTTAAATCAAACGACGACATCTGCGGATGTCATCGTTTGATTTCGTCTGCGGATGTCATCGTTTGAATTGCAATAAAATAACTCATTTTTTTTTTTAAATTATTTGTGAAAAACATTTTTTTTTTAGTGGCTGAAGTCACGTGAAATCGCTCATATATATATATATATATATATATATATATATATATATATATATATATATATATGTATATATGTATACATCTCAAATGGACCGTTATCCAGTTTTCTACTTGAAAACATCGAGAGCCAATATGTTTAACTTTCAACAGCTATAAAATTGCATCGCTCTTCGAGCGACTGTCCGGCCGTGAGCATCAGTCGTCCGTTCCAGTCGTGCTTGTCACCGAGCTGCAACGATGGAAAATCGAAGCCCTTCAACTTCGCGGATCGATGATTAATTTACGAGAATCAATTTGATTCCAATACAAGCTCGTCGCGCTTGCGGCTTACACACACAAACACACACACACGACGATGTTCACGCGTTCCGGAGTTATCAAAAGCGGATAATATCGATCGAAATTTAATTAATTCGGTCCACCGATAGAAAATAATGGATTCCACTATTATTCGAATGACTGATTCATCCCTTCGGTATTCAACCGACGCGTAATTAACTTCTCGTCATGAGTTCTATCTGTCCAGAATCGTAATTATAAACCGCGAATCGTGATAAAAATCGTGATTAGAAAAACTGGTGCACGAGACATATTCTGTTATCGTGGAATAAATTTCCACAATAACAATCAAATCGTTAAGTTTTCCAAACGTGAGATCACGAAATCGTAACAAACTGCTAAGACAATTGGTACACAACAATGTAATTATTTTAATATATTAAAAATCGATCGATCGAGTTGGATAAAAAAATTGCACGCAATTACGACTCACTCGTCGCTCAACAATTTCAAAATTGTTCGCCATTTTTTTATGTTTGTACTTTGAAGAAAAAAAAAAGAAACAGAGTTAAGTGGATAAACTAGCGTTTGTGTATTACTTTCATTTGTCAAAAATTGATTTCCGGCTGATTCGTATCTCTCAGCGATTCGTCAAACCGATGGAAAACGTGAATAACACTTATCATTGAAATTTCAACGTCACTGGGTTTTTACGCGTGTGATATAGCAAAATGTGACAAATTATGATAATTCGTCACGTCGAAAATTTCGAATGCTCGAAAACTCATCTCTTCCCATTCACGCGAAATATAATGGCCTTCGACGTTGCGTATCGCGGTTCGTGTAATTGGCACAAGCGTGTAATTTCATAATAACACTATCTAACGCCCGGCCGATAATCATTTTGTATCGCATGCAGATTGGCTCGAACCTTGTCGCGCACGGCCGGCCGTTTCGCCCGATCGAGCGAGCCAACGGGTTTATCAGCACACTTGAATCTCGCGGCAATATCGCATCCGTTACAGGCGTTATTATCGCCCAACGTCAGACTGTCCGGAAAATCGAAAATACGTACATCCACGACGTAACGCTTATACATACGCATTTGAATGGAAAATAAATGAATATTCAAATATTTTCAATTTCTATACGTTGAACATTATTGATTGAGTCGGCTGAAAAATTGGATTTTTTTTTCGTGGCATAATCGATCCAAATTCAAAATCGATTTTATCCTCATGAAATACCTACACTCAGCTATCATTTCAAATTTTTTTTCATAGCCATATGAAGATTCTTCGATTTTTAATTTGGATTGATCGTATCACGAAAAGAAAAAAAATCAAATTTTTTAGGTGCCTCATCCTCCTCAATATCAACTAAATAAGCTTAAATCAATTTATCAATTTCGAAAATATTTCTTGAAGAACAATCGATTATACAAAAAAACAATTTTCATCATCGATTTATTTCAAAATCCACTTTTGAAAATATTGAAAATATTCAGAAACATTGATGATAATTCACAGGCTTGTGAATTCCATTGAAACAGATTAGCCGAGAAACAAATCATTCTGTCACAAAAATTTCAGTATATCAAATCAATCCCGAAATATAAATAAATAACGAAGAAAAAAAAAATATATTATCGAAGAATACAAAAATATGAATAATTTCTTATTACGTATAATATTTAATTAAATAATGTAAAGAAAAATGCAAAAATTGCACATCGGCCACGAGGGAAGATTGAAATTGCAAGGATTGAAAAAAATAAAAAAATAAATAAATAAATAAATAAAATAAAAGGCTGAAGGACTCAGGTCGATGGCCCATTGGCAATACAGGGCGATATTATGTTTAAGGACGTAAAAGAGAAGAAGATAAAAGGAAAAAAACGAAAAGAAAAAATAATAATAATAAATAAATAAATAAATAAATGTTAGTTATGTGTTGTCAATAAACAACTACTACTACTACTACTACTACTACTAAAAAAAAAAAAAAAAGTCTGAAGCGATTGAGCCATTTATGACGTTCCTTCGATGTGTACCTATATCCATCATAATTATGTATCGAAAATTTGGAATAACGCGAGAGCCGGAAAAAGGCTCGGGGCGTTGGAGCACGATTGGAGAACGCTGGACTGGCGCTAACTGCTCGTGGGAGGGTTTTGTGCCGCTCCCCCAGAGTCTACTAGCAGCAGCAGCAGTAGTAGCTAGTAGATCGATCGCATTCGCGGGGGATGACGTCCACGAGAAAACCGAGTTTCCACACTCACCCCCGATAACCATCGTCCTCCATATCTCCTACGTCTCTTTTTTTTCATTTTTTTTTTTTTAAATAAACAAACAAATAATAACATCGCCATTTTCAAACTAAATAAAAAAAGGCAAAAACAAAAAAAGTATAGAAAAAAATCTCATTACCGTCTGAACCAATGAAAACTTTATTCGACGCTACTCCCAATCAACAAAATGGCTGACTCGTGCAATATCAGACCGCTATTTATTTTTTTCCTTTTGCGATTGATTACCACAAATTCGTTTTTAAGATGAGGTTCAATTTAATTCTACATATTTTCAATCGTACTGATTTTTTGTGATTGAGAAAGGAGGAAGGGCTCGCTGTTTTGTTATTCGATCGACTCTACGTACTGTTTTCCACCATTGGCTTATTCCAACAACGAACATCGGAATAAAATATATCTCGAAACCTTGAATTTTAGAAATAAAAGTTAATGGATTCCTGCATTACCGACCGTTAAAGATCGGATAAATAATGTCCGTGTGGTTGGAGAATTGATAAAAGCGTTCAATTTGAATCATCCGAGTGGCCACGAAAAACTTAAAATTTTGAAAAAAAAAAAAATCTAAAATTGAAATTTTGAAAAAAAAAAATTCTAAAATTTAAATTTTGAGAAAAAAAAATCTAAAATTTAAATTTCGAGAAACAAAATGCTAAAATTGAAATGAAAAAAAAATAATTTCCTCTAAAATTGAAATTTTGAAATAAAAAATAATTTCCTTCTAAAATTGAAATTTCGAAAAAAAAAAAAAAAATGTCAATCGTCAATGACTACTCCAGAATGTCTACGAAACCCTATCATGTGCGTGCTCAACCCGCTCTTGACCAACTTTTCCTTTTCCCCTACCCCTAAAAGTAACAATTCAATCCCAACCGTACTACAGGACCAAATTTCTCATAGCTCGGGGATTCCTCCCGAGAACCATAAACTCTCGCGAATCCATGCATCGAGTTTATTTACGATGCTCAGATTTCGCGTAACCCCGGCGACGTCCTTGCGTTACAACGGTGAGAACCCGAGGAGAGCCCCCAGAGAACGGATGTGAATAAAGGAGGGGGGTCGGCCGTCTTTCTCCACACACGTGTGTTCGTGCGTGTGTGTGTACCTAAACTACGACATGGGATGCCGTTTAATAAGCTGCACCGAAATTGCACCAGACCCCGAGACGGTGCAACGCTCACACAAACACACGCACACACACACGTTCGGAAATTTAATTTTAGAAACGATCGCGTGCGGCTAATGGCCGAGGTCTTGTCGCGAGCGAATGCCGGCCGAACGAGCAATACGGGGGGGGGAAGCAAAAGTTTCAGTTTCATCCCCGTCGTGCGTGCGAGAGAGAGAGAGAGAGAGAGAGAGAGAGAGAGAGAGAGAGAGAGAGAGAGAGAGAGAGAGAGAGAGAGAGAGAGAGAGAGAGAGCGAGAAAACTGCATGGCCAAGAGTAAATAACGTGACTAACTATACGTAGACGCATTGCCAAAACGTGGAGGTCTCTCTCTCTCCCTTCCACAACTATGCACAAACTGCAACGTACTAACCGAGCAGTTTGCACTATCGACCTACCCCCTCCCACCCCCACCCCAATCCCTCATCTCGCATATATACCGTACGCATAATTTTTTATTTGATTTTTTGTTTTTGTAATCTTGAAATCAGTTCTATGTTTTTACACGGAGGTTGTGAACCATGATAATCATGGCTCTCGATTCTCAATTGCAATCGAATCGACTGCAATTAAACTCGAGATCGTGTGAAGAGAGAGAGAGAGAGAGAAAAAAAAAGCGTCGAGTCTCGCAAGTGACTTCACTCAGGATCGTTTTTTTCTTTCTTTTTTAGTTTTTTTTTTTTTTTTGTTTTTTTTCTAGAGCAAAACTCGACCGTTGAACGTTTTAGCCACTCGTTTGGATCTCGTTCAGACCGCGTGTGGAACACACGGGATCGGATTCCAAACACGACGAAGCTCACTTGTCGGGGCTGCAATCAATAATGCAACGAAATCCGAATACGAGTCGAGATTTTTTTTTTTTTTTTTTTTTTTAATCGTATTTGTTTTGGAATCGAACTCACAGGTGATGAATTTTTTTTTTGGAAACACGTCTGTTTGACTTTGGAAATATTTCTCACGATAATAATACGGTGATTAACTTTTTTTTTTTTTAGAGCCGACTGAACAAAATATTTTTGAAAAAAAAAGGAAAGTAAAATAAAATAATAAATCTGTAGTTATTTAGTTTAAAACGAGACTGATTGTGGATTATTGCAATTATGAAAATTATTGATTCAAACGATTTGGGAATTCGGAGAGATTGTGGAAAATGTTTGTAATTTTGCCTCGGAAAATAGCTTCGTGATTGAAATGTTGTGTCGAATGCTAGAATCTATTTCAAAGCTCAACCACAGAGCTCGATAAATTAATTGTGAACTAATTTAATCACGAAACAACGAAGTATTTTCGATAGATTGAATAGTTTTCTTTTTTTTTTATTTTTTTACTTTTTTACTTTTTTTTCGATTTGGCAACCATGGGAAACGGTAACTAAAGTAACATTGATAATGTATCGAGAGTCGTGAGGGGGAATGGGGGGGGGGGGGGTGGGGGGGAGGGTCGCGTGTGTGTTCGACTTTAGTGGAAAAAGCGATAAGCGACTAATCGTAAACTGATTTTCGAGTGATTATCCACGCGGTTGGGAATCGATCGAGAGTCAAGTGGAAGGGCGACTGGGCCGGGCCGGATTCGCTGGGAGGGTGAGAGGAGGATCGTCGAGAGTGATTTCTGGGATGAGTATAGAAGTGGAGGAAAAGGGGAAAATCATCCTAAGCACGAAACAAAATATATATATTTATAATATTATTTATAATTATTCACACACGTCATTGTGAAATAAAAACTGATTGCCCATATATATATATATAAGTAATAGGTACACAATACCGACTGTTAGCCGTTCGATTGATGTACACATACTATATAACCATATATATATGCAAGATCCGGATGTTCGTATAAATATAACAAATCGTTGTTCTTTTTGTTTGAGGTGCAAGGTAAAAACCTTGTACCTCGCTTCTTTATTAACTTCCATTATACGCATAGCCCCCCTCCACCCGGAAATACACGGATTGATTCCAGTTTCCGCATGGAGGAAGATCCGTAACAAATGAAAATTAATGAGGAAGCAATGCGCGAGATTCTACAATGCAACCTTGTTTGAAGAGAAGGAGGAGAAAAAAAAAATCTCCAACGATGTTGAACGTATTTCAACAATTTCGATGTGCTTTATGGTGCGTCAGCACTCTGGTCTGTTCAGCCAGTAGTGCTATCAATTATCCATGCGCTGCAATCCGTTGATTCGACAAATGCAATATTCGAAAATGCGATATCATTCGTGGTAAATGTTATAGGTAGACACAAATTTAAGGGGGTACATCTGTGTAGATTGCCCGGAAGAATAGGTGAATTTTCTGGAATTATTATCTCAAAAACTATTCGTCCGATTGAATTCAAGTTGGTTTTGTTCGAAAGTATGTACATTGGGGTATGTCGACGAATTTTTGTTCGAATGTATAGTGAATGGGAGCGCTGTTATTCTGGCCGGCGTGAAATAACTTTTTCAAAGTTGGTTTCCACTTTTCTTTTTGTATAACGGATTGACCGATTCCTCAAAAATTTGGACACAATATGCACGGATAGGTAATGAAGTTCGGCACGTAAGATTTTTTTTCTAAACTAATTTATTAATTTTTTTATCAATCAACAAAAGTCGTAAATTGAGGTTTGAAAGTGAATTTCAACTTCAATCAAATGCCATTTTGTGAAAAAAAAAAAATCCTACGTGCCGAACAGCTCGAGACGTTACACTTGAAGAATCTTCTTGAAATTTTTGTTTCCGACCAACCGACTGCCAGAAAAAAGTGGGAACCGCAAACCGTACCGACGACAAAGTTGTTTCACGCCGGCCAGAATAACAGGGCTTCCATTCACTATACATTCGAACGAAAATTCGTCAACATACCCCATTGTACATACTTTCGAACAAAACCAACTTGAATTCAATCGGACCAATGGTTTTTGAGATAATAATTCTCAAAATTCACCTATTTTTCCGGCAATCTACACACGGATGTAGCCCCTTAATGATAATTATATTGTGCATCAAATGTTTTGTAACATTTATGAGTATATATAAACAATTGGATTATAAATGAATGAAAAAATAATACGAGAGTCATTTTTATGGTTTATTTTTCGTGTAAACCAGTGCAATATTCAAAAACGTCGTAACAAGTGTTTTTTCATGCTGATAACGTACTTGATCGAGCATCATCATGATTCTTCGATGATCGACGACCGCTCCGCGTCTTTTCAGTACCTTCGGAGGCACGACGATGTCCAAACTGAGTTTCGGAAGCGCCACCATTTGACCGGATCACAATCTTCAATTTTCGATAACACGATCTAAACGACAAACAAAACATAATAATCAAAACACACAAACGAATAATGAATTAACAACAAATATTCAATACGATGCACTCAACGACCCTTCGAGGTCGCAAGGGGTCAGAATGACCCCAGGCGCAACTTCAAGCCAAGAAAATTAAAGAAAATAAATGAAAAAATTCAAAACTTCAAAATTGTAAAACATACGATTTTTTTTAGTAAGAAAATGGAATTTTTCACGCATTGACTTTTGAATGACTTTTTTTTCTCGCCATTTTGAAAATTCGATAAAATAATTTTTCCGTGTTTATTCTCATTCCAAAGTGTTCAAACTGATATTCTACATTTTTACGAGTCGTTGGGAACGATATTGTTACCGCGGCAAAAGCTCAAACATGGCCGGGGTCATTGTGACCCTTGTTTTTCAACAAAACGATGAAAAAAAAAAAAAAAAATTAAAAATGAAACAATAAAAACTTTGTCGTAATTCATTGTGATGAGTGTTACGCGTTGCAGCTCGCGTATTATTCGGTCAATACTCTCAAAGCGATAACGCTAAAACGCGATAATCCAATTTCCCCGGACGAAACTTTGGGGCACGTCTCGTTGCCATTACGAATTATCATTATCGCGATATTTGCGGTCCATTCGTGATCGTTACAAATCCGTTTGACCGATAATCATTAAACAGCATGTGGATGCTCGAAAGTTTACGGTATTCGCGCTTTTCCGGACATTATCAGTCACCCGGCAATATACATACAGGGCATT
The DNA here is from genome assembly GCA_963662125.1 of Diplazon laetatorius. NCBI lineage: Eukaryota > Metazoa > Arthropoda > Insecta > Hymenoptera > Ichneumonidae > Diplazon > Diplazon laetatorius. The sequence goes on from OY759159.1 coordinate 2,265,166, forward strand.
CCGTGTAAAATTTGACAGTCAAGGTCCTGACCTTCACATATTGAGTTCATAATTTTTTTTTTGGCTTTCATTCGACTCCAAAAAAACCTCCGATTTTTTTCCAGAATTTTGGAATCTCTCTGTAACCCTCGAAAAATTAAAAACTACCCCCGAATAAGGAAAAGCATATACATATATATACTTGGGCATAATAAACGATGTTGATTTTTTTTTTGTGATTCCAGCAGGTCGAAAAATGAAGTTTGACAAAATTTCAGAATGGAAACTCAATTGCAATTATTTTTCAATTTTCTATTACTCCTCAAATAAAAAATATTACGAATTTTTGAATCCATTTTTTGTTTATGATTGTTTCTCGCCAATTAATAAATAGAAATAATTATATTAACAATGATAATGATAAAAATAGTTTGCCGTGGATTTTTAGAAGAGAAAACCGTAACGAAGTTGATGATGATGATGAAGTTGAACGATATTATCATGATTTTCACTCATTCGTTGGAAAAACAATCGTAACAAAAAAATGGATAAAAAAATTAATGATATTTTTGATCTAAGAAGAAATATAAAATCGAAAAATAATTCCAATTGAGTTTCCATTCTAAAATTTTGGCAAACTTTATTTTTCGGGTCACTGAAATCACGATGAAAAAAAAAAAATTAAATTTTTTCATCATGTATGCTCTACCTCATTTGGGGATAGTTTTTCATTTTTTCAAGGCTCATATTGTCATCCAAAAATTCTGAAAACAATCAGGGGTGTTATTGAGGTCGAACAAGGGATAGAAAAAAATTTTGAACCAAATCGGTAGGGGTTACCCCTTCGACCCTCTGATTTTACATGAAACGGTCCATATATCTATGCATACGTATACATCTATATATATATATATAGATGTTGGTTCATCGAACTTACACAAACACACGTCCGTCCGACGATTACACGTGCAGAAGTGTGAAACTCACGCGGCGCGACCCACACACTGAAAATTTTCGTCGCTTTATTAATAATACCCTGGCGGGAGGGGAGGGGGTAGAGAAACAAACAAAAAAACAAAACAAAAGTACAAAAAAAAAAATGGGGGTTCACGACACTGGGGGAAACAATTTTAGCACAAAGAAAAAACAAAACCGAAGAAACGCGACAGAGGTCGCGACGCGCGTGAGCGAGTGTCGCGTCTAACCGCGAATATATACGTGAGCGCGACTATACGAAGAGCGGCGTCTGTGGCACGCGTTCGACGACCAATCGCGCGTTAAAATGGCCAACGACTGTAACCCCCCCCCCCCCCTCCCTCCCCCCGCCGCCGAATTATTCCGACGTTTGCGATGCAAACGGGATTCTTTTCACGAACGTCACAAGACGCAACGATAATTTCGTAACTCGATGTTATTAACCCACACGCAGCGGTTTTCGAGTTTTCTTTCGACGACGACGACGTTTGTGCGCACGCGCTCGCGATTCTACGCATCAGCGTTGGGATTTAGCGACGATTGATCGAACAATTGGACGCTTCGCCGAACGAACGATACGACCGAAATGTTGACGATCGATCGGGACACATTCGGGGGGGGGGAGGGGGGTTGTTAAACCTTGTTACGTCGAAGTTGAAATGAATGAAAGAACAAAACATCAAACAATCGGCGTCGTCGGATCGAGAGACGACCATAACCTCAAATGTAGCGCGTTGCCGCGTCTGCTGGCGCGACAAAACTGAACATACGGATTTTTCACGGTGCAAACGGGCGAGCCCGTCGAGAGACTGTGGGAAAATTACCATTCACCCCAATGTTTCGAGTTACGGTTGCCATCGTTTTTCTTTTTTTTCGTTCTTGCTATTTCTTCTTGTTTTTTTTTTGTTTATTCTTTTGTTATTTCGTCGATGGATCAACGAGATTTTTGTTTTTTTTCGGTAGCATCGGTTTGTTTTTTTAATGATTTTGACGTTCGCGAGATGTCGCCGCTTCGTTTTGAGGGTTATGAGCGAATTTGGTTCGCCGATTGTTTTTGTTGTTCGGAAGGAAGTTGTTTTTGGGGGGGGGGGTGGTAACTAACGAGGGGACTGACAACAAAACGCTTTTGGGAACTCGGACGATTTGAGGTGATGTCATAGATGTGGATTGTCTTTTTATTTAAGATTGTTACGAGAGCGAGGGATGTGGATGAATCTCTGAGACGTATTTTTCTTCGTCATTATTGAACAGTTGGATTAGAGACGAGAACGGTTGACTCATGGATCTTCATAGGCGATCGAACGTTCTCGAGTTTTATCGTAATAATCAATCCGGACCGAGAAAAATGGTTTACAGTTTACTGTTACCGACCGAGCAGTAGCACCATTGCCTGTGATTGCCTTTCTCGCTCGTTCTCTCTCGGTCTGCAGGATCGATCGTCTTTCTAGTTCTCGAGAAATGCACGCTAAAGTATAAAAAATTAGTTCACTTTAAAGTTATTCGGATGCAAGATGAAACATGATACAAGATGTAATAACATCTATTTGACGATGTTTGATGATTATGCATTTTTCTAGCATTCATAAAGCAGAGCCAAGCTGAGCCATGTGGTTGCTGAACCGCAGGGATGCAGATCTTCAAATCGATGCATCGAAGATTTATCTAAAAAAAAACATTTTTTTCCAATGCAATAAAAAAATTATCTTCGTTAAATAAGCAATACTACGATCGAAACGATCGAACGATCATCCACTCGTCATAATAACCATGAAATTGAAAATTAATTTTTCAATTCGACAACAAATTCAGAAATTAATAATCGTTGTGATATCGATTTTCGAGCAGATAAAAATTAAAACAAAAAAACATAATAAAATGGGACAGTGGCACACAGGTTCAGGATCAGTACTACATTGTGTAACAATAACGTTTATTTTTTTTTTTCGAGTTGTTCGTAAAAGCTTCACGTATAAAACACTGCCTCGCACATTCGCATGTTCGATTATTTTCTCTTTTTTTCTTTCTTTTTGGTTTGTTTCGTTTTATCATTAAAGGTGTTCAGTCTCAAAAAAAAAAAAAAAAAAAAAAAAAAAAAAAAAAAAAACGGTTTGATATTTCGTAACCGTTGGTACAACCTGAAATTGCACGCATAATCATCGTCATTGCTCGTTGTCAATAAAACGTTGTGAAATACAACAGTCTTGGACTTAAAAATTTGCGACTCGTTGAACTTAAAACACTGAGAAAAAAAATTAGATATACACATATATATATATGTGTATGTATCAACATGTTATCACACGATAATGTTGTAATGGCATTTGCGAGAAATCCGACTGCAACGAATCGAGCCGTTGCGCACCTGAGATTCCAAAAGAAATTAGCAGTCGTGTACGGTAATTACCGAAATCGTGAAAATTAATAGAATAATAAGATTCGTAATTGATTCTCTATCTAACTAGTGGCATTTTACAATGTACTCTCACTTTGATAGCTAAGATATTATTCTTGGTAGGCTTCTAGATCTTTCTCCTTTCAAACATATCCACATATATGTATTTAATAGGGCGTTCGTTAAAAATTAAATCATTGGCGTCCGCCCATAGAAAATTCGTTTTTGAATCGAGAAATCGAGAAATTTTTTATTTTTGCGAAAAAAATATAAAAACAGGTGCCCGTTTTTTTTTTTTTTTAATTTTTAAACATTTTTTTTAATTATTAAAAAAGCTCGCGTTTTTTATTCACCAACAACAAACTTTCCATGGGCGGACGGTAAAGATTGAATTTTCATCGACCACCCTAAAATATGTACACGATATACGTATATGGATTTGGGTGCTGAAAACTGAGATGAAAAGTCGTTTTTTTTTCCCGACAAGTCGCACTATACATCTAATCTCCAACGGAATTTACGTTAATCGCGTCATTCGACAAATTGCATGGCTAATACCAGGGTCACAGACTCTCAACAGACTTCCAATTAATTTTCTACATTGATAAAAATCAAGATCACAATTGTGTCCATCTGAAATCATAATATTACAGATTAAAAAAAAACTCAAAATAATTCTCATAAATTTGTTCATAATTGCGGGTGTCAACGTCGTTTAAAAATTAACTTTTGATCGATTATTCGCAACCCCGACCGATCAAATATTTATCTAGATTCGACGTTAATTTTACTTACTTCTGTAATAATCTTGAAAAAAAAAAATTGAAATAAAATCAAATAAAAATAAAATAAAAATGTAAAACCAAAAATTACGATTGCAAAATTGAATAATCGTATTACGGGCGACGATGAGATTCTTCGATTCACAAAATCACGTCACGCTCGTTGTACAAGAAAAATTGTAAATCACACGGGTTGTAAAATTGTCATTGACAAAAGTGATTGAAGGAAAGAGCCATCGAATGGTAAAAAATGTGTAACGGATTATTTATCTCGTAATGATGATGAGATCGGACAGTTTAATCGGGCGGGTAAGTTTTCCCGTGTCTAACCGCGTGAACGTTGAACGGTTGGAAGATAGTGTCCTCCCCGGGGAGGATTCGAGCGTAGATCCAGGTATCGTGATGGTGGAAATTTTTTTTTTAATTTGAAAAAAAAAAAAAAAATTCAGAAAGAATCATCGGGATTGAAATTGGCCGATGAGTTTCTGCTGTCAGGCGATCGCATTGCGATGTAACGTTTTCGCAATATCTCTTGCAAGTCATTGCACGGACTGTTTTCCCGTTTCGTTCTCAGAGGTCGACCGCCCGGCGATCTGTAACACAAACGAACGCGTTCTATAATTAGCAAAGCAGGTGGGTGACGGTCGATGGCGAAGGGGGGGGGGGGCGGCATCAGAGATGGGCATCAATTCAATGAAAATGTATTTCAAATACTTTTTCAAACAAACAAACTATGTTTAATTATTACGCGACAATCAATATTTTCACATTTCCGTAATAATTATGGCCAATTTACGTGAATTTCGATTTTACGATAAATTGCAGTATTCGATGAATCTGGTGAAATTCGTTATCATGTGGTCCGAAAAGTATTTGAAATACATTTTCATTGAACGAATGCCCATCCCCGGTCGGCATAGAGACGATAAAACTTTATCGTTCGGTCTGTGAGAAAGAAAATAATTATGCAGTAGTGGTAATTATGCAGTAACACGAGTTTTCCGAATTTTGCAGTTTTTCGAGGTTTTTTTTTCTTCGTAGATTGTTCATTTTGTCCTGTAGTTGAAGAATCAGATGGAAAAGGCGAGAAAATTACTAAGTTGGTTCAAGTTTTTGAAATTTTTCTTTTTTTTAATTAATAATAATGAGAAACATTACAAATTTATAAAGGACTCAAAAACGATGATTTCCAATATTTGTGCATATTCAAAAAAAACTAAACCAATCCAATTTACCCTTGAAAAAAAATCAAATTTCTAAAAAAAGGTTAAAAAAAATAAAAATAACTTTTAACAAAATTTTCTGACCTCCCCCATCTAATTTTCAATCTAGAAGACCGAACAAACATCGTCGAAAACGTAAATTTTTCAAAACTGTAAAATTCGCAAAATTTGCGATACTCCATAATTAAGAAAAAAAAAATGTTTCTGCGATGAAAACTAGTGGAGAAAACCCCTCACCTCTCGATCGGTTTCAGTTTCACCTGGTCTATGTCTTTCAGTATGTCGCCCATAGATTTTTGCGCCGTCAAAGGTTTTTTTCTCTCTTCGAGTTTGTGATCCTGTAGACTGGCACGTCTGGCGATATGCGGCGTCGTTGGTGGTGGCAACGGCGGTGGCGGGGGCGGAGGTGGCAATTGAGACTCTCGACCGTTCGACAAGGACGTTGCCGATGAATCTGTGATTTTCAACAATCGTGAAGTTTTATTATGATGAAAATTTTAACAATTCCATAGCTTCGTCATTTCGCCATGGAATTATTTGACTTTATTGCAATTTCGTTGAAACAACTTACAGTGCTCGTTCTTATTGGTATTTTTTACAATCAACGATACTTGAGACCTCAGCTCCTGAAGTTCCTGTTCCAGAGCGAGAAGTCGCACCTCCGAACCAAAACTTATCGGCTCCAAGAGATCTGGTTTGCTGCCCGACAATCTTCCGCTGTAATCAATTACGCGAAGTTGAAAAATTTGATCGCGAAGTAAATCATGTTTAAATATAGTTCATAGGTTTTGATAAACCGAATCGAGCTTTGACCGAATGAATATTCATTGGCAAGAAAATTTATAATTTTTATGTTGGCCTGAAAGAAGAATTATCGCGAATAGAAAATTTATAATCGTCGACTCAGATTGTTATTTTTTCCAAAACCGAACACATTTTCCGACGGTTTTAGTGTTAATTAACTTTTTTTTTTTTTTTCATTTTTCCATTCAAATGGCTGTATCTTTGGCAGGATTTGACTTATTTATATTTTTAAAAAACGGAAATATGCGTCTTTTTATGGCCTTCCAGAAAAAAATTACATTAGATTTTATTGAGCAAGTTGAACGTCCGTTTCAGGGCAAAATATGCGAAAATTTTTATTCGTTCAAAAAATGCACTCGCTATTTTAGTTTTCGAAATTTCCCCAAATTCTAAATGCGAAAAACGAATTTTTGGTATTTTTCATATCGGTGGATCGGTAATCGGTAACGCGTTATTTGACCGATTTTATTGATGGATTTGTTTCGGTTTGATTTATTTTTTTCCTCATATGCTCCAGTCACTTTACGCGATTCAGCGAGCATTGATTGTCATTAATTTTCCTTTTCAAGGAGGCTTCTGAACTCGAGTAAAGTTACTGGAGCTCATGGAAAAAAAAGAAATCAAACTATGTAGAGAACAAAGTAAAGAAATATGAAACCGTATTGTATTGCGATAAAATAACTCCATTTTTTTTTCATTATTTGTGTAAAATTTGTTTTTGTAGTGGCTGAAGCCGTGGAATCGCTCATACATATCTTCTTTCCAATGCTCGATGATCCAAATAATCTTCGCCCCGACAATCTAACCAAACTTTCGCAGAGCCCCGAAAAACAGCTGCGTCCTGGAAAACAAAAACAAAAAAAAACACACTCACTTTCCGGCCACAACCCCGTTGTTGTCGACAAAGTCGCTGCTTGTTTCCTCGTTGATCATGGAATTTGTCATCGAGTGCAGAGCGGTGACACGCACGTAAATTTTTGGCGGCGGTCTTAGCGGCAAGAACGATCCGATGCGTCTGACGATGCTTCGTCTCTTGCCGTAGTACTTTGGTGCCTCTCCCATTCTGCAAATAATTCACACGACAATGTTATTCGCACTCCATCGATAAATTCAGATCTCGTAACAACATCAACTGGTAAAATAACCTAAATGACAATAATAATAACCAAAGAAAAAAAAAAACATAGTCGATGAAGTTTAGGAAATTTATGAAGAAACAACACCTTGCACGTTGTAATAAACGTTTCGCGAACCAGTTGATCCGTGTTACGTGTTCGTTGTGACCCAATTGGCGATTAGCAACGAACGATGGACATTGTTTTTTTTTTTTTTTTTTTTTCAATTATCAAAGTTTTGCACGGAACGCGGAGTGTCGAATTACCGAAATGAAAAATAAACTCGAACGTGTGATGTGGACGCGTCTTCGACCAGCTGACGACAGGTTGTTGGCGCAGTGGAGGCCCTCACTTTGTCGTATTTCGCGTAAACTCACCGCCGGGTGGAACGAACGGAATTCGACACACATGTGCAACTCCGGTACTCGAATTCGCGATTGTGTGGGAAAATATTATCGTGGACTAATTCGTGGATCGTGGGTGGACTTACGTACGAAATCGTGACAACTCGTAACAATCGACTATCGACTATCGAGACTCGGTTCGACCTTCGACTCACTTTTCAGATCACTTTCTTCCAAATCCCCCCCACCACTCTGCCGCCGCCGAAAGTTTTTCGAACTCAGCGATTGACATTGCAGACTGCAGCTTGGTAATTCGTTACCGCGAGATGCAACACGCGGAAATGTTGGCAAGATCACGTGGACACATTGCTCCGTCGGTAAATTATCTTTTAGACGCCACGTTAGTGGGTTTCGATTTTTTTCGGCGGGAAGTTTGAATGTTACGAAAGAGATGTGAATTATTTGGGGTTATGGACGAGGAGTAATAGAATGGAATGTGTGGAGTTGAACAGTTGGAATATTATTTTATGTTTGTGTGATGGGTATTAACTGATCGATGTTGTGACGATGAGTTATGAACGACGAGTTGCCTGCGGAGCGATGCAGAGGGTCGAGGAATGTCGTACGCTGAGTTGTGGGATATATATGTTCACCCGGGTTGTAGTTCCAGATTCGCCGCTACGACTCAGCGCCACACTGGGGCTACGTTCTGAAACCATACTCGAGTCAACTATAGTATAACTATAGTAATACGAACATAACGACGCGAGTTGATTATAGTTGACTCGAATAGAGTTTCAGAACGTCCGGCTGATATTGGAGCCTATAGTTCACTCGAGTGGGGTTTCAGAACGCAGTCCTGAATGCTCCCACTATTTTCCATGAAATCGGGAGCTCAGCCAAGCCACCACCAACCCAGCTTCGACCAATCACACGATGGCTTCGTTTTTTTTTTCAACAGTTGCAACCAGCTGCAACGTCGTTTCATCGTCCAATGAATTTTCTCCCCATACCTAACTCATGGACCTCGCCATCCCACCACATCCCACCCTGTTGCACAGCTGGCTCAGACGCTTTCGCAATTAATCACCGTTGATCACAATTTCGACGAGTCGCCGGGTAGACGAAAAAAAAAAAAAAAAAATTATCGCGCGAACGATAATTTTTTTTTCTTTCGAATCATGCATGAATAAACAATCGCTTATCGTTGAATCAATATTATTAAACGTTCATTTTTAGATATTATCGAAAACAACGAGTATTCCGTAAATGGAGAAAATATTTTTTTTTTTCATTATTGGAACTCGCGTTATTTTCAACGTAAGTCCGTAGAACAGTCGAGCCCGAGGCTGGAACCTGGAAGTGGGGGTCAGATTGTCCACCCAGATTTCAGATAAAGCCCGAATAGGAAACGTGTGATAGTCAAGTTGTAAAGCGTGGGCGGCGTTGGTCGACCAATCGAGTCGTGGGAGAGGATACCAACTTGTGAACACTTGTGAACTGTTCATTCAACGAATAAAATAAAATAACTCGCTCACGATCTTCAGTGTCGTTCATTCAACTCTACGAAAATGTGAGTACACATTTTGATACATTGATTATTGTTAGAAACCACTTGACAAACCGTCGGATTGTGACGAATAATGATAATAATGATAAATTAATAATATACAGATATGAAAAAAATAAATATATATAGAATAAAATAATAAATGTAATTTAGAAATATGAAATAATTTGCTGTGTATCAAATGTCTGTATAACTGTAATTGTAATGATCAATATTACTTCCATTATCACAATTATTATTGTAATTATCGTTATTTCAATTTGGAGCTGTCGGTAATTGTTGGTAAAATTGATGACATGTACGAATGAATTATTGTTCATTAGGTGCACGAGAATCGTATTATTTTTGCTGGTGATCTCGGTGTCGCTGGCTCAGGACTATTACGAGCTTTTGGGAGTAAAGCGCGACGCTACGGAGAAACAGATTCGTCAGGCGTTTAAGAAAATAGCGGTTACTCATCATCCCGACAAGAACAATGTACTTGGGACACTTTTGCCATCGTAACAATGACAATAACATTTTTTTTTCCATCGTTCATTTATTTATAAAAATTGCAGGAAGATCCTAAAGCGCATGAAAAATTTATCAAATACACAAATGCTTACGAAGTTCTGAAGGATCCAGATTCGAGAAAAAAATACGATCTTTATGGAGAAGAGGGTCTCAATAACGACAACAGCCAACGTAAATATCATTCGTGGAACTATTATCAGAATAATTTTGGCATTTACGACGACGATCCTCAAGTGGTCACGCTCAACAGGAACGACTATGGTAAATATTGAAAATTTGATATTATGTGTCGTGTCCAACTTGCATCGATCGACATGTTTTACACGATTGAAATCTTAGAAATATAAAATCTTAATTTATAATAATTCATTATGCGACACATATTTCAATTATTTTATTTTAATGACGATAAATATTTTAACGATGATAAATATTTCAATGACGATAAATATTTTGATGACGTTAAATATTTCAATGACGATAAATATTTTAATGCCATTAAATATTTTAACGACGATAAATATTATTCAGACGACAGCGTTGTGAATTCGGAAAAAATGTGGCTCATCAATTTCTACTCGCCGATGTGCAGTCACTGTCATCATCTGGCGCCGGTCTGGCGAAGATTGGCCAAAGAGCTCGAGGGTGTGATACGAGTCGGCGCTGTAAACTGCGAAGACGATTGGCAACTGTGCAATAATTTGGGAATTCAATCCTATCCAACTTTGCTTCATTATCCGAAGGTGCGACCGAGCGAAGAGTTGATGGAAAGTCGATGGGGAAAAAATGTTTCTCTCTTCAACTCACTCGATAATCGTGTTATTGCAGAATTCCAAGCACGGCGTTCGATACGTGGGAGTGAAGAAGTACGATGATATCAGCCGTTTTGTGATGAAACGTCTCGACGTTAATATCGATGAAATAACGAAATCCGATTGGACGAAACTCATGGAAGGAACGGGTGGTGATCGAGCCACTCTAGTATTCACCTGCGGAAACGGTTACGATTGTCTGCACTACGACGAACGTCTCAAAATTGCATCGATATTCGTAATTATTATTATTATTATTATTATTATTATTATTATTATTATTTTTTCATTCAACTGAATTACAGTGAAATCGATAAACTTTACGATAATTTCAAATTACATTTTTAGGGTTCTGTAGAAGTCTGAGAATCTTTATGGTTTCGGTCAGTCCGTCCGTTCGTCCGTCTGTATGTCACAGTCCTTCCATTCTCTTATTTATGTACCGATTAAGATGGAATTTGTTACACAGACGTAGATCGATGACACGAAAACCGAGCTGATAACGTTAAAAAATGTTCTTCGAACATTCAACTTGCAGCTCAAGTGTTTTTCATTGAAATCTGACGAGGACTTTTTGTATTATATCGAATTGAGCGTGATTTTCCATAAGGCTCCATGTAAACTCGTTCATTCGTTTTTTTTTTTTTTTTTTTTCATATTTGCAGGAAAACGTGATAAACGTGGTTAGCTACAAGTGTGAGCAGGATACTTGTAAAAATTTCATAACGCCACAAACCCGAGCCGTTTACGTGCCTGTGAAAGCTTCGACACCGTCCAAGCCTGTTCTGTTCGACCACAAGACGGATGCGGATTCCATGGTGCAGCAAATTTTGGAGCAGTTGCCGGAACCCCAGGACATCAGTGCTCACGAATTCGCTGTGGGTAAAATTCGATTTTACCTTTGCAAATTGATTTTTTTTTCGGACGATTATTGAATCATATTATGTGTAATTCATAGGCGATAAAAAGAAAACTCGAGTTGGAAAAAGACGACGGTTGGCTTTTGTGTTTCTACATTGGTCACGCGACGGAGTTGGATCTGCAGTTGAAACGATTGCCCAATTTAATACGTGACATAAATTTGGGTGAGTTTTTATTCGGTCGGTCGCGACTCGACTGCTTTGCGCCATTGGCTACATACTGTGCATCGAATAATCACGTTTTTGTTATTAAGGGGGCTGAGTCACCTGAAAAATTGGAATTTTGTTTTTTTTTGTGACACGATCAATCTAAATTTAAAATAGATTTTACCCTCATAAAATAGCTATGCTCAGTTATCATTCCAAATTTTTTCATTCCCAATTTTTTAGGTCACTCAGCCGCCTTATTTTTAGGATTTTTTGCAAACCAAATTCAGATTTCAATCGTAGAACTGGTGTTTTCCGATCTGATCAAAAATTGCGTCGATGCTGGTGATCTGAAAAGCATCAATCAGTCATATTTATTTGCAAAGGCCGAGTCGCTATCGTTCGAATTAGGATCATATTAAAAAAAAAAGTTTGACAAAATGATGCAAATACTTGGAAAATTTTCGAGTTTCTCACGGTTTTTCGAGTCTCATTATTTTTCTTCAAATCGTAATTTTGTAACTCAGGAAAGATATCCGAGTCCAGACGATAACGATATGTGGTCCTCAATATCAAAAAAAAAAAAAAAAAAAAAAAAAAAAAAAAAAAAAAAACAACTCTCTCCTCAAACGAGCAAAAAAAACCCCTATTTACACACGAAACTTAGAAACATTATCAACGTATTTTCGCAGCTAAAGTAAATTGCGGAAAACATTCGAAACTGTGTGGAAATTTGAACGTGAATCGTTATCCAATGTGGGGCGTGCTGAAACCAGGCGGAGCGTTCGAGCTCAGTCACGGAAAAAATACTTTGGGCGATGTCGCGAAATTCGCCGAGACGAGTATCAAAGCCAAAAACGTTTGGGCGCTGTCGGAGGAAAAAATTTTGTCGATACTCAAGAGACAAAGCGGTAAAAATATTTAAATCGAAAAAAAAAAGAAAAAAAAAAGAAAAATCAATGAATAAATTTGAAATGATAATTTCTGAAAATTCGTAATTGCTGATGAAAAAAATTGTGAAACAGGTCCGGAAGCGTGGTTTGTTGATTGGTACGCGCCTTGGTGTCCGCCTTGCATCCAATTTTTGCCAGAAGTACGAAAAGCGTCGCTGGAGTTTGAAAAATCGGTGGTGCACTTTGGCACGGTCGATTGTACGGTGCACTCGGCTATTTGTCGACAGTACAACATACGTTCTTATCCCACGGCAATGCTCATCAATGGAACCACGACGATGCAATTCACGACTACGAAAACCGCGGCGAACGTCGTGCAATTTATCAAAGAGGCGATAAATCCCACAGGTCCGTGACTTAATGATTACGAGTTTTTTTCTTTTAATTTTCCGATATATATTTTTTATGACACGCTGTCCGTAAAAGTGCGGTTTTACGCTCACTACGTTCGCTTCAAACCATGACCCTCTGACATGAAAATCTATACGACACTCGTGCGAAAAAAAATTTCTTGACTCGTGTGAAACTCACACTCTCCAGAAAATTCTTTTTTCTGTACCAGTGTCATAATGTACTATTTTGTTAAGTGAACCGTCAAGTAAAACCTCTTTTGAAGATCCTCGTCGATTGCCGAATTTTTTTTTCTTAGGCATCGTCGGTAAAAATTAAAAAAAAAAATGATTTCCCCATTAAGAAACGTAATTACCTGCAATGTAGGATGAGCAAACAATTTTTCAAATCTTTTTCAGTACAAATGACATCTGTTTGAACAAAAAAATCAGATTTTTACAAAAACTTTGAGTTAACAAAAATGTATCAAAAACAAACGCGGCATCCGATCAAAAAAAATCCTATGCCACATTGTAGATAACGTTATAAAGAACGTGTGAAATAAATTTCATCATAATCGGTTGAGAATATTTTGAGATATCCTGCGGGCCAGTTTGAAAAAATAAGTTTCGAGAAAAACGCAAAATGCGGGCCTACTTGAAAACGCTAGCGAAAATTCGAACAATTTGAATTTTGATATGGTTGAACGCGTAAGATATTCTCAAAAGTATAAACAGTAAATCATCGTGCGTATCGTTTCAGTATTTCGTCTGTCTTCCGAAAACTTCGATCAAAATATCGTCAAGAAAAATACCAAAGTAATGTGGGTGGTGGATTATTTCGCACCCTGGTGCGGTCCGTGTCAACAGCTCGCACCCGAATGGACCGCGGTCGCGAGAACCTTTCAAATTTTGCCAAACGTAAAAATTGCCAGCGTTGATTGCGAATCGGAATCAACGTTGTGCCGATCTCAAGGAGTAAGAAGTTATCCTTCCATAAGGCTCTATCCCTTCGGAAGCAAGGGCCTCGGCAAAGTAGCGTGAGTCATGCTTAATTATCAACGACAATTCTTTAATCTATCACCATTAAACAGCTTTTCAGTCATTAAATTGTGTTTGTGTTTTTTTTATTTTTTTATTTTTTAATTTCAATCCACAGCGTTTATAACGGAGCGAGAGACGCTCTGTCACTGTCCAAGTGGATCGCCCAATTTTTGCCGATTACCGTGCAAGAATTGAACAGCGGATCTCTGAAGAAGGACGTTCTGTCGAGCAGCAAAGTTTGGTTGGTCGATTATTACGCTCCATGGTGCGGACACTGTCAGACTTTGGAACCTCAGTTCGCCATCGCTGCTCAGGTAACAAAGTTATTCGTGGTTAAGGTACCAAAGGCGCTAACTGCTTATCGGGTCTTATGGAAAATCGACGTTTTGCCGTGAAGATCCGAGGTTGTAGAAAGAATGGCTGAACGGAAATTTGTTTTACCGACTGTCTTTAAGAGAGGGAATTCAGCCGAAATTTTCCACCCAAGATATTTTGCTTACGGTGAAAAGTACGTGATCGAGATGCAAAAACGTGGACCCGCGCTGTTGTTGTTCCGTGTTCAAGTGATTTTTTGGCAATGAATAAAAAGAGGTTTCCAATTTTGCAAAAGCCCGTAACACTCGTGAACGTGTGACGAATTCGACTGTGAAAACCGCAATACGATAAGACGATTATTGGCGTGGACATGCCGCGGAACACGCAACCGCGCGAGAAGCGGCGAGCAATACGTGACGTAGCATCGGGCGAACAGCGCTCGCGACTTGCAGATAGCGCCTTTGGTACCTTCGCGCACCATGCAGTTTGCCCTCTAGCCACCTTTAAAACGCTATAACTTTTCAACGGATTGCTTTTTTCGGCTGAAATTTTCAGGGAACACGTAAATTGGGTTTCCGCAGGAACCATTTTCTGGTTTTAATAAATAGTGCAGTACTTTTCGAATGCGAAAGTTTATTCGCCGTCCTGTAAAATGTGTGCTTTGTGGGTTAGCGCCTTAGACACCTTCACCCCTCATTCAGTCTAATAAAAAAGATTATCAATTATAACTGTACGATATTAATTTAAAGAATATGGATATATTTCAGCTTTTGGAAGGCAATGTAAAATTGGGTCGTTTGAACTGCGACTTGTACAGACAGGATTGTACGCGAGCCGGTGTCCGAGCTTACCCAACCCTGAAGCTATACACCGATAAAAAATCACGCCGAACGATCGAAGGCGGTGGCACGATATCGTCGTCAAAGGCCGACAAGTTAGAGCACGAAGTTTTGGAATATCTCAATGTCCGGTCGCGCAAAACTCACGACGAGCTCTAACGACCGGCAATTTTAGATAACCCATGAATATCCAATTTTCCAATTACGAACAATTGTATATAACGAACGTGAATAACGTTACGCGAATGCGTTTGACTGATCTGAAAATACGTTGAAAAAAAAAATGTAAGACTTTTGGGATTATGATAGCATTCCACTGCAGGGAAAAAAATCGGTTCACCGCCTCTCAGTTACTACGATAACCACACGGTCACCATAATCAACCCTAGATTGGTCTCACCATATGATAGAAATTCCGGAGCGCATCGCTTTTTTTTTACTCGCAAACTATTGGCAGAAATTTGATGAAAAAAAATCACGAGTTAAAGAAAAAAAAGGTACATTCGCGAGTCCACGCATTCATTTTTACGCATTTTTCCACGTCCCCCGCAACAAAGCACATTTTATTGAATCTCAATCAGTCGTGCTTGATTGAGTTTCGATACATCCGCAGATATGTTTCTCGCGCATTGTCATTCCATCAATTCCTCACTCCCAAAACTACATAAACATAATTTATTTCATACAATTTTCCTTTTTTTTTTTTTCATATACATGCGTGAAGATATATTTATATATATATATATTTATATATGTATACGTAGACAATTATATATTCGTTTTTTCTTCATCTTCATCATCATCATCATCATAAAATCATTTACAATTTACACATGATACAAATTTTGTTTGTTGTCGTCGCGTTCGAAAATTTTTTTTTCGCATCCATCTGAACGACTAAAGCGCCTCTGCCATTTTCGAACCTACATTAGGATTCTTGTTTCGACGATGAACAATTTGCACATACCAAAAAGTTCGAACATCGATGCATTAGGGTTTACCCATACAAAAATTGTGTAAAATTTTCGAAAATGTTTGAAAAATCTAAAACGGGTGAAAAAAAAATATAACAATAATTGTGTTCCATTATATTATTTGTTCATGATTAATTTGCGATACTTGCGGATTTTTTTGTTCCAACGATTTCGCGATGTCTCCGTTAATTGTCGAATGAATTTTTTTTTCTAATATCAATATATTTATATATAAATATTATTTATATATCACATACAATTGCGCCGTACGAAAGGCAGTGCTATTATAAATTGTTGCTGTAAAAAAAAAAATCGTTCAGCACATAATTTATGATTTCACGAATTCACGAATTGTATTAAAATTATCATTATTATCAGCGATATCGAACAAACGAATAAAAATTTATTCCGATGCCTAACATTCTTTGTGATTGTGCAGTTTCGTAAAATTGTGAATTTGGTGATGCAAGCCAATGTGATTTAGCGAAAACATTCGGGTTTTCTAACACAAATTTGTCTTCCATTTTCATGATTTCGAAATTCGTCTGATTATCTCGCTCCGTACAAAAGTTTGGTGTACAATCGAATAACAGTGGGAATGACGTAGCGTATGTGTGTGTGTGTGTGTGTTGTGATGCTTATGGAAAGTAGAGTTTTAACCCTATCAGTGTGTCTCGGTGTCGATTCGCGTCAGGTCAAAATTTCAAATTTTTTACCTTTTTTCAGAAATTATTTTGTTTATTATTATTTTTATAATGAAAAAATTCCGGAAACTTCATACATAGAAATTTCATCGTAAAGCAGCAACCCTGAGCTTCATTCATGATTTTTTTCAGATTCTTAGAATGACATTTTCTATTTATTCAATGCCTCGGGTCGATTCGACAACGAAGTGCACTTGAGTGGTGCGAAAAACAGCGATAAACCGATGATAGGGTTAAATATCGTGTGTAGTAATTTAACCCGTTGAGGTCATACCTCCAAATAATAACATAGCGGTCACATGGGGTCCAGCGAATCCCACTCACAAAAACCGAACCCCTCTGCGTTATTTTTAACGTATCGAATTAAATCTCGCGCCAAACTTTAATTTAACATGTTTTCCAAATAATCTAATAGTCGTTATCTTCTATTTAAGATTTTTGAGTAGTCAAAACACGATGAGAAAAAAAAATCACGAAATCCGACTTTTTTTACAAAAAAAAAAAAAAGTGTAAAATTTAATTATTGCCATATGGTAAAAAATCTTACGCCGTTTTACTCTTGAGATATTATATATTTTTGCGAAAAAATAGAGCCTCTATGGTTTTTTAAAAAAGTATATTTATTTCGAAGTTTAAACTCAAGACTTTTTGGTCGATGTCGAAAAATGAAAGTGGTACGTTTAAATGGACGAAATAATGTTGAAAAATGGTATTTTTATTGCACAATGGCCGCGAAGTTGGCCCGGGGTCTAGTGGACCCCGAGTGACCGCAACGGATTGAACGAAAAATATCACGAAGCTCAAATGCAGTTGAAATAAAATCGATCGGTGCCCAAAATCGTGAGAATTATATATTTCCGAACAACTGTGTGTATACCACGAAGATTTCTCAGCGTCGCAACTAAATAAATTCATGGAGAATTTTTCGAAAGCACCGTCCTTCGTTATTCTCGTCATCCAAGGCTAAACACAATCCTGACGAATGCACGACAATAAAATTAATAAGAGAATAAAATAAAATGCATTCTCGCAAGCTGTACACGAAGCTCCGCGTTATTTACACATCGATAATTGCATTTAAAAAAGGAAAAACAACGTTCACATCGCGTTTGGCGAAATGCGTTACGTTTTTCGTGTTCACGTTTGAAAGAAGAAGAAAAAAAAAACATTTTTTTGTAGCGGAGTATGATTCAGAATACAAGTTATCATTCAATAAATTATTATTCTACGTTTATTCGTGATGTCGAGAGCACTTCATCGGCCTTATTTTCTCTCCGGTTAGTCTTTGAGGTATTATGATCGAGCAGTGTTTTTACAATCGATTGATTTCCAAAGCCTTTTTCACTCTGTCAAAATGAAAAAAATATTTTACGCAAAAAAAAAAAAGAAAAAAAAATTAATCGAGAAATTAAATGCAATATTTGTTGATTGTAATATTAAAAAAAAAAAAAAAACGAAGAAAAACAAAAGAATGATGACTAATAAAATCCACATATTTTTGCTGACAAATTTCGTCGCTGAAGTTTCAACGAGATAATCTACAATTTGAAAAAATACAAATTTTTTGCAACGCACATCGTTCGATTTGCGTCGTTCATTCGTCTCTCTTCGAAGGTGGTATCAAGTGGTCCGGAAGATGCGCAGGTAAGTCGTAGCCATCCAATTTAACGCTTATCAAGTGCATGGCCAGTGCAAATTCGTCGCTATCCAGCAATCCGTCCTTGTCGACGTCCGATAATTTCCAAATTTTTCCTAACACGCTGTTTGGCAATTTCGATTTTACCATTTCAGATTTTGCCGCTGCGAAAACGAAAAAAAAAAAAAAAAAAAAAAAAAAAAAAAAAAAAAAGAATTAATTTATGCGATAAATATTGCAAAAAAAAAAAAAAACGTTCAAGAAAATTCGAATATAAGTCGATTGAAAATATTAACATGAAAAAATTATTTTGCTAAGGATATCAATGTTTTTTTTTCAAATTAAAAATTATGCAATTTTAACTATCTTTATTGTTTTCGATAAATTGTTTTCGGGTGAAGGTACCAAAGGCGCTAACCCACAATTTTTTTTAAAATGCGTTTTTCTGCATTTTCGGAAAGTTTTATAAGGTCCCCCAAGACGTAAGCCGTTTACAAAACATGAAAATCGTTGATAGTTTCTTTAATTAAAAATCAACGAAATCGTGCAAAGTCGTCTCTCCAGGGGTGCGGAGGTACCAAAGGCGCTAACTGGTTTGTTAACCTTCACCCCTCATCCTCATTCGTTTAGTCAGAAAAAATTATTGAATTTTAAGATAGTCACGCTAGATATGTTTCATTGAGAATAATCGATGACGCACCTGCACCGGTGATTTTTCCATCGCTAGGTCCAAGCGCATGAAACTTATCGTCGTACACGTGTCTCTCTTTGTTAACTATCCACTCGGGTTCGCCAGCCCCCGCATCGACACCTTCGCCTCTTTTGTAACCGAACGGACTAATTTGGTCCTCGACGCCTTCAAACGCGCCACCTGAATAAAAAAAAAACAATGATAAATAATGAGCGACGTTCCCAGGAAAACGAAAAAATACTGATTTCCCGAATAATTCAGCTGCATGATTTATTATTCTGAATTTTAGAGCAAAAATCGGTCTGGTACCTTGAATGAGTGGCTCGACCGTGGTCGTAGTTTCCTCCTGAGGAATCATGGCCATGAGCCTCGCGATGTCTTCGGCCAGCATTTTGTCCACAACTTCCAACAATCGCGGTTTTATCGGATTGAATTTCGTAAAATCGTGATTGGCCAAATTCTCCTGCATTTTTTTCAAATCCGGAAAATCACCGGGCGATATTCCTTGCTCGCGCTGTATTTGATCGTAAATTTGTCCCAAATTCTTTATGAGCTCCTTCTTCTTGCCCTCTTTGCCAAATACCGTTGGCATGTCTTTTCTCAGAGCGCTGATTATGTAAGCATGAACCTATGAACACAATTCCATACTCATTGCGTAAAACAATACATTTTACTTGTTTCATATTAATCCATTAGTGAGAAACAATCGTAAACCAAAAAAAAAAAATCATTAAAAAATGCATATTTTTTTATTTAAGAAAAATTTTAAAAAATAGCAATCAAGGTCGGAAACTTTGGCAAACTTAATTTTCCGACCTACCGGTATCACGAAAATATTTTTTTTTTCAATTTTTATCACGTCCCTGTATGCTTTTTTTTATTTTGGAGTATTTTTTCACTTTTTTTTTCACCCTCTTTTTCAAAGGGGTGTTTTTGGGGTCGAATGGGACTAAAAAAAAATCATAAACTGAATAAATCGACATGGAATGCCCCATACACACTTATTTATATGTATTTCACCTTAGCTAATCGGGCTCTTTTAATAAGATCGTTGAGTTTCCTGACGGTCGCGTTTTTCGGCAACGATTGCATGTCCTTGAAAAGATCTTGTTCCTCGGCCTCGAAGAGTTTTCGATTGACGTCGTAGCGCAGCGGTTGGTCCCAGAACGAACCGATGTAAACTCTTGCGACTTCGGGTGTCTGAAGAACTTTTCCCAACGACCACATGAGAGCGCCGTACACCCTCATCAATTGCTGATGATCTATCATATCGGCCTTGTTCAATACTATTCGAATTTTGTCGTCGTGACCGCGCAGAGCTTCTATGGATCTTCTGAATTCGTCGGATATGTCGAGTTTGTGGGCGTCGAACAACAGAATTATCCTGTCCACGCGTTCCGCGAACCATTCCAAAACTCCCGTAAAGTCGTAGCCTCTGTCCACCTGCGAAATATTTGAAAAATTCAAAAATTTCAAATTCCAAACGTGAAATATTTTTTTCATCGAATCAATTTGAAAAGCGACTTGTGTATCGAGAATAGCGCGTTTAGCCGTCGCGCATTGTTTATTCATCGATAACGCTGGCGAATCAATAGAATCAAGGTTTCGCATCCGAAACGACTTACTCTTTGCTTCTCCCCGGACAATATACCGGGCGTGTCGACTATGGAAATTCCCTTGAGCACGGGCGACGCCACCAACGAACACTGCAGCCGATTGAGAAAAGCGTTTCCGAATTTGGATAGCGGCCTGAACTGTTTGCTGGGATCGACGACCAGAGCGTTGCCCGGAATGACGCCTTCCTTCTGATCGTACATAACCGCGATGAATCTGTCCGTAGTGGGTTCCGGACCGATTCTGATTCCCGGAAAATCTCTCTCCAGGAGATACTTTATGAACGTAGTTTTTCCGGTGGAATACTGACCGACCAGAAGTATCATGGGTTTAGCATCGAAATCCGGATCGTCGAGCATCGGCGAATGAAAATCGTGAAACTGATAATGTTGTTCCAGCGGCAATAGTTTGGTCTTGTAAATTTTTATCAATCCATTGGATACCGTGTCGAACAAGTCCTGCTTGTCCTTATCCTCGCGTGACAACCAAGTAAACATTTTTCCTAATTACACGAAACTCTGGAAAAAAAAAAAAAAAAAAAAATTAATTCAACTTCGTTAACATCTGTTTCGCGAACCGCAGTTGGTAACGAAAAAAAAAAAAAAAATTCAAACATCACAGCGACAATCAATCGTTAATGTTCCCAACGACAGAACAAATCCACGTGCAGAACGTTTGAGCGAAAACTGCTGATGGCCATATCGACGGAGAAAAAAAAAAAAAACTATAACCTTCAAAGTTACAGCCGGTATACAATACGAGCAAAACTTCGTCAGACAATGAACAAAAAGTGACACGTTGATGCAAACTGGCCTTCGAAAATTCACGATTGGTGTTAATGAATTTTCGATTACGCCACACGAACAATCGTTTCCGAGTATCGCCGAGTCGTTAGTTTTTTTTTTTTTTTTTTTTTTTTCGCGATGACGTTTGTCAATTCAACTTGGAGAAAATGATAAAGAAAAAAAAAAGAATCTTCGGACTTCCGGCTGGCGAGAGAGGATTCACATCCTACTAGAAAGTGTACAACGTTGAGTACAGTGCACTTAATCGAGATGTTACTCGTTTCTCAACGATGCAATAACGCATACCCAGGGGCCAGGAGTAGGAGGTAAGGAAACGAGGGGAGGGAGGGAGAGAGGGACTGCAGGGGGGGGGGCGCGAAAAGGATAACGAGTCATCACCAGTCAATAAACGAATGAACTAACAATCAATTCTCACAATTCAAATCGCAAAATCTCACAATTCACTTACCGATTAAACAAAACGAAAAAAAAAAAATTAACAAACAACGCGACTTGATGTATTTACGTATTATTCTTTTTTTTTTTTTAATTTCTTCGATTTAATTATATTTTCGTAATGAAAACGGAGTCAACGTTCGTGATGGACGAACGAGACGAGAGAGCACGCGATTGAGCCAGAAGGAAGGCGGTTTTCTGGAGTGTCTGATAAAAGCCGACGAACCGAATCACCAGTGACGATGAGATACCCACTACGAAGGATCCGGCGCTGTTGCCTCACCCCCCCCCCCCCCCTCCTCCTCCCCCGCCGACGCTCCCCACTCCCACACATTCGCAACCGCCGTGACGTTCGTCGTCGGTGTGACTGCGCGCGCACGCGCATGCTCGGACGTGTGTGTGTGTATGTGTGTGTGCGTGCTGTGTGACTGAGCGCTGTTGCTGTTGGGTGCACTTGATGACTCGTGTCCCTGGCAGCAACGCGCATCGGAGACCACGTCGAAGAGCTCGCCTCACGCTAGACACGGACTATATACAGTGAGCTCTCTCCTATCTCTCATGTCAGTCTCAGCTCTCAACGCTCTGTGTGGGTGCGCGCGCAGCTTCTCTCCCCCCCCCCCCCCCGCCGTTTGCGAAAGCACGACTCTCCCACCGGGCTGACTGCCAGTGCCACCCGCTATGCTTATCTACGCGTGCGGAGTGGGGGTAACGTTTTTGTTACTACGGTCTACAGTAGCGGACCTAGTGAGAGGGAGAGAGAGAGTGATAGACGCTACTGTACCGCGGTAGCGGACTTGGCGAGAGAGAGAGAGAGAAAAGAAGACAGTCGCTACTGTAACGCAGTAGCGTGAATTTTTGGTAATGTAAATATGCGTGATACCATAATACCGGGTGTCCCATTTTAATCTTACACCTGATTCATCTCGGAAAATACTCCGATCGAGTATTGAGTATGATAAAACTTGAAGGGTTCGAAAGAAGGACGTAAGACAGAATTTTTTTTGGTGGTTCAAATTCGAAATGGCAGTGTTAAGGGATCATCCTAGTGTGACCCTCCGAAAAATAGCAGATTTTCGTTATTTTTTTTTTTTCGTGGTTAGGACAGAAAAAAATAAAACGATAAGAAAATCGATGCATTCTTACCTTCCCGTCAAAACGCTGGTTAAACAACGCTATATAGACCAGAAGTTCACATGAACAATGTTGTAGAGAATTGAATTTCCTATAAAAAAGTCAGCGACGTCATGTATCTAACTTTGATAATTTACGCGCGGGAAAGCGCTAAAGTCAGGAAATGTGGAAAACCGCGCCGACTGGTAGGCGTTCGGCATATAAGCACGTTCGCTACATTCTCATTCGGGATTTTTACCGTTCGGGACATTTTCATTCGGCGCATCACGCGTTCGGGATTTCGACCCCAACCCATTAACATTTCGATGATGATTTCTCGATGACGTCATTGTGCTGCACTAATTTTTATATATAATTCGATCGAAAACAAATGATTGTACAGCTCGTCCAAGAATAAAATAAAATATTGTACAGTCTTTCAAAAAAATATACCAAGTTCGATCATTCATTCATTTTTTTTTTTTCACTTGGACTTCCATGACACAAAGGTTCTTCTCCAAGTTTCATTGATAACATCACAGTCCGTATTCGAATAAGTTTCATACAATTATTGTTTATGACTTGCAAATTTATCCGCTAATAGTGAACTTTTCTTTTGATTACCAAGTCCAAACAAACAATCAACGGTATATGTGATGTACATTGCACTAACGACCTGAAGGGGCGCCTACGTCGCTCGACGTAAATTACATAATGCAGAAAACTAGGGACGTAAAATACCTAATATCGTACATGTCGAAATTCATTTAATTTCATAATTCCAACCATCCACCAAATGTTTATGACGAATTTTTAAATTCGTAGCGTTTGTACTTGTCCGTCGCGTTGAAGTTTTGAAACACACATGTGTGTTTTGCAGTTTTTTTTTTCGGCAGATCGTGGGGAGAGGGGGCGGTAACATAATCGTCGTCAAGCGCGGAATGCGTGATTACGGAAAATGTCGAGCTGGGCGTGAATCTAGACTTATCTAATGTTTTACGTTTGTTTACATTTTAGTTTTTTTTTTTTTTTTTTTTTTTTTTTTTTTTTTTTTTTAATCGTGATGCGATGGTTACGACGATATCGGTGTTGATTTTTCGATCGATCGTCTGTATGTGGCGTTAAATTGCTTTTGAAAACGTTATTGAGACAAAGTGTTCTCAAAACAATATTTTTTTAAATGCAACGATCATCGTCTAGGTCATAATCTTTAATTTATCGTCAATCCAATATCATTTATGAATGAAATGTGATTTTTAATTATGCACTTGTTGTTATTATCGAATATGCAATTTCAATAATACAAATAAGATTGTACGAAGAAGAAAAATCAAAATATTTTTGAAAAATAAAAAAGCAATAGTTACGAACGAATGATACGATATATAAATAATATATGTATATATATTCCGAACTTGAATACTAATGATTGCATTCTGGTGATGATTATACATTCTTGTGACGTTCCTATCGCTGGTTTGAAATAAAAAAATGGTGACGCTACGTCGAACGGCGTTATAATCGTCCAGTATAAGCGTACAACGCGAGCCCCTTATTTCGCGGATATATCGTTCGAATCCTATCGATAATGTCGTCCGTTATCAAAACGTTCCAATTATCGCGTGAAACTTGAACGTATCTCGCGTTATGTAATTTTGTAATTTTCACAGTTCACCGACGTCGCGTCCTCGATTTCACGAGACCACAAAGACAGCTCGAGCTTCGTTCGTCGTCGTCTGTAAAAGTTGAATTTTCGAAAATGCTTCCCTTCCAATGGAAAAAAAAAAAAAAAAAAAAGACACCCTGATATGCACATATATATATATGTATATCACGATAGCTGTGAAACCCGGTATTCAAACGACTGGGTAACTCGTGCTTGCGATAATCATTCGCGTTATTGCGTAATGATATGCGAACCATTCAGCGGTAGTGACGTTCGTTGCGTAACCGTTGGCCACATCCTGGTTAAACGATTTTGTGCCAATTTACCGCATCTGTCACAGTGTCGCGCCTTTTGTCCATTTTAATCTAGACCAAACATCGTACACGTGACAATTATATTCGCAATCGTTCGAACATTTGCAAATGTGTGATACATCGTCGGGCAAATAAACGTCACTGTCATTGTCATCACTCCGACGAACAAAATTTTATCGCACGTCTACTAAACGTTCACACGCATTCTCGTCATAGATTCGAAAACAACTGAAAAAAAAAAAAATATTAGATAGACAATTAAATAATTCACAAAACATATTTTTTTCTACTGGTCGGTTTTTTTTTTGGTATTAGATTGTTTATTGTCTAGTGAATGGAAAAATAAAATACTTGTTTCAATGGTGGATTAATCGCAATGAAACTTTTTTTTTTAGATGTCCTCAGAGATGGAGCTGTCAATGGCTCGTTTCTTCATGAAAATTGATGAAAATTTCATAGGATATTCTTCAAATGTTGTTTTATTATGCAGTAATTATAGAAATAAATATATATTAACTGTGTCGTAAAGAAAAATCGTCGAAAATATTTTCTTTTTTAAATCGAATTAACCTTACTCGCCCCTTGAGGATTGAATTTCTTCGCGTTCTTTTTTTTTGGTTTTTTGATAAATGATGCAGATTTCTTGTATTCTTGAAAAGTCGTTTCTTCTTGCCCATAGGACATTGGTCCATGAAAAAATTAACGAAGAAAAATGGAAAAATAAATGAATTACCAAAAAAAAAAAAAAAAAAAAAAAAAAAAAAAAAAACAGCGAATATCAGTTTTATTTTTATTTTTGAAAAGTGATTTCTTTTTGCCCCCAGAACAAAATACACGATGAAATCGAGGGGCCACTGAAATGGTAATCTTGCCAAAATTATTCACGCATCCGAAAATTCCATCGACGAATTAATCGCTTTGATGAGAACAATAGCGCAGTCGCAATCTTCGGTACCGGAACTTCTCGAAGTTTGT
Source organism: Diplazon laetatorius (assembly GCA_963662125.1). Taxonomy (NCBI): domain Eukaryota; kingdom Metazoa; phylum Arthropoda; class Insecta; order Hymenoptera; family Ichneumonidae; genus Diplazon; species Diplazon laetatorius. The sequence goes on from OY759159.1 coordinate 2,291,147, forward strand.
TCGATAATTTCATTCTCCACTCGTTCCTTGATTCTCGTTAAATCAACGATCGACGATCGTTCGGAATTCTCGTCAATCTCGGTTACACCGAAACTCCGACGATCGTCGTTTAATCGTTCGACTCGTGTCGCATCGTCGATTTTATTATTTTCCATCAAAACCGAACGATAAGATATTTCACGTTCGTCGATAAACGAATGTCGAGTCTTTGAAATTCGTTTCGACATCGAGCATTGTTCACGTGGATGACTCACAATTTTCTTATCTCCACGATTTATCAATCGCGTTCGTTGCCGTTCCACAAATTTTCGATTAACGGACAACGATTCTCGCGTCTGATCGGTAATGCATTTTTCCACTTGCGATCTAACAGGTTTCACGATTTTCCTCGAAACCGAACGAGGATCGACTGTCGTAATTTTTTTCATTTGCAAACCATTTTTCATGCTCGATCGAACTGTCTCAACATTTTTCACGTCATTCGTCGTTCGCGAAATCGGCAAAGATGGAGAAAAATTATTTTCCGACATATTTTCATCATTTTTTTTATCTTTTAATTTTTGAAATTCGGTTTTATTCGACGATTGTTTATTCATCTCGAATCGCACTCTGTGATCGGTATTTCTTTTGCATCTCGTTCGAGGACCGTCTGTCGACGATTTTTTTAACAATGAACGCGATGGTAGACACGAATTAATTGTGGAAATTTGATTTTTGTCGTTATTCAAATTTTCATTGGCCCAACGATCGACGGTGGAATTTTTTTTTTCGCAAGGTTCGCTCGGGGTTGAAATTTTTTTGGGGCAGGCAGTGACGATCGGTATCAGGCTCGTTTTGCCCACGTTTCTCATTTGCAAATTCATCGATCTGCGAGGAATCATCGGCGAATCCGAGCGTTGCTTAATTTTTTTCGTCGCAAACGATGATCTCGATCCCATGGAAATCGTTCGTCGTCGATCTTCCGAACAATTTTCATTCTTCGATCCCATTCGATCGACTTTGTGCGAACCATCTTCAACTCCTATATTCATCACCGATTTCCGTCGTTCTAATCTTCGATTATCGTGTGTCGATCTCTTCCTCGAACGATCATCGATCGAGATATCGATTCTCGATAAATTACGTTCCAATCCCATTCTTCGTTCGTCATTTTTCCCACTCTCATGAAAAACACTCGTTCGAATTTCCTTCGATTTATTTATTCTTCGATGTGACAAATTTTCCAAATTCATCGAACGTTTCTCATTGATTCCAAAATGATTGTTCCTCGTTTTATCATCGCTTTTCCACGTTTTATCGATCGAAATATTCTTTCCAGATTGATTTCCAGTTGCAAATGAGATTTTTGTTTTTTCATCGAATTTTTTGCATTTCGTTTCGACGTCGTCGATGGAAATGGAAAAATCGTTTGATTCGATCGTTTCGATGGATTCGGGCTTTTGGAATTTTTCGTCGACCTTGGGAGGTCCCTCGCACGACGGAAATAAATCACAGTCTTGATGGACAGTTTCCTCGCGTGTATCAATCTTTTCGTTGATCGTTGCAATGTCGTCGGTGATTTTAGATTCGTCGGTTCGACGGTGAAAATCGTCTTGAGAGGCGTTCGTATCGTTCGAATTGAGCAATTGAAAGGGTACATTGGTCGAATCGGAGGTTGTCACTGATAACGTCGTTATCCACCTCTTCCTCGAGTCCTCTTTATTGCAAATTACTGCATTTTCCATGTCACCGAAATTCAATGAATTTTCATTCATGCATTTTTTCTGTGTTGAATGAAAAATCGTATTTTCAACATTTTCCTCGTTCATCACGTTCATTGTTTTGACAACAGTTTCCCAACTCTTTTGTTCACTCGTTGTTCGTTCGTTCGAAGCTATTGTCGTTGAATTTGATTGTGAAATTTTCGCAACGATATGATCATCGTCCTTCATCGATTTACGTGACAAATTCACGTCCGACGTTTTATCGATGCATTTTAAAAATATGTTTCTCATCGAACACGTGACTTTGACGAATTTTCGAAAATGGATTTTTCGTTGATTTTCCGAATGAAATTTATTCGTCAACCAAGAACCCAAATTTTTCGTCATTCGACATTCGAAAATACGAAATTTTCGCGGATTAGCGAATGTCGATCGTTTCAAGGGCCTCGAAGGTTTTCGTCGAATTTTCAGCAGTCCTTTGAAGGGACAACTTAGCCTTTTGGAACCCAATGGAAATTTTGAATTTTTCGAATTACGATTTTTCGAAGATGTGGTTTTATGATTTTTAATGATTTTCGTCTCATTTGTCTTTGCAGGATCAATTTTTTGGGTGGACATTGTTTCAAAAATATCGCTTTGAACATGTTTTATTTCACGAGCTGGAGACTCGGATTGTACATTTTTCGAATTAACAATAATGTCGTCGATTGATGAATTTTCGTCGTTCCGAAGTGTTTGTTGTATTTTTACATTTTGTTCGATAAAATTTTCCATAACTTCCATGGATGATTTTTCATCAGCAAGAATCGAAGGTTCGGGTGAAACAAGACCGTTCGATAATTTCAAAATTTCGCACTGAACGTAAGTTTGAATGGTGAGTTTGTCACGTGACAATGGGGGTTGCATGGAAATCACATCAGGCACGTCGAAAACTCCATCAACCCCTGAAATCTTCGTTCCCGACGATTCTTCACTATCATTCAACATCGAAACATCGTGAAAAAAATATGATCGACGAGATTGTTCGAAATTTTCGAGGGCATCAAAAATGTTGTATTGCACACCGACGTTGCAAACCGTTCGTTCATCCATTTCGTAATTGAACGAACATTGCGTGGCTGATACTTTGAAAATTCGACGATTGTCGCACGTCTCGTCGTTCGTCAATTCGTCGAAAATAATTTTTTTATCTTCGTTCCCATCGTGATTTATTTTATTTTCATTAATTTTTTCACGAATCATATTTTCATCGTTGCAAATCGGGTACCACTGGATCGGATTATTTTCTCGAATCCACAAATGTTGAATTCTTTTGGAAAACGAAGCACGTTGTTCTGTGCAACTCGATTCACAGTCTCTCGTGAATAATCCGGATTTATCATCATGCTCACGAGTCACGAACGTGCGATCGTTATCTCGGTATCCGATTTCCGAAGCGATTGAATCCGGAAAACGTACGGTCGAACGATTCCATTTTTTTTCCATGTTCGAACAATTTATTTTTCGTCGTAAATCATTCAGCAAATCATCCACGTTGTTTTTCGTCACTGTGGCGAGCCTCGTGAATTCGCAACACTCGTGTGACGTCGTCGTATCTTTCATTTTCACATTTTTTGAAATTTTATCATCATTCGAATGTTTTGTTTCGGACATTTTTCGAGGCTGTTCCATTTCCACTCTCATGGATATCGTTTCACGAAATGTTCCAGTTGCTTTTGATTCATTCAATTTCATTTTTTCAAAATTATTTTCATCAGCTCGATCGTTATCAATCATCTTATCATCATCGTCGCCCGTGGTAATTATGTTTTCCTCTAAAATCTGCTTTTCATCATCGCCTGTCAGTTGATTGTAATGATTTTTCGATAAATTCGAATTTATCACGTTTCTCCAGTCTCGGGAACGTAAATTTTTTTCTCTGTTACTGCAAGTCAATATACAAAAAAAAATTATCGCATTTATATTTTTCGGATTGACTTTTTTTTTCGACGTCTCAACGATTTTGATGAAACTATGTTTTTTTTTATTTTTATTTTTGCATGATTCTATTGTGAAAGGACGGTAGCAGTAATCGACGATTGGAGTCGGTGTCTTGACCCACGTGACCAGCTGTCACTTGACCACTGATCGAGACTCGACGTTGGCCTTAACATCGTTAAGGGGGTCTTCTCATGTGCATACACATTTTCTAGATGATTTTCAAATTCAGAAAAAAACGGTTGAATGTACAGTGTTGGTATTTTACAATTGCATTTATACATGTTTGAAACAGCATCTCACATTTTTTCAAACCATTTTATTCGAAATTATACGAGACATTTGATGTTGCGCAGGTCATGTCGCGAAAATTCTTCATCGACGGGCGTTGACATTGCGGCTGTCCTGGTCATCGGAAGCAAACTTTTTTTTTCAAATTCTATTCTTCACGAATGTGGTTATCGTTCGCCCGTCCAATAAAAAATTGCATGAAACATTTACAAAATGGCGGCGCTTCAAAGACAGTACTCTGATTTTCACAATAAAACGTTCAATTCTCGTGGTCCGGTAAAAATAGTAATTATGAAGCAATGAAAAAAATGGAGGATCGAACGATAACCACATTCGTGAAGAATAGAATAAAATAAAAAAACGTTCGTTTCCCATGACCAGGACGGCCGCAATGTCAACGCCCGTCGATGAAGAATTTTCGCGACATGACCTGCGCAACATCAAACATCTTATACAATTTTGCACAAAATGCTTTAAAAAAATGCAAGATGTTGCTTCAAACATGCATAAATGTAACTGTGAAATACCGACTCTGTACATTGAATCGTTTTTCTAAATTTAATTCTCAAAAAATTACCTCGAAAATGGTTCTTACACATGAGAAGACCCCCTTAAGAGCTCATAAACGTTTATACAGAATATCTTGTCTCTGTCGTTAAACATACATATATATATATATATGTAATTGTGATTACGGAGCGTGCTGCGAAACGAGTTTCATACGTTCGACAACATTTTCCATCTAGCAATGTCACAGATAGACCACGCGTTTGCATTTGCCAGTGGAATAAAGACGATACGAACGAGGTCAGTGTGGTGTTTGTGTGTGTGTGTGTGTGTGTTGTGTGGCTGTAACATCGCAGATGTCTATCTGTGTGGTCCATCGTCGAAGCTTGTGCTCCAAATAACGCGTGGAATAGTCTCTGTAATAACGATGAATTGCTCGGTACTATCGACCGACCCTCGATCCAGATATCAATGATAATCGTGTCACATTTAGACAACAAACGAATCAAAGATCACGATTGTATCGCAATCACGTTGAAATTGGAAATATTGTGGATTCGTAAACGTTAACGATTTAAATCATAATCATTAGTTTTTATTCCTAAAATTGTTGTAATTTTGATTACCCATTTTCATTTAATGAATTAACAATGGTCTATCTGTAGAATTTCGACCTTTCTGATCTTTGGTCGTTCTGAATTTCGAGCCCCATCACCCAGGTTCTCATGGTTAGAAAGGTGAAGGACAGATAATCGAGTGATTTACGAGGGTTTGGTTTTTACCATTTAGACTCACGGAACCCTGAAAAATGAAACGAACATATGGTCGTCCGTCGCCAAAGTTGTCGAACAAAAAAAAGAGCATTTTTGAACCAATGTTCGAACTATTTTTGAACCAAAGTTTGAACCATTTTCGAACCAAAGTTTGAATCGTTTTTGAACCGAAGTTTGAACCATTTTTCAACTAAAGTTTGAACCATTTTTGAATCAAAGTTTGAACCATTTTTGAATCAAAGTTTGAACTATTTTTGAACCAAAGTTTGAACAATTTTTAAACCAAAGTTTGAACCATTTTTGAACCTAAGTTTGAACCATTGTTGAACCAAAGTTTGAACCATCTTTGAACCAAAGTTTGAACCATTTTTGAATCAAAGTTTGAACCATTTTTGAACCAAAGTTTGAACAATTTTTGAACCAAAGTTTGACCCAAAGTTTGAACCATTCTTGAACCAAAGTTTGATCGATAAATAAAAAAAAATTAATTTCGAGACTTCGGATGTATTTTGATTGAAAAATTAAAAAAAAAAATCCATTTTGTTATTGCTCAAGATTTATCGGTTATTTTTTTTTTCGGATCAGAGATTCTGAGACCCGGTAATTAGTCTGGCAAAGGCCATGGCTCGTCCATGACCGGAATCGTTTCTGTGTGATCGTGGCCACACGGTGGATCAATGTTGATCAGGCGTGCGTTACACGCGGGTGTACGCGTTTCGTCGAGGGCGTATGTATTTCCATGCGACATATATACGACAGAAGTCGCGGGTAACGCGTCCCCACTAGTGCACAAACGTTTGAAACAGCGGATAGAACGTACGTGATCTCGTAATTTGCATGCGTGGAAGCGGCTCCCGGACGCTCTCGTTCTTTCTACTCCAGCTACCTGTTATCGCTGCTCCCAACGGCTAATACGAAACTCGCGAACCGGCGTCGCATATGTGTTTCGAATTCAAGGGCGTATTTTATCTGTCGTTTCTCCCGAGCGATTACAATTATTATTGCGATTGTTACGGTCGAGTCTCGATGACAAATGAAAGTTGGCCCTTGGACGGTCGACGAAATAAACTCGATCCTCAACTTATTAAGGGGGATGAGTCGTCTGAAAAATTTGATTTTTTTTTTTCGTGACATGATCAATGCAAATTTAATGTCGATTTTGCACTTAATAAAGTGCACCGTTCAGATACTTTATATTTCTGTGAAAAAATTCGAAATGATAGCTGAGTATAACTATTTTATAAGGATAAAAACGATTTTATATTTGGATCGATCGTGTTACGAGGGAAAAAAAAAAGATCAATTATTTAGGTGACTCAGCCTCCTCAATTAAGTCAGAAATGTATTTCAAATGCATTTCCATTCAATGCTGATCCACAAGACGAACACAAAATGTAATTCAATTTTTGGCCCACCCGATTGGTCGTTGCTGATGTGTAACGGTCCTCGAATTTCGCGCGAGTGGGATCGGTAATCCGGTATCCGGATCTATCCTCGGTAAAACCAGGATCGGCGCGCTGGAGAATCGTTCGGTTCTCCGCAACCAGGAAGTCGAATAATCGCGTCGACCTCCGACGACGCGTTCAATTCCCAACTCATTTTGCTTGTAAATGTGATAAACGTGATGTTTTTTCACGCAACGATAACGATCGTCGTTCGTCCCGTGTGAATTATCATTTTCAACATGATCGTGAAAATTTTTGTGATTATTCACAACGAAATTTTCCCATTTTTCATTGTAAAATTTTTCATCGCTGTCGCAATGTGTCATCGTTCGAATATCGTTTGCGTCCGATGAATTCGTACCGGAAATTTTGTCACTCGTCGAGACTCTGGACTCGGGTGCTGGACGAAGCCATTCTCCGAGTCGTTTGGTCATGATGTTCGGTATGTCCATTATGTTAGCGAGCCATCGACGAAACACGTGATTTCCCGATGATGTTCGTTTTGATTTTTCGGATCGATGATCATATTTTTCGTCGAATAATTCATCGAACATGGACGAAGAATCGTCGAAATGATCGACCGTGTGGTGTATAATTTGGCGCTGCATAATTTAAACATTTTTTCGTCGAACAGCGAACTAAAATACTTCCCGTATTTGTCAAATAAAAACCCTTCTCAAAAAAAAAAAATTCGTAAAAAAAAAAAAACGACTTTTTTAGCCTATCAACTGCGTATAACCCCTTAATACTAAAAGTTACTTATTGCAATCGTTATTTTTCTAGAATCCTTACTTCGTTTCGTGCCATTGTGCATCTATATTTATGATAATTATTTTGTCACATTTTATCGCATTTATTCATCGACATTATTCGTTTCCATTGTATTCAATGGACTTTGATTTTTTTTTTTTCAAATTTTTTCGATTCATCGTGTGTTGCTTCGTGGCGAAAGTTTGGACGTAAAAATGTTTAAGGTTGACAGGACGTCAGTGGAATAATTCGACAACTGCCTATCGTTTAAATTGCAATCTTTTCGGACTCACAGTCGAACGAGCTATATGAATTATTCAATGAATAATACGACGATAGATTTAATAGACGATAATTGCACCGCGACGAGAAGGAAAAACAATTTGTCCGATGTCGATTCTTTATGGTCGGATGAATACGGATTAATTTGGACCGATTTAATCCAGTTGGTTACGATTACATTAAGTCGACTGCGAATCAACGAATTACATCTCAATGCATGGATTTTGAATTTTTCTTTCATGTCCCATGTGGGTCAGTGTGTTTCCGGTTGTACACAAAATAAATCCGAGTCATTGTGAGACGTTCGTTGAGTTTATCATCAGTTTTCTTCGCTTCAAGATCTGGCTTCTCTTCTTTTCCGTGACGAGTTACGAAGCTTCGGTATTCTCGATACTCGATTTTCATTCGATCTCGTTGAACCATCTCTGACCTGTGACACATTCAATTCGGATTTCGAGTACCATACACTCGTGAAATATTTTTTATCGAACGATCCACTGTCGTCGTCGTCGTTGTACATCGTCGATGATTTTTTCGACGTTGATTCAGATTTTTTTTCGTCTATGATATTCAGAAGTTCCATCGAACTCTCGCTCTTCAGTTCCATCGCAGATGACGAAGATTTTCGATGATTATATCCTAATAAAAATATATGTATGGATATGACAGTTGTTGAAAAATACAAATAAAAGTAATGAATAATTACCCTTCAGTTGAGGAGGTCTTTTCACGTTTATGGTCATTTTTGAGGTGATTTTTTGAGAATTAAATTTAGACGAACCGTTGAATGTAGAGTGTTGGTATTTTACATTTGTACATGTTTGAAGCAACATCTCACAATTTGACAAAGCATTTTGTTCAAAATTGTACGAGATATTCAATGTTGCTCGGATCATGTCGCGACAAATTCTTCATCGACGGGCGTTGACATTGCGACCGTCCTGGTCATCGGAAACAAACGTTTTTTTTTCAAATTCTATTCTTCACGAATGTGGTTATCGTTCGCCCGTCCAATAAAAAATTGCAGGAAACATTTACAAAATGGCGGCGCTTCAAAGACAGTACTCTGATTTTCACAATAAAACGTTCAATTCTCGTGGTCCGGTAAAAATAGTAATTATGAAGCAATGAAAAAAATGGAGGGTCGAACGATAACCACATTCGTAAAGAATAGAATAAAATAAAAAAACGTTCGTTTCCGATGACCATGACGGCCGCAATGTCAACGCCGGTCGATGAAGAATTTTCGCGACATGACCTGCGCAACATCGAACATCTTGTACAATTTTGCACAAAATGCTTTAAAAAAATGCAACATGTTGCTTCAAACATGCATAAATGTAACTGTGAAATACCGACACTGTACATTGAATCGTTTTTCTAAATTTAATTCTCAAAAAATTACCTCGAAAATGGTTCTCACACACGAGAAGACCCCCTTAATACAAAAAGAAAAAAAACGTCTAACTCACTTGACAAAATAGTTTCGATCGGTTCAACGAGACAGTCGCCGCTGGGATTGCAAAAAACGTTATTCATCGATATGTCAGTTCGTTCATTGTGACTCGACTTTTTGTACAGTGCAAAGTACTCGTCGTCCGTTGTCTCGCTTGCTGTGAAATTTGCAATTTCTCGACTCGATCTGCGACGACACTGTGGCAATTTATTATTTTCGTAGCTGACAGGATAAAGGGGAGCAGTCGTTCGACGATTCGACGATTGTGAATCACAGTCTAGATTTTTCAATCTGTTCCTCGTATGGTCGATCATTCTCTTCATCTCTGGATATTTATTTTGGGTGATATAACGTGGCCCGCCTTCTCGCCAAAAAATATTTTCGAGATCTGGATCCATATTCGTTATCCTAATAACAATTTAATATATATTTTTTACAACACATTTTTTTTTTGACGAGACAGTTAATACACATTTATTTTATTGAATATTAAACGTTACTTTATTATGCAGTTATTATAGAAATGAATATTTATGTATAAGCGATTTCACGCGACTTCAGCCACTAAAAAAATAATTTCCACAAATAATTTTCAAAAATTGAGTTATTTCATTATAATATATTCACCGAGTGCCGATTTTTTTTTAAATTTTTCCAACGGTTTTATCGTTAATTAACGTTTTTTTTTTTAATTTTTCCATTCAAATGGCTGTATCTTTGACAGGATTTGACGTATTTACATTTGTAAAAGAATAAAATGTGCGTCTTTCAATGGGCTTCCAGAAAAAAATTACTTTTGATCTTATTGAGCAAGTTGAACGTCCGTTTAGGGGCAAAATATGCAAAAATATTTTTTTTTCTCAAAAAATATTAACCGTGTTGACAAGAAAAATTATCGAAAACATTTTTTTTTTTTGTATCGAACTAACCTTACTTTGCCCTTAAATTTCTTACCTCGACATAATACTTCGTGGCGTTTGAACGTTTTGCGAGTTAGAAAATACTCCCTTGAGACGATTAACAACGGATTTCCAAAAATCGATCAGCCATCGTCGAAATTCAAATATGAACGAGTCCTGCTGACGAGTCGATCGACATCGAAACAATTTTGTCTCCGACATATCGCTCGCGGTATCGTTCAATTTATTTTCTAAATTATCGATCAAATTTCTTCAATCAATTTATTCGATCCATAAGAAATAATAAGAATGAAACTAATTCGTTGATACATCGTACCTCGCATGGCAAATCGATGTCTCGACGAACATTCACTCATATTGTCAACATTTTTACACGCTGGCATATTATTCAAGTTTTACGAATGCTATGCAACATAGAATTTTATATTCTTCATCGTCCAACTATTATTTTTCGTTCGTTCAATCTATTACAAAAAAAAAAAATTAGGTTAAGTTTAATATTGAGAAGCAGAATCCTCGATGCGCCATGAACGACTCGCCACATCAACGAACAAAAGACTTTCCGAGTCCGAAATTTTACACCTTACATTTCAACCTATTTCGCCTTGTGTCCGAATGGGAAGTTCAAGTGAGATTGAAATATTTTTTCACCCTCGTTTCAACCTCAATGTCGGTGTCGACATTTTTTTTTCACCCTCGTTTCATCATTCCGAGTAAGGGTTACATTTTTTTGACCGTTATTTCACCTGAAAATCATGTTGAAGTAAGTTGAAATAAAGGTGAAAATTTCGACTCGGGTCAGAGCTGATGGAAAAAAATGTATGCATTTTTCTTTCGACCTTGAATCAATTTTTATTACACGTATAATACACAATTGAAATATGTTTCATAAGTACAACGCAACAGAGGAATGTTTTCAGTACACGATAAGTACAATACGATTACAAACACACCTGGCCGTTTTTAAAATACATCGAACTATCGGTAAAATTGAGCATTCAGTGTTCTTCAATGATAATAAATGTACCATCATTTCCGCAGTTTTTTTTTTCTTTTGGCACGTCGTTTGCAATAATTATATAATGTTTATTTCTTATAATTATTATTCATCGATGGGAAAATGTTGATTTATAAAACGCACTCGGCATCCCAGTTTTTCGGAAGCACGTCTTTCATCGTCTCAATCAATGCAGAGAGACTGCAGGGTCGATGACACTTCGGAAGTTCCACGGGATGTGACTCGAGCATTGTCGTGCCGTTGAAGTACTTCACCTGCGATGGAAAATTCAATTTCTTCGTGTTGACGAGAATTCCAAAAAATTTTTTTTTTTTTTTTCATGAATTCGTGAAATATTCGGATGAGGCTCGAAAATTCGGAACGAGTAAAGTTTCGAATGACAGTGTTACGAACGGTCGCGGCGTAGAATGACATTGCAGCGAATCGTCAAAACTCAGAAATGACATTGCAACGAACGTACGAATATTCGTTTTCAATATTTCCCGACTTTCGAGCTTTCCTACGCGTAAATTATCAAAGTTACATTTATGCCTCCGTTGACTTTTTTATAGGAAATTCAATTCTCTACAACATTGTTCATGTGAGCTTTTGGTCTATATAGCGTTGTTTATCCAGCGTTTGGACGGCAAGGTAAAAATCCATGCGTTTTGATGAATATTCAAAAGTACCTGAACTTCGAAATTCTTATCGTCATCATCGACCAATAATTCGAATATCAGAGCCGCCCCGTAATCCGGTTTGAACAATTCTTCCGTAAATCCGATGGTTCGCAGCACATTAACGAGAGTTATGTCGTGTGCCGAATACAAGTACAATTTTTTCGCATTATTCGTTCCTCGACTCATGTCAATCATACGATTCAAAATTTCTTTCACCAACGGTCCTGCGAATCAATGACGAACGAATGATAACAATCACGAGGCGTAAAATTGTTTGCTCGTTCGAGATGGAATGAAATTTCAAAAAATTGCATACCTCCTCGCAATCGTTGCTGCAAAGTATTGCTCGTGAAAAGTGCGAGACTGCGAGCCGCGTAATCTCGCATCTTCGAATTGTAAAATTTGTGGGTCCATTCGGGTAGCTCCAATCCATTATCCTTCTGATGATTGAAAAAACAAATTATTGTATTTATTAAAAATTATTGAAAATTATTGAAAACAATGGAAAAATCGATTCAAGAGCTTTTTTCACAACGCTGATATTTTCTTTTTGTCGCTTTTACCTCAATTTCCAACGTATTGTACAAAAATTCCACGTCCGTGAGAGTCGAAATATTTTTGCCGGTGTGTTTTGTCAATTCGGCGTAATAGGTCGCAAGTTTGCTGCCGGATTTCGCTGACTCGTTGCGGTACGCTTCGGCCAGAGCAGCTGCTAATCGTGGACAGGGTGCTCCAATGACGATTAACTACGATTTGAAGAAATTTTCAAAATAAATTGATTCGAAAATAATAATAATAATAATAAATCATTTTGTTAGTTAGTTGCTTTGGCCATATTATTATCATAGTATTTTCGTTATATGATGTTTTTAACGTGCTTTGACTCAGGGCGACCTTGTTATGGATGTAATTTCGTAAGATTATTTTTTCCTCTCTTGGTTTGAGACCGAGAACCCTACCTTACCGATATTATTTCGTTTCGATTTCCTATATTTTTTAGAAAAATGAAATTAATTGCTCAGTTAATTCGTGACAATAGAAAAAAGAAGAAAACCGAAAAAAAATGTCGGTAAGGTAGGGTTCTCGCTCTCAAACAAAGAGAGAAAAAAATAATCCCAGGAAATTACATCTATAACATCAATAACGAAATAACTATAATAATAACTCACAATTACTCCGTCGAAGCACGTTAAAACATCATATAACGAAAAAAGGGATGTAATAACTGACTTTGTCGGAATTTCTGGGTATCGGGTGAACCGGAACTGGACGCCATGGCAAGTCGGGTACGAAGTAGTCTCCCTCGTTCGGCCGGAAGAGTCCAGCGAGCAGAGCTTGAGCAGACATGATGCAACGATCGGCGTAGCTGCTCGTCACGAGATGTTTGGAGCCATCGTACTTGTGGCCAATCAGGCAATCGTACTCACTTCGGATCCATTGGCCGAGGATGTATTCTTGTGACATTCCTTCCTAAAAATAATGATCAAACGATTATTCGTCCTATACACGTATACCACGGTGCGTGCAAGGATGGGAATTCAGATTCATTGGTTTATTTCGCTTGCAGCACTTAAAAATGATTTTTATAATTTTATTTTCAATCATTGATTTTTTTGAAACTAGGTCAACGACTGGGACCTGGAAATTGATTATTGGTCATACGGTTGTCAATGATCCCCATCCATCCTCCCATGGATGATTTATGTGTGGATCGTTTGGATAAGTTTCTGTGGGCGTTCTGTCACCGTGACGAAAAATCTGCAACAAAATACGTACGAATTGTGGCTCCTGTGATTTTCTGAAAGTTTGATCCTTGTATGGGGCTCGGACGAATTTTGACGGGGATCTGTCCTCCCGCCAGATAGGTTTTCAATAGATTTTAAAAAATGGTCGCAAAGTTTCCCGGACCTATCTCAATATTAACACGTGCCGATGAATTTTCATTTTTTTGCATTTGAGTAATGTAGGATGCTTATCGAATTCATGTTAATTTATTACAACTAAAATAGCAACGGAATGAAAAATGTCGTTAATGTGCTTATTCATCCGAAAGATGCCTACTTTATTTTCAATTTTTTTTTAAACCTCCATAAACAAATTGGCGGAACTCATTCGGCGGCTTGAAAATTAAAAATCATTGATTTTTAAGCGATCATCGTAGTTCCGCCATTTTGTTTGCGGGGATGAAATTTTTTTTTTTTAAGCACGTATCTTTTTGAGGAAAAAATGATATTTACCAAATGTTTTCATTCTGTTGATTTTTTTGATGTAATAAATAAACTAAAATTCGATTAACAACCCATATTATTTGAATGCAAAAAATAAAAATTTCGGCGGCACGTGTTAATATTAAGATAAGTCAAAGGGACTTTGCAACAATTTTTATTTATTTATTTGAAACTTATTCGTAGGGCGTCGTGGTTGAAATTCGTCCAAACCCCATAGAAAGATTTCATCCCAGTATACAAATAATTTTCATCAAATGATCTGCCAAATTTTCGCGCTCGCATCCCGTCGATAAGAGCGGGCTCGTGCTCGAATGATAAATAGAAACGCGCGACTAGCTATCGGAATATCGTACAGTCACGTGGATTTTGCTAACGTGTAACCATTTTTCAACATAATGTATTTAAATAATTTTTTTTTTTATTTAATATAATATTTTTATCATGATCATTTTAACATAAAATACATATATATAATTTTTTTTAAACAAATTAGTGTAAAATTGTTTCACGCGGATTTTATCAACGCGGAAACAAAAAAATTGTATACCAATTTTTCACACACATGTATCAATTTTCATAATAATCATTGACTCACTATGGCCACCTGACGCAGACGTTGATGATCTGTCGGAGAAGCGAAGGCCGCGTAAGCGAAGAGAAACGTGCCAATTGCGATTCCCAGAACAATTACCGTGACGAATGATCCACGTTTGCCCGATCGGCAATTGGTCGTCAAAAAACTTCTCGTGTGATCCATTTTTCTGTTAAAATTGAAAGAAAAAAGGAAAAAAAACGTAAAAATTGTTCGTTGACAAATTGTAAAAAAAAAAAAAAACAAACCATAAATCAATATCAATTTATGATTTGATAACTCAGTTGCGTATCGATCGATAATAATAATCGACGAAACTTTTATTGTTAAAAAAACGACAAAAAATGCTATATCATTTAGTTCTTTTTTTGAAAAATATTGTTCCATGGAAATTTCGAACCGTGAAAATATTTTTGGAACGGAAAAATAATCATTCAAAGTCATCCAAGAATTTTTCAAGAATCTCAAGATAATTATTTCCATGACAGGTTCAAATACGTTGAATCGTTCGCCACAATATCAGTAGATACAGACGGATCGACTTACGTAACTCAGCGAGCGAACGGATGGTCGAGTGCTCAGTCGGATCAATGAGCTCACACAATTTTGCGATTTTTACCGTGTCGATTATTCGTAAAAAAAAAATAACAAAAAAAAAAAAATAATAACAAAAAAATGAGTAGAATTGGTTGAGCCAATGAAAAAAACGTGAATGAATCACAGATGTTGTTATCTAATTCGTGGTTCGTGTGGGAACTGAGTTCGGATTTCCCAAAAGGCTCCGGCCAAGGCCCCCACGAGGCCTGCACGTCGATTGCCTCACTCGGCACATGGTAACGGTTCGCAGTGGGCCACGAAGAGCGCGACAGGTTGGACGACGATAAAACGGTCTCGTGAGTCGTGTGGCGCTACACGCTTGCTCGCAGTGAAGTAACGAGAATCCGGTCGGACCCGGAGATTCCGACGTTATCACTGCAGTCGTCGGTATATTATCGTCGTTTTCGGGGGGCCGAGTCACCTAAATAATTGCATTTTTTTTTTCGTGACACGATCAATCTGAATTTAAAATCGATCAGACCATTATGAAATTTTTATATTATTAATATAAAAAAAATTATTTTTATACCTATACTCTATAATTTGAAAAATTAAAAATTATTTGATACATCTAATAACTGCATTAAAAAATTGAAAAAAAAAAAAAAAAAAACAAAAAATGTTATATCACTTTTTTGAGGGCCAAGTTGGCGAAAAACCCGTCAAACGTCGTTGTCGACGAGTCGTTGAGTTATTGGTCGGTTAAATTTCGTTCGAATAAACCAACGCTCGCTGCCATTGGGTTA
Source organism: Diplazon laetatorius (assembly GCA_963662125.1). Taxonomy (NCBI): domain Eukaryota; kingdom Metazoa; phylum Arthropoda; class Insecta; order Hymenoptera; family Ichneumonidae; genus Diplazon; species Diplazon laetatorius. Next base: position 2,307,091 of record OY759159.1, read on the forward strand.
AAGTGACATTTATTGTTCAGAATTGAAGGACAGGAGACAGAACTACGTTATGGTACATAGAGCGCACTTTTTTTTCCGTTCATTTTTTTTTTCAAACGATCACTTCTCCTCACAGTTTACATCATCCTCCGTACGATTTACCATCTTTATTCATCCATTTGAGATATAATTTATCATTCACGTAATTCACATCGCTATCAACCGTTCGTTCGACCAATATCTGTCGCCAATCGGCCCGATATCCCTGCTAGCAAATTTTTTTCGTTCGCACGATTTATTTCCACCAATGGAAACTTTGTCGATTCAATTATCACACTGTGCCAGTCGAGTATCGTTCGTAACATTTCGTTCGTAAGCTGTCAATCGATATAACGGATATTTTGTTCGACAACGTTTGTCGAAAGCTTTATAATTTATCACTAACATATGATCATTACTTATATACCCATCTTCCAATATAATAACACGTATATTCGTACGATATATATATATTTATCATAATGTATCAACAAATAATTTGAAAAAAAATCATTACATCGATATTATTATCATCTTCAATACAATCGCCATCAGCGATTGCACTACCGTGCTAATCTCACGTACGACGACATTTATATCTTAAACACACAATTGTCAATGTGATTATTTATTTTTTTTTTTGCTTTCAATGTTCCTGATAAACGAATAACAAAAGCGACGATAGTCTCGGAAAATTTTACGATCGAACATTGAGTAAGTGAAACTGATATTCGATCTTACAAAAAAATGTAAAAAATTTTCAACAACAAAAAAAAAAACCAAAAAAAAAAAAAAATTGAGTTAATCACGTGTTTGTCCATAAAACTCCGATTCCTTCATTTTATTCGATAAATCGAATGAAAAAAAATATATCGTAAGTTTGGTTTGAACAAATATTCACGAGTCGTGAGAGTCAATGAGCTTCTCGACCAACGTGAGAGCACTCGAAAGATTCGACCGTCGAGCGGTTCGTAAAATTGCCTAGGTTCCATTACAGACAGACATCGAGATAAGATATCGGGATGGAAATTTGAACAAGATCGAAAGTAAACAAAAAAAAACAGACATGGAGAGAAAAATAAATGAAAAATGTTTGAGTATGCAAAAAAAAATTGTTTTCGACGAGTTTCGTACTACATAACGTTACCACGAGGTCGTAAATCGTGAAAGCGTGATCTTCGAGGCTAAGAAAAAAAAAAAAAAGGTTTCAAACAAATCATTGTCCCAGATTTTTCAAACAATTCACCAATATCAGAGACTTGGAATTTTTGTGTGTTTTTTTTTCATTTTTTTCTTCTCTTCTATTTTTTAATTTGCCACCGCAGATCTAATCTCGTACTAAATATCCAGCTGGAGCGTAAATTGTGGTGCAATAGGACGGTAGTAAGTGTTTTCTAGTTTATCGAAGCAGCTGCGACGTTTTATCTCAGAATACACAAATGAGTCTTCGAAGTTGCTATGAGACGGGATTGAGAGTGCGAAATTTTTTTATCTCATTGTCGAACGAAATAAAATTAATCGAACAATTTTCCAATAGCTTTATCGGTGGATCTGTTGTCGCTGATTCTGTTTATTATTATTATTATTATTATTATTATTATTATTATTATTATTATTATTTTGAAATATATATTTTTTTATTATTTGTGTTATTCGGATTAATTGAGTCAGCAGCTGTCGTTATCGTTATTCGGTGACGACTATTGCTGCTTACGCCTGTTCGGATCTACGCCTTCTTCCGGGTCCACCGGCGTAATTCGCCGCCGCCAATCCCATCAAATGTTTGGCCGCTTGGGAACCGCTGAAACCCCGGCTCATTCCCAAATCGAGACCGCGTTTCGTGCTGAAACAATTTACATCGAACGTTCGAGCATTTGTTAAAAAATGATTATACGAGTCGAAATTTTTCACCTTAAATTTCAACTTATTTCACCTTTCGTGTTCTCACTTGAAGGCGAAGTAAGACTGTGAACATAATTTTTTTTTTTTTTCGTTTCGTTTCAAACATCAATGTCGTGTCGACCATTTTTTTTTTTTTTTCAATTTTGTTTCACCTTGCGAGCGAGGGTAAATTTTTTTTTCTCGTTATTTCACCTTCGTTTCACCTTCACACTTGAAAAAATGGTTAATAATTCCCAGTGGAATAAAAAAAAAAACTTTTTGCTGATTCGATAAACTCACTTTTCAAGATCGTGGACTCGCACAAAACTTCCGATTCGATTAAGCCATTCCATAATCACTTCGGGATCTTCTTCCTCCAACTGGTCCCAGTATACTGGCCGGCTGTGTACAAAAAAATATGTTTCAGTTTTTCAATTATAAAATGAAAATCGAAAAATTAAATTCTCAGGTCGAAAACTCTGACCAACCGAATAATAACTGCGACCACAACGAATCACACATTAAACAATTCAATTCTTTTTCAACCCCGCGACTTGTGAATTTATTTTTCTGCCTTCAAACGCACGACTGGGGTCCGAACGTACCCCACGCTTTAATTCATCATACAACCGGTCTCATGCTTATGAACGGAAAAAGTAAGGAAAAAGGTAATTTTTTCAGATTTCGCGTGGGGTACGTTCGGACCCCAGTCATGAGTTCAATGGTTAATCGTCATTTTTTCCTTCTCGCTTATTGTAAGAATGTAATTTTTTTTTTCCATTATTTTCAAAAATACTGCACTCTTTACTCGACAATCTGCTTTGAACATGTCGGACGATTTGCAACTCGTTCATCGCGGATGCCGAGTTCGGTAGCCGAATGATTTTACCGTAAGATATACGTTCGACTTCGAACTTCAACGAAACTTCGGTAGTTTTACGATCTCGGGATTTTAACGTTCGGTGAAATATCGAGACGAGACGACCGAGCTGTGATTTAAAAGCTCTTGGCCGTTTTACGAGACCAAAGTATCCGCGTTTCACTGGTGCAGACTGGTGGGTGTAAGAAGTTGAAAAAGCAGTGGAATTCAAGTTGTCCGAAAGCTATATATGTATATATATATATATATATATATATATATATATGTATAGCTGTGTATATAGATTTATGTAGCTTTCGAGCTCGGTGAATGATCGTCTGCTTATCTTCCGTAAAAAAGTAGTCGAATACGGTTTTGAATTTTATAACACAAATATCAATCGCGTTGACTGAACGCATAGCATCTGTTTTGCACGACAAATTTCGTCGTTACTTACAAACTTTTTTTTTTTTTTTTTCAAACAGAATAATTTTTTACAGTCGACATAATAAAAAGTAAATTGAAAATATATTCGATGTATAATTGGAATTAATGATTGTTATTGTTGTCATGTGGAAAGTATTATTTAGCATTTGGTTGAGTCAGTATTGAAAACGCAATTGAGTTTAGTTCACAAAAAACGTTTGGATATTCATAGCAAACGTTGGTTTCAGGAAAACATTGGGAAAACATAATTTTTTTATTCACAACTATTGAACTGAATTCTCACTTTAATTAAGGGGGCTGAGTCATCTGAGATATTGAAAAATTTTGTTTTTTTTTATTTTTTTATGACATGAACAATCGAAATTGAAAATCAATTTTACCCTTGTAAAATACCTATGCTAAGCTATAATTTCGAATTTTTTCATAGCCATATAAAGCATCTGGACGCTGTAAGTTTTATGTCAACATTTTTCATCCAGAAAAAATTTCTACGACAACGAAGTTTTTTTTTCTCTCCAGATTTTTTAGACGACACAGTCTCCTTGAGGACACCACAATCTGACGAATATTCAAAAGTCGAAAAATCCTATGGCATACAGATATTATAGTGCAAAGTGCAGATATAATGTTCGTTCGATGCGAACTAAAGTAGATTAAACCGCAAGCAAGTGTATAAACTACTTGTCTATGTCGGACACTGAAGCTATCGAGAGTCCATTGCACGTGAAAGTCTCGATGACTCACGCAAAATAATAATATCTTCCGGCAACGAGCGATCCAACACCCCCGCGTCCCATTATCGTTTCCATTAGTGAAATTCATTTCCAAAGCTTTAAATGCCGACCGCAATTCACTCGAACGTTATTTCACTCTGGACGACATCGTTCCAAATTATCGTTCGCCCGTGGCGCGCCATCGCCACGTGATAAAAGTGGACACATCGGGGCCGCGAAAAAAAAAAAAAAAAAAAAAAAAAAAAAAAAAAAAAAGATTTCAATCTCGATCGGATGAAAAATCGTTTAGACCCGGACAAATTTATTGGCACGCCAAAAATCGGAGGATTCAGTAAGAGACACAAAATCGACAATGCCAATAAAAAATCTCGTATAAATTGCAAAATAAAGAAAAAAATAAAACGTCGCAATGTGAAATAATAACGATTAACAATATTTAACAGTTTCGATGTACAGTTGTTGCGACTGTGTTTTTTTTCTCTATAATTACAAGTTAAATCGAAATTTTCGAGTATTTTATATTTTGTTGTTGATGAAATAATGCAAATGTTGTAGCTTACGGATATGGTACAGCTTCGACAGCCGCCATGACAGTGACGATGGCGACAGTAGCCAGAGTCATCGACGCAATAACTCCTCTCCGCATTGTGTTGGATTGTCGACGGTGTGTCTTCGCAGCTAACTGAAACACACCCAAGTCCGACGAAACTCTGGTTATACCACTTGTATTCTCAATTCGAACGATAAAATTAAATTCATCCATCCACACTGGTGAGTACATTAAACAAAAATTCTGCAATCTTGCATCCAATCTGAACCAAAGATTCGTCATATTTTTTTTACCATCTGGAAATATTATTTTACACGATATATGCCCACGTGGAGGGGTCCCAAGTAAATAAATTATACATAAGCTATATAAGGTTTTGGGAATATATGATACATATATTCTATGTACAGTCTATGTATAGTCCAGATATGAACTGTATACGCCCAATCCCATATATAGTTTATATATAGATTATATTTTTTTACTTGGGTATATAATTTTCTTATTTGGCATAGTTTATATATAGACGATATATTGTCTATATTTTCCCAATCCCATATATAGTTCATATATTCATAGACTCTATATAATTTTTTTTACTTGGGGTGTGTAATTTGAGGGCGTCTATTCGGGAGTTTGAAAAAAAAAAAAAAAAAATTAAATAAATATGCGTGCCGAAACTGTGAAACGGATGAAAAACGCGAAAAAGCGACAAAATCCATTCGAATGAGTCGAAGAAGAAGGCTCGCTAATTTGTCCGACGTTGATGATGAACCGCGTCGCGCGCAACTCTCCGAACTCGTTCAACCGCATGCGAGACCCTCCCTCTCATCCAATTTCCATTAATTCATCGCGTTTGATACACATCGAATCATAATATTCCACGGTTGGTGTACGACCGATAATTGGCACGATGAATTCCCGGACCGTGACCACAATGACTGACGGCGTTCTGCAACCCTCTCACCCTCCCTCTTCACCCACCTCAACCCTTCCGTTCATAATACGGGCATTCTGGAGCGACTCGGGTTATGCGAAGTTGACGAGGGGTTGGCATTCGAACCAAGAAATGTTAGCTATTGCTCAAAGACCAATTAACCGTGCACCGCGAAGGCTGCGATCGAAGAATCGTTAATTTTGATTTTCAATTAATCACATGGTTCATTGCAATCTCGAAAAAAAAATATGAAAAAAATTGTTACAACGACTTGGCAGTATTCAAAATGTCGTACAAACGTTTATCAAAGTACGTAACTTCGATGTAAAATTAATTGAAAACTTGTCGGATGCAACTTAACGTTAAAATGGTTATTGTTCGTTGTAATTGATAACGAAAATGTTCGTATCGAATTGATAACACAAAGGATGTGAATGTATAACACTAACGTAACCGTTATGACTATTCAAATAATGATATTGTACAATAATTCGAAATTATATTATTATAACGTATGTATTATATTGTTTTCGCAAGCCGTATGCACGATGAAAAAAAAAATATATCGATGTCCAAACAATTTTCATTTCCCGAATGTAGATTAGATTTTTCAACATCTCTGAATATGCCGAATTAAGGGGGCTGAGTTGCCTGAGAAATTGGACATTGATTTTTTTTCGTGGCATGATCCATCTAAATTAAAAATCGATTTTATCGTTATAAAATATCTATACTCAGGTGTCATTTCAAATTTTTTCACAGCCATATGAAACATCTGAACGCTGTAAGATTGATCACAAAATTTTTCACTCGTCCCAGCTTTTGGACCATACGACTCAACGAATTTTCAATTCTGACGTCTCATTTTCTTCGTAACAGACTTTCTTCGTAACTTTTTTTCGTCTGCGCTCTCTGGACATTGTGGAACATCAAAAAAAAAAAGTTTTCTATAATTTTCCTAAAAATCCGTGAATTCGTATGGTCCAAAAGCTGGGTACAGGTATTTCATAAGGGCAGAATCGATTTCAAATTTCGATTGATCATGTAAAAAAAAAAAAAAAACAAAAGTTTTTTTCCAATTTTTTCGGTGACATCCCCCTTAATCAAAAACGGACAATAATTTATTAATAGTTCAATTTTTTCGACAAAAAATGAAGTATCCGCGACAAAATTGTCTTGAACATTGCGTCGGCTAAATCCCGAATATTTCGGTACGCTGTATTCATGGAATTTCTATTTATGGATGGTCTGCCACGACCGTTCGTGGCCCTCGCTCACGGTAGGGCATCCTCCCGGAATCCGCGACGGTCCAGTGACTCGCCACGCAACAGAGGGACGAAAAAAAAAAAAAAAAAAAAACAAAATGAAGACGCTGAAAGGTCTCCGAGTTCGCGGAAAGATATTGTTGGATATTCAGGCGGCTATCCGCGCTCGAGCAAACTCGCGTCGTTTAATTCGAGTCCCGACGCAGTTATGCGAAGCACCGATTACGTCGACAACCTCGAACACACGTCACTTTGGCATTTTTACAGTTATGCGTCCCATGGACACGGTTGTAACAACGTGACGGAGTCGTCAAGAACAGCCACAGACGGACCAACAACAGGACCGGCAAATAATCCCCCCCCCCTCCCTCCCTCCCCCCTCCTGCCAAATGACGCTTCGGCGAAGTTAATGTCGTATTCAATTTCCCAAAGGACGTTAGACCCAATCGACCGGAAGCCACCCTTGCAATTCGCCTCTCCAAGAAAATTATGTAAATCATGGAAACATGGAAAGATTACGATTCGTATCACGTTTTCGTTTTTTTTATTATTTTTTTATATATATTTTTTTATCCTCACGTTTAATCATCGGGCGTTCACAGGGCAAAAACTTGAAATTGAGATGAGAGTGGAAAATTCCGTTGAAAGATTCGTGACTGCACGTAAATTATTCATCCGACGGATCATGGTTTTTACATTGTTACATTATCTTTTCCGACAAATTATTTATTATTTTATTTTCAACATCGAATTTTATTTTATTTTATTTTATTGGTTTTTTTTTAACGTCGCTGATAAGAATGGTTGAATGTAAAATTAATAAGAATGGTTGTTTGAAGTATTAAGAATGTCGCTAAAATTAAAAAAAAATAAAGAAATAAAAATTAGGTCGCACTTCGCCAAAGCTGAAGCCTTGCATAACAAGAATAAATTTTAGTTTCCAATTGCAATTGCAATATTTATGACAAGATTTTCTGCAAGCGGAATAATTTGTGTGTGTGTGTGTGTCAGAATGACAATAGCGACAAATTGTATAACGAGATCACGACGAATTTTCATATTTGCACGTTGGTTAGCGAACAAAGTGGAGAAATTTCACGGCGAACTTTGTGCACCAGCGAAAAGATAACCGGATGGAAGGTGAGGGTTGATTGTTATGCGTCTCCGACGTTGTTGGAACGGGTTGACTCGTTTCTGAGGTAATAAACGTGCGGCTAGTGAGTATACCGGGACCGTCTGTGAATTAATCTCGGGCCAAGTCCACGGGGATGCATTTCCGGTTGAGGCTGAGGTGTGCGACGACTGTCGTTTGATAAATACACGCAAAGCTTTCGGCCAATCGGTGAATCTGCGTGATTGTGTGTCTTAAACAACTGAACCAAGAGCCAACAGAGGCCAAACGAGTATTCTCGTGGCACAACGATACGTCTTGACTGTGGTTTTCGACAATCAAGGCTCACGACCGATTCAAATGGTCACACCATTTGCTTCCTTCAAGTACATTTATCAAATGTGTCCGAATCTCAATGTCAATGTCGTTTTCATCTGCCATTTCCGCGTTAACAATATTCGATTGTTCCATTTCGAACTAATTAGTCGTAGTTTTATTCAGAAATGTTTTTTTCCTCGATTATTTTTTTTTTTCCATGAATAATGGATGTGAGACGTTACAATGTATTTCAAGTAAACTCTGACTGTCGACTCAACATTTTTGGACCATGTCTTCTTACATCAATATATGTGTCGAAGATTTTGAGCCCATGCTATTGAGACACAATTTTTCAAGAAGTAAAAGAAAAATTGAAGAAATGAAAGAAGCATTGTTTGATTTATGCAAGTTTTAATTTTTCAATTGTTTGTGATAATTTTTTCACAGGTGGAACATAATCGTGAATATCGTGAAGGGTGTAAAAAAACGAAGAGAAAAGATTTGTTGTTTTTCAATTTATCTCCAGCCGTTGTTGAGACATATCGATTTGAATGATCAGGTTTGACAATCTTTTCGAGAAATCTGCTGCAAGGCGTGCCCACGGAAAATAAGTCGGATACGGACGATCTACGATGTTCCGCGGAGGGCTTTTTCCCGATTTCCGAACGATCGACTTCCTTATCTCGTAAACCATGGTGAACGCGGGTTAGGCGCGGTCGCGAAGAAGCGCTTTGCACGTAACTCGATTAAAACCCCAATCTCATTAATTCTCCAATCCCATCACATTATCCGTCACCTCGCTTCTTTCCGCTCTCCAACGACGACGAAACGACGATCCAGTGCGACGGATAACGCGAAAACTTATCATTCGTCACGTGTTTCAACAATGCTCCATTGTAACTCTTCACAAATTCATGAACCCGAGAATGTCCCCCATCAGATTCGCGAGCGACTAGCTTTCCAACAAAAATATTTGGACGCATTTGGACGCATTGAGCGACGAGTCGGATAAGAAAGTTTGCGAAAAAGTTAGCGACGGATCTCGCGAGATTCGTCACGTGATATTAGGTTCGAACGAACCAACTCCAAACGCGATGCATTATCGAGTTTGTTGGTTCGAAATTAAGGGGGGAGTAAGGTCGATTCGATACCAAAAAAAAAAAATTATCTTTTTTCGATAATTTTTTATGACGACACAGTTAACATATATTTATTTCTACAATTTCCACAGAGTGACGTAAAATTTTAAGAATATTCTATGAAATTTTTTCATGTATTTTTTGTGAAGAAATGCGAGCCATTGACAGCGAGTCTGCGCAGACGGAAAAAGTTTTATCGCGATGAAACCCATCATCTGAAATAAAATCATCTGAAATAAAAAAAAAACCAGAGTAATTTTATTAGTTGGTAAGTTTCTGCAGGTAACAACGTCGCGTTTTTTAAAAATTGATTATTCAATTTTTTACAGCACTTTCCGAGTAAAAAAAATTATATATAATCTATATATTAACTATGTATGCCCAGGGCATACATAGTTAATATATAGATTATATGTAGACTGTATATAGTTTGTGTATAATCCATATAAAAACTATATATGCCCAATCCCATATATAGTCTATATACATTTTTTTACTTGGGTTAGAAGTCAAAATACTGAAAATATTTTGATGAAAAATCAGTATTTTGACTTCTGAGTGCTCTAAAAAAATGAAAAATCAATAAAAAAAACAAAACAACCCGACATTGTTACCTGCAGAAACTCATAAACTAATAAAATCATTCTGGTTTTTTGATTTAAGATGATCCAGCGATGAGTTGTGAGAAACACCGCAATGAAGCTTTTCTTAAGACGTCCAGGAAGATTCGCTGTCAACGGCTCATTTCTTCACAAAAACTAATGAAATTTTCATAGAACATTCTTCAAATGTTACTTAATTATGTAGTTATTGTAGAAATAAATATATATTAACTGTGTCGTCGAAAAAAAAATTATCGAAAATATGCTTTTTTTTTATCGAATTAACTTTACTCCCCCCCCCCCCTTAACCGATGATATTCCAACAAATTTTGTCATTGCGAAAAGCCACGATAAATACGTTATACCGAAGCTATATACATCGTTGGCTACTAAATCGTCGGCCGATGCTCGAACGATTTGCGGCAACGTTTCTCATAAATAATGACGATAATTCGACAAATTGAATAACTGCTCGACCGAGCCAACCCAAGCTGGTCGTTGAATAACGTCGATGGGATTTGTCCAGATGGGGGCGAACTAACCCGGCGGAAATCTATACGTTTACGAAATAAACGTCCCGTGGGTGTTGTTCGTTATACACGATTGCGAGAAAAAACATTTTTTCAACGTTTTTGCATTTAATTATCGACTCGACCTGACTGAAACTCTCGAAGCTTTGGCGATTTCATTATCCGAGTTTGGATTGCGATCGATGAGACACATTACCAGAATCAATTCATTTAAATTTGCGCTTGTTCGTTATTTTCTATGATTGATTCCCAAGTAAAAAAAGATATATATGTATATAAAGCCTACCCAAGTGGGAAAAAAAGATGTGAACAATTGACAAATTATACATAGAAGTGGTCATATGTTTTTTTATATACAAACTATACATGGAATCTTAAAATATGGCACAGAAGAAGCTTTCACGGAACAAATAGGGTGAAAAACCAGAAAATTATTAATTTTTAATTCAATGTACAATTATCACGTGATAAACTTAATTTTCTATTTTATTTCATACAAATTTTACGCAAAGACAAGAAACACACCAAAAAAACGCCTTCAAAATCTGGTCCCTCGTCTGAGTAACTAACTAATTGTCAATGATTAGGATTTTTGAAAATTGTCAAATTGTCTATAGTTTAATAACGTTATATAGTTAAGTATTCAATAATAATAATAATAATAATAATAATAATAATAATAATAATAATAATAATAATAATAATAATAATAATAATAATAAACGTTTCACGGTGGCCAGACAACAAATGAGACATCGATACGAAACCCTTAGGGCCCGAGTCCTATTTGCACCTGTTCGACTTTTTTGCACTTCTCAAAGGGTTTGCCATATGTGTTGTAAATTACATTTCTGTCTCGGATTTCGTTTGTTTCCCGGACTTTTTCTTTTCTCTTTTCCACGTACTATTTTATCCCGGGCTAATTAGTAATTACCCGCGTGTCTGAGAACTTTTCCAACCTGCACCATCAATTTCCACGTGGCACGAATTTCATACGGTCGAGAAAACGCGGGATAGGGGTCGCGCATTACTGTTGCAACGCTAGAAACTGTTGGGACCGAATCTAGCAATGTCGAACACGATGCTTCTTTCGTACGATAATCCGTGCAATAAAAAATAACGACGTAATTGTGAGCACATTATTATTATTGTTTTTTTATTTTTTTAAATTTTGACCGTCGATTTGAGGTTAATGGTTTCGAGATAAGATTCGATAGTCGCGAAGAATTCCGCATGGGATATTATCCAAAGTCACGAAATTCCAATCGGTCACGCGTTCACTTGAGCTTTATGACGTAACTTTATCACAGACGGTATTACGTGAGCTTCGAAGATCTCGTTTCAAATTTCCTATCGTTGTTTCTCGTCTCATGACTTCGCAATTTATGAATAGTATTTTTTTTCTTCTTCTTTTTTTTTTTTTTTTGTCTTGAATTAAAGCGGAGCTCACTCGGTTGTCATGAATATCCCCGCGACCTTGAAACTCGCTCCTCTCAACGTCGTGAATATGTAATCGTTTAATTTGGACGGAACAACTAAATTCTCATCAGTCCGGCTGAACGAAAAGCCTGTCGCTGTCATGGCAACAATAACGCTGTGCACGTTATCGTCATAAATATTCACACCAAGAAATTCTGACGAGAAAAATATTTTTTGAATTTTTTCCTCCGCGTGTTCTCGGAGTAAAAAGCATTTCAAGCAAAGTGCTAGAGTGTATGAAACATCGCGATCATTTCTGCTGCCAGTCAGAGAAAAAATGATCAACAAATTAAAAAAAAAAAACAACAAAAAAAGAAATTACGGTTAGCGCATAGCTGCGGAGCGAGAAAGAGTCGGAAGATGCGACAGGGTCGGAGGTGGCACCACAATGTAGGTCGATGTGACACGCGTTGGCGTAAAAAAAAAAAAAAAAATAATAATAAAAAAAAAAAAAAACCAAAATCTCACGTTCGCACGAGTGTCGTATATATCTGCGAGGCCCGCGGGTCTTCGAGACTCAAACACGTCGAATAATTCGCATCGATGAACTTCTGTGAAAAAAAAAAAAAAAATATATATTTTTCATCTGCATTCCCGTACGACCGAGAACGGCAAAGGAATGCGGAAAGTTCAGAAAACGAGTTATGCGAAAAATCTCAGACGCGGAATCGGACGTTGAAGTATGTGATAAAAGAATTCCCCCGCGTCTTTATCAGCATTGTTTGTTCGGAATGTATTTTCGGCGATACGTTCACCACTGTCGACCGATGTGTTCGAGTGAAATGGAAAAGTTGGCACGTACGAATGCCATAGCGCTGTGAGAAATCCCGGTGGACAGTGATAATTCATAATAATATTATTCATGAAAAATACAGAACGTACAGCATCGAAGTTGGATCTTTTGAATTGAATAAATTGAACAAATTAATATTTCAGGAAAACGTGAATGAACAATTGGCTATGTTGGCTATGTTGGCTGCCTCGACACAATTTCATACGAAAAAAAAGCAGATCTGAAGTATCATTAAAGAGGACTTCTAATAATCATTTTTGTATCCTAGGATTTTATAATTATCATCGAAATATCGATAAATCGTACTCGTCAATATTTCAAAAAGTCACTCGTGCCATCGAAACGTTTTCATTCGAATTCACGCATCACAAGCTCGACTACGTGATCCCATGAAAACTGAAAATTGAGAAAAACGAAAAAAAAAAAAAAACAAAAAAACAAAAACAGATAAATCACATTGACAAAAAAATGCAATATACGTTGTACGTAATAAAATGTTGAAGGGAAAAAGAATCGTATCGACGAAAGTGAATTTTCATTCTTCCACAACGCATCAATCTGAAACAACGAATGTTGCATCTCTACGTGCCACTGGCGAAAGTTACGTGGGTTGTAACGAAAATCTCGTTGCATCGTCACGCTACCGGAAGAAACGGGATTTCGATTGATCGATCCACGGAGAGACTCGAAGCTCGGTCAGCGACGAGTTTTTGCATCGGGCGCGTACACACACATCGGTTTTCCACCCCCGCTTGTCTACGTATTTTTGATTAATGACGCGCCACCCCGTTATGCGCGAAAGGGTGGCGAAACTCGAAGGTGCACTTAAGGCCTTAAATCCCATTCCAACTTTTTACTTTTTTTTCACCGTGTTTTTCGATGTGCGTGAGATAAAAACAAACAAACACTTCGTTTCATTGAGGGGGCTGAGTCACCGAAAAAATTGAATTTTTTTTTTCGTGACACGATCGATCGAAATTTGAAATAGATTTTTTGCGAATAATTTTTTAGGTGACTCAGCCTCCTTGAGTGAATAATGTAGCCAGAAAGTCACGCCTGTCGCTCATTGTCCACGTGATGAAGTTAATAACTGGCTTGGTGGGCAATGAGAAACTGTGGAAAGTCATTCATTTATAGAAATATATATATGCAATTGGTAGGCATGTACCCAGTAACTTTACGCGAGTTCGGAAGCCGATTTGAAAGGCAAATTCATGATAATCAATGCTCGTTGAATCGAGTGGAGCGTCTGGAGCACACGAAAAAAAAAATCAAACTGAAAAAAATCTATCAATAAAATCGGCAAAATTATGCATTACCGATTACCGATCCCACGATATAAAAAAATACCAAAAATTTTGAAAAAAAAAAAAAATGCATTTTTCGAGAAAAAAATATTTTTGCACATTTTGCCCTGAAACGGACGTTCAACTATCTCAATAAAATCCAAAGTAATTTTTTTTCTGAAAGGCCATAAAAATACGCACATTTTCATGTTTTTTTACAAATGTAAATACGTCAAATCCTGCCAAAGATAGAGCCGTTTGAATGGAAAAATAAAAGAAGACGTTAATTAACGATAAATCAGTCAGAAAAATTAAAAAAAAAAATCGTCACTCGATAAACATATTGCATAAAAATAACTCAATTTTTTTTAATTATTTGTCATAACATTTTTTATTTTAGTGGCTGAAGTCACGTGGAATCGCTCATATATATATATATAACAATATGACCGACAACGAGATCAGTTAGGAATGTCTCATATGAGTTAACTATGCGGGAGCAGAATGATAGAGGGCACCTGTTATAGGATAGATAACGTGTAGCGATTGTTCCAGACAACAAACCCGAGCTCGGATCCTTCAACCCCCTGCGTCGCCCGAGGGCCATAGCCTCTCGACCGACGCGTAACAATGTCGACATAAATAACGTCCCGTGTGTGCTCGGGCTGTAAATTCTTCTCATTCACGGTGCGCTTTTTCTCCCCCACCCGAGCTCTCGGAGCTCGACTCGCGTTTCTCAAGATTTCGGAAAGTTCAAGCGGTCGAGGAACCGAAGGTTGCCGACAATTGTCGTGACCGAGAGAAAACCCGTGTGCGTTGCAGTCGACTCTGGGATAAACGGACGAGCTTGCACAACCCTTCTGCAGTATGGGAAAAATCGGAGAATGAGGGAAGCTGCGTTGGGGGGTTGATTTCACACGGAACAGGGTCACGGTTGCCACCGACGCCGCGTGGAAGGGGCGACTCTGTCACCCCGCTCGGGATAAACGATGAAGCTACAGTATCTTCTCGCATAAGACAAATTTTGCAATTTTTCATTAAATGGAGTAACGCGACTGTTTTTGAATTTGGAAATTGAGCGAACAAGAGAGATAAAACTCCGATCCGAAGAGAGATCTGGTGAAATTAATCGTAGGTGAACGAAAAATGGCGGATGGGGGCCTGGAAATTCAGTTGGCTCGGTTTTCAACAGTTCCGGACTTTCGAGCTTTCCCACGCGTAGATTATCGAAGTTAGATATATGCCGTTAATGACCTTTTTTATAGGAACTTCAATTCTCTACAACATTATTCATGTGAGTTTTGGGTCTATGTAGCGTTGTTTATCCAGCGTTTGGACGGCAAGATAAAAACAACGAGAAAAAATCAATGCATTCTTACCTTCCCGGCCAAACGCTGGATAAACGACGCTATATAGACCAAAATCTCGCATAAACATTGTTGCAGACAATTGAATTTCCCATAAAAAAGGTCATGAACGGCATATATCTAACTTCGATAATTAACGCGTGGGAAAGCTCGGAAGTCGGGGAAATGTCGAAAACCGCGCCGACTGGTAGCCTTTCCGAATATTGCACATTCGCTACAATGTCATTCTGCATTTTCACCATTACCTGCAATGTCATTCCACGCTGCGACTTTTCGTAACATTGTCGTTCGAATACAAGTTTGTATAATTGAATCTCCGGACATCAACGAAATTCGATCGAAATTCAATTATTCGAAATATAAAATGGAAGAAAAAAAAATAATCGGCGTTCCATTTAGCACGCGAACGTAGACTTGAGATGTTGTAAAATTTCTCGACTCACGGTAGTTT
Source organism: Diplazon laetatorius (assembly GCA_963662125.1). NCBI lineage: Eukaryota > Metazoa > Arthropoda > Insecta > Hymenoptera > Ichneumonidae > Diplazon > Diplazon laetatorius. Next base: position 2,322,858 of record OY759159.1, read on the forward strand.
CTACTGCGCACGTGTGTAGTTATATATATATATGACAACCGTGGTCGCGGCTTACGGATTGTAAAACAATGCAGCGAGGGATGTTAATATACACACATACATACATACACATGTACATATACATATGTACCTGGAAAGACGGGCGAAGGGGTCACGGTTGAGAAAAGTTTGGCGGGCGTTCGAGAGCAATGGCTAAGGCCGAGAATTTCCGCACGGAGCAACGAATGAAAATACATACATACACACATATATATATATATATATATATATATATATATATGAATACATACAAGTCTTATTCTTGCTACAGATATAGGAGAATACGACGTGGCTTGTTGCTAACAAACTATTCATGCGGGACCGGCAACAGGAAGACACGGCTAGCTATGCTCGTGGACATAGGCGCGATGTAAACGGGCAAAACCCCCGACAGTCATCATCACTGTGACTTTTGCATTTGCTTGTATACGTTTATTTCCGTCGCGATCCAAAGCTCCGTGTACTGTGTTGCTTTGCTTTCGGAAAAGCTACGAAACCCCCGCACGGCTGTAGCAACTTTGTTTAATAAGTGTGTGTGTGTGTGTGTGTGTGTGTGTGTGTGTGTGTGTGTGTGTGTGTGTGTGTTCAACGGTTGTGTGTGTGTGTCGGCTGCAGTCGGGAGCAATTTGAGGAAGAGGGGTGAAACTGGAAAATGAATGGTCTCGAGACACGGTTGCGAAAAAGTTGTCTGGGCGACACGCGAAGGCCTTAAAAAGCTCGACCGTATGCGGCAACCACCGGGGTCGACACGTGGGACAACTCTTCTACCGGCGCCACGACTATCTTCGTCTTGTTCTCGGTGTGAAACGCGTGCGCGCGCATGCTGCTCAGCCCGATTGTTCGGCTATGCACAGTACGGCGGTTCTTGAAGGAAAAAATTCGAAAAAAAAAATTCACGACACTGTGGTCCTAGAAAAAAAATATTCTAGGCTGGTCATTGAAAAAAAAAAAAAAAAAAAAATACAGTGGTAACATTTTTGAAAAAATTTAAAACGCTGTAAAATTTGAACCGATGCGACGATTATCGCAAAAATTACAGATAACATAGAGATTGTATGGCACCACGTGGGTGTGAAATTTGAGCGCTGTAGCTTGAGCCGTTGAAGAGTTATAGACGTTTGAATTTCTATTTTACATTTTGGAGAAAAGTTGACGACTTTTTTTTCAACGAAAAATAGTTGAAAATCGATAAAATAAATTGTTAACTTTTTTTCATTATCGCGAAACAACAAAAAATCTCTATTCCAAGTGACTTCAATGCTATGTATTGCACTTACTTCTCATCCCCGAAATTTTTCATTTACCGGAAAAAAAAATTGCAACTGAAAATAAAAAATATATTTACGTGTTAATCAAAGGCAAAATCGAATTCGTCAAAGCGGAACCTCCAAATGTTGTCCGATTCTGATCAAATTTCGACAGATGTAACCCGATTGTATCTACTTCGAATGTAGAAACTGCCAGAACAATCGAACAATTTTGCATTTTTTCAACACACTCTATTGAACATATATTTCGAGCCCGTGTGTGTGTGTGTGTGTGTATCTGCACGCGGCTGCCGGATTGCAGGCAGCCGAGGATGCGAAGCCTCGTAGTGGAGAATGCTAAGCGTTTCGCGTGTCGACGTGGGGTCGTGTGGGGTATAAAAGACCCTACCCCCACGTGTAGGTGTGTGTAAACATGTGGATAACTGGTATGTACGTGTAACCTTTGCACAAAGACACGCAGATACAAAGATGCACATATACATGCTTTGCAGCTGTTTCGGGATGATGAAAAAAAAAAAAAAAAAAAAAATTAAAAACGGAATAAAAGCTATGTCGTCATTAGTTGTCACGACTGCGATTATTATTATTATTCACTTCGTCGCGGAATAAAATATGATTATTATTATTATTTTTTATTTTTCATTGTTGTTTCACGTTTTAATTACTCTTGTGGATTCATTCATTCGATCCAAATATGAGGAGAGTCGTTGGAACGTCGGTTGTTCTTTCGTTATTTTCGGACTCATTAAATTTTATGAAAATTTGCGGTTTGTCAGGTGGAAGAAATATTCGTGATTGTGATACGTGAATGAGTTTTAACAATCGGTGAGCGGGAATTTATCAAATTAAAATCGTATTTGTTAATATTTTTTTTCTAACAAATAATTATGAACGATTGTCATGTTACTTATAATATCCTCACGTTTCTCTTGACAATTATGAATAATTTCAAACAAAATTTCAAATAAATTCAAACAAAAAATCGTCGACATAACTCAATGTACATAGTTTCGAATAAAACCAACTTGAACTAAATCGGACCGATAGTTTTCGAGATAATAATTCTCAAAATTCATCTATTTGTCCGGCAATCCACACAGACGTACCTACCCCCTTAAAGTTGGGCTTGCAAGCTCCGCACGTTTGCGCCTGAATTTTATTTACTCTTTGAATTATTCAACCGTACAATACGATAAATGGTATACATGACTGTTTGCACAGAAATGTCTGTTCGTGTGTGTGTGTGTGTGTGTGTGTGTTGTGCGTAGTGTTTGCGTTTCCGGGGAGTGGATCGTCGTTTGATAAGAATTTTATTGCGATGCAATCACTGCGCGCTTTGTGGGTGACGATCGGCGCGCGGCAAAAGCAGCCCTGAGGATAATTGGATTCGCTCGTGACCGCCAGCCTCTCTCTCTCTCTCTCTCTCTCTCTCTCTCTCTCTCTCTCTCTCTCTCTCTCTCTCGCTATCTCTCGTTTCTGTTATGCCGTGTGCTTTCCGATGCCACGTTATATCGTGCACAACTACCATTACCACGACTACTACCACCAAAACGATTCTGCAGTCCATCCAAATCTAGTTCAGCAACCACATTCACTGTCCCGATATACATAACGCCATCGCATAATTTTTTATGCATTGCATCAATCAAAAGTTCGTCCACTATGAGTAGGGGAGACCGGGGCCAGTTGTAACATTTTTCGCAAGAATCTCAATATCTTGCGATCCAGTACATTCACTAGCTTCCTGCGTTCATTGTTTATTGGACTATCGTCATAATTTTTTTAAAAATTTTTCATGACCCGAAAATATAAAGTTATTGAACTTTTTTTTGTCGAATGGCGAGTGTTACGTTCTACCCCGCCTTGGGGTCAAAAGTAACAGGAGATCTCGATCGAAAGAATTGTACAACAATCATCGGTCAGATCGCGAAAAACATTTTATAGTTTTTATAGTTTTAAATTCACTAACTCGTATTTTTCTTCGCAATGAAGAAAACGAAAAATGTCGGTCGATCGATGTTACTAATGTTTTGCGCCAATCTCAAATTTCAATAATGTTTAACAATATCGAAAATGATATAATTCTATCGTGAAATACCGTCGAACGATCTTCGTTCCAAATTTTACACCATGTTTATGTGCCAGTGGTCGGACTTTGCAGCGTAAAAGACTGTTACATCTTGCCCCAAGTGTTACTTTTGACCCCAAATAATTTATTTGAAATTTCGGGGGAAAAAAAATATATATACATAAACAAACACGTAAATATATCGCCAAATCAATGTGAAACCATTTTGTGGATGGATAACAATTGGAAATGTGAAATAATCGGAAGAATAAAACGTGAAATATTGAGTGCCAGTGAAATGAGTAATTCATAAGAATCTACAATCACATCGCCGTTTTTTTTTTTTTTAACGAAACGTTATTACAATCAAAGACGGTGTCGACGTAGACGCGGCTGACGAGGAGCCACGTGGACGTGGTTGTTCAACGAACGTTCTCAAAATTGAACCGTGCATCTGCACTTCTTCATTTCGAGTGATATCGAACCGTTACAACCCACCCCCGTGCCTCCTGACCCCGGTCTCCTCCAATGCACCAACGTTCGCATCGTTGTAACTCGAGCTTTAACCGCCCACGTGTAAATTCCTCAACGTTCTTCGCGGTCACAACGCACCAAACCACAATATCGAAATATCCCAACCGTGGCTCTCGCAATTACTTTTTATTATTCTCTCAAATGTGACGAAAAAAAAAAATCAAAAAAATACACGTCACTGCTTGAGATGGTAAAAAAGCAAAAGAATGTTTGAAAAAAAAAAATAGAAAGATATGCGCTTTTGTGCAGCTAGTGTTTGCCTCCACGATCATTTAAAACGTAATGTCAAGTGGTGCAGAAAAAAATACTCGGTCGTTGTCGAGATGTTTCCACTGGTTCCAGTAGTACGAGCGTGTAAATAGTCAGACGCGCCAATTTTTTTCTTCTTCTTCTTTTCTTTTTTCTTCGATCGTGTGTGGTGAATATGGCACAGATGGTGCTGGACAAAGTGTCCGGATGGACAATTAACATGGAGTACAGAATGCTGTTTCACGTGTGACAATAACATTTCACGTTTGCGGGGCGACTAATGGAGACAAGTTGTCGCGGGCCATTTTGCATTACCAACGTGTGGGGTAATGAGGCTTGTGAGGTTGTGTGTCGGTACGCATAGCCGATGGATCGCTGAAATGTAAACGTCCCATGACATCGATGAGCGTGATGTCACAGCATGTATCCGTTGATGCCATCGATTATTATTCAACGTTTATTCATCGAATTATTGTTAATTCGATGATGAATAATAATTGAGTCGATGAACGGTAAATCATTTTTGCTTCCTCATAGAGAAAGCTCTGTGTGATACGGTGGTACATATTTTTTTGTCCAATATCTTCGTGTCACCATTTTTATAAAGTGCCAAAAAGTTTCGAAATTACTTTTGTCTTTCAAAATTCAAACGTGCATAATTCGAGAATGGTTTTAGCTACAATCCCCAAATTTTGAAAAAATAAAAACAACGTTAAAAATAAAGAAACTCTATTGAAAAAAAGGTATTTTTTATTCTCCATTACACTGTAATTTGTGAAAAAATAAATCAGACCGATTGGTTTATCCCAACCACCGACAAAAAAAAATCGCGAAAATCTGTTATTTTTCGGGACTAGGACGATTCCTCAGAGACAAAAAGGAAATTTGGTCCGAAGTGAAAAAGCCGATGCGCGAATAGGTTCCATCGAATTATTCCGTCGCAATTGCACGACGACGAAATGCCGAACAGTGATAAAAGACACTGACGAGTCTGGCAAACTATTTCTCGAGGGATTTGTCGAGTGTCCGAACGGACGACAAGACAGAAGCGGAATCGAGTCTTTGAGCACGGACGAAACGAGTTGAGGAGAGGGGGGGGGGGTAAATTGATGCAACCACGTGGTATCCCTTTCCGGCGAGGATCGCGAGCGAGAGCCCTTTGGCCAGTAGCGAGTGACCCCGAAGTTCTACAACGCGCGAAGACGCTCAACGACGCTTCTGAGAGCCCGGCTCTTCGTAATTCAATTACCCGACACTTCCCACGACACCGATCGCACCGGCTCCATTGCCACACTCGACCATCCGACATTATATTTTCCCACGCTTCCAACGTTTTATCTAATTTCAAATTCTCAGTCGAGCTCTACGCTCGAAGCTGGACTCTTCGTGAAGCTGGACTGCGTGGAGTTCGTTCACATTCCGCCGTCCCAGTCGGCACCGAAATTCTTCTCGTCGCGTCAAACGTTTTTTTTTCTTCCTTTTTTTTTTCTTTCATTCAATTATTTTTATACTCCCAATTTTTGCAAATGAAAATACGAATGCCACGAATAATCGACATTGGTGAATGTGGACTTTGCGGGTATTTTTTGATCGATTTGTTTTTTCAATTATTTTTGTCAACCGAGAGAAATATTATGGATTTTCGTGATGATATTTAGTTTATTCAATTGGATATGTTTTATGTTTGCGTGGATGTATTTTTTTTTTTTTTTTGTCTTCATGACTAATAATATTTTGTGTTCGCGATAGAGTATAAGTCAGTGGGACGTTAAAAAAATTTAGCGAAAAATTTGGAGTTACATGTGGTTCTAATTATATTAGATCGAAGGATTAAGGCCTTGAATACGCAAAAAAATGTAAATTAAAAGAAAGAATGTGTTTTATTCCATTAGCGTGAACGGTGAGGAATATTTTGAGCTTTGAAGAATCGAAAAATTCGAAAAATGTTTAAAGTTACATCTCAAGGCTAACATAGATAACTCGCGGCGCGTCCAACCGCCAACTTCGAAACCGTTTTTCCACGATTCATTTTTTCATACCTTGTGAAAGTTCTAACTTTTGAACGAAGGTTCAGTTCGTTTTGTAAAATTCACAATATAATTTGAGTATCATCGCCTATCGCGTGAACCTCAGAAACAAAACTTTCGATGACAGAAAAATATATAAAAAATAAAATACCGACGGAAAATTGAGTAAAAAAATGTTAAGTTTCGAATTTTCATTACAATAATTTATTTTCCATGATATTGTTGGTTCACACTGAAGATGCATTCATTATGCAATTATAATTATGTTCATTTTTTTTTCAGGCACCAACATCGATGCCGAAAACTTTCACCATCAAAGCGCGCGCAAAAAAAAATACATAAGGCCTTAAGGTGATATGCCACATCGGCGGGTTAGCATGAGTGTGAGGGAGATGGCGCTATTGATGATAGCTGTAGAGCGAGAGAGAACGAGCGAAATTTGTAGCACATCGTCTTAAGAGCTGTGGGAAGAGTTTCCTTGCTTGGGGGGGGGGGGGGGGGGGGGGGGTTGATGCTTCATCGCTCTAATCAGTGGGGTCGATTCGTCTGAGAAATTTTTCCAAAGGATATTTCGTAAAAAAAATAAAAATGACACTATAAAATTTCAAGTAGGGATTATTGCGGTTATAACTTTCGGTCGAAGAATCTCATATTGGCCTCGCTACAATATCAATTAAATTCGTGACAGCTTTACGATTTTTTGATGGCCCATGGAGGGTCGTGCCCGAGGGGAATGAAGACGTTTAGGTATTTATCCCTCGTGCAGTACGAATACCTGTCGGTATTTTTATACTCGTTATTTCAACGCTCATATCCCCAAGGATAACCCCAACGGTTGATGGAAGAGCCTCCAACACATAGGTTATTTCGTGGTCCTCAATCGCACGTGGGCGTCATTTCGATTAAATGAAATTAAAAAAAAGTGATAAGGAGTATCCCCGAAAATATAGGATTGCATGGATCGAATAATGAATGAAATAAAATGTTGATGCATGGGATTACGAGAAATGACGTATTATTCGATATTTCATGGGGAATTATGGCGAGAATACGGTCTCGACACTTTATCGCATTCCGTGTCCCCTCGTTCGTACAGTTATAGAAAAATTGCACGTGGTACGTGAGTAAACTGTCGAATAAAAACTCTTTCAAAAAAAAAAAAATATATATATATATGCATTAGGGTGGTCGTTAAAAAATCGATTTCGATGCTTTGCCCCGAAATCGAAAGTTTACCTCGTAAAACTAAAGTTCTCGAAATTTAAGCCCCTTAGCATAATGCTAAGGTGTGCCTCTAGAAGTTTTATTATAAATTTTATGCAACTTTTTTTTTTTTTTTTTTTTTTTTTTTTCAAGTTGTAATTTCACTTACGTAAGTTCATCTGATCGTTCAATTTTTCATAAAATTCAATAAACCGAAAGCTCGGTGGAAAAATTGTTGTAGTAGTACATTTTTGTAGTATAAAAATGTTATGGGCAATCTCAAATTAAAAATAATAATGCAGCAACACCTCAACTCGAATAAATGGTACAACGTGGATAATGAGATTATGCAGTCTGGATTGATAAATTAAGCCAAGTAATCCTGATGAATAGATGCGAAACAGCGAGGAAGGTATTTTAATTAGATAATCCGCGGTCTCGATGCCGCCAATCCTTTTAACTCAACAGACAGGAGAACGTGGCACCTTGTGGATAAAAAAAAAATTTAACAAGTAACTAGAGCGTAAAAATTCACCACGATGCACATACGTTAAAACGCAGTACTGCTATTATTTCTTCATTGACTTATAAAGAACCCATACTCAACTATCATGTCAAATTTCACTAAAACAGGTCTCAAAGCTACGACGAGTGAAAAATTTTGCGATTTATCTAACAGCGTTCAGATGCTTTACATGGCTATGAAAAAATTTGAAATGATAGCTGAGTATAGGTATTTCATAATGGTAAAATCGATTTTAAATTTAGATTGATCATGTCACGAAAAAAAAAAATCTAATTTTTTAGATGACTCAGCCCGCTTAATTTTGAATATACTATCACGCGTTTTTTGTGTCAGCGACTATTCGTTCGAAGTATCTAAGCGTCAATTTACCTCTTTTCAATTATAGCACAATAAATGTGAGGCGGGGAGGGGATAGGCGAATGGAGAGCAGGGAGACAAGCAATTTAAAGAATGTAATGGAGTACAGATGCATCGGGTGCGAGAGCGCGTGTGTACGTAGATGATATAGCATGTATATATATATATATGTATATCCATGTATATATGCTATAGATGTTCCAGAAGCCGGGTAATTCATAGGAGCTTATAGCAGAAGCAAGTTTACCGTAGATAAGTGGATTTTCCTCGGATGAATTTACGCGACAGTTTTCTAACCGTTGGAGTATGGTGGTTAAAGCGTACTACATCTTCTTGCCACCTCAAGGAGAGAGTAGGGTTAATTCGATACGAAAAAAACCGGATTTTTCGATAATTTTGCTTCCTCATAGAGGAAGCTTTGTTTTCGTGAAATTTTTTTTTTTCGAGATGTTCATGAAAACGTGTTCAGTATGTCTCAAAACACCTAAAAAACACATTTAGAAAAAATGTCCGGATGTATGTGTGTGTGTGTGTGTGTGTGTATGTGTGTAGTAATGGTTGACCGCTCACAACTTGAGAACGGCTCAACATATCAAGCTGAAATTTGTCACACATGTGAAGGGTTCACGGCGCATAGCACAATTTAATTTTTGGAAAAACCTATCAAGTTATTTTGTTTTCACATCATTTTTTCAAAATTCAAAAAATTATTTTTGGTCTCTAGCTCCCACAATTCTAGAGATATCGAGCTCAAATTCAGTATAATGTTGTACGAGTACAGGGAGATGCTCGGAACCGAATTTGGAAAAAATCCACGCATTACTTTACTTTTAAAGCGTTTTTTAATGTGAAAAAAACGATCTTTACACTCTAACTGGAGCAATTTTTGAAAAATCGGACTTAAATTTGGTACGAAGTTGCGCAATTATCCAAAGAGAAACCCGATTGAATTTGGGCGAAATCCATCAAGCCATTCATATTTTATGGCGTTTTGAAATTTTTCCAAAAATCAATGTAACTGCTCTAGCTTCCATAATTTTTGAGATATCTGGCTGGAATTTAGTACGAAGTTGCACTACCATCGAAAGAGGTTTCGTATTAAATTTGGACTAAATCTAACAAGACGTTCAGATTTTATGGCGTTTTGAAATTTTTCCAAAATTCAATGTAAGTGCTCTAGCTTCCATAATTTTCTAGATATCCGGCTGAAATTTGGTACGAAGTTGCACTATCATCTAAAGGGATTTTCTATTGAATTTGGATAAAATCTAACAAGGAGTTCAGATTTTATGCGAATTATAATTTTTCAAATTTCACATGAATTGCCCCATGTATATTGATTTCGAGCCCTCAACATCACAAAAGCAAACAAGGGTGCAAAGTAGAACCTTGCACATTGCTTCCTTATCATTTTACACAATTGCCAAAGCTTCCTCTATGAGGAAGCCGAAATTGATCGTCACATGGTTCCTCATAGAGGATGCTCCGGCAATTGTGTAAAATGATAAGGAAGCCATGAGCAAGGTTCTACTTTACATCTCAATAATTAAAAACGGTACAAAACTATGAGGAAGCAATGTGCAAGGTTCTACTTTGCACCCTTTTTTTTTTTTTAAAGTTGATATATATCAAAGTTGATATATATATATTTCTTTCTATAATTGCTACATGATTAAGTAACATTTGAAGAATGTTACTTCATTATGAAGAAAGAGAAAAATGTGTACACAACGAACATTTCGGGTGTAAACAGAGCTTGATCGATGTTGGGTCGTGTAACGAGGAAGTTTATTGACAATCGAATAATTTCAACGATTTGTTATTGTTCGTGGATTGTTTGGTTATGTTTATTATTCAGTTGGGGAATGGGATAAGGTTGTCGGTGTCATGCAAATGTTTCGAAGAGAACGCAATGGGGGATGAGGAAGTGTGGGTGGTTACGTTGATAACGAGAGGGTTCAATGTAGACCGAAGCCTACGTTAACTTATTTATTCGTGGGAAATGGTTGTGCCTGATGGGCGATGGCTTTCGGTGCTTTCGATCGAAGGACAGTAAGCAGTTTCGAAGAATTTCGACTGGTCAGGGTTGAATCAATCAGTGTGTCACACACGAGGTAGGTTAGACTGGGATTTTGACGATAGTACAGCTTTGTTATTACTAAGAAAAGTATTTTATTGTGAATTTAGGTGAAAAAAAAATATATTTCGAATTATTCGATGGACAGGTTTGGCATCGAATTAATCAAAATAAAAACGTTGTCACCAAAGTAGTCGAAAATAGGGCAAAAGGTCGGAGATTAACACGTATGTGAATTAAAGTGGAGCTTTCGGTAAAGGTGATGCCACCGTGAAAATACATGACTTGTGGATTTTTTTTCACGTTCAAAGGCCAGTCCCAATGTTTCGGGTAACGAGTGAGGATACGAAAAAAAAAAAAAACGAAACAAAAGAAAACACAAAACAAAAATAATACCATGACAACAGGGTTCGAATAAATGGAGTGGGATGCAGTGCCTCGAATTACAAGACCCGGATGGGGAGTTTAGAATTTCAGGACTGCATGAAGTTTTTTTTTTTGGCGTGAAAACTGTGCCGACAAAAGTTCGCAATACCCAGATTTAAAGTCAACTCATTGTCAGTCCAACCGACGCAGAAGCAATCTTTTTCGATAAAAACATTTTCACGAAAAATTTGTTTTTCATTTATTTTTAATTTGAAATTTTTTTCTTTTTTTCAATTTTTTTCTTTTTTTGCTAAGTATATTTTATGAAGATTTCGGTGACCAGAGTTGGCGAACAGAACGAAGAGCGATGGAAGAAGGTGCGTCGAGTCGAGCTGTATCGTGAATGGCCATCTTAATCGAAACGGTTGGCTCAGTAAGCACGTGGGTTGGGTTAGAGTTGCAAAGAACGGATCGGCTTATCGAGACAACGTCGGCCAATGCTTGACAACACGCGGTATAAATCAGAGCTTAGCCAATGGATAACTGCGTTTAACGCAGAATACACGCACCAGACCGAAAAATGATAAAAATATATGAAATATATTTTTCTTATGGGGTTATACGCAGGTGCAAGGTCAAAAAATTCGTTTATAGAAAAACGTTATTGATTGCCACAAAGTCCAGAAGACGTAGAAACGAAAAATCCTACCCTTATCTGAAAATGAGCTCTGTTACGAAGAAAATTTGACGTCAGAATTGAAAATCCATTAGGTCGTATAGTCCAAAAGCTAGGACAAGTGAAAAAATTTTCGATCAATCTCACAGCATTAAAATCCTTCATATGGCTATGAAAAAATTTGAAATGATAGCTGAGTATACGTATTCCATCAGGGTGAAATCGATTGCAACGTTGGATTGACTATGTCACGAAAAAAAAATCCAACTTCTTAGGTGATTCATTGTCAGCCCCCTTAAGTAACTGAGTTCAGCCGAATCGGCTGGTTCTGAATCGACTTACGTTAGTTTTCACCTGCCACGACATTTTAGTTCCTGTTTTTTTTTTTGTGTCGAAACGTTTTCGCAGTTGTTTTATTTGTACCTGATGAAATTTCGGAATTCTTGGAAGCCCAATGTCCTCTTTGAACTTTGAGAGAAGTATCTCATCGTCCTCCATCGTATGAGCGTCTTTCCGTTCGTACACGCTCTCGCACACTATCGCTCGTTGATACACGTGTTCTCGTCATCACGGTTGCCTTTGTCGTGCGCGATTTCGGAGACAGCTTACATTCCCCGAGCATCATCGACGACAGTCTCTTCGGAGACGGCCGCGAGAAAATGGAAACAGACACTCGAACGACCGAGTGTATTTTGTCCCACGATCGCAACACGGAAAAAGGTTCAACGTCCTTTTCGACAACGGCCCCCACACTCAACCCTCGAAACATATTTTTCCAGGGCATTGTTCGTCAATGTGCTCTCGATCGATTTTTGACGTTGGGTTATCAATCGCAATATTACAGTTTGGTGAAAGATCCGAGAAAAAAGAATTTCGAATTGAGGTCAGATTTTTTGTTTTCCATCGATGAGTTTTTTTTTTTTTGTCAGAAATAAAATTTCACAATTTGTGCGAAATTACGTCAAAAAGAATATTTTAGAATTTTGAATTCGTATGTATCACACATCCTTTAATAGTGTAAGCACAATCTGCCAGTTTCACATATATATTTTTATATGCCTGTTTGAAAAGTATAATCATACAATTACCAGACATTATGTAAACTTGAGGACCCCGAAAAATTTTGGTCGAAAATCAAATTGGAAATTCATAATCAATTATTTGATACGTTATTTTTCACAGGTTTCTGTGTATTTGTGACATTAGAGTATAGTCTAACTATTCTGACTTCGGTAATTCCACAGATATACATATGTATATATATATATATATATATATATGGAGAGAGAGAGAGAGAGAGAGAGAGAGAGAGAGAGAGAGAGAGAGAGAGAGAGAGAGAGAGAGAGAGAGAGAGAAAAAGAGAGAGGGGGGGGGGCAGAACGAATACGAGTACCCATAACGACACTAAAGTTCACCAGTTTTTTTTTTTTTTTTTTGTATGGACCGGTATTGTCTATATCGGGAGCACTCGGTCCTTCCATTTCAGAAACTATCTCATTCCGAAATGGAGGTAAAGAGCTAACGATACGACGCAGCGAGCTTGAAGGTAGCAAGAATAAAATTTGCCCGAGTTTTGAGATGGCAAACCTTTCACGGTACAGCACAAAACTCGGTAAAGTAGTTGCAGGTTGAAAGGAATATGCATCGGCAGACAGTCTGAGACTCACTGGAAATTATATCAACGAAATTGTCGTAAGATCGACATATGAAATGGAAAGAACGAGGAATATTGGCGGACCTTCGATTGTATAGCTAGTGCTATGTTTTCCATCCACTCTGGACGGCACACACGGGGGACGTTACGTCGCGATGGGATTCTTGCGATGAGTTCGAGGAAATAAAACACGTGTGTACCGTGAACCTCACACACACATATATACCTCGTGAAGCTTGATGGCCGGAAAAAAGGTCGTTGCTCGTGTTACTCCGGGAACGAGGAAAAGGGCCACTAGGTAGGAAAATAGACCAGCTTGTGCTTAAACAAGGAAAGATGATGCCTGAACGTCAATATAATGTGTGGCAAAATATACAAACTTGTCAAGACCCGAGTTTCACTTTTATTTTAAATTATTCGAAATTATTTTAACATAACTTTTAAGGCGAAGAATGTTAGAAGTAGGAAGAAGTTAGAAGCTATTCTGTGCGTTTCAACTTCATTCCACTCTATCGTTCCAAACTTCTTTACAGCCATATAAAGCATCTGAACGCTGTGAGATTTGATTTTTTGATTTTCCACAATGCTCCATGTTGAATGTGGAAAAATAAAAGTGTTGATATATTTTTTCTCGCGCTCCGGAAAGCCATAAAAATTTAACCGAACCTCTTTCTTATCAATATCTATAAGTATGCCAAGTTTCATGAAAATCTGACGAGGAACTCTCTTATGGAGGGTACTACCTCAAGTTAGAAAACGATCTTCGACGTTCAGGCAAATAAAGGACTCGATATCGACTAACGCTTCCCAATTGTGACGTACGGATAACACGAGATTGCGTAGCAAAATTAATTCTCTCATAATGAGGCAAACTTTCCAAATTCACTTCGTTGAAATGTCTCGTTAAGATTTTCTCACTCCGACGCTTTGAAAACTCCTTGTCGCTCTCGCTCATTCGTCCACGGTTATTCCCCCGGATATGAGAGAAATTGAATTAACGCGGCTGGAAGCTACTGCGGCTTCAGCGCATTATCAGCATCATCGGATCGAACAGTTTGATTGCTCCATCTCTGTCCTGATTACCGTCGGATTCACGGTGATTACTTTATTAGTCGAGGAATTTCCTGGCATCTCGTCCTGGACGAACGAACATGGTTTACGGAAGTCACGACGCGGATGGAAGCAACGGAAGCAGTTTCCGTGGAACGCATCAGCTACGACTTAATTCGACCTGGCATCTCACTGTTGCATCCACTTGGCCTTTATACTTTTATCTCCTTTGGGAAATTGCGGAGCAAATTCACTGTTTCGTTAAAATTTTATTCCCCTTAGACTCTCGTGACGTTTTGCTTCCGGAAGCTCTTACCGTCGCAAATCATTGATAAGTAATTTCTCAGTCGTGGACATTTATTACAAAATCTTGGATGATTATTTGCAACGGTGGCGACTTTGCACAAACTTATGGGAGGGTTGCATTTATAAATTACGTCTCTTTTGATTTGAGGGAGATGATCCGACATTTTTTTTTTCACCTCATTTGATTTTCTCAGGTGTTGAGAATGAATGAGCCGAATTTCAACCCGAAATCGATTAAGTTGTGATATATTCGAAATCGACGTTAAATTTTAACAGCATTTATAGTAGAGATCTTCTTATCTCGTAATGAACGGAAAAAGCGATATGTCATATATATGTTTTTATAAAGAAAAGTTCGGCCGATGTATGATGAAAAAATCGATCATTTGAGTTCGACAAGTGACCACTTCGTCAAAAACATAACAATTGTCTCACTAGTTCCTCAAACCTATAACCGTATCGTATTTTTTAACAAAAATTTCGTAACAATTCTAAAATATTGCACAACTATTCTATTTTACGATACAAGCATTATTTTAGTTTTGAAAAAAAAAATGTATGTAATCAAAAACTGTTCCAGCTTAGAAGTTAATTCATGGTGAAAATTTCGGCTGGACACCAATGACCCATGGATACCATTACAAGGTTAAAAGATTAGCTATCTTTTACGAACTTCATGTTTGGAAACTAAAATTATCATAAAAATTATTGTTCATTTTTTTTACGCAAAGAATCAATAAATATACCGTGAATCAATAAAATTCAAAATTAATCGATTTCATAGTTTTGTTTTAGTCCCAAATAAAAACAAATGCTCATTTTAGAGGCAACGTAAAAAATCCCCCCTCAAGTAAGCAAAAAAAACGGCATACTGGTCATACAAATCCAAACTCGAATTTATAAAAAAATTAATCCACTCACTAATGCTCAGTGCTTGGTACAAAAAAAAAATAAACACAACTGTTCCTTGCCCAATTTGTATCTTTTCCATCACAGATCCGGCAGATTTTTTTTCGCTGTTGGATGTAGTTGGATGGTTTCAATCAAACCTCGTAGACCCATGTGTGCATCATTCCCACCGACCCCGAACAAAGGATACTGTTTTTTTTTTTCCATCTGATCCATCAATTCCTTCGACTGTGTAACCACGGAACGAAATATATTTCATGCTTCAGAGATAATAGGAGATAAATTGATTGTTCAGATTTTCGGATTTACGATGTACTTCCTATTGGGATGTTCCTGTCAGGCATTGCCCCTGTGGCTGACGGATTCATGATTATACAACAGCTTCTGAAACGGAATTTTTTTTCCGCGCTGGGATTGGATGCTGCTTTTAGCGAATCACGGGGTGACGGAGCTTCACGATGAATCTACGACGAGCTTAATGGTTGTCCGTTTTATTTTTTCGCTTCTTTCGATCGGCCTATCGAGGATTGTAAAAACTCGGTGTCGCAATCGCGTTTCGAAGCACGCTGGGCTTTTTTGCATGACCGGGATACCGAGGACCCCAAAAAAAATGTATGTTCTATATTTAAATAATGTATATGATCGCGGCGTAGAATGACATTGTAGCAAATCGTTCAAATTCAGAATGACATCGTAGAGAACGTAAAATATTTCGAACGTCTACCAGTCGGCGCGGTTTTCAACATCTCCCGACTTTCGAGCTTTCCCACGCGTAAATTATCAGAGTTGGATGTATGCCGTCGCTGACTTTTTTGTAGGAAATTCAATTCTCCACAACATTGTTTATGTGAACTTTTAGTCTATATAGCTTTGTTTATCCAGAGTTTCGACGGGAAGGTAAAAACAATAAGAAAATCAATTTTTATCTTGCCGTCCAAACGCCGGATGAACAACGCTATATAGACCAAATTTCCACATGAACAATGTTGTAGAGAATTGAATTTCCTATAAAAAAGTCAACGACGGCATACATCTAACTTCGATAATTTACGCGTGGGAAAGATCGAAAGTCGGGAGATGTTGAAAACCGCGCTGACTGGCAAGCGTTCGGAATATTATACGTTCGCTACAATGTCATTCCGAATTTTGACGATTCGCTGCAATGTCATTCTACGCCACGACATTCGAAACATTGCGCGTTTAGAATTTTTATCCTTCTGAACTTTGCTCGTTCCGAATTTCGAGCCCCACCCAACGGCAGTCTCTACGATAGTGGCGTTTTAAATTTAATCACATAAATCGTGAATATCGAGTGTCCTCGTGCAAACCATGGGAACAATTGAGATTAGGATGTGCGAAATCCTCTCAACTATGAGATATGGGGACTAAAATCAGCAACGAAAATTTGTGCATCACACAGGCATATTCTGGTGGCGTGTGGTGTATCAGGTGCGATGGGTCTACATGTGCACATGTAGCATAACGATCGGAGCAGGGGATACGATGCATGCATTAGACGTTAGGTTTGATTATAACGTAACTAACAGGATACTTGGTTAATATTGATTTTCAGTTTATTGCTCGTTTTCCAAATCCGTTCTATCTTCATCGTAAAAATAGTTGCACCTCACAAGTGAAAATTGTTTTTTTTCCTTGATCCAGTGAATTTTCCGTTTGGACAAATTTTCCCAACGTTCATCGAATTTTTCAAGATGCAATTATCGATTACGCGAATAAAATTGCATTACGGTATGATGAAACTGCGAACACGAGAATTTTCGAAAAAAAAAAAAGTGGAATAAATTTTCTCAACGTGAAAACGACGATGAACTTTCAGCGTCGCATCGATCGTCGTGTGCTTTCATGCACTTTGCAGGTTTCCGTACTATCGTCAAATTACTATTTTTTCTTCCGGAATAATAGCTTTCACAGGGTGTACCTTCGACGAGATGTAAGGTGAAGGTACGGTAGTGCGAGCCACCGGTGTTTATGCCCGGAACGTTACAGGCCCACGTAGATGCGTTCGCATCACCGTGGTCTCCGTGAAAACGAATTTTCCAAACAAATATGGGCAACCGACGACCAAGATTCACGAGCATGGGTTTGCGGCGTAGAATGACAATGCAGCGAATCGTCAAAATTTAGAACGACATTGTAGCGAACGTACAATATTCCGAACGCCCACCAGGAAAAGCAGGATAACTCCGCCATTCCGTAATATTATTACTCAAAAATTATATGAAAGTTGGTTTGACAAATGCACTGAACACTTGAAAAAAGAAAGCGTCGACATCTTTATTCGTTTAGTCAGAAAAAAAATATTAAATTTCAGAGCTGTCACGCAGCCACGATTTTCACAGCACCGAATAAACATTTCCTCACCGTTTCGGAAAATTAAATTTCGCAGTGTGTCAGAAAATTCGTAAAGAAAAATGCGTGCATTATGCTCGGACACAGAGAGCCCATACCCAAGATGACACCAGATGAAGTTATAAAATAGAAAAATAAAAAAAAAAAAAATACGACGAGCACAGTCCATACTTCGCGGATGTATTATCATCATTATATCAGACGTTTAATGGATTTTTTTTACGACTCCGTGCCATTTCCGTTGGCTGTTTTTTTACCAGCGAGCGTGAACCGTGTGTGCATTAAATATTATACAGTGTATGCATAGTGAACGTGGGCGTGAGTGAAATGCAGTTTCGATGAAATTATCCGCGAGAAGGGTGAAAAAGCGAGGAAAAATAAAAAACCAAAAAAAAAAAAAACGTAAAGACGGTAAGAGAGCGAAGAAGAAGAAGAGGATGAAGAAAAAAATGCTAAACCACTGGTAGTGCCCGGTATAACGTTAACCCACTGCTGGGAAAATTTATCACCGGTCCGCGAGACTTTGACGCAAGTTCAACAACTATTTTCGCGTGGCCCGCATCGCTGTTTCGTACACGAAGAGAGAAATTGTTCCACGAAGTGCACAACATTTCTCACTGTTGTTACCAATGACCAGGGTGCACCAGTCACTTTCAATAACAATTTGTGTGGCTCGTACTCGTGCACGAGGAATAATACGAGTGGCACTTGAAATCTCGAAAAATCGTCGAAACTGTGTTTGGTAGTGAATCCGATTGAATCTGAGCTTGGAAGTGTCTCGGACGACGAGGCGAAGGACGGTTTTGGTTTGTCCCAAGCGAATGTGAAACTTTTAAAGGCTGCCACAATGTCCAGAGAGCATAGGAAAAAAAAAATGCCACACTCATCCTGGAGGGAACTCTGTTAAGAGGGAAATGAGACGTCAGAATTGAAAATTTGTCGAGTCGTATGGTCCTGAACCGAGTGAACAATTTTGCAGATAAACCTCACAGCGTTTAGATGCTCTATATGGCTTTAAAAAAAAATTGAAATGATAGCTAAGTATAGGTATTTCATTAGGATGAAATAGATTTGAAATTTAGATTGAACATATCACCGAAAAAAAAAATCCAATTTTTCAGGTGACTCAGCTCCCTCAAATGTCTTCAATCGATCTGCCACTCGTCGATGTCTAAAAATCTCGTCAAAAAGTTTTAAAGCAGAACGGCATATTATCGCGAAATAACTTTTACAAATTCTTCGTGTACTTTTGGAATTTTTTTTTTTTTATCGCGCTAATTCGAGTGAGTGCTCACCGATGAAAACACGAAGTACGACGAGAAAGTGGGTAAAAGGCCAATAATTCTACGGTTAACCGCGTACGTATGCGCACAATCGTGATATATATATATATATATATACATATAGCAAGTACAATCTTGTCGAGAATAGAACCGCAGCACTTTGGACCCTCGTCGTGCCCGGCCCAGTCCGAAGAGAATTCTCCGGCATTTACGATGCCACCAGTTGATCGCGACAACTTCAAGCCCCACGCTACTGCCCTCCTCGTCTTCTCGCTTAAACCCTCGATCGCGCCCCTCGTAAGTCGGGGGATTCTCACGAAAGCTCGCTCTTCACAGCGCACATTTCATTCGACCGACCACGACCCATTCCGGATATCTGCGATCTCGAGCTCAACCCCCATTCTGACTGAAAAACAGGTTGACATTGCTCGATATGGCCGATCAAATAATTAGGGATGTATGACACATACAATCCCAACAATAATTATGCCAATCTGATAAATCTCGATCACAACTGATTTGCAAATGCTAAAAATATTCATAATCATAAAATATCGCTAAACAGTTGTTATTACATCTTGTATCATTTTTTTTTTCCATCTTTTTTAATCGCTGATATTGAATATTGGATCTCGAAGGTCGATCGATCTGCATTTTTTTTCGTGAATATAGTTCGGAATTTTGACCCTTATGAACTTTGATCGTTCTGAATTTCCAGAACCGCCCAATTTTTTTCCGCCTCTAATTATTTCAATGTAAAATGTACATTTCGACTGGGCGAGGTTGGAAAATCGCTCGGAGACCGTGCATATTGTATTCCGTCAGGGTGCTGGATGTGTTGGCCAGGTTTCGAGATCAAAACTTCACTGTATAACGTTTATGATTGCATTGCCCGACGACGAGGGTCAACGAAACTTCGACCGACCGTGTGTCACAGCATGATCGAAGCAAAAGTTGACTTCGAGCGGTCGAGGAAACCCCGGCGAGTCAACTTTGGAATAATATTGTTACAACGATAGCAGTCGAAGCTAACCGATTGTCACCCGACGGGCGAACATTTTACTCGAAGCTGATGTAGCGAGTTTCACCCGCCGTGTCCGCACACATCTTGCTGCGTACGTGCTGACAACTTCTCAGATGAGATCTCACGACAACCATCTCCATTTTGTCCCCGACGGCTTCCAACCGACCCAACCCCGCCCATTGCATTGGCATTCAATGCGATTATGATGGGGTGTACTTTCGTGAATCTGTTCTTTGAGTATAAAAAATCACGAGAGTGATTAGCAATTTTGACGAATAAAGAAACCTTGCCAAATAAATTTCATACTTCGGAAACAATTATTACGCTTTCGAAATTAAAAACAATCCGGGCTTCGTGGGTGAGAAAAAAAATGAAGTATAACTATTTCCAAGGTGTTGAAATATATAATTGATCGGTAATATATTTTATAATATGATATTTGTGGGACAGTCAGTGGAAATTAGAAAATAATAAAACAAAGGTCCTTGCCAATTAAATTGCATATTTGAAAAATATTATTCGACTTTGGAAATTAAAAACAATCCAAGCTTCGTGAGTAAAAAGTATTTGTAAAAAGTTGTAATAAAGTATTTGTAAGAAGTTTTAATGACTGATTTCTCAACAATACAATAATTTTCATTATTATTTTAAAAACAAATGATGATTTATCAAAGAAATGTTGCCGATTGGATTCCAACGGTTAATTACTCGAAGTACGATGATCCCAAAATCATCGCATTCTCAGTTGAAGACAAGTGAGTTCCATCCCTAACGACAACACCGATGACACAAATTTGTTTTATTAAAAAAAAAAAAATAAAAAAAAAATAAAAAAAAAAAAAATATCGTGCCGCATTGTGTGACTCACTTTGGCACGTTAAGTCGAAAGTTTCGGTCGTTTGCGGTTATAATAACGTTTTACAGTTTTAACGGCATAGTTGTGTGTCGTGGTTGTAGAACGCTTATAACTTCGACGATCGAATGCACCGACATGAGCTATGCACTCGTTATATCATATATCCTAGCGAGAGTGGTTGTCAGAAAGGTCACTGGGTAAACGCATTTGCAAACTCGCGTTTGTAACTCAACACCATAAATGTATCAAAGCCTTCGTGAACGTTCGTAAATTATTTTTTTTTTACAACCCATCGAATCAACAACGAAATTTCATTGAATTCGCACGATAATCACCTGACTAGATCACATTGACTCCCAATTCAATTACAATCCAATGTAAAATCGACAAATTGTTTTTTTTCCCTACTGTCTGATAAAATTTGACAACGTTTGAAATTTACACCGTTTGAATTTTAAATCAAAATCGTTGGAGCTTTCGATTAATCGAAATTCTGACACAGATCAAAGCCATCGAATCAGATCGTCGACGCTTGTTCGGATCCTGTTTGATCCTCGAGTTTCAATTCATCGGCTGTCACTGCTCCTGTCATTACTACATTACTATTTTCTCGAATAATAACAGAAAGAAAAAAAAAATTGTCGCTCGTAAAACGCCTTTGAACGCGAAAGACACAAATGCTATATGTATGTATATGTAATTTCATTCGTTGCCTTTGGGGAATTGTCGTGTGTCGATGCGACTCGGCGCGTTCGACATAACGATTTTCAATAAAGATGCACTGCACGTGCATCAAACGCATCGGCTTTATCCACAAATTTTTCATTGTACTTTAACATCACGTTTTGACGTCTGGATTTGAATCATATTTTCGGCCTACCTGATAACTAACCATCCGAGTCCCATTTTTTCACCTTTGTTTCGACTTGTTTCAATCTGACTTTCAGGGTGAAGGAGGTTGAAAGTCGGACGAAGTTAGAAGCAATTCTTATGAGCATTTCAACTTCACTTCATCCGAAAAAACTGCAGTTATTTCACATTGTTTCAATTTGGAAGGTTAAACGAAGGTGAAATAACGAAGGAATAAAAAAAATATTTACATCAATCCGGAAGGTGAAATGAAGGTCGAATAACGAAAGAAAAATTTTCACCCTCACTCGGAATGACGAAACAAAGGTGAAAAAAAATGTCGATGCCACATTGAGGTGGAAACGAGGGTGAAAAAATATTTCAATCACACTTCAACTTTCGATTCGGGCACAAGTTGAAATAGGTTGAAAATTCAAGGTGAAATTTTCGACTCGGGCAAGCTAACCAAGCTAATTGAAGAAAATTTTCATTAATCGCCGAAATTTGTGAGGAAATAATTTTTTTTTTCGTGCTTCTTGACCTAAGGAAATAAATATCCGATCCGTACACATTCAATATTTCACTTGGTGGTTGATTGAATAAGAAAGAAAAATATCATCGCATCGATTTTATTGACTCATTTAAAATTTTGTCGAATGAGCCAAAATTCAATTAGAATATTTAAAAAAAAAAATCGCGTTAGGATAAATACACTATATTCACCGATGCAGGTGCGTTATTCGATATTTTTTTGTTTTTTTTTTTTTCGTATCTCAGTTGTCAGATCGAGCAGCTTAAATTCCACGAGTTTGCGTTGGAATAATTCCGTTTCACCGGTTATTCTCGTGAACTAAAGTTCCCAAAGTTTTTCGAGCACGAATCTTCAGTTTAAGACGATATATAAGCTCGCCTCGAGGGGTGCAAACATTACCGAGAGTTTGAAACTTTTCGTTGAACAAACTTATCTCGTCGTTATTCTTTATCACGAAAAATTTCAATGCCAGAGTCAAAACGTCTTCGTTTCCATCGACATAGTTTGCTCTTCGATGCTTAAAAAAAAAAAACAAAAAAACAAACAAACGAAAAAACGAAAATTCACGGTTTTATTCGAAATAAAATCGTTGATTGTACTTTGCTCCATCAACTCTCGATGGATCGATGAACAAAGTATAGTAAATAAAAAAATAAGACTCGAACATAGAAATCTCGAGAATGTACCTAAAAAAAATTGGGTCGCACTTTGTCAAAGCTTCATACAAAATAAATTTAAAAAACAAAAAAAAAAATAAAATAAAATAAAATTAAAAAATACAAAAAAAACAACAAATGAAAAAAAAAAAAAATCTCGAAGGATCGCGATCAGGATCACTCGATGGAAATTGAATCGGAACGGTAAATAAACGTCAAAAGTATCGTTGTGCAATTGAGTAATGTTTAAATGCGGACTTACCAAAGAAAGCAGTGTGTGAAACTGTTGGTACGTTCGGACGTTGGTGTTGGTGGTTCTCGGGCAAAGGACGAGGGTAGGATGTGCGAGAACTCGGACCCGCGAATGCTTTTATATAAACCCGCGAGACTCGGCGTACTATCGCCCGTCGTAGATGCCCTCTCCCTCCAACAACGCCCACCCTCGTCCAATCAGGCTGGCCCGTGCCCCACGCTGGAATCCCGAACGAGAACCGCC
This sequence comes from Diplazon laetatorius, assembly GCA_963662125.1. Taxonomy (NCBI): domain Eukaryota; kingdom Metazoa; phylum Arthropoda; class Insecta; order Hymenoptera; family Ichneumonidae; genus Diplazon; species Diplazon laetatorius. Next base: position 2,346,233 of record OY759159.1, read on the forward strand.
ACCGCATCCCACCCCCTCGAAACCACCCCTGCACACTCGACTAACCCCCCGAACCCGACTCCTGCTTCTGACGGTCGCATGCATTCGGCAGCCACAGGTGCCTACCCGGCCACCCTGCCCACCCCCTCCCCCTCCTTCCCCCTTCCTCCTCGCGCCTGCTTCCCGTCTTTCTTCGAAATTCCGTTGTTTCAGTTTTATTCGTAATTCCAACTCGCGACATCGTTTTTTTTTTTTTTTTTTTATTAATTTTTTTTTTCGTTCCAATCTCGTACGTCTTTTTTCAAACAAAGTTCGTTGAGAAAGATCATCGATCGTTGAAAAAGAATTTCAATTATCGAACGATTGAACGGGTGAGATTTTTGTTTAAAAAAAAAATATATATATATATATGAGGACCTCCATGTAAATTCAGAGGGGCAACATTGTTTTTTCTGCTTCGACTGTACCTAAAAAACACCCTCGATTTTTTTAGAATTTTTGGATCTCCTACAACCCCTACGGAAAATCAAAACTACCCCCAAATGAAGGTAATGTTCCGAATTTTTCCGAGGGCTGTGAAGGATCCGAAAATTCTGAATAAAATGAGGGTCGTTTTCAGGGTGAAGTGCTCTGAAAGAATTATCACCTCAATCAGCAGGGATTAGGTTTTGACCGTCCGATTTGGAAAAAAAAAATTGCAATACACCCTCCACTCTGAAACTTTCGGGCAACTTTATTTTTTGACCTCCTGAAATCGGGAAAAAAAAACATCAAAGTTTTTAATTACGTCGTAATACGCGTTTCTTCATTTGGGGGTAGTTTTGAATTTCTCTGAGGGTAGAGGATCCCAAAAACTCGTTGAAACAAAATCAGGAGTGTTTTTGGGGTGAAGTGGAAACCGAAAAAAAAAACTATCATCAACTGAATAGGCGGAAGTCAGGGTTTTGACGGTCTGAATGTTTACAGAATTCCTTATATTCATGTATAATTTGCAACTATTGAAATAAAATATTTTACGATTGAAAATTATAAACGGCAGATCATTTATTGATATTTTTATCTGTTTTTATTAATATGTATTAATTTGTTTGATCGTGCACGTCGGATAATTGAAACGATTGTGTGCGCTTTTCACGAGATTCAATCAATTAGCGTGAGAAAATTCACGTTTCCGTTATCGAGTACGTATCCGTGGGTGCGTGTTCGATTGGATTCAACGCGTGTTGATTCGGTCGTGAAACGAACGGTGAATTTTTCCGTGTGAAAGTGAAAATATTACATTTTATACGAATAATGATGAATAACGGAAAAAAAAAAAAAAACAGAAAGAAAGAAAAATCGGTTTTGTGGACCGAACGAAACGTTCCGCAGTCAATTTGTTGCATCGTTGACTGGGACATCGGGCTTGCAGGTAATATTACTCTCGATTCATTTCTATTTCGATCTACTGCGATGAAAAAAAAAAAAAAAATTTTTTTTAAAAGAAAAAAAAAGGTTAGTTCACCTCATTGAAAATGTGAAATTCGTAACGCATTCTGTGTTAGAGAATCACACGGATTGGGCTGATTTTACACGGAACAGTACGAACGAGCACACCCGAGAGAATAGTCGGAAATTTACATAGATAAGAGTCAGTTGCGACTCTGCCTCCGCCGTATGGACGAGAAAATCTTATTCTCGGATTCTGCAACGTCTGTGTTATATTTTGATCGGAGTAGGGATGATAAAATTTTGTCGAAAAACCGTGATGAATAACGTCATGGTACTGAGACTATTATTTTCATGTCTTGATATTGAGAAGGGATCAAGTTAAATTCGGTGAAGAAAAGCATGTTTTTAATTATTTTTTTTCTGGCGATACGAATAGTGTAAATTTATTCAATCAATTTTCATATAATAATACAACATTTGAAAAAAGATTTTTCTAAATTTTCATTTCAAAATATTGAAAATCAAATGGGTGACAGTGAATCTCCGGAGGCACCTCGAAAAAAAAAGTTGCTTTTCGGTCTTCATCGTAACTCGCAAATGAATCATCTGAAACGAAAAAAAATCAAAATGCATTCGTTAAAGAAGATGTATCTCGAGGTTATCACGAGGGGATTTTTTTTTTTTTGTATTACTGGACATCGAATAAACCGATTTTTGTTATAAAAATCTGCTAATTTCTTGCTGTAAAATTGATAATTATTGAAAAAAAAAAGCTCTCGACAATACCTTGTGAATTATGTGAAAGAGTAGTGTGCAGAATTTCGAAACGATTGGTCCAGTAGATTTTGCGTTGTCGTGAACACCGACTTAAAAAATGTCGAGTTTCAGGAAAACGCTTTGTCGTTAATTTCGATCCAATCGATTTGAAATTTTGACACAATATTCTCGACGTATTATGCATTCAGTTGAAAAAAATCAAAAAAAGAATTGAAATGATAATTTAATATCTTACCCCGCCCTTAAATGAAACGAACAATAGACGATAATTTTATGGAATCGATCGAAATTTCGTGAAAAAAATTATTGAAGCGATCTTCGAAAATCGTCCATGTCACAGTGGACGATTCATCTTTCTACGTGAAGAATATTTCACGTCGTGGAGGATCAAAGGCAAATATCGATTTTTCACAAAAAAAAAAAAAAAAATTGGTTCTTGTGAAAAATCGACATTGCCTTTGCAGACCGAAAAGCACAAGGCAAACTCTTTCAACCCTTTCTACAAAACCACGGGAATTTTCGTGGGGTCGAGATGTCCAATGCTTGTGGGTGCGTCCAAACTGTGACGGAAGTGGAAACTCCAACCCGTGAAAATATTATTTTTCAATTACAACTTTACTCAATATTTCATCGATTTCCACTCGCACGGCTGTTGTTCCGTTTTTCCATCGCCCCCTGTTCCCGAATAACTCGACGAACAACCACGAAACACGAAGAGAAAAAAAAATTGCAACGTGGTCGAGCGATCATCTTCACATTCCCGTGGAATAATATTCAAGATTCTCGTTTTCGTCAATTTTTATTCGAATTCGTCGAACTTTTTTCATCACCGAGTGTTATCACTCATTGAAAATAATCTAATCGTTTTAATTCACCGTTGAAGGGTTATACGCAGTCGCGAGGCCAAAGAAAGTAGTTTTTTACCATTTTTTTCCTAAAAATGATTTTCTTCTCGTATTTGCCAAATAAAAACCCTTTTTCAAAAGAAATGCGTAAAAAAATAACTCATTTGACCTTTGAACTGCGTATAACTCGTTAAAACGCGAATGACAAATCGTGTCCACGACGATTTCGTGTGAAACTTGGATCGACGATTCCATCCGTATCCGTTCGAAAATCCATACGAAAGTCACCCCAAAATAAATATGGCCGAATAAATGTGGCCAAAATGCCTCTTTGCCAATCCCTCTTTATTGCTGTGCGAAAAAAAGGGAAACTCACTGACGTGACGTGGTTATGCATGGAAAAACGTCTTGTGCACACCGTGACCACCCCCCCCCCCACCCCACCCTGGGCCCTTGACTCACCAGCATCACGCATTTTCAATGAACAAAGAACCTGAAACACGCGAGAGGCATTTGCCCCAAAATTTACAGCCTACAAACATGAAACTAGTACTTTTTTTTTTTTTTGCCTCATGTGTTCCGACTGCTGGCAATAGTCATTTTCGACGACTTAATTCAACCAGCGAGGCCGTTTTCGGACGCAATAATAAATTCCACCATTTTCATCTCGCCCTTTTACCTTATTACGGTTCCCCATAACATCTTCGAGCCTACACCTTCTATCTATGTACTTATTGTTGTTATTATTATTATTATTATTATTATTATTATTATTATTATTATTATTATTATTATTATTATTATTATTATTATTATTATTATTATTATTATTATTATTATTATTATTATTATTATTATTATTATTATTATTATTATTATTATTATTATTTCGTTTGTTTTCTTTGCGACTTTCTAACGTATGTAAGGCTAACCTGATAGCAATAAGCCTCTATTGCGTTTCAACATCTGAAATACTTCCACAACAATATACGAACGGGTAAGTCAGGCGGCACATCATGATGCGTCATACGTGCACACAATATTATGTCGTCGAGCATATATCACGTTTTTCGCAATATTATACCGCTTATCGTGTCATCACTTTTTTTTTTTCTGCGACCTTCTCGACGCCTTACTCCCCGCGCTTTCCCCATGCAAATTATCCCATTATCACATTTTAATAATACGGCGAAGCAACGGAAGGGACGACCCGGGCTCGGTGTGCCCGGGCCCAGTATAACAACGCGATTTATGAAAAAATAAAAATTTCACCCATTGAAATCGTACGACGTGGTAAAGAAAATCGTACAGGGTGAGGCACATGAGGTGTTACAGAACAATAGCACTCGAACTATTGATCATATTTTTCAAAAATGTGTCGGACAAAAGTTTCAGTGATCGAAAAGGCCGTCATACTGGATCAGCCTATTTTTTTTTTATCGGTCGAGGCGCTGAAGCTACGACAAGGTCAACCGCACTTTCGTTAATGGAACCATGTATTTTTTTTTCTCTATGACGTCATTGGGGGAGATCAGGGTCCCGATTGATTTTTTCGTGAAAAATCGATGAGAAATTCATAATAAGAGCTGTCGTTGAATTCGTCTCGAAGAAAGAAACAACTTCAGTTGGTTCACAAGCATCGTTCCCATTTAAAAAAAAAACTACCGTTATGCTTGCAGGCATAAAACCATCAATTGTGATAGCAGAAATTTTATCAGCATTGAGTGTACCTCTTCGAACCCAACAACTTTCGTCCGAACCATTTTGTTGTCACTCCTTTTCCCGAAGAGTCATTCGACCGTATCTCTTCGAATGGGACACCCGGTATATCTCTAAAATCCTCAATGCGCCTTCGTCGCGGCCATAACGGTTGTACGATTATCGAATAGTGAAAAAAAAAAAAAAAAAAAAAAAAAAAAAAAAAAAAAAAAAAACGAATTCGTCGGTCACAGTGGCTTCGGTCAGGCTGCTAACAACATTCGCCATTGCAAATTCGTTTAACAGACAGCCACGGTCAGGGACGGGGGGGGAGGGGGGGAGGGGGAGGGCGCGAAGGGGTCGGGGGGGGATAGTCCTTGAACGAAAGGATTCAATCGATTTATCGGGTTTATGAAATTATTTCTTGTCAACGAACGTTATACATAGTCCCAGTCTTTCAACGAAGCCAGTGTCCTCTGCAAAGTGCGCTTTTCAACAAAACCATTCTCGTACTTCCGTTATAACGTGATTGTTCCGACGTGTCATGCACAACTATATCGAAGGCCATCGAGATACAATTATTCTTTTTTTCACGCTATATCAATGCCCACGAATTTTCGCAACGTTTCAATGATATATTACGAATTTGTTTGGAAATATTTTGCGAATGATGAAACGTGTTGGTTATATTCGTCGATGTGGATCGAAGGATGTGGGATGGGAAAAAAGGTTTGTCAAGGAGGGATGAAAGAATGAGCGAGAAAATTGCTTCGACGAGCTCTCGAGTCACGTATTTCATGCAAAAGACAGTTCTTGAATCAATAAAGTCGCTGTGTATCATCGTAACTTAGCCCACCGACTGTTTCCATAATACGGTAATGTCGTTGATAGACGGTGCAGACTAATGTAAGATACTTACGTTTTTTTTTTTTTTTTTTGTCCAGTCGTACTTTGCATCGAGAGTGTATGGAGAAAATGTGTTGAGCTTGTGCATATACACAATTGGGTGGTCCTTGAGAAAAAAAATTCACGTTCTACACCGTCCATGTGGTTGGAAAATATGGAAAATCAATTTTCGTATTGTTTTCCGATTGCTCATTCATTGCCTTGGTTTGCCCGATTTGATAGGAAAGTTGATTAAAACTTTCGTAAAATCACGAAAAAAATTTCATCATTTTCTGACATCGTTTTTCACGATATATATTTCTTCTAGATTTTTTACCGATTTTTCTAGAAAGAAAAATCGGTAAAAAGTACGGAAATTATATTTTTTCATATTATCGAACCATATGGAAGGTGGAAATCTCGAATTTTTTTTTAAGTTAAATAAAGACCACGCTAATATACACCTACCTACATTTATGAATATTTATGAAAAAAAAAAAAACATTAATAATGTTTAAGCTATCAATATGTAGTTGACTGACGAAGATGGAATATTTTCTAAACGGTGAATAATTGATTATTTTATTTGCATCCCTAAAATTCAATTAACCCTCACTTTTCGTCGATCATCAAACGAGCTTGCAACGGATTCCGTCGACATAAATATAAACACAATCGTCGTTGGTACGCGTTTTCGATCAATCAAATTTTCTAAAAGCTCGAAAATGATGTTAGCGGATATACACAGGACGACTCGATCGAATGAAACATTCAGAACGTGAACTCACCCACCGCTAAAGTTTACGAGCATCGCATGAGCGTTATATAGGAGACCGTTATTAATTACCACCAGTTACAGTCGGAATCTCTCGTGGGAGAGAGAGAGAGAGAGAGGGAGAGAGAGAGAGAGAGAGAGAGAGAGAGAGGACGGAAGTGATGAAGAAGGAGTTAAGCACGCGTCGAACTTGGCGCCCTGTAGACTTCGATCGTTAACTCTCGTCGGGCCGAGAACCCGCGGCTCGTCTTCCCTCTCACTTCATTCCGTGTGTTGCTGAAGCTCGAGCTTCGGGGATTTACGACGCTCGGGGAAATGCTTAGAACGATGCATTTTCGTGCGTTTTATGCGTGTTTCGGTTTGTATGAAAAAAAAAAAGCAAAATTCTGACCACATCACTGCTCATTTATTTCTCCCATCAGTCTAATAAAAAATCTATTTTTCTCAAGTAATCGTTCGAAAGAACGAATAATACTAACACTGTGCTCTAAACTATTTTTCTAAATTTAATTCTCGAAAAATCACCTCGAAAATAAGTGTAGACATGAGAAGCCTCAATTTTTTTCGAATCAAATTCGAATGTGTGTTGGATCTCCAAATACAAACTTGACAATATAATCGTGGAGCCGAACACGATGCGGTCGTGATGACCGAACGGGGAACACGTTTTTTTTCGAATTTTGTCGCACACAAAGTGTTCGCCCGCCAAACGATATTATTCTAACAGCGGCAGGGGGGGAGGTGTATTTGCGTGCGGGGGCGGGAGTTCGTCGATTTCTCGTGTGTCGCTCGGAAATGAAATTGATTTCTGTGCTTTATGACTCGACAAATAAATCATAAAGTGCGCTCGTCGCATTTTTCTAAACCTATATATATATTTATTTATATATACAATATATAGATTAATATATTTATATATCCATACGAATGCTCTTACATAATTGCTGCGTGATCAGTATTTTACGTACGAAATGATAAACTCTATCCTCCAAACGTAACTTAACGTAATTTATTGTTTTTGAAAAGTCGTAATACGCGATAAAGCGTTTTATCTATTTTTTTCGTTCACTCATTTTGTCTGTCACACTCTGAAAAATCGTTTCCCATCGGGCTTCCATCATCAATAATTTTATGACGACAATTCTTATTGTTTTTTTTTCTTTTTTTTTTCCATATGTGATTGATGTGAATTTCATAATTAATATATCATACTTTATTGATGGATAACTTCTGATGAGAAACTGTTGATCCATATGTAAGCTTGGCAAGTGAAAAAAAAAAAAAAAACTTTTGTACGTTAACTATAACAGAATATACCGCGAGACGCAGGGTTAGCGGTTGGTATACGACGACACTTTTATGGGATCGTAAAATCTGGAAGATTTGATTTTGAAGCACCGTGAAACCGTCGTGTGGTCTTTGCTCTTGAATCACCAAGACTCAAGATCAAGACTGTTAGCTATCAATACTACCATACGATAAATAACGACAGATTTTGTTGTGTATGTTAATTAAAAATAAACAAAAAAAAAAAAAGGATTCGTTATTCGATAAAATTTCATAATATTCATTGGAATTCTTCGAAATTCCTCAGACGCCATTCAAGTTTGAATACACTAGTTTACACATTTTTCCTTTTCCGCCAGAAATCTAATAAAAAAATTATCACAGAGACTAATTTTACGTCACTGAGAAAAAAAAATGTAACTCAATCATTTTTACAATAAAACGTTTTCGAGATTTTAAAGAGCAACATGTTTTTCAACTGACCTAAAATGTATATTGTTCGAAAGTTATATTCTTCACCTTCACGACAATATATATTGCGTGTTAACCAAGATTATGATATTCATTGAATTACAGTTGCCGAAATTTGAAAAAAAGTGCATTTTTCAAGCTTCCCCGAAAATCAACACGTGTTTATTTGCTCTTTTGAATTGGACAATTTTTTTTTTTTTTACAGGTTCCGATGATTGCAGATAAAAAGTTACTTCATCATTATCGTTCTTTCATTATTTATTTCTCAATGACGTTTTTTTTTTTTTTTTTATGGAAACAAAATAAATGAGAGTCATTTTCTTTCTTATCGACCCCAAATTGGGCGAAAAAAAAATTTATTGCACGAGATTAATTTTTCGTGAATCAGACGGAAATGAATTTCTCACATGGCAAGCAAATTTCCCCAACGTTTGAGCACCACTGAACCGGATTCTGTGTTTCTCATCACTTCGGAGAGCCCCAATCGTTGGAAATTCTCGGCGCTTCAGACACGAAGAGAAGCTTCCCCACACACACACACATCACGCGCGAAGAGAACGAACGATTCGAGAGGTCACTGACGCTCGAAACAAAATGAGAGAATAAGACAAAGGGTTGCAAACGAACCAAAGTCCATTTGAATGCGGTACGGTCGCCTATCTGTAGGGTGATTGTCCGGTCTCGTTGCGATAACACCATTTATGGTTCCATACGTATCGCGAAGGTTCGTCGTGGGACTTTTTCATATCGAACCCACAGGGACGTCGATTTCTCAATTCGATCAGCGTAAAAGCGTGGAAAAGGCGAGAAGCATCGTCGAGGCATCCGTATAAATACGTATGTGGGGTACGTATGTGCTGGCGTGATGTACGCGTGTGGGCAAAAACGGACGCACCTCGTAAACGATCGGGCGCCAAACGTCGAACAATAGTCACGAGAATCCCATTTTCCCCCCATTTTCTTCCCCCATTTTTCTTCACCCACAACCGGATGTGCGGGGGGGGGCTATGTGGGTCGAACGGATACATCGAACACACACGTTCGTTCGAAAGAGACTGACGGAATACTACAGAAGTGCGAATACATACAGGCGTGAAATAAAAAAAAAAAGATGTATTCCATCGACTCGAGATTTTTCACCGCAACGAATATCCCCGGATGAATTTTCCAACTGTTTATCATAACGTTCCAATCGCAATCACACCGACGATGATGATTCGTGGGTCCCGGACCTTGAGGGTTCAAGGACGTCCGTGAATGATCTATACAAATTTTTTTTCAGACTCTCACGAAAAAAAAAAAAATAAATTTCACGATGATGGCTTTGAATATTTCGAGAGAGAAAAAAAAATATTTATTCAACGACGGAAAAAGTTGGTTATTTTGAATTTCAGGGTTCGCCAGTTTGAGGCCTTATATGTCGGCTATTTCGCTGATTTTCGAAGATACTTTTCTAGATGCGGTTGAAAAAAAAATAACGCATGTATTGACAACATATTTTTTTTTTTACAAATCATTTATGCTGTTAATTGCTCTTGACGCGTCGTCACTTACGACTGTACGCGGATGTTGAGGATTTCTTTTTTTTATCGTGAATCAGACAAGTCAAGAGCTTGTCTAATTTACGATGAAAAATAACTTGCGAACTGGCAAACCAAATTTAAACGACGATTCCGAAGTTACCACTAACGTGCGAAAAATCAAGCGCTTCATTTTTTCAAATATTTCAAAAACTTTGGGGAAAAGAAAAAAATCTTGTTGAATATTTTTTGTGGAGAATTTAATTTTCTACGAAAAAGGTTATTTGCATTATCGTCGTATCTCACATAGTTTCCGAGTTATTATGGAATTTATCGAAGCTTTTGAGAAACAAGCTATCTTAACTTGCCGATTCCACGCCGAATTCAATCACTGGAAAATGTTTAAAATTTGCATCGAAGACCTACTACCCTAAATGAAAAATATGCGGAGTTCCGGATTTTTCGGTGCAATACTGCGGAAGAAAAAAAATATAAACTACCAGGTGCCAAAAACCCTATGTTAATCAAATGGCAAAATTCAAGGGACTTTGGGGAGGTACTTAGAATTGGTCTACGAGGCTGGGTCTTCGGCTACGTTAAAATTTATTTTTTTCGAGACATTTATGCCCATGGGAGGGCCAAAAATTTTTTTTAACCCAAATAAGGACCACCCATAGATATATATATATTTATGTGTTTTTAGAACGATCTAAAAGTTGGCGTCGACTTGGTTTCTACAGGACGATAAAACGTATGAAGGTTAGAAATAATTGATTGGCACGCTTGAGACACAAATCTTCCAGAATCGAGGGGACCAAAAACTTTTTCACCGACCGACTTTAGTTTTACTCGAAAACTGATGACAATGCGCGTTAATAAATTATTCAATGCTGAGCATCGGAGCCAGAACGTTGTGTGAGAGTTCAGACTGTTCGGTCAGTGTTACACCGCGTAGCTGTGGACCACACGCGGATTATTTACCATAGACATACGAGCATTGCAGGGTAGTACGAGTCACAAATTAGGTTGTCGGAGGACCAAAGTCGTTGACTTTGTCCTCGGCGAAATAAGACGCTCGTAGGTGTGGATACACGCAACGAAGATGACGTAGGAAAAGAGAAGCAAGTTTTCCCCGAAGACTCATCGGCAAACTTGTGCTCTTGGGTAATTGTCGAACGAAAGCCAACGAGGCCAGTTAGGATGAGAAGAAAAAAAATGCAAACTCTCCGTTTTCTCTCCTCAGCCTACGACGTACTCCTAAAAATGTTGTCAACACGGTGGTTATAATACGCCTACGGAGTAATCAAGGACCGACGGTTATCGAACTAATTTTCCTATTTTTTTTTCCCGTCACCTACGATCCGGGACAAACTTGTGAAATTTCTTCTCATGTGTATACCCATTTTCGAGATGATTATTTGGGAATTAAATTTGGAAAAACGGTTTAATGTACAGTGATGGTATTTTACAGTTATGTTTGTACATGTTTGAAGCAACATTTCGTTGACTCTGCGGCCATCCAGGTCATCGGAAACAAATTTTTAAAAAAATTATATATTCTTTACGAATACTTCACTTGGGTTCTCAGTAAATTTTCCTAGAATCAATCCGTTTCGAGATTCTATGAAAACTTAGTGAGGACCCAACTCGAATCAAATACATATACCCTGCGAAATTTTTTTAGCATTCTGACAATAGTATTGAAAAAAAATTACCAAAATCTGTCTTAAATTTGATTTCAATGGTTTTTTCGAGAGTCGAAATGAAAAACTTATGTGATCAAAAGCTGAGACTATTTCACGTGACAAACAGATTTTTAATAGATTTTTTCAACATTTTAAGCATGTGAAAAAAATACTCGAAAAAAAAAAGAAAACGAGGTAAATGAAAAAAAAACCTCAATTGAACAGCTGCCAAAATAATAGGAAGAAAAAATCTGAAAAAAATGTGGAAATTAGTTTTTGCAATATGCACTTTAAGGTGTGTAAATATCGTGAAGATCCCAGATAGCGAAGCCGAGAATTGTCCGATATTTGATGGAATGGCTCAAATGTGTTGTTGATTTTTTTTTTTTTTTTTTTTTTGCACGAAGACAAAAAGTTGATTCGACACCTGAAAAAAAAAAAGCAAATACCACAGCCAGAGAGGGTTAAAAATAAATCGAAAGTCGTCGGTGTTTGCTATGCGGTTCTGTATTCACTGTAGCGGAAAAGGATTCTTGGCACGTGAGGACCCAGGTTCGGGAGATAAGTGAAATGATTTTCCTTTCTTGTTGGAGGACCACGCCGACGCGTGCAATCGATCCGTCCCCGTTGACTGTTTATTTCACGAGTGGGTTGAATGCTTTTCGAGGGTGGCCAGCGACGGAGCGGAGCGAAGGCGAAGAAGAAAGGATAAGTGCATGCGCTACGATGCACCGCTGAGCTCGTCGTCGGAAAGTCGTCAGCGAGCCCTCCCCGCCTTTGCCACCGGACGCGTGTCACAAATGGTCGTAATTGTTCGAAGACACTTCGACGGGTTCTGTGTCTGCGATGAACAGGTCGAACGGAGGGTAACGAGGCGAAAGAAACGGTCTAATCATTACGCAATCATCATTCTGGATTTGATAAAATCGAAATTTACCGACAAACCATTTTTTTTTCGCATGAAAAAGTCATTCATTTACAAAACTAATTACCAGGTTTATTCAGTGCATGTATTGAAGTAACAAAAATAATTTTTGTGATCAATTTTATCATTCAAAATGGCCGACGACTCCTGTTTGCTTTTTTACATATTTATTTTTTAGCACTCCAATTTTAGACTTAAAACAAAACAAGAAAAAATTCTCGTTAATCAACATGAGAATATCTGGAGAAGCATATATGGAATTGGAAATAATGTTAATTTTTTCGAAAATGGCAGACATTCGAATTTAGCAGCTGATTATCCAGTGAAAAATTTCGCAAAAAGATGCTCATAATGTGGAAAGTTTTCTGATTGATAAAAAAATGTCGTACGCACGACTTTGCGAAATGCCGTTACAAAGACGATTTTCAACTTTATAATCAATCGGATGAAATTTGTCGAAGTTTTATTTATCTCGCGAGTTATAAAAAAATTTGCTTTGAGAAAGATATTCTTAAAGCATCGTTTGAGCAAATTTAAAAAAACCCGATTTCTTGAAAATTCTACCGTGGCCATAGCTCTTAATCGATGAATTTTAGCAAGATTCGAAAAAAGTGCTGTTTTGAAGTAGATTAATTAAGGGGGCTGAATCACCTAAAAAGTTGGAATTTTTTTTTCTTTTTCGTGACATGATCAATCTAAATTTTAAATCAGTTTTACTTATACTCAGCTATTATTGAACATTTCTTTATAGCCCAAATAAAGCATCTGAACGATGTGAGATTTATCACAAAATGATTTACTTGTCGTACCGGTTGGACCATACGACTCGACCGATTTTCAAGTCTGACGGCTCATTTTTTTTTTGCAACGGATTACATTCTTGGATGAGTGTGAGAATTTGGAATGCGAAGAGAAATGAATTAATGGCAACCTATTATTCAACTATGTATCCAAACTGTTAAAGAAAAATTGTGTTTCATTCACGTTACAGGTTGCCACAATTTCCAGAGATCGTGAAAAAAAAAATCCCACACTCATCTGAAAATGAGCTCAGTGAATTTGCTCATTCAAGTTGTGAATTGCGTGAGCGGCGAAGAGATACGGTTCCGAACGAGGGCATAACCGGAGTGGAAAGAGAAATTATGCGGGTTTCGCGTTGCAGTTGATACAGAGGACGTCTGCTCGGTACAGGACGTATCTCCTTGGGGTTACTACCAAATGCCGCAGTGAAAGCGAGTCCAAATGGACCAAAATATATGAATATCAAAGCCCGATGCGTGGGAGATTTTCACACAATGCCAAACTTTGTTAAAACGGTTAGGCCATTAAATTAGGCCATTAAAAGAAATTCAAACAAAATATTTTCCATTAAAAAAAATTAAGATGTATATCGAATTTAATAATAACTGCGTCCACAAATTTCAATGATAACGACTCCCACGTTTTTCTCAGATAAACGATAACTAATCATTTTGTCGATAAATAATAAATTGTTTACGAACGATTAATTATTATAGCAAATAAGTTTGGGCAGAACTCTCGATGCTTCATTGACCGAAATTTTTGCATTTCAGTGGAAAATTATTCACGACTGGTGGCTGAACTACGTGTGACTGCAATTGCGCGTGATAAAACATCGTACAGTGGAACCTCTCATAACGTACGTAATAGGGAGACAATGTACGCTATCTGAAGTACCAATCGCGAGCCAGAACCGGCTGTAGTCGATCGACTGCTCTCCCCACTATTCCCCTTCCCTGACACCCGTGCAGTGCCGTGACTACAGATCCCGTCAGACCCCGTGTTCGCTCGTGCCGGTATGTACATATGAGATTTCGTAACATCGTGGATATCGTATATATAAAAAGTAAGTAATTATTTACATATAATAAAAATCAATTATTCGCTGTGAACATTTTGGCTGATACACGCGATTTGTGTTATTAATATGAAAATACTAATAGTTTAGGTAGACATAACCTCGAAAAAACGTTCTTGTTTACAGCGAAATTCTAACCTTAAAATGATTATTTTCAGCATTCTTCAAAAAAAATCGCTATGAGCAAAAATCCTAATCACCGGCGACTAGATTTTTCTGAAAAATTAGAAATTCTAGCTAGGCTGGAGAAAGGAGAATCAGTGACGAAACTGGCTGCTGAGTATAACGTCACCCATCCAACTATTTGTCGCATTAAAGGCGTTGTGCATATAAAATGTTATCGTTTTATAATAAATTTTATTGACAAAATAAAATATTTTTTAAATATGAAAAATTTGACAACATTGCAGTGCAAATGAAACATCTCCCAAAACACGTTTTAAAAAAATACGGTCACCCCTCTTAAGCGCCCTTCTGAAGTGTATGTGCGACGGCCCTGATCAATCCCCCTCCAACCAACCTACTGCGTCCCGACGCTCCGCCCTCGTACGTTATGAGAGTGTACGTTATGAGAGGTTCCAGTGTATAATAAAATAATTCACCCAGACGCCAAGAAGACGTGTCTACTGCGTGTTTTACAAACAAATATTCAAACTAAATTCGTCGCAATAAAAAGATGCTTGTAAATTCTTTTGTCACATTAGCGTTATTCGCTGTGCGACTCCGATGGCTTTTCTCGATGCGAAAACCGCATCGTACCATAATGGGAAATGCAATAAGCACGTCGTATCCAATTTACGCAAAGAACCTTGAATCGAGAAAGAAAATAAAACATATCGTTAAATCTGCCGCATTATCGTACCTTGCATTGGCTAATTTTTTTTAAAATAATTTCACATAATATCCAATAGGCTATTGGGTCGTTTTAGGCGGCGGCAAAACGTCAGACAGTTGGCGCTAAATTGTAGCGGTCAGATGCCGAACCCTGTCAATTATGATCCTCCAAAACCCGCGACTCGGGCGGTATTTCAGTTTCCGGCTGTATCGGCTAAAGTGTGATCCTCCAGATGTGCGTTATTGCACGTCTCGTGAACATAGGTGATGAATTGGTGGGAAAAGTTTCCCTACCGTTTTTGCCAAGGTTTCTGGAGAGAGTGGCCATTTCGACCCAAGATAAAAAAAAAGTCTTCTTGGGTTTCAACGAGTGCTCGTTGAAACGTAGTACCGCACGAGGCCGATAAGATGTCGTGGGGATCGCCGGAAAATATATAGCAATAGTATTGCTGCACGGACGGCGAGCTAAAATTAGGCTTGAAAACAAAAAGAAAACTTGATGAGTGGACCAGCTGATTGCTTAGTATCTAAGGGCATGTATATAGATACAATGAATACCCAAGATCCAAAGTCGTTTATTATTCTCTCGTAGATGTCCATGAAAATTATGACGTGACAAGTGCCGTTGTATGTACATATGTACATATGATTCGTGAATATTCCGTTGTTTTGAATAAATCACCAGCTGGTTTCTGAGTTTCGTGCTTGCGGTATTCTTCGTCCTCGTCGCACATCGACTGGAGTATAAACAATGTAATATGTCTTGTCAGATAAAAGGAATTGCCTATTTCGTCGATCCTCCCGACGTTAAAGAAAAATTGCTCGGAGGTGGTGATGTCAAACGTGAGCAATTTGTTTTGAAATACGGAATTTTAAGGGGAAAAAAAAAAAAAAAAACAATCTTCGATGCTGATAAACTCGAAGAGTTTTGAAGCGTCATGAAACGAAATCAATGAAAATGTTTCGATTTCAGTGGATCATGTTCCAAAAGATGAGTTGCCACTCCAAGACACCATCGTATCGCTGTCGTCGACCGGTGACATCATGGCGATGGCCATCAACACAAATATCGTTGTGCTGGCCTGTGAGAAACACAAAAAAAAAAAAAAAAAAATCATAATTTGAGAATATTAACGTAATCTTATTTGTCATTGATGGAATGAAATTTTTTTTTCAGCCAAATGGGATTCTCAAGAGACGGGCGAAGTGAAGAACAAATTTCACACTGTATGGAGCGGAAGAGTGTGCGAAGATGAGAAGTAAGACTTTTTTGGGGCACAGAGTTGTGAAAAGAGTATAAAAATTGTTGTTTGAATTATTTGCAATCGTGAATAACAATATTTCAGCGAATGGATTACGAGCGTCGCTTGTCTTCCTCTAATATCGTTGGCAAAAGCTAGCGCGGTTAGCACAGCCGATTGGACATGCATCGCCGTGGGATTGAATACCGGATATCTCAGGTTTTACACCGAAGTGAGTTCCGATCGAGCTAACAATTTGTGTTTTTTTTTGTTTTTTTTTCGTTTTTTCGAACACCGATGTTCCAGAATGTTTTTTTTTTTTTTGGTTTTTTTCTTTCAACTTTTTGGCAATTGTCTGACAGACGGGAGCGTTGTTGCTGGAGGAGCAATTGGAGACAGAACCGGTGCTTGGAATAAAGTGTCAGTCTTACTCGCCGCCGCGACACATGGGCCACACGGGAATAAGCGAAGAATTGCACGTTCTTTACAAGAGCGTCGTGTGCGTTCTGCCAGGATTTTCCCTCTTTTCGACCTTGAGAGCCTGCAGAAATCATTTGGCAAGAGGTAACGCGCTGGAAAACATCGACGATACAATTTGTATGAGTTCCCTGCGGAACGTCGTGGTCTTCCGCTGAAAAACAGTCAAAATTCACAATCCGGCTATTAATGTTTTTTTTTTCATTACTCGGCTTCAAATTTTTTGAGAATATTACATTATTTTTTCCATCGATAGGATAAAATTGGGGATTAAATCGCCAGCGGGTAAGATAACCATTTGTAGCCAATGGTTTATACTTTCGGAAAAAAAAATTATGTTTGGGAATATTTTTATAAATGCAGTTTGCACAGCGTGAAAAGTGAAAAAATGACGATTTAACCCCATCTTAACCCCAGTTAATCATTATAACTGTTGAAATAAACAAATTTCACTGACTTATTTTTTTTTATTTTATTCCATTTTGTCTCGATTGAAAAAAAATTCGTAACACAAATCAACAATAACGCGGTAACGATATGTCGTTTCGTCACAGTTCAGGCAAACTGCAACGACAAACGACCAGCATCGAACTTGGCGTACAAAAAATGGGGCTTCAAGGATCAGGACATAGTCAACGATTGCCAAGTGATCGGTACATCGGCCGTCAATACGTTCGATCATCTGATGACAGCTTCCATCTGCGGTGGATGCAACGCTTCGTATAGATCGAGTCCGCCGCAACACAATTTGGTAATGGCCGTGGGAAAAAGGCCATTCGTGGGTTTTCATTACGCTCTGGAAGGCGGAGCTGCGCCTGTATTGTCGGACGTCGCTCTCGCAATGGCCAACACACTGGCCAATGCCATTGGCAAAATAGGCACTGCTGTACCGTAAGTCACGATAACTGGATCGATCGGTTATTTATTAAAAAGCTGCGAGTTGAAATTTTCAATTTGATTCCTCAAAAACGTATTTATCACACGAAGCTCGTGATTAAGAAAGCATTTTCATTTATTCGTTTCTTCTAATCTTTGGCTTACTTAGGATTGCAAGTTTCAACTTGCAGCTGGTTTTGATATTCTAATATTCATCAGTCGGAGTATGAAATTTTAATTTCTTCTCAAATTCAAACGTTTAAGTGGATTTGATTTTTTTTTTATTTGATGGTTAGGATAAACTAATTGGTCTGATTTTTTACGAATTACAGGACTAATGGAGAATACAAAATAATTTTTTTCAAAATTGATTGATTTGTATTTAACATTGTTTTTATTTTTTTCAAAATGACGTTGGAAAAAAAAAAGGACCCAAACGGTGGCCATGATTGCGGACGCGATTTTGATCTGAAACAAAAATTTCAAGAAGATCATTAATCTGTAGGAAAGCCTCTATGTCTCCATGAAAGCTTTTTTTTTTTTTTATGAAATTTGAAAAAATGGCGGCGGTTTGGCAAAAGAGTATCGAATTTAGCCTATTTTTTCGACGATTATTCGTAAAAAAAAAATGGAAGATTAAAAAAAAAAAAAAGCTTCCATGGGGACATAAAGAATGAATTGATTGTCGAAGAATCGAATTGAATCGTCGATTGATTCGTAACGCAGTTGGTTTCGTGGATCATCGAAGCAGTCGTCGACAGTGGAAAAACCAAAAGGCCCGGACCGGGAACCGGCGGAGCCGATGACCTGCCGTTTCGGATTGAGCGACGTTATGCGAGAAGGCGATTGTCTAATCACGAGTCCGAACAAAGCTTTGTCCGTGGTGAACGACGCGATGGGTCGTGTCATACTTCTGGACAACAAGCGTGGTTTGGCGTTGAGAATGTGGAAAGGTTATCGGGATGCACAATGCGGCTGGATCGAAGTCGTGGAGGAGAGACATCGTACCAACACCGGAACCAAATCCCAGACCAAAAACAGTCTGAGAACAGCACTTTTTTTGGCTATTTACGCTCCGAAGAAGGGCATTATCGACATATGGTCCATTCAACAAGGCACGAAGATAACGACTTTTTCGGCAAGCAAAAATGGCAGGTGCGTGTTCCAACGGCAGATCAAAACACTTGCCACGCGCGACCAACCAAAAACTAGTCGTAAATTTGAGGAACGCCGACAACTTCGCGACAAAGTGAGCCAGAAGCTCCTTCGAAGAATCGTTCTAAAGCCACTGAATACCGAGATACGATGTAAAAAAGATTTTTAAAAAAATTCGAATTTTTCCGAAATTTTGTATCTCAACTTCAATTTAACGCCGGACCCAGGAAAATTTTTTCAGGAGTTTGGAATTTTTATATGTTAATCTCTGAAGCTTTATCTTCAATTTGAGTCCAAAAAGTATTGAAAATCTTCACCGGTTCTTGAGTTACCATGAATTTTGTGCAGGTGTGCGTTAATCAAGCGACTCATGGCCTCAACTTTGACTCGTGGCCGGAATTATTTTTATTTTGGTTGGTCAAGCGATTGTGTTAAGACTCAAATGTTCATCGAACGACCTTGGGCCATTTTTTTCAGACTGTTGTACACGAATTACGGTCTTCTGGGGCTGAACGACGCCGCGATTACGTCGGGAAATCGCGCCCAATACGGTTGCGTATTTTTGGATCCCATAGGAGGCCTCAAAGAAATTCTCGTGCCTTTTCATTACGCTCTGAGCAGCAAGAATGGCAAAAGAGCGCGCGACATTCATCTGCTGAAGAAACTCAAGAGTTTCATGAGGGAGGAAGAGTTTGACGATGAAAAATTGGTCGATGAGGTCACGAGCGTGTGCACGGAAATGAAAACCAACGAGATAAGATTGCAAATTCTTGAAATGCTCATGGGAAGCAAACATGTGATACCCGAGGCTTTGCAAGTCGCTGCCGAGTGCTTTCTCGATGTTCTTTCCAAATATGGTTCGTACTTTTATTCGCTTCCAATGGTTTTTTTTTTTTTTTTTTTTTTTTTTTTTTTGCTCACGCTTGAACACTATTCACGATGACCTGAGCATTTTGCAATGGAAAAAATTATCGAAATATTTTTTTTTCCACTTGACTAGACAAAAAAAAAAAAACGTGCGAGTTGAAACTTGCAATTTGTTTCCTTCGAATCGTGCGTAGTGAAGGAATTACATTATTTCTTTCTTATCTTTGAAATGTTAAGACTGGATGTTCCAAAAAATGTTGAACACGTTAACATGAAAATCTCGATGAACACATTTTTTTTTACCGTCACACAGTTTCCTCTATAAAGATACAAAACACGAATTTTTTTTTTTTTTTTTTCATCTTCGGCATATCTGAGATATTTCCTTTCATTTTTTTTCAACGTCACGTCGTTCTTTTTTTTTTTGTTTTTGTTTTCCTCGTCTTCCCATCGGCTCCAGATAAATGCGAATTGGAACCATCGGCAAAAGCTCTTCACCAAATGTCGCTTCAATTGAATCGGGCGATAAAATTTTACAAATACGTGAGATCGCAGTTCGACCGTCCACCGGAATACAATACAGTGGCTTCGTCGATAATTCCGGACGCAAAAAATTTGGCCGTGCTGTTGAACACGTCGGAAACGGAAATCCAGCGTATTTTAAAATTATCGAAAACCATTTACGACTTTGAAACGTCAAAAGTTAAAACAAATCGGGTAACTTTCAAAGACGATGGCAGCATGTTTTTGGAATTTTTGTCGTGTTTCGATTTCGGATGTCAAATTTCGATCGGTCTTCACAAATACGTGACGGACGAGCGTAGATATCAGATATCGTCGTTGATTTATCAAGGCTGGATGTATTCGAGCGAAAATCCGGAAAATTGGAAACAGGCTGCACGCGACAGCAACATAAGACCGACGACTCTGATGCAATTTGCATTGACTTATTGGTTGAACAAAAGACCCGGAGCTCCGTTGGAAATTGAGATAAAACGTTTCACCCAACTTCTTCACGCTGTTTGCGAATTGGCGATTACGGAAAAACAAATTGGCGTGGAATACAACGAAACTTCGTGGTGGTGGAACGAGGCACGTTCGAGCCTCGCTGAATCGACCAAACCGTTTCAAGCTCTGACCGCTGCTCTGGCTTGTCGGGCTGTCGCTGTGACGCTTCAGGAAAATAATGATTCGGCCGTTAAACGTGCGACCGACGACAATGGCAATGAGAAATCGGACGATGAGGCGACCATCGACAATGGCAATGACGTTGATGAGACGACGAAAAAATTGGAAAACAACGTTGGTACCGACGATGAGATGCACAGCTCCGCGAGCGAGTGGGAAAATGTTACAAAAGATAATTGTCAATTCACGGAACTCATAGGAAATCTCGAAGACGTTACCATTCTCAATGCCATTCTCAGGTTGGTAAATATTTTAATTAATATTTTGATTGACAAAAAAATTAAAAAAAAAAAAAAAAAAAAAAAACAGATGGGGTGGGGCTCGAAATTCAGAACGAGCAAATATTTCGAACGGGAATGTTACGAACGGTCGCGGCGTAGAATGACATTGCAGCGAATCGTCAAAATTCAGAATGACATTGTAGCGAACGTACGAATATTTCGAACGCCTACCAGTCGCCGCGGTTTTCAACATTTCACGACTTTCGAGCTTTCCCGCGCGTAAATTATCGAAGTTAGATGTATGACGTCTTTTTTTGTAGGGAATTTAATTCTCTACAACATTGTTCGTGTGAACATTTAGTCTATATAGCGTTGTTTATCCAGCGTTTCGACAGAAAGAAATAAAACGATAAGAAAATCGATGCATTTTTACCTTCCCGTCAAAACGCTAGTTAAACAACGTTATATAGACCAAAAGTTTACATGAACAATGTTGTAGAAAATTGAATTTCCTATAAAAAAAGTCATAGACGGCATGTGTCTATCTGTGATAATTTACGTGTGGGAAAGCTCGGAAGTTGGGAAATGTTAAAAACCGCAGCGGTTTTTTATTTTTTTAAATTATCGTAAATTATCACAGTTGCATATACAATTGCATATCTATAAAAATTCATTGTACCCCATTCTCGAGACCCTGAAGCATAATTTGAGCAAACAAATGTTGAACAAACAATAAAAAAATAGAATACAAAAGTGACTCATCTTTGACGTTTGTCCACGGTCTCAATAAATACATCTAACATATTTTTCGATGTTCAAACATTTTTCCAACTGTACGTGTATGAGGGAAAAAAAAAATAAATCAGATCAGAAAATTCGCCACTGCGTTTAATAAAACCAATGAATTCATTTATTTTGCAAATAAATTCTTCACAAATTAAATAATCACGTATTAAACACGAAACTATTGAACATCACAGCCAAAAGCCGACAAACGACGAGACAACGCAATTCTTCGCTCTGCCATTCGAGAAGGTGGACATATCTTTGGCTGCTATTCTCAACAGAGGCAAAGGTTCGTCGTCGAACAAATATCGTTATACATAAATGTTACGAAAAAAAAAAAACAAACAAATTGGTATTAAAAAATGCGAATAGGTTCGGTGTCGGAGGCGGTAGCGAAATGGCTGTCTTGCGCTGCGATAGATCCAGCACGTTTGATAGACACTCGGGACGTGGAATTCGATCAGATGCAACTTTCGAACGATTCGCTGAAGACGACGGGAACCCTCGACGAGGCTGCCGCGGTTGACATACCGAAAGAAGATCAAAAAGATTTGTTGGCCATTACCGTGGAAATAGGAAGCGAGGCGAATCCCGAAGTAACTGCTCAAACTCACGTTTTAGGTCAGTTATTCGTGACGTTTTTTATTTTTTAATTTTTTAATTTTTTAATTTTTTTTTATTCTTCGAATAAAATAAAACATTCAATGATTCATCGATCGGGTTGTATTGCAGAAAGAATATCATTGCTGAAGCGTCATTTTCCATATAGCTTGACGAGCAGTGTGCTAATGGCAAATTTATGTTGGGAATTCGTCATGTCGTGGAGTCGAGATGTCGGAAACCTCGAAGCCCTCGAGGCGGCCCTTGCGGTGTTGCGTCAAATACCGATGAAGCCGATGCGTCAAGGTGAGAATGCATTTTTTCAATCCAAGCGTGTGAGCTTGAGGGGGCTGTCTGTTGAGGTAGTACCTCCACGAAAAAATTGAATTAGGAAATGGTTGAAATTCGACATATGAGCGATTCCACGTGACTTCAGCCAATAAAAAAAAAATTTCCACGAATAATTTAAAAAAATTGAGCTATTTTATTGCAATATATTCACCGAGTGCCAATTTTAAGAAAAAAATGTTACGGTTTTATCGTTAATTAACGTCTTTTTTTTTTTTTTTTAATTTTTCCATTCAAATGGCTGTATCTTTGGCAGGATTTGACGTATTTACATTCGTAAAAAACGAAAATGTGCGTATTTTTGTGGCCTTCCAGAAAAAAAATTACTTTAAATTTTATTGCGCAAGTTGAACGTCCGTTTCACGGCAAAATATGCAAAAAATATTTTCTTGAAAACTTGAAAAATTTTCGTCTCAAAATCCGATGCCCATCACTGAATTTTCAGGAGTTTGCTGTCTTTTATGGACGTTACATATCAAACGACGAATGGAAGCTGCGGCGAAGCTCATGAACAAGTTGGGAAAGCTACCGAAAGAGAGATTGTGCTTGCAGGACACAGGCTTGTCCGACATTCAGCTGACAACCATGCTTCAGCATTGCGTCAGCTTTCTGGATATTTTTCTGGACGTAAGTGTCGCCTCGAGTTGTTGAAAAATCAAAAAAATAAAAAATAAAGATTACGAAAATCATTGAAACAACATGGAAAATCCATCGACAGGCGGAAGTGTTGGAAGCGGAAAGAAATTGTTCGGTAAAGTTCGAAGAATTGTGGGAAGGTCACGAGACCGGACCCCAGGCTTTTGCCACTCTGGCCATATCCCAAACGCCCGCTTGGTACGATTTGATTCTTCTGCATTTGCAACTTGCGAATGTTCTTCACATGATTGCACATTTCAACATGAAGCTCAGTAAACCAATGAACAATCTGTTCGAGTCCGTGGTAAGCGATCGGTGTGCCGAATCGAATGTGCTTTCGAAAAATTTCATCGCAACGATTTCTGTGACCCCTCGATTTGGACCATGGACTTTCTACAGGCAAAAAAAATCATTGCCTATGGAACACAAATGCGTGGTCAAATCGAGGGTACCACAGAAATCGCAATACCGTCGAATAAAATGGATAAATTTAATCAAACAACAAAGTAAATATCGTAATAAAACGTCGAATTTATTTTTTCTTTCTTTCTCGAATGGAACAAAAATGGAAAAAAAAAAAAAAAAAAACCAAAAACAAACTCGCAGACATCGCGTTATTTCTTCCAAGACATAACCGACAAAGCGATATTCACGTGGTACCACGACGAAAAACGTGACAGTTCGAGAATCGAGTTTCTATGTCGTGTGATAACCGCTTCGATGGATTCCATTCATCAGGAAACGAACGACGGTAACAATCTGAGTTCCGGTCAAGCCGTTCATTGGATGAGCAAGTGTCAGACTCTAGCGTCCATATGGAAGATCAACAACGACAAGCTCAGAATACATCAGGTTTGTCAACTCTACGTAAACGGATTCGATCGATTGGCCGAAGAGGTGAGTGAAAAGAACCAACAACAAAAAAACAAAACAAAAACAAAAGAAAAATGAATTTTTCATTTTGTTTCTGATTAATTGTTTTTTTTTTTTCTTCACTTGTTTCGTGAAAATGAGCAAAATGTTTTTCTTCGTCTGTGATTAAAGGTCGTTGCCGCTGTGAGCGACACCGAATCGCTGGGTGCAAGCCTCTTGCCCATCGCCGGACGCAGAATCATGTCATATTTGTCGAAAACCCCGGATCTGCTCGAAGAAGTGTCCAGAATCAGTCCGAATCTCGCTCAGTATCTGGAAAGCTTGGTAAATATAAAACGACAAAAAAAAAAAAACGGGGAGGTCTCGAAGTTGAAAATTTTCAATTTTTCGAAGGCTCGTAAGTTCGAAATTTTTCTCATTCGAATTTTAATGTATCGACCGGTCGGACATTCGATCGTTCGAATTTTTCCAATTTTGTTACATGGACCAGTCGAAATAACAAAAATTCGGAGATACGATTTTTCGATAAACTAAAATTCGACTGGAAAAAAATATCGAATTTATGAGCTTTCGAAGCATTGAAAATTCGAAACTCCGAGACCCAGGCAAAAAAAAAAAAACAATGTGAAGCTAGATCGAAAAACGAAAAATGACAAATAGACAAACGAAAATGGACAGGGATCGAAATTCAGAACGACAAAAATTCTTCTAAAACGCCCAATTCTTCGAAAAAATTATCAAAGTTAGATGCAGGCCAAAAGTTCACATGAATTTTGGTCGTTCTGAACATTCATCGTCTTGAATTTCGATCCCTACCCGACAAAATAGTCGTCGATGGGTTTCCGCCCCCATCATTCGACTGTAAAAACAATGTAAAACACGACTTCGATGCAGCTGTCACAATATTTTTTCCATCAAAAAAATTATTGGAAAAAAAAACGAACATAAACTGATATCTAAAATAATTTCGTGCAGAATGTGATGGGAACGGTGATGACGGGTTGTTCGACCGACGACACGGTCCAACTCATACGAAGAGTATCCCGTTATTTGCCAGAAACTCACAACAATTATCACTTTGCACAGCAGATGCTCGACGCGACTTTCATCTACGAGGGAAAAACGTGATGGAAATCGCTCGAGGGCGGTGAGCATAGTCGCGAATACTGTGATAGTCGTTCGTTACCATTCGAAAAAAATAAAATAAAAAAATAAAAAATAAATATATATATATATAACATTGAAAAAAAATAAAAATAAAAATCGACGAGAAATATTATTTTCTCGAATTATTGTCGGTCGGAAACAATTCACAAGCAATTGAGATATTCCAATGTTGTGAAAAATCCTGAATTATCCATAAAAACGAAAATTACAATTGAAGAAAAAAAAAAACCCTTTTTCGTGAAATATTACAACATCGATATAACAAAGTTTGAAAAAAAATTCGTCATTATCTTGTTTATCACTACCAACGTTATATTTAATTATGTACATACCTAACCATACACATGTATAACGATAGACTTTCGATGATCACAATAAATCGCGACAATTTCGAGCTTGAATTTTTTTTTTTTTTTCATCAATAGCTCCTTGTTGAATACTCGAAAAATTTTCAATCATTATATCATACACAAAAGGTTCGACGCGATTTTTTCCTTTTTTTTTTTTTTTTGGATTAATTACAAGGGGTCTCCCAACATCACCAACATCTGTACACGATAAAGAAATATACACTATAGTCGTATGAACGCGCATTTGTGGCCCGAATTTTACTGATGTCACCGTTCGGATCAACCTTGTAAAAGGTATCTCGAATAATTTCGTAGCATTGCCCCGTCCAAATTCTCGTTGGATTCAGTTTTGAATCCCTCGTTGCTGTCCCGTTGCTCATGCTGCATCGATCAGGTCGTCGATGTCAACACGTGTTTTTTTTTTCACGGGTCGTTCGTGTCTCGTTAACGCGTCAAAAACGTATGGAAAATCCTCGATAACCGAGCCTCGATATGGACTCGATATTCTTGAACTCGCAGTGATGAATCTCACTGCCCGGACTTCCCACTGTTGTCAACCAATGCTGCCTGAAATTATAACAACACTTTATCGTCTTTCTTCACTGCGTTTATCGCATTGAAATATATATTTTTTCGCATTATTTCAACAACTTTAGCATCAACTTGTTTATCATCGACGGCTTTGATGATGATGATGATGATAATGATGATGATAATAATAATAATAATAATAATAATTAATAATAATAATAATTAATAATAATAATAATTAATTAATTTTTCTCATTGTAAATATTATCGCAGATTGTGAGGTTTCATTAATTTTTTTGTAATTTTCATCGAAAGTTGAAAAAAAAAAAATCGTGCGATCGTGCGATAACGAGATAACAGACTATAGTCGACCGCGTGGACTTCGCAGACGGACACTCGTGATTGTCTCGCGATATATATTGTTTATATTTGGCTGGTGGATCGCGAAAACGCGTCACAATAACCGATATCACTCGACCCAGACGCCGATCGAAAAGCCTTCGCACACAGCCACGCGTGGCTGTGTTTGTTCTTGAAATACCACGAGAGCACTCAACGTAAACTTCCAATTGGGGACAAGCCAGACAATTTGCTTGGGACATAGCGAGAGAGCAAAAGTAGATGTCAACCTTGAGAACCCGACGGAATCGAGACGATCGATGTTTCACGTATTTGTTGATAAAACAATTAAACACATCGACGGGACATAACTCGTTGCACGGAAAGTTGAACGGAAATCACCGTTATATTTATCGAAGAAGCTGCAACAAAAGTTTTCATCATCGACTCAACAAAATCTCGACTCTGCCACACGACTGTGTTTATATTATTGTATTTTTGAAAAAAAGGTGAAATATTTTTTTGTTTTGTTTTAGAAACAACGTGACACACGAATGTTAGATTAAATGGAAGAAACTGTGAAAACGATTTTGATGTCGACGGGACATCTTTTAAGCTTACTGAGAATCACGTTGGTCCAATTGCATTTGAGGAGATCAATCAAAAGACACCTCACTCGATGGAGTGACCAACAAAAAAATGTTCGGGTTCATTTTTTAACCTGTGGGAGGTCGGTCAACATTTTTTTTTTCAAATGTTATCATTTTTCAATGGAATTCTAAAAACAGAATCTGGGCCTGAATAATTATAATTCGTGTTCGATTATTGAGAATAAAATAATTATGAACGATCGTGTGACGAAGGTGCGAGTGATCGACCGTAAAATGTTTTTTTGTATTCGTGACGTTGCCGTTGGTGGTGAGATGCTCGACCTCGGTTCCAAACTGGTCGGTGTGAGCCATTGGGTCGAAGACTGACTTTAATAGCGTACCCTAATGGAGTAATGAGACCGTGTACGACGGATCATCGTCACAAACGTTCACAACCACATTCAATCGTCTTGTTTCACGTGCTCACCAAACCGTCGTCGAATTAATCGAAAGACGCATCCGCGTAGAACGTGGTCGCGCAACTCTCGAGACGTTTCACAGCACCCCGTTATATGACGATAAACGTCAATTCGACAATTTTCCAACCCCTGTCGCGGAACAATGTTCGAACGAATGGAAAATAACGAAACGTGACGTGAACAATCGAGGCACGCAACGTTTGACCAACGTGTTGGAGTGTTCAATTGCCGTCTCTCCATTCCGGTGACAAGTGGGTCGCGAACTTATCCACCGTGTCTTATAATTTTATCATCAAGTAGATATTTACCTTACGATAATATTTTTAAATAAAATATTCTGCAATAAAATTAAGCAGTAATCGAACAAACTCGTGGGGAAAAAAAAATAAATAAAAAAGAAAAAAAATCATAACTCTATTCCGATAAAATATTCCGGATAAATAATCTTACGATAGAATTCTGAAATGTAATATTTTAAAATAAAATTAAGCAGTAATCAAACGCGTGGGAAAAATAAAAGAGAAGAAAAAAATTATAACTTTGCGAAAAAAAAACAACAAAATTTGATGAACCAAAGCTCAAATTCGAGCTTTAGTTTGTAACTTTTGAGAAACTGTATATTGCAATGTAATTTTTGTCATTGGAAGCAAAGAAGGTTCAATGATAGTGCATAAATCGTTTCAGATTTTTTAAAATTATATTTGCTATGGAAATTTAAAAAAGGCAGGGTTGATTGAAATCCCCCCCCCCCCCCCGGCTCGACCGATTTTCGCAATGAGGTGCAAAAAAAAAAAGCATTTTAGAAATTTATACCGAAGGAAATGAATGAAGAAAGAAGCGAAAGAAAATTGCAAACAAGTGGAATGGGTTTGTGATGTTGACTAGGAATAGACTCACATTTGATCGACGTAAGGCTTTGGGCCCTGCATCTTTCCCATTATCGTTCCGCTTATACTGTTCTTCACCCAACCGCTGATACCGAGCTCGTTGCACAGGTCCCTCACGAATTTCGGAAAGTAACAGCCTGCGAACGTAAATCCACGATCAATCGAATTGTGATCGATTTCGTGAAAGCGATGCAAATATCAAAAAAAAAAAAAAAAAAAAAAAAAACACCCATGTCAAGACGAAATCTCAACGTTGAAATATTTCATCAACAAGGATGAACGTTTTTTTCAACGGTTGAAAAAAAAATTGGTGTTATTAATTTCCATGTTTCGTGGAATTTTATTAATGGATTAAATTAATTTTATTATAACTTAGAATCTGTAAAAGTGCAGATTGAGAAAAAAAAAATATATATATATATATTACACGCGAGAAGACACGAATGAAGAAGCAAGAGTGAGTCATTGATCGAAAGTATTGAATTAGATTGACACCACGGTGAAGATGACCTCACCCTCTAAAAACCAAAAAAAAATCTAATTTTTTTTTTTTATGAACAAGTAAAATCCTCAGTGTCAACTGTCATCGTCAGAATACGAAATATATGAAAAAAAACATAGATTTGACATTCAAAAATTCACGCTGAGAATTAACTAGATCAACGACATAAAATCGGATCTAAAAAATAATAATAATAATTGTCAATCTCATCGTTGTCCGATTCCTCACAATTGTACAGATAAAAAAAAAAAAAAAAACATTTTGTCAAATAATTTTGACTCTCTGGAAAATTATTAAAAATCGCGACACAATTGACCGAATATATTTTCGACGATGTTAATATATTCGATGAACGTTATCGCGTGCGGATATAAGCTTACCCTGCACTTTGCCGAATACTTCGAACTCGACGGATACCAATTCTTGAAGGGGATCACCGCCTGCCATGCTGTCCTCGTTCGATCGGGGTTACCTTCGCAATCACCACTGCACCACCCACCTCACCCGCCCCACCCGCGATATCGATAGTTATTTATCGAAATTTTCAATTGCCCACGAAAAATAATGAAAAATTTCGGTTTTTTTTTCGGGTTTTTTTTTTTTTTGAAAAAAAAAACCGTCCGCGATTTTTCTCAGCCTCTCTCGCGTGTTTTTTTTTTTGTTCTTATTCTCTCGCGACGAGCAGTCGCCTCACCTTACGTCGATACAAGTCCGCCAACTGATTCTCTAATTGCGCTACGACATCTAGAAGCCCCAAATAGACCGCCCCACTCGCGGTCATAGGGCCAACAGGCCATTGGCGATTGATTGGCAATCGATCGTCCCAAGATTTCAGCGTCTCGAACATCGCGCTATAACGTTTGTTCGCGCGTGCGGTAAAACCGAATGAGTTGGCACACGGGGAGCGATGGCGCACCCTTCAAATTTTCGGGTTGGGCTGGGAATTACGAACGAGGAATTTTGCGGAAAGGCGAAAATTCGGAACGAGCAATGTTCGGAAAAAGACGAAAATTCGAAACGCGCAATGTTCGAAATGACGATTATCGGAACGGTTGAGATTCGGAATAAGTACTTCGCGGACTTTTTTTGTAGAAAATTGAATTCTCTACAACATTGTTCATGTAAACTTTTGGTCTGTATAGCGTTGTTCAGCCAGCGTTTGGCCGAGAAGATAAAAATATATTGAATCAACGAATATATTTTTATATTCCCGTCCAAACGCTGGCTAAACAACGCTGTATAGACCAAAAGCTTACATGAACAATGTTGTAGAGAATTGAATTTCCTACAAAAAACGTCCGGGACGGCATATATCTAACATTGATAGTTTACGCGTGGGAAAGCTCGAAAGTCGGGCAATGTAGTCTCGCGGCCGGCGGACGAGATAGGCAACTCTATACCTATATATTGTTCTTTAAAAGCTTCGATGAATTTCATAACTCGGAAACTATGTGAGATAAGACGATAATGCGAATAATCTTTTTTGTAGAAAATTGAATTCTCTACGAAAAAGATTCAATAACATTTTTTTCCTTTTTCCAAATTTTTTGAAATATCCGAAAAAAATGAAGCGCTTCTTTTTTTTCGCGGGCTCGCGAGCCACGATTTTTTTTCCGCTAATCATCGTCACGATTGTGAAATAAAGACAAAAAGAAAAACGAAAGAAACAAGGTAAAAAAAAAAAAAAACATTGTTCAACGACATCGTCGACAGCTTTTGACAATCCATTGTGCGTAAATTCCAAGAGCGTAATTGTGCGTAGACGTTGTACCATAAAAAATATCGAATGTAGGCCAGGAGGGCGCCCGCTCATTTCCGAACTGAGAAGCACTTCCCATCCGTCCAATACCCGCTCGCATTGTCCCGTCATTATTGCAGTTTATTAATTATTAGTACGTCGTGGTTAGTCGACGTAATTGCTGGACAAGAGAACCGAACCAAAGGTTCCACAGGATGCGGGGGAGAAGGTTACGCCAATTCATAAATTATCCGTATTAACAGGTGCGGTGGATTACCATTGTTGCTCAAGGTCTCGTCGTTGAATCGCCAACGGAATGTTTTTTTTTTTTTTTGTTTTACGAGCATTTCACAGGCTCATGAAATCCCGTGTTTTCCCACGATTGTCCGGCAAAGATCAATCGATTTCCGAAATTGCGATTGATTGTTTTTTTCGTTGGATTATGGTTGGTTTTTTTTTTTTATTTTTTAAATATAAATCTAGTTAATTTTTTCAACGGGTTATCAACCCTTTCACGGTTGGAATTTAGTAAGGTTCATTTCGGTTAGTTTGTTCATGATCGATTGTCGGGTAAAGAATGAAATTTGTTTTGCGTCGAATTTGAGACATGTCACGAAATTTTCGCCATCAGAATGATTGGCACTATGATTTTAATTATTTATATCGATTCGATAAAGATCCTGATTTTATATTCAATGATATTTTTTCGATTGTACGAATATTTTATCGGATCGAAAAATATTTATTTATTCGATGAACGCGATTCGTCTTCTAGTTTAAGGGATACTAAAAAAAATGGTCTGTCCGACGAGAGAATAATTAATTTCGCATTAATTGATTAATCTGTCAACTCGTGTAAATGTTTTTTTTTGTTTCCTAATTCACAAGAGACCCAATGTTTCGTTTTTTTTTTACAAAAACTCAATAGCAGTTTCGGATAAACGATCGATAATAATTATATCCCGTAAAACATAATTTGAGACTTGCATGTCAATTTATTCACACTAACGCGTGACAATTATTCGACAGACTTTCGTAAGTTCGATTAATTAAATTTCATAAATAGATATCTAAGGACTGATTCGCGACAGCGCCAGCTGCATTTTCGTTATACATCGTTGAAACAACGTCGTCTAAAAATAATTTCGTTTTATCGATAATTAACGATTAAAATTCATTATTATGATAGATTCGATACATCGTTCATTGTCCCGATGAATATTCAGATTCGAAAATATTCTCGCATGTTGATCGTTATTGCAATCGGATTTCGTTGGCCAGACACCGATGGCTCACGCGTAAACACGTTCGACGAAGCTTCTTCGAGTCTTCGACCTCATCGGAGACTTAATTTTAAAAAAAAAAATTTTTTCTTTGTTTTTCGTGCAGCACAGATTCTGTATAATTATATACACCTGGTTCATCGCATTGTTCGTTCGTTAATCAATTTCAACGTATCCACTTATTTTACAAACACATTAAATGCCACAAATTACCGCTGCAATGTTCGCGGGTAACGACCACGTTTGTCAATTTTATTTCACCGATGGCTCACTATTCCACTTTTTTTTTATCCGTCTAACTCATATTTCGTAACTTCACTCGTTGGACACTTTGTTTTTTTTTTTTTTGGTTTTTTGTTTTTCGTTTGATAAGTGCTGAATGGATATTTTTATTTTTTGGAGTTTAGACCAGAGACTCCGGATTCGGTGGAATTATCGTGGGCATCACGTTGGTGCAATTCAGTAGCGTCTCGTTTGGAGATTCTTTGGTGTTGATGTTCCCATGAGTTTCCTTGGTCGATGCTACGAGATTTTGCCGTCTTGCTTCCTTCTTCTGTCGCTCGATCTGTTAAAATAAATAAATAAATAAATGAATAAATGAATAAATAAATAAATAAATAAATAAATGAATGAATAATTAAATAAATAAATAAATAAATAAATAAATAAATAAATAAATAAATAAATAAATAAATAAAATCATAGTTATGACGACTGTAGAAAATAAATTGATCGTTGATGCGAATCAATTCATCTTGTATTATCGTGTTCGATTGTTGAAAGTAAAGATTTTCTCATCATTTGACATTCTGAAGCCTGCTTCATTACTCAGCAATATTACATGTAATAACAAAATTATAAAAATATTTTTTCAATCGATTTTTCGTTTTGATTTCCCAAAAGAATAATGTTTTTTTTCTCGTTGCATTTCCATAAAAAATCATTTTTCAAATCTAAGCGATATTCACGATTCCAATTTTTCGGTTCTATTGATTTGAAAACAAAAAAAAAAAAGAATTTTTATTCAAAATCGTAATTTTTTTTTCAATTTTCCAGCCACTTTTCATCGCTCGTAATTTACTTTTCACTTCACGAGTCCAAGGACAAAAATAAGTGCGTATCAATAGTGTCTCGAGTGATTGGAAAAAAAATCGGAGACTAAGAGAGTCGTGGGGTAACGAGTTACCCCAGTGTACCGTTAACCGATACGCCCAAAATTCATACCATCCTGGGGTTAATTTTTTTTTTTTTTTGGTCTTTTTCGTCAAATTTCCAACGTTTTCAAATGGCGTACCTTGAAAAATAATCGAAGATAGTGACAGGGAAAAACAACGCATCGGCCTTCGTCTTCCTCAGCGTCTATGTACACGCCCCGAACGAGAATGGAATTGCTGCAGTTGAGAAGAACGAGAAATACGAAGCAACCGATGTGGGTGATCCAGCAGGACGTTTCAAGATCGTCGGGCAGTAGCCAAAGATCGAGAACGTTCCAAATTCCTCGCCAAACGTTGACGGTACCGAGAAAGCTCAACAGCAAGAAACCGTCGGCCGCCAAAAGCCGAGCAAGGCCCTCGAGCCTCGCGCAAGTGTATCGCATCAGCGGTTGCAGGCAGAACGTCACCGCAACTATCACGTATCCTATTATCTGCAACGAAAATGGTTTTTGTTTTTTTTTTCTAATCAATCGTTTCGATGGAACTCGCCGATGATCAGTTTATTATTTATGATTTAGTTATTATTTAACAGTTTGTAAGTTATTAGTTTACTAGTTATTAGTTCATTAGTGATTAGTTTTCAGTTTTCATTTATTATTTTTTTAGTTTATTAGTTTATTAGTTTATCAGTTTATTAATAGTATTATCGTGCACAATCATGCTAAAAGAATAAATAATACACCGAATACAACAAATATCACAATATTACGGTAGCAAAATAATGATTGTATCGTAAAGTAGAAGTAGTTGAAAAGTATTTCAGAATTTTTTTCTAAAACATTCGGTACACAAGAAGTAGCGAAAAAAATACAATGGACATCACGAATGACCCCAAAACACTTGTCGCATCGTCCGACTTTCGAGCTTTCCCACGCGTAAACTATCAACGTTGGATACACGCCGTCGGGAACTTTTTTGTAGGAAATTGATTTCTCTACAACATTGTTCATATGAACTTTTGATCTATATGTCGTTGTTTAGCCAGCAATTGGACGGGAATATAAAAATTTATTGATTTCTTCGATATGTTTTTATCTTTCTGTCTCTCCCTCGCTCCCCATCGAGCATCAATAGCGCTATCTCACTTGCACTCACGGCTAAGATAGAATAAACCGGATCATGTAGCCATCATCTTGAATCCTCGAGCTTCCGTAACACCGGATGAAAATTAATTCACCGTCGACATTGGGGGCCAAGTTCAATGCAAGACAGTCGGCTACATCCGTTCACGGTTTCGCGTCGGATCTTCCGCGCTTGTACGTCTGGATCGTACACGCGTCTGCATCTCCGGTGCAAGTGCATCTTCACCGCACATTTGTTCGCCGCGTTCACGAGTCACAACCGTCACCAGATAAATTAAACCCATTTGACTAACGTTATCAACTCGACCGTATATTATTTGATAATTGCTTCTCGGTAAACGGGATAATTTCAATTTCAAAAACCTAGCGATTCAACCGATTTCCACGAAATCGTGGAACTGTGCGTCGCACGGTCGACGCTTATCTCGTCATCATTATTTCGAAATCGCGTTTTTAGGGTTCCGTACCTTAAAAAAAAATTTTTTTTAAAAAGTGAACCCTCATAAGATTACTCGCGCTTCTGATTTTCTCAACGACTGTCGTGCGAAGCAGAAACATGAAATTTGACATGATACATCTCATTGACCCACGCATTTAGCACTAGTTGACGATTTAAAAAAAAAATCATGTGAGACTCGAAGTGGGAATCGAAATTCAGAACGAGCAAAGTTCAGAAAGGTCGAAATTTACATACATAGATTATTTTCCAGATAAATTTTGTAGCTAAACGTTTATTTTATTTATTTTAATTTTTTTTCATTCACTTTCAGCAGAGAATTTATGTTTGAAAATATTTTTGACAAATGGAGGTTTCACAACCTGAAAAGTGAAAAAATGTCCAGTTTTTTTCAACGAATTAAAGTAAAAAAATGGATTTTCCAGATGAAAGAAGCGATGGAACACGGAGATGCCTTTTGTGTCGGAGAGCACAAGCGGTTAGCATCCGGAAGAGTGGAGTTTATATTATAATAGCCCGGTGCATGTGTCCCATCTTTCTCGCGCTCTATGCACTCGAGAGTGCGTTACGGGGGCGGGGAGGGGGGGAAGGGGGATAATGCGCGCGGCCTTTCTGGCACGTGGCTCGCTTCCGGTCAACGTATCGTCGAGTGAGGTCACGTACATGATATACGAACATTAAGCGGTTATTTAAGACGAGTCGGGTTCGGTGCGGGTCTCAGAAGCAACGATTTTCGTTGGCACACAAGTAGATCTCGGCAAGCCCATGACATCACACAGTGTCAAGTTCGTCAGAGATTTTCCAACGTAATTGCGTCACTGCGTCATCGAGATGGAAACTCAATTACATATTTTTATCAGAAAAAAAAAATTATGTGAAAAAAAATTTCTAAATTTTTTTCGATCGCGTTCTTCGTACGTTTTGTTGAATTTTTTTTTTGTTCATCATTATAATCTTGCAAAACGTGCCGACCATTCGAACTTTGACCGTCTCAACATTATCATTGAAAAAAAAATTTTGTAAAATGAATTATTAAGAATTCTTAAAAAAAAAAAAACATTCACAAGATGAAAAAAAAATGTAATCTAATATTTTTCTTTGCTCTCTGAACTGTTGTTTTTTTTTCTTAGCATTTTTCCATTCATTTTCGTGATCAACTATTTTTTTCGTACGTTTTGTTAAATGTTTTTTTTTTTTTTTCATCATTATAATCTTGCAAAACGTGCCGATCATTCGAACTTTGACTGTCTCAACATTTTCATTTTTAAAAAATTGAAAAAATGTATTATTAAGAATTCTTAAAAAAAAAAAAAAAAACATTCACGAGATGAAAAAAAAAAGTAATCTAATTTTTTTCTTCACTCTCTGAACTGTTTTTTTTTCTTAGAATTTTTTCATTCATTTTCGTGAACGACTATTTTTTATGATTTTTTTTCGAATTGATTGATAAAATAGTTCGATGATGCGACGGAGCCGATGATAATGAATGTTTTTCGATGATTCGTGAAACGAATGAATCAAATGGATCGATTTGATACGTAATAGGAGCCTCGGACGTCTTCGTCAATGAGAAATTCGACTTCCTGCTGTGTTTTGATACGTTGGATATGAAAATAATTCTCGACGATTTTCGACGTTTGTTAAGGTTCGGATTATCATCACAATGTATTTGTGAATCAAAACGAACGATTCGAATTCGTGCGATTGCGTATTATGTGTGACGTGTTAACAAACAAATGGCATTAAAGTAGCGAACGTTATATACGTGTGTGCGCGTGTATATTGTAGGACGTGGAGCCTGTAGCGCGGGTATATTGAGATACGGGTCAGCCGTGCGCCTCTCAACAATCATGCAATTGGCGAATATTCAATTATATAATCGAACCATTACGCACTAACGTAGCACTTTGAGGATATCACGCATGCACGCGTGGAAGATTTTTCATGTGCTGCAGAGCATTGCCGAGTCGCTTTGGCACGAATGCCTCACGAAAAAAAAAAAAAAAAAAATGAACTTTTGCTTCGAATTAAGGGGGCTGAGTCACCTAAAAAATTGAATTTTTTTTTTTTTCGTAGCATGATCCATCCAAATTTAAAATCGATTTTGTCATTATATAAAATATCTATACTCAGGTGTCATTTCGAATTTATTTCATAGCCATATGAAAGCGAAACATATTTTGTGATAAATCTTACAGCGAAACATTTTGTGATAAATCTTACAGCGTTCACATGCTTTATATGGCTATGAAAAAATTTGAAATGATACCTGAGTATCGGTATTTTATGAGAGTAAAATCGATTCTAAATTTAAATTGATCATGTCACGGGAAAAAAAAATTTCCAATTTTTTAGGTGACAGCCCCCTTAATTAACAATCAAAGTTTTATCCAACGTTGCATTAAAAATATTCAACTTTCCTTTTTTCGATGCGAATGATTTTCGTGTATCATCGTTTTCGTTCATAATAATTAAGTCATCGATAATTTAGTTAAAATAATTTGCGTTCACGCGATCGCCAAAAAAAAAAACGTAAATTATCGCCATTGAGAAATATTTAAGAAAATTAAATATCACATTGACGTCTTCGATATTGATTGACCAATGAAATTAAATGGGCGTTCGTGCATTTTATTGCGTGCCTCGAGCAATTTTGAAAATTTTATAAAACCAAAGTGCACGGATTGTGATCTAATTCGTGAATCACGAACGTTATGACAAATCGACGAACAAAAAATATTGACTCATTGAAAATAAAAAGAAGAATGAAAAAATTCGAAAGATTGTCGAGTGATTATCGGCAACTGCGTTGGAAATCTCCGCAGGCTTGAATGTGATATATGCAAATTGATAACGCAATCAATTTTTCGTCGATCGACATTCCACTCAAATTTGTTATGAAAAAAAAAAATTAATAATTAAAAAGTAAAAAAAATTGATGCATACGACGATTTTTCGATGTACTTACGAGTGAACCGATTGCGGAGTATTCTCGATTCTCGGGAAACAGATGAATATCGAAGAGCACCCACACTCCTCTCCACACGAAGACGACCAGGCTTCCGACTACTCCGACACTGAACGCGCAATCTAATATGTACAGCGACCAATCTCTCGTATTCTGAAACGATAAATCACGTTGTTGATCGATTAACCCGTTCACATCACACCTCCGAATAATAAAATATCGGTCCCATGGGGGTTCAGCAAACCCCACTCACAAAAACCAAACCCATCTGGGTTCTGGAGCAATATATCGATTTAAGGTAGTATCCTACATACTGTAAGAGTCAAAGCAAGCCTAAGATATACCATCTCCTGATTGAGGTATGTAGTACTTTGATGTGGCAACGTCGCGTGTTATGATGTCGATTAGAGAGAGAGAGAGAGAGAGAGAAGATGGGAAACAAACGCGCAACGTTGCCATGTCTAATGGATCACGACCAACTCCTCATATAAACTGTATTTTCCCGATGTTCATTTGCTTACTATTATCATCACAGTCTCCTGATCTCTACTTTCAAGTGCTCAAAATGTTCTCCGAATATTCAACTTGCAGCTCAAGTTTTTTCATTAAAATCTGACGAGGATTTTTTGTATTACATCAAATTGAGCGTGATTTTCCATAAGGCTCCGTGTTAAACGTGTGAAAATTAAAGTGTTGATATATTTTTTCTCGCCCTCCGGAAAGCCAGAAAAATTTAACTGAACCTTTTTATTATCAATACCTATAAGTATGCCAAGTTTCATGAAAATCTGACGAGGGCACTACCTTAAATCTTGCGCCAAACTTCAATTTAACATGTTTTCCAAACAATCTAGTAATTGTTGTCTTCCATTAAAAATTTCAAAGCAGTCAAAACACGATAAAAAAAAAAAAATTCACGAAATCTGACTTTTTTTCCAAAAAAAAAGTATCATATCAATAATAACAATAATAATGACAAATTATTGTTACTATCATGAAAAAGTTTTCCGAATAAATTATTATTTGTTCGTAGACCTTTGTTCCGATCATTCGAATAAATGTATTATAATAACTAATAATAATAATAACTATTAAACATCAGATTAATAATCGTTGCAATTTCCACGAACAAAAAAAGTTCAGCCCCAAAAATTCTTGGGGAAAAAAATAAATAAATGAGCCATCGAACGCATGGCAAGTATGTCGGTCGCCAATGAATTACGTAGTCCGATGCGATCATTTCATAGCTGTCACAATGTTATCCGGCAATAGCGAGCAACGGAGGGCTCAAGTAAAGGTCATTGTCTCTCATCTCTCTCTCACTTACTCTCTCTCTCTCTCTCTCTCTCTCTCTCTCTGTGTGTTCTTTTTTCCACTCTGTCTCTCTCTCTGACTCCCTTCCTCCTCTCTCTCTCTCTCTCTCTCTCTCTCTCTCTCTCTCTCTATTCGTAAAACAACGGCGAGAAAACCAGGACAATTGCATCTTCGTCGTCTTCCAATCGGTCCCGTGTCATCCGCAATACAATTCGCGACATCAATTCGAAGAAGTTACGATCGTTGACCTCCTTTTGCATCGCCACGTACCGTTCAAATTACCCGCCCTTCGTGCTATCAACGTTTGCACGAGCCCCTCGCAATTCGGAAATTAATTTTTTTGTTCAAGATTCATCGTGTTTATTTTATTTTTATTTTTTTCCAATTATTCGTAAATTTTTTTTTTTTTTTTTTTTTTTTTTTTTTTGACTTTTTCATAATAATAATGATAATTATTATTTTTGATTTGCGAGAGAATACGTTGTCGATATGTATATTGTCGATGGTGTTTGAGCGTAGATGAGGCAAATCGGTGGCCGAAAGGCTGGCT
Source organism: Diplazon laetatorius (assembly GCA_963662125.1). Lineage (NCBI taxonomy): Eukaryota > Metazoa > Arthropoda > Insecta > Hymenoptera > Ichneumonidae > Diplazon > Diplazon laetatorius. The sequence continues at coordinate 2,385,943 of OY759159.1, forward strand.
GTGTGAGGCCCATGCGCAATCGTGTGGGTGAACGGGTCACACATGTGATGCGGCTTCGTGCGGCCGTAGTTTGTACGGAGTCGGTGGGTGCGACGATCGAGGGAGATAGCCGGAAACTACTCTTATACTCTTATAGTAGTTGTATGGATAATATGGATCACCCGTCGCGCCAGTTCGCAACCCAACCGTTGCGAACCGAAAGAGTTGTTGTTATTATTATTATTATTATTATTATTATTATTATTATTATTATTATTATTATTATTATTATTATTATTATTATTATTATTATTATTATTTATTAATTAATTAATCGATACACGAATCCGTTTATCGCAGTCCGTTCAACGATAAACTTTTCTCGTTTATTTCGAATAATATTGAGGAATTTTTTGCACTTGAGTATTTACGTATTACATGATTATAATCATGTTAGCACCGACTCTTCTTATCTCACGCGATCAATGCCGTTAATTAAACTCGAAAAAAAAAAAAAAAACGTTTTTCGGATTTATCACTTCTATTTGCATTGCACTTCCGGGATTCACGGCGCGAATCTATATCGAGATTATTTCTTCACGATCGCTATCGAGGTTCATCGATTCATCAACAAAATCCGTTTGACAATCAATCGTAAGATACGAAACGTGAAAAATGTGAACGAGAGATTGATATTCAATTTAAAATCGTTCTTCACGTTTGATTGAGTTTCTATATTATGGACTCTGGTCAATTAAATTAAATAGTCTCAGATTAAATTAGCTGATGACAACCGTGACAAATACATATTGCAAGAAATTTCTTCGAAAAATTATATCTTCATAAAATTTGAACAGGCCCAAAACCAGAGTCAACTACTGGATCACAAATTTACTTGTTTGAAAAATCTTTGATGGAACAATTGTCGAAAATTATTTAGGTTTGATCCAATCATGAATACTCTTCGACAATTATGATTGAAATTCAATATCACATCATATATTTAATTTTTAACACTTGAATTCAATAATTTGTTGAATCAGTTATTGCAGATTCAAATGCTAGATAAAAAATCCACTTGTTTCTAAAATCTTCGATCGACAGCTATAATTTCACACATGTCTGTGCCAAGACAAATACTTTTCGACAATCATCAATAAAATGCAATATTATATTATATAATGCATTTTTACCATTTGAATCCAATCCAATTTGTTTATTAAATAATTCATTTCATTGATTCAATTGAATCTAATCAAATTTAATACCATTGATTATCAAGATGGTAATAATCTTTCTTTCAACCCTCCCTGGTCACACTTCAGTCAAATTATGGTTTAGCCATACTGGGTAAAATTCACCCCAACATCTTTGAATCGCAATGAAAAATCTTGCAATCAACAAAATAATTCAAAAAAAATGCTAAACACGCTTCAAACCTTCTTCTACAAGTACACATTTTTATAGTAGCCGAAACATAATCATTAATATACTAAAAAAAAAACTAAAAAAAAAAAAAACAGAAAAAAAAGATTTTTTTCACTAATAAATTACTGCAACTTCTTTCAAGTCCTGACGTCCTATTTTCATCGAATTAACATGAAATATTTGAGTCTGAAGAACCGCTGGGGTAAAATTAACCCACCATGACCAAAAAAAAGGGCTAAAAACGTAACCAAACCCGCGCCAACAAACAAATTGAAAAAAAACCCCCCAAAAAAATAACAGTTCCAAAAAAAAACGAAAACAAAACAATAAATCAACAACGAAACGTCAAAAAAAAAAAAATAAATAACTCACATTAACGCGAAACATTGTAGGAACTTGAAAGTATTCGTCCGGCGAATCCAAACAAATGGAAAAAGGCGGTGCGGCCAAGTTTCTCACGGTTCTCATTATCGCCAGAGCCAAAAGGCTGATAGACGTTGTCGCGAAAACGGTACCGGTTGTTTGTTCGGTATGAAGATCGAGTGCCAACCAAGCACCGCGCCACGCGTTTGCGCAACAAAATCCAAAAACATAAGTGTAAATTCTGGAACCAATGTAAAACGACAAACGATGTTTGTCAGGATGCAAAACCGCGGTCAAAAGATGTTGAACGAGATTGAAGATGAATAGACCGGTGAAACCAATGAGAAACGACGTCATGTAGCTCAACACGCGATCGTCGGGATAAATGTGAATGGTCGATAATTCCCACGTGCCGCGCCAATAACCGACGACCGCTGGACCGGCGACCGTGGCCGAGAATACAGCATCGAGAATCGTCAAAATCGTGTAATGAAAACGTCCGGAAGTTTGTCCGGTTCGATCCAAACGAACAGCTGACATTCCGGCACCCGCGCGAATTTCCACCATTCTCCAATTTTTCTTGTCCTCGTCCTCTTCCTGATCGCCCGTAGTCTCGCCGATCACGAGACTCTTTTTATTATTCCCACGGCTCATGGCTGATCATCTTTTATCACCGATTTACATTCAACGGACTACCGCACGCAGTACCAACATCATCGTTTCCCGACACTTCTGAACAACCGCCCCCCCCCCAACCCGGCACCCCCCTTCCACCCTCCTTCCCGCTCAACCGATTTCCTCGCGTTTCCCACCGGATTTCCCCCGTTTCTTCACCAACTTCCCCACGCATTCGAACGCAATTTTTGCATTTTCGAATCTATCTCCCCGACGATCTTCGCGAATAACGATCACAAGTTGGAATTTCGTTGGCTCATGAAAAAAAAACCGATATCTCCCGACTCAACCGATTTCGTTGCTCCCGACGATTTATCTTCCAACTATCGATCGTCGCTCTTTTCGTATCTGGAAATTTTTCGATGTTTTTGACAATCGGCGGATGCTGGGTCACGTCTTTACGAACGTTTTCATGATCGTGGTCGATTTATTTCCAGTGGGCATCGAGTGTCGATTGAACGATCACGTTGGATTTGTTGTCATCGGTACGTCGACGAAATTTTTCGGATCAACCGAGTCAACCGGATGAACGTGATTTATCGGTCGGACCATTGTCGAGCGATGACATTCATTTTTTCAAAAATTTTTTTTCAACGACACGATGAGCTCGAAACGAGTGGGCGATTGTCGAATGGCGATTTGGTTTTTTTTTTTTTTTTTTTTTTTTTTTTGCGAAAGTTTTACGAAGGTTAACGAAAATCGCGAAGGGTCAAAAAGAGCAGACTGGCGGGTCGACAGGTCGGCCAGCGAGTGACTACTGGACCCTTGTTCGCGAGCTCTATCTTTTATCAACTGTTAAACACTTACCAACACCGATGCTTTTTCGTCGTTGTGAACGAGTCCACTTATGTGTGTGTGTGCGTGTGTGTGTGTGTGTGTGTGTGTGTGTGTGGACACACCGTCGGAATGACACACGGAACAGGAGAGGACCCCTACCCTCGTGCATCTCGGGCCAAACGAGATATATAACTCGTGTGTTTCGTCTGGATTATGGTCGCCTCGTGCACCTCCATATTACCTATCCAACCTCGGATCTAACTTGTGCCGTTAGTCAATCGCCATCATTGTTTCTCATCGTCTACTTTATTTTCTTCTTCTCTCTCTCTCTCTCTCTCTCTCTCTCTCTCTCTCTTTCTCTCTCTCTCTCAGCGAGCTTCCCCGCAAATAACTTCCACCCACGTGGATAATCATTACATTGAGTATTATGCATTGACTCACGGATTCGAAGGTTTGAAATGATTCAAGAAGAAAAAAAAGATTGGCATCTATGAATTTGATTTCCCAGATGAAACAAATTATTTATGAACTATATATATATATATATATATATATATATATATATATATATATATATGAGATTGGGCATGTATGGTATATCTAGAGATTATATATAGTCTGTGTATAGTCTATATATAGTCAATCGCATGTATAGCTGATATATAGGCTATATATAATTTTTTAAATTGGGTTCATGTCCATGGGATCTGTCATTTTGATGTCATTATTTTTGGGTTGTTGGGAAATGATGTTTTCGGGAGGCTTATTGACTGGTGATGGTTCACAATCGCACACGATCAGCTGTGTGAACACTTTGGATCACGATAGATCATTTTTGTACAGGTAAAGTAGATTGGGATTTTTTTTTTTTTCAATTTAATTGTATATTTAATCTGATTTTGTGGCGAACGATTTTTTGATAATTTTGACGATGACGTAATTGTCGAATAACGAAATATTTGTTACATGATCGTATTTTGGAGAAAGCTGTGTGAGGGTCTGAAAAAATTTTTTATCGCGATTATTCATGTAAAAATTATCAAAATATGACAAAACCATACGCACAAAAAAAAAGTTATGACAAAACCATACGCAAAAAAAAAAAAAACGAAAACGTGTGAGATATAAGAATCGGAATTGATAAAAAACGAAAATTTGAAAATGTTTTCCAATTATTCCGTTATAGTGTTAAAAATCGATGAAAAAAAAAAAAACGATTAATTGAGTATCGATTTCATGATAAATATCTGAGATGATGAGTCTAAAGTGAACGTGGACGACGAAAGCTCCGTGCTTGTGGACTAAGCAGCTCTCGTGGGTTTGGCTACCTTGAGCCATGATTTTTCTGAGTGGCGTTTCCTGCCGGGGATATTCCATGCCTTTGTTGGTTCAAATTCGTCGCTAATCAGCACCTTTTTGTGTCCCAATCAAGCTTCGGTTTCAACAATCTTCTCACCTTGACTCGCCACTTTTATGCCATAGCGTATCGAGATCATTAGGCGTACTAAAAAAGCTCTGCTATTGGCAACACACATGTGCTTGATTTATGGGACCGAATCGCTTAATGTTTTTTTTTTTTTTTTTCGTGTCACGATCAATCCAAATTTAAAATCGATTTTGACCTTATGAAATACCTATACTCAGCTATCATTTCGAATTTTTTTCATAGCCATATAAAGCATCTGAACGCTGTGAGGTTTATCACAACATTTTTCGCCATAAAAAAAAATTATTTTCAAATTTTTTAAGCGACTCAGGCCCCTTAAATATCGCCGGAGTATCGTCGACAAGAAAAAATTGAATAAACAAAATACGATAAAAAAATTCGAAAACTTTCATTCGTAACCTTCAAAAATTGTTTAACCGTTTCGTTGATATTTTTGTTGTTTTCTCTTTCTCGCGAGGATCAACCTCGAAGTTTTTTTTTTTTTTTTTTTTTTTTTTTCAACTCACCACTTTGTATCTCGTTGGAAAGTGAAAGACGTGTTCAGGCTGATCTATCACTACGATGAAGGGCGGGGCCAGAAGATTTCGAAAGGCCCTCAGAATCAGCAGTGCGGTAGCAAACAAAGCCGTGAACAAGCACACCGTCCTGTCGAACGATCAATTCAACTTATAATCATTATCGTTTTAAACATTTACAAACAAATTTTTCATTTATTTCGACCGACGCGAAAATAATATATTCGGAGTTTGATAATTTGGTTGAAAAATTTCATGCAATTGTGAATGTTTGACGAACACGGTTTCAATTCGAGGAGAACAAAAATATGTAATTAACAAATATTTGTGATTTGACTTAGAATTACTTGTGAGGAATTATTTTTATTAAAATTCGGTTGAATAAAAAAAAAGGAAATTCTTCGTGTCTTCATTTACATTGTGAGCATAGTTACTCACACAATATTGCCGCAAAAATATTTGTTGAAGATCATCCATCCGCCTTTCCACTGGGCGTTGCAAGCCAAACAAAATACGTATATGTAAACGAGCCGAATGAAATCATAAGCCACCCGACCGAGGGCACTGTAAGTTCTCCACTTTTCCACGAATCTCGAATGCAGACGATCCCTCGAAATGGCAAAAACCACGTGAAGACTCGTGCCCACGATGAAGCAAAGCCATTCTGGAAAACTTTAATTCATTTCCATTTTTCATTATCCGCAAAAATGTACGATTTGCCCATTTTTTTTTTTTTTTTCAAATAAATACACATTTGGAGTGAACAAAATTTGAGTTTTGGTATATCAACCGACAGTGCACGATATGTTTCAACTTGACAAATAACTAAGATGCTATATTGCCCGATTGGCCATTCATCGAAGTCCATCCGCCTTGTAATTTTTAATATTTGTGATTCGATAGAAAATGTTGATTAAATTCAATAACGTTTGGGGATCGAAATTCAGAATGACCAAAGTTCAGAAGGTTCGAAATTCCGAACGCGCAATGATTGAAACGAAAATGCTCGGAACGGTCGCGATTGGGAAAACGTATATACATATAGCTATATAGTTGCGTACGTCCGTTCGCAGGCCGCAAGACTACATAGCCCGACTTTCGAGCTTTCCCACGCGTAAACTATCAATCTCAGATACACGCTGTCGCGGACTTTTTTGTAGCAAATTCAATTATCTACAACATTGCTCATGTAAACTTTCCGTCTATATAGCGTTGTTCAGCCAGCGTTTGTACAGAAAGATAAAAATATATATATCAATTTTCCTCAATACACTTTTATCTTCCTGTCCTTCCTGATTTCCGGATGTTCTGGAAAATTTTGCAATATTTTCACACCGAAATCCCGATAAACATTTTTTCAATCGTCACATATATATGTAGCTACCTCTATGAAAAAGCAAAAATCAAACTGTGCATCCATATTACCATATCTTCGAGTCTTTGTATCTCGAATGAATAATTGACAAAATTTAAATACAAAATGTGAACGTTTATATCGATTGAGACGACATCGGGATTTTGCATCATCGATAAATGCGCAACAACCAAACGTAGTTCCGTACCAAGAACACCTGTCGCGAGTTGGGAAATAAATTCAGCCCCATAACCAATGCATCATGCTATTATCGGTAGATACAAGTCCGAATTGCATACTTACTCGTGTCTTTGCATGAATTAACGTGTATCGGCAAAATGTTTTTAATCGTCCAAAGAGCCAACTGGCTTGGCGATTTCATGATTAACCTGCGTCGTGAACATGGCACAAATCACTGTCGGCACAACGTTCACGGTCCCACCGGGACCAGCGAAGTTTCGATCGATACCCTCCCCCCCCCCCCTCGCCGCCCCCGTCTCATGCATATTCAGAAAAAAAAATACGATCCGTAACTGCGTATCCATAAATGCAAAATCTTCCAGTACCACCGATGACAAGATTTCGACGTTTAACATTTTCCTTCGTGGCACGAAAATCAATGCTTGAAACTCCAGAATACAAAAAAATTTCATTTGTTAACGAGCAGCTTTTTTATATCAACTTTTAATTTTCTCCCTTTGCTTCCTCATAGAGGAAGCTACGTTTGGATGAATTTTTTTTTCATTTTCATGTCAAATCCGTCGATTGGGACAAATTTTATGGCACTTGCATTTTTTTTTTTAGAAACCTCGTAGGTACTGTAATCTACATTAGTTTAGAAATATCAGCCTGAAATTTTATATACACGTAGATTTACGTTGATTGATTATTGTCATGAAATTAAGCGGACATATTGATCGAGTCGTGTCAACTTAAAGCTGATTTGAATTTTTAGAAAATTGCATTGAACTCTCTGGTTATTGTAATTAATATTACAAGTAGAGTGTAAGTAATATTATTGGTTAATCGTTATTGCTGAAATAATTCATTACTTATAATTATCGTTAGTAATAGAAAATAGAAAACCCATACTTGAACAGATAATAACAGGATGAAATATTTTTTTGAAAATCTCGAGTATACGAAAAAAAGTTATTCGACACCATTCGAACTTACTAATTCTTGTGAATGTCCATCATGGTCCAGATACCCCTCCACTGTCCGATAACGAGAGGCGCGACGACGAACAGAGTTATCAAAGTATCGACGAACGAAAGTGCATGCTTCTTCTTAAATTTTCTCGAACGTTTCTCAACTTTCTCGTCAATCCACTTGTCGGAATGTTGTTGATGCATCTCCCTCGCTTTCTTTATCGATTCCTCGCCATCCTTATCACAGTAAAAACACAATTTTCCATCAGTATCATTGTCCACGATAACCATAACCATCGACACCTCGGGTGGGACATGAAATTCAGATTGAGCAAAGTTCAGAGACGATCATTGATCAATGAATAAAATGCATTGATTTTCTCGTTGTTTTTACCTTCCCGCCCAATCGCTGGATAAACAACGCTATATAGACGAAAAAGTCACAGAAACAATGTTGTGGAGAATTGAATTTACTATAAAAAAGTCAGTGACGGCATGTATCTAACTTTGATAATTTACGCGTGAGAAAGCTCGAAAGTCGGGAAATGTTGAAAATGTGCGTGGACTGATAGGCGTTCGAGATATTTTACGTTCGCTACAATGTCATTCTGAATTTTTACGGTTCGCTGCAATGTCATTCTATGGCCGCGACCGTTCGTAACATTGTCATTCGAAACATTGTGCGTTCAGAATTTTCGACCTTTTAATTTCGAAAAATTCCGAACGCACAATTTTTCGAATGACAATTTTACGAACGGTCGTAGTGTGACATTGCAGCGAACTGAACTTTGCTTGTTCCGAATTTCGACACCCGACCGACACCTCGGGTTCTTGGGTTCGATGAATGAACGTCAAGCTGTCCTTATCGGGTAACAAACTTTTTACAAACTTACGTGACATTGTTTATTTAAAAAAAAATGAATCAAATCGAAAAATTTAATGGATTATAAAAAAAAATCAACTTTCTCCAACAAAATTATATTCCGTAATTGACGTCATTGACGTTTCCAAAGTTTCATCACGACACTATCTCGGACCGTGGAATTCAATCGTTAATGATGAGTAAATAAGTTCTATTAATTTGCCTCATTCAAACAAAAATTGTTTTTTTTCTAAACACATTATTTGAAATTTCTTTCTATCAACCGATTGGACATAAAATAATCAAACACGTAATAAAGAAAAATGGACATTTTCAAAATATCGAAATTGAATTCATTCGTTTCTTTTTTTTTCTCTTTATTTTTGCATAATTTTTTTTTTCGATTTACAACAATCACTCGAAACGATTTGAATTCGTTACTCACGCAATCGATCGTGCTTCTGCGTATGAAAATGCTCTGGACCTTGTTGCCGAATAATGCTGTGGCCTCTTGATCATCATCATCATCATCATCATCATCAAAACTGTCGTCATTAACATCTCGCCCTTTTTCCCTCTCATCATCATCGTCATCATCGACCAGCGACTTTCCATTGCCACAAATTCCATTTTCGACATCGTCTCGTCCCTTCAAACCATCACCAATGTATTTCCCACGACCGATTCCATTCGCATCCTCGACGATCTCACCAATCCTCTCTCCGACCTTCGCGAATAATTCCAAACTCGAAGATGAGTTTTTTCCAATCGAACGATTCGTCTCCGCATCCGATGAATTTTTTTTCATCACATCCGTGTCATCCGGATAATTCTGACCATCGTTCACCGACGATACCAGTCCATCCGGAAGTCCATGGACCTCGCGCGATTGCCGATCGTTCGCTCGAGTCAACGATTCCCGTGAGTGACGATTTTCCGTCTCGTTCACACTGGATTCCGCTGTTTGTTCTATGTACATGACTTGGACAACGAACAAACGTCAACCGATGCAACCGGTCTGCACTAATCGTCGGTTCGTGTTGTATCGATTGACCGGTTCGAATCGCGATTTTAATTCAACCTTGAAACGCCGATACAATCGATAATTTTTTTTTTTTTTTTTTTTCACAATCAATCACACCGTTAATTATCACTCACGATTTTCGAGTAACGGAAAAATTGCTGATGAGAAAATTAAATTTCATAGAACGTTAATAACAATTACGATCCGTGATAATTCGAAACGATGATAATTATGATTTTTTTTTTTACAAAATTTTCGAATCAGTTAATTCGATACTTTGAGCTTAAGATGACGATAAAATTCGTCATTTTCAACACCTCTATCTGAGGTCCAACGAGCCTCGTCGATGAAATCAAAATTAAAAGTTTAATCTAAAAAAAAAATCAATTCGGTAAAATTCAACTGAATTTATAATTAATTTAAAAAATAATAATAATAATTAATTTTTAAAAAGTATAGTTTTCACTTCCGGTATGTTAACTCTGTATGAAAATCGAATTAATATTAAACATCAATGTCGCAGTTACAATATTTTCGAATGGAAAGTTGTTTTTTTTTTTTTCGTCTATTTTTCATAAATATTTTTTCCCAGATTATTACATTGATTCGAATAAGAAAAAATGTCGAATCTATGGACGAGCGAGCTGACCCATTTTTTTTTCCCCGCACACAGAAAAGGAGTTTGGTGAGCTACTGAAGGCTTTTGAATTTTCTCGACTAACGAAGACGATTTTACGTCATGTCTCCCCCCAGGGGTCGGAGTCTCGACTTGCGTGGTATTTGACGCGGAATCGAATTTCAAACTGAAGATCCTACAGGTGCGCGCGTTAGATGTGGATCGAGTTGGACTTTATCAACGATGTGCCGGATAGTGTTGGATTCCGCGATGGCGCTTGCGCAGTGCGGAAATCCTTAAGGCGATGTGAAAACACGTGTGGATTCGATAGAGACAGAGAGAGAGACAGAGAGAGAGGTGGAATCGAATGTCTTCGTCACAAATTATGTGACGAAAAAAAAAAAAAAAAAACAACAACTATTGAGAATCTGTTTCGCATAAAGTTAACGCTTTAATCCTCGGGTGGCTGGTAACGTTATCAGTGAAGAACACATCGTACACGCACGTCGAATATCGTTATCACGATGTATCTTCAATTAACTATTCATCCTCATCGTCTGATTTATTTTTTTTTTCTCATTCTTCTTCTTCTTCTTCATCATCATTATCATCGTCTTCATTGCATTCATCCTTTTCCTCATTTCATCCCCAATGCCAATTGTCTGACAACGTCGTAAAAGTATGATAGTGCGATTATCAACAAGTGCATGTACATGTACTTTGATCTATAATTGTAAAGCTAAATTTAGATCACCATTCAGTGTCAGAAATAGATTTTGTGGCTTAGCTTCGATTGCGCTCAGAGTCATACAGAATTTTTTAGAATTTTTTTTTTTTTTTCCAATTTTTATCTCTCGATGTTTATTCGGAGATTTATTTATTTTATTATTGTTCCATTGACGAACGGTACGACGTGAGCGTGGAAAATGCTTTGGATTTTATGTGTTTGTCGTCAAGTTATACGACTAGCACTAAGAGGATTAGCACCAATTTTCATCTATTCATAAATTCTCATCGCGGGTTTCAAAAGTGGTTTTTTTTTTTTTTTTTTCAACCAACATGGAAACTTCCGATAATTATGTTAATCCGTTAACTTGTTTTCGTACAAAGTTATCGGCGCCCACTCCACGTTCCAAAGATTCCGAGAATTTTTTCAATTATTTTTCATCAAATAACAACGACAACAACAATTAATAAAAACTTGAAAATTGCTTCCTCATAATTTAGGGCAAACTGCAAGTTGAATCTTGCAATTTGCTTTCTTTGCATTGTAAGTAGTGAACGAAGATTTCTTTATGAGGAAGCGATTTTTAAGTTTCAACTTGCAGCTTGTTTCATTTCGAATCGATCATAGTATTCGATATTCGAATATTATTCAAACTGAAAAACTCCTTAGGAACTAAAAAAGTTTTCAGATTTGTGAATATTGCGTCCACGTCACGAGTTCCGGTTCAGTTAGAGCAGCTCGTTCATTCTACTCTTTATTGACCGTAGACTAGACCGTATATATAAAAAATTCCAAGTTTTCTAAAATTTTAACGCGTCGTTCAATGTCTACCAAATTTAGTCACGAATAGAGTAAACGTTAGCTTATGCACCTCTGTGAATTCCAGCACGGTCCGTACATTATTTTTGAATTTCCGGAGGTTGGAACTCCAAAATTTCGAATTGCTCTAAAATGCGATTCGTTTGGCCGATCTTCACCGACACACACAAACACACACATCCAGACACTTTCTACATAGCTTCCTTCATGAGGAAGCAATAATAATAATAATAATAATAATAATAATAATAATAATAATAATAATAATAATAATAATAATAATAATAATAATAATAATAATAATAATAATAATAATAATAATAATAATAATAATAATAATAATAATAATAATAATAATAATAATAATAATAATAATAATAATAATAATAATAATAATAATAATAATAATATAAACGATAATAATGACGAAGACAATGTCCACGTTGACCGTCGAGGAGGGTAGACGATCACGTTGTATTTTCGTTTCCGTTGGAGGATCACGATCTGTTTTAAATAAATAAGCCCCTTCACAGACATCAATAAACTTTTAATGCCAAGTTGAATAATCCCCCGACGAACATCACATGCGTACATAAACCTCATTAACGTCACGATAAATAGACACTCGTGAAGCACCGTTACAGTGTTTCAATTCGCGAATTTGAAATTTTCAATTTTCCCGTTACACGAAAACGTCGTATTCGCGATTTTGTTCATCCATCGTGATTGGCGCCGAGTCTGCAGCAAGAAACAATATTTCAGTGTCATATATACACTTGGTTATAGATGTTTTATTGACGCTCTTACGACAAATATCTATTTGAGATAATTTTGTAAACAAATGAGTGTATCATGAATTTCCAGGATTTTATTCAATATCCGATCAGGAACGAAAGCCTGGAATTTTCCGTTTGGTATCTATCAAAAATATTTATAATTTTGATATTTAAGAAAAAAAAAACTTTCTTTGATCCTTTTTTTTTTAACGTTTTTTTATTGCAATATAATATTAATTGTGCTCGGAGATATATCCGAGCTTGCGTCGTTTTCCAACGCTATGAACGAACAAAAATGTTCTTAACAATACGATGATTTATTCGTTGAACATATTTCAAGCGGTAGGAAGCTTCCCCGACGAGTCCTGTGAGTAGGTCCATGGTCGTTCGCCACGTCTTATTGTATATCATCTTTGAACTGACATTTATGGTGAAGACATATCTGCAACGAATATACGGTTATTATTCAACGAGCGAGTGAAATCTAAAATGTATAAAACATAAAGTTAATGATAATAATACTCATAATAATATACCACAATATAAATTGTATATATATATATATATATATATAACGTGCCTTATTTTCACCGCAGGGTGTACCATCAGCTGCTCCACTAGAAGTCCTGCATGTACTTTTAGTTTCTTTACAAAATAGAGCCTCGCAAATGTCTTTATCGGGCTGAAAAAAAAAAATATCAACGTTTCAACGAAGCCAATTTGTTGGTTATTTTTTTCTCACCCAATGCTCATGAAAATTGATCAAACGATTGAGATAGGTATACTGACAAAGCGGCAGGCATTCGAGCCATAGATCTTTTGGCACTGTTGGTCAGCCGTTAATATCTCTCCTGGCAAGCTGATAGACTGTATCGACGTCGTGATGGGTTTGTTGTCAAGACAATCCGAAGCCTTCGATCTGTTTGGACAAGGACCAAATGACATTTTGTAGAAACAATTTTTCAAAAATTTTTTTTTTTTTCGTCGTCATCAACCGTTAATTCGAACGCGTTTAACAAGTGATGTGTCGAAACTTACTTGAAAAAATTTTCGAATTGCTTCACACTGCACTTAGACCAATAGGCCGAACTTTCCTTGAGGCCATTGCTCGGGGCCATGATGTTACCCACTTCTTTTGAGCATTCAGGATTGTCGTCGCCGTCGTGCTTGGCGCCGAGTCTGCAAACAAAAAACAATATTTCAGAGTCATGTTCACGCTCATCGATGTTTCGTTGGCCCACTCACGATAAATATGTATTTTAGATGAATTTTAAAGCGAATGAAAACGTTATTTATTTCATTAATTATCACGCGATAATAATAAATTTTCACATTACTTTTCACGCTGTGGAACCTGCATTCATCAAAATAATCTCAAACATAATTTTTTTTTTCCCTAAAAGTATAAACCTTGAGCTACAAAATTTATCTAGAAAATTTCGATGTAACTTTTACTTATTATTGAGCGCCTCCATTTTGAAGAAAAAAATTCAAAGTGGTTTTCTTACTCCATCCGGTGGGGTAATAAAACCGCTTCCGATCACGTATAATCACGATCAAAGAAAAATAATCATCGTGAAACGAAAACGCAGCCTGAGACAATTTCAAGTCAAAAGTATGAAGAAATGAAATTCTACGGGTGTAGATATGAACGACTTCGGCAACAAAGATAAGGACCACCGAAATAATAATTCAATGGACCAAAGACAGTGAGTAGTGGTGAATCTGTGATGGACTTTTGATAATATTGAAACGAATTCATAATGAAATCGAGAATGAGCAAGAGATTGATTATTGTAACGAACATTGAAACGAATAACGAATGAAAGGCTAAAAATGTATTGAATTGAAAATTTTAATCATGCATGTTGGATTGATTCGTAGACTAATTATCTGGCAACGAACATTGAAATGAACATTGGAAATGAAGAGACCATGTTGATTAAATATCATTCTTTTGAAAAATCAACTAATCCGACCACGCGCCTGTCAATTCCAAATAAAAGACGTAAAAAGGAAAAGCAAGTAGGGATTCTGATAAGGCAATCCGTTACAGCCATAACCGCCAGCAAGAGAAGGAACGATGGACCATGTGACTCATCACCTTGTATTAAATCGTTAAACGTAAGGACTTACAGATGGCCGATTTCGTGAGCAGCCGTGTCTATACCCTTGTAACCTCCAACGTCACGAATCACAGTCGTCGACAATGTCCTGTCGAATCCACGGCTGCAGGCACTCGCGATCCAAGCCTCACCTGTCAATAACAATTTATCGATTATTCTTCAAAACCGTTCACGCTTTCGAACGAATATTCGTTTAAAAAAAATCCATCTACCCTGAGTTTCGTCATTCCAGCTACCATTCTCCAGTGAGCCCATTCTGAATCTGGAAAAGAAAAGAAAACAAAAAAAAAGATAAAATAATGTTTCATATGAAGATTTAAGTGACGACGAAAAAACCATGAGGTTCGAAGATGGGGGACTTACGGTGACATTGCAACAGCGATGTCGTAACTTTCAAATGAAAACGTACGTTCCTTTTTTTTCATGAATATTCCGAAATCCTTAAGAGCCTTATCTATGTTTACCATATCTGCGTAAACTTTGTTATTCGATATGAATGACAACGCTTCGGAATCCTACGCAACGTTTGAACGATTAAAAACAAAACGAAAAGAAACATTAATTATAGCACAATTGACGATTGTTATTTGGTAATTATGAAATTATTACTCACTAGGGCGATAACTATGGTGGCTATGTTGAATCTGATTTTTGGATTTTCGAGAGACCTGTATCGCAGATCAACGCCGTTCCAGAAAGCCAACAAATATTCCACCAACTGATACAAATTCTCACCGTGAAGCCTGAATCAAGAAACATTTGTTTCATTGTTTTATCCGTGCGATTCGTATCCGTTTATTTAGACTGGATAATGTGTGTGTGTGTTTTATTTTATTTAAATATTTTTATTCGTCGTTTTTACTGACTTGTAAGTTTCGTAATCGACGACGACGCAGATCTGGATGTAGACGATGCTGGGAATAGGGCGGGTCGAACGAGTGAACCTGTTCTTGATCGAATCTTCAACCATGTCTGGAAACAAGGATTACGAAAAAAGTCACTTTTTATGTATGGGCTAGAAGTATCGATATTTTTCAAATTTATTATTTTTTTATGGTATTAACACAAAAGGCATGATGAACCGGAGGTGGGTTAAAATAATTCTGCTTGATAAATGAAAAATATATTGGAGTTTTCGGAACGGTTCATCGATAAGCGTTTGACTCACCCGTCGATCGATAATTCATTTTTTTCGGATTTTTTTCTCCGCGAGTTGCATAGATCACGTGATCACCGATCTCATCGTCGATCGATCCATTTCCGATGTTTCGGATCAACCGACCGGGAAGTGGTTTCACCGTCCAACCCTCAGATCCCACGTGGCCGCTCTAAGAAACAAAACAGCGAAAATTCAATATCCGATTTCTTTATCTCGTTTAAAGAGAAAAGACAAAAAAAAAAAGTGGGATAAATAATTCTAAACACGTTAATGTTGTTAAACGTCCTTACAATGGTTGTTCTTCCGTCGGCAGATCTTCTGACAATCATCGAAGAATGCGTCGCTCGATCTTCCAAATATTTTTCTATCATGGCCATTGTATCCTATATTCAACAACATTTCACAATTGAATTCGTAATCCGCATTTATCGCTCATTATTGTTCTTATCAATCATTGTTTCGCTTTGTTGACCTCATTCCCCCCACCCTCTCCACATTTTCGGGGCTTCGACAACTTACATCGGTATATTTTTTAATCACGTGACCATTTGGTTTTCTCTCATCAGTTTCTATGGTATAAATGGAAGTACCGTATCCAGCGAGAATACCGTCAGTTGGTTGCAACGACAGAGTAACCTCGCGACCAAATGCGGCGAGGGGTACATCGGCGACCGATCCGTACGATCTCTTCTGAAACTTTGGCTGCCTGATCGACACTACCTCATAATCCGGCACTGCAACGAATTTACAAAAAAAAAAAATTCCCACCACAATTGTGAATGATACATTTTTTAATTACGTTTCGGTGAACGTTGCAGTTTAATCATTGAATAATCGTACCATCGTCATTGGAGTGAGCGTTGAAAACATGTTTCAACTCTTCGGTGGTCATGACCTCGTGGACTTTGCCATTATTGACAATGGTTTTCGCGGTGGCCATACCGATGAGAATGCAGCTCAACGCTGCGATCGTCGCTGTAACAAAAATGATGAGAATAATATATGTATATTTCTTGAATCATTAATCCGAGGGGGCCGAACATGTTTCGATAGAAGGGCAACTTTGTACTGAATTTTAGCCCGGAATCTCGAAAATTGTGGAAGCTAGAACACTTACGTCGATTTTTGAAAAATTTCAAGACGACATAAAAAATGAATGGCTCGATGGATTTTGCACAAATTCAATCCGAAACATCTTTTGATGATGGTGCAACTTCGTGAAAAATTTTAGTCCGATATCTAGAAAATCGTTTAACATTATACTGAATTTAAAATCGATATCTCTAAAATTGTGGAAGCTATAGACCGAAAATTTTTTCAAAATCGCGTAAAAACGAAAGATTTGCATGAATTTTTCTAAAAAATTAATCCTGCTATGCGCCGTGAACATGTGTGACAAGTTTCAGCTTGAAATCTCGAGCCGTTCTCAAGTTATTAACGCTTAAACAATGTTACATAAATACACATACATACATCCGGACATTTTTCCTGAATGTGTTTTTTGGATGTTTTGAGACATGCTGAACACGTTTTCATGAACATCCCGAAAAAATAAAAATTTCACGAAAACAAAGCTTCCTCTATGAGGAAGCAAAAACGCGAAAATCTGCTATTTTCCGGGGGGGCCACACTAGAATGATCCCTCAAAACAATATAGGTTGATCGTGGTACTCACATTTCATGTTTTATTCTATGTCGATCTTTCGGAAGAAGAATAATCGGCGTTCGATTGATCCCGTTCGAGTGTTACGAACTGTGTTATGATAGGGACCATTTCGGCGTCTAGGGTATATATAGTACATTTCGTTCATGCGTTATCGTCAAATGTCGAACACTTGTGCCCTTACCTCGAAGACAAATGTTCGCCTATTCATCTTTTTCAACGACATTTGAAAATTTATTATTATGCAATAAATTTAATTTTTTTAAAGAAGTGAAATTGTGTAAAATTTATTTGCCTCCATTATTTCATTCGTTCGAACATTAGCGACGAATATATGGGTCGTCGCGCATCGATTATAATACACGTCGCTAACCATCATGGGTTCACACAAAATTTGAAAATACGTCGCTTTTTCACGGCTCGCACTGTGAATCATTGTCAGTGTTTGATGAAGTATCGAAAAAAATAGTCAAACGTGTTACGTTCCACGGGTCCATTAATTATTCGAGTCTATGTCACGGAGTCCCGAGGGCACTATATTGCACCCGTCTGTATCTTTCAACGTTGGAATATTATGAACTGTTATGAAAAATTATAAGCGAAAAATTTAAAATATCGATGATGTTTGATTATTATTTTTATTTGTTTTCAATGATTATGGGTGTTATTCAAGATCGGTATTGTACTATTGTCGTGATGAATCATGCCTGATCTGATCACACTCGTTTCTCTCATTCCCACAATACAAATTGTCGCATTTCTGATGAAAAATCAACAATTGCTTACCCAAACATTTTTTTTTTCCTCTTAATATCATAAAAAGACGTGGTAAAAAACTTCCAAGTCGTACGATTAAAATTCTCGTGATTACTACTATCGAGGAAAAATCGGGATGCGGAAAACGCGAAGAGGAAATTCCAAACGCCGAATAACTAAGACCTTCGGGATTTTATTAAAATCCTAAAAACGACACTTCGATCAAGATGCATAATCGTTATCTTATTGTGCGCCGACAAAAAAAAAGTCGATGACGCGGCGCCATCGAAAATATCCGAGAGATACTACGTAAATGACATTGGAGGTCATGTTCGTACATGTTTCGAAACGAAATATGTATTATATTCACACGGGAAGTCAAACAGGAAATCCATGGTGTTCACACAAGTGATGAAACAGTAAATACATTGTATTCGACAGGAAAAAAAAATTATATTTAAGGTCATGTTTCCACACTGGATCGAACGAATGATCCATTGTGTTCACACAAGTGCCGAAACCGAAGATACATCGTAGTGACGCGGGAGGTGAAACAGATGTAGTGGAAAGGGGGCCTCGGCCAGTTTTCTATTTTTATAATTACGCCGCAAATTAAGGGTGTGGTGATAATCGGAACTGCACAAATATTATGACTGAGATATATTTTAATAGAATATCGTACAAAAAAAATGATAAATGATTAGAAACATGAAAAAAATCATTAAAAACTTTGGCTTGAATTCGGTTTCTCCATAAACGTTCCACGAAAAATGCTTCTTGAAAATGTTGATTCCATATAGGGGTCGTCGCTCTCGAACTAGCGGTGCGAGCCACGACACAAAATTGATAATAAGAATTTCGATGATCAAACTAAATGTGTGAGAGAACAATGACAACATATCAATTTTTCATGATAATCGATAAGACGTCTCGTATATTTGAAACTCTATCGCACGAGTGCCAAAAAAAAATCCACAAAGTCCAGGGATTTGATACCTCGCAAAAATAACGGTGGCACAACTGTTCAAACAAATCTATTTCCATTTTTTCGAACCGTTCGATCAAAAAATTTTTGACGATCGGTTTGAAAAATTCTAAAGAATACATTTTGGAATACATTTTTGATAACTCCGATAAATGAAAATTTCGTAAAATTTGGATCGCCTAAGTCGTAAATAGAAATTACGAATCAATTGAACAAATCATCGGAGATGAATTATGTATGAGGTCAATGTGTCAGTTGATTTTTTCGATGGAACATCTTTTTATTAAACGTGCAACATCAATTTCGATCCAATTGATACTAATTGACACGAGTTTGAGAATAGAGTGACGCAGGTCCCTCATCAAAGGACAATACAACCCAAACTTTGAATAAAAAAAAAATCAAGAAAATAAAATTGACACAAGTGAGCAAATTTTTTGCTCACCGTTCGTCGGGAATAATAATTATTAGAAATAATTACTGCAAACGATTGTCCATATATAAACACGGTTTTACCAAAACCGCGATTTCAAATCACGGGGTGATCGATCAACGAAGCAACATGTTTAAATTCTTCGTCGTAATGTGCGTCGCTGCTTCGGTAAGTTTTATTCCAGACAAAAATTTCTAACGAAAAATTCGTGTAATCGTGATTTTTTTTTTCCTGATTCTCACGATAAGCCAATGGTAGCCAAGCAGCGTGAACTCGATCCGGAGTTACAGCACATACTCGACGGGCACGATTGGCTCGTGGCCACGGAAACCGCAAAAATGGTAATCGTTGTCTTATTTAAAAAAAAAAAGTGCAATTTTATTTTTGGAAAAATTCAAACGTCCACGTGTCTGACGCAAAAATCTCATTGTTTTTTCAGGCAATGGAAAATTGTTCAACAATGGCCAACAGTCCCAGAGGACACGTGCTAGACGTGTACCAAATAAAATTACCCACTGTCATCAATTATGCCAATACGACTTTGAGATATACCAATCGAACGTATGAAATAATATCACGCTTCACGGAAAACTACGAATTGGCGATGAAGAACGATCTCGTGTCATACGTCGACCGGGTAAGACACGCTTTTGTTCGATCGATTCCCCAAAACAATTCGATGTCGTAGTGCGAAAAAAAAATACCAATAATCACGATTTAATTTTCATTTGTAAAGAACATAATTGATCGAAGAATATTGCTTCGTTGATTCTCGAGAATTAACTGAGCAATTTTAATTTAATTCGAAAAAAAAAATAGAAAAACCGAAAAAAGAAAAATCAATATCGGTAAAGTAGGATTCTCTCGCTCTCAAACCAAGATAGGAAAAAGTAATGTTACAAATACTACAAAATACTACAAAATTGGGACGAAGAGCGGGTTCATCGTTCAATTGATTTCGCAGATAAAAAACGATGTCGACGAACTTATCCGTGATGCCGGTGAAGTCGATATCCGCGAATGCGAAAGATTTGCCAACGGTTTGATGAACACGACGATGCATTACGTGGGTTCGAAGGTGCTCGCAAAAGCGATCTCGTGTGTCGCGGGATACGCTTCTGAAGCTTATCGGCTCAATCACAAGATCAACCATGAAATTTTCAATGGCGAGACAGAGAGAATCGAAACAATTTGGAAACGCGTTGTGAATTGTCGGACGATGTCCGATGTCGAAGTTGCGAATTGTTATCACGTGGTTAGTTTCGACATCAACTTGCACATCGTGTTTCATTGACTTGTTTTTTTTTTTTTTTCATTTTTTTTTTCATTTTAAAAATATCTAAAATATATTTTTCAATCGATGAATCAAAAAATCTTTTATTCCGTCACGTTAGGCAAAAAGACAGATAGCCAGAGGCGGTGTCTCATTCGTCAACGACGTGCGAGAAAATGTCGGCAAGATGGTGTCGTTGTGGGACAACATTCGGATTACTCACGACAAGTGCAAGATCGACAACGGATTGTCCGAATATTACGAACACCTGGACGATATCGTGTACAACACGATTAATTGCATCAATCGTAAAAGGGTCGAGGATTGCTACTTTGCCGATCACGAATCAACCCGTTACAAACATTGTCCGTCTTAAACGAATTTTCTCGAACGAAAATCGTCGAAATTTCGAATTAAAAAACTTGTAATCATTTTAATGAGAAAAGTTATTTCTTCCGTATTTTTTTTTTTAAAGATGTTTTTTTTTTTGTGGCATTAAACATTACGTCATGACTGTTATAAAAATCATTAACGCAGTGAAGAGACGAATAAGTTGCGGTCTCTGGAACTGTATTTGGTCACGTGAGAATAAATAGTTTTTCTGAATGTTCAATTGTAATGTAACATCATTAACAATTAATCAACAATCCATCATTAACAAAGTGACATTAAGATCGAAGTGAGACCGTCGCAGATACGTTTGAAAAAACAGATTTTCAAAATAAATAATGATCACTTGTTTAAAATTATTTATCGTTTCTGTCACCAATGTATAGTCCGTGTCAAATGCAATAACTTTGCCATTTGAACTTCTTTGCTATCTCACGCCGTTTACGGGTTACAATCGAAAAACGAAAAAACACTTGATTTTCCGGGGCGGTTTTCAACCCTTAAATATGGGACTACGCTGTTAAAAAAATACGTGTCGAATGTTTTGAACAGTTCTAAAATCGTGCCAAAAGTTTCATCAAAATCGGAGGAGGACACCTCAGGAACTTTCCTTGTAAAACCTTCGGGATTTTATCAGAAACCTAAAAACGACACTTCGATCAAGATGCATAGCCGTTATATTATTGTGCGTCATAAAAAAAAAGTCGATGACGCAGGGCCATCGAAAATATCCGAGAGATACTACGTAAATGACATTGGAGGTCATGTTCGTACACGTGTCGAAACGAAATATGTATTATTTTCACACGGGAATTCAAACAGAAAATCCATGGTGTTCACACAAGTGATGAAACAGTAAATACATTATATTTGACAGGAAAAAAAATTATATTTAAGGTCATGTTTCCACACTGGATCGAACGAATGATCCATTGTGTTCGCACAAGTGCCGAAACCGAAGACACATCGTAGTGACGCGAGAGGTGAAACAGATGTACAGTACATATATAGTCTCACGTAAAAATATACGACTGACGAGAGTTTGTACACGTAACGTAACAAAGATGAGCACCAATTTGACAGAAGTCGTTTTGTTGTGATTGCTTGAATATTTAAAGGTATTTGGCTTTTTTTTTTTTTTTTTTTTTTTTTTCACCGATTACTGGAATATTGTTATTTGGGATAACAGAACAGCTTCTCGACGAGGTACGTTGGATAGTTTTCATCTGAAATTATCGATAAATGCGATGGAAAAATCAACAGATGAAATAATTGAAAATTGAACTTTTAACAATGCAATATATTTCGTAAATAATACTATCATTATTATATACAATGTGCGATGATTAATTATAAAATAACCGACGTACGCGGCTAAATACTGCCCCCACAAAAATTGAGGGATCACAATAAAATGCATTTGCAGAATATTTGATGTTGCGCTCCGATACGAAAGTCTTATTCTCAAAGACGGAAAATGTGTGTGTGTGTGTGTGTGTGTGTGTGTGTGTGTGTGTGTGTGTGTGTGTGTGTGTGTGTGTGTATGTATGTATGTGTATGTGTGTGTGTGTATGTAGAGTCATTGACTTTATTGAGTGGACTAGAGTGGACAATTGGCATAGCATGATTGTGGATTATATATATATATTTTTTTTTTTAATTTAGAAAAATGCTATCTTATATATATAAGATAGCATTAATCGGTAATCAAGATTGTTTTAGGCGAAGTTGTACTGTACAGCGGTGTACAGAGTTAAAAATGCATGTGTAACAAGAACGAACAGCTATTAAGGCGAGCCACGGGACAATTTTTTTTGCTGCTGCTACTACTCTCTATCCTCATCCTCATCATCGGCTAAATCTTACAGAGGTAAACATTCGAATGCATTTTAGTGCATAACACGAAGCCTCAAATTGGCAAAATATATTTTTAGTTATATATATATATATGTTATATATATGAAGAGGGACGTTCCAAATCGCCGGATTGAATTTCGTTTCTCCCCCGATGTGGTCGATGATTTTTTTTTTAGTATTTTTTGGATCCTACGACGTCACTATTTCTTCGTTAAATTTTTTAGACCCCCTCTCCCCCGCCCCGCCCCTCTAAAGGGGGTGGGGCTTTTAATTGGATGACATTTTTATCCCAGATACTTTATCGATTTTTTAATTATTTCCTATGAAAAAAAAAAAAAAAAAAAGATTTCTTATCGAAAATAATCGAAATAACGATTTTTTTTACGGGATAGGTTTCATTTTTCTTTTATTTTTTTTTGGATAGGATACCATTATCATATTGAAATTTCGGCAAAAAAACTCAATTTTACTCGATTTTACAACATTATCATATTGAAATTTCGCAAAAAAACTCGATTTCTTTCAAAATTAATGCAAAACAACACATATGTATGTATTGTTAACACGATGCCACTGAAATTTTATGAAAAAAATGCCTCAATTTCGCTAAAGTATCTCGGGAAGGAAATTCATCCAATAAAAAACGGAATCATAACAGTTGCCTCTTGATAAAAAAAACGAGGATGGAATGATGGGAAGGGGGGGGGGGTCCAAGAAGTCTAAGCGAAAAAATGAGTAAGGAGGTAGGATCCAAAAGATACTAAAAAAATCATCGACGACATCGTGGGATCAAAGAGTTTCGATCCAGTGATTCGGGACGTTACTCCCCGTAAATAATTAACGAAAAAAAAAAAGGTGGGCACCGCGAATACAACCTGTTGAATGCACCGTAAAGCATCACGTGCGTGTTTTCGTATAATTATCAATCAATTATCAATATTACTCCGAGCGCACGAACAAAGCCAACGATCATAGCAAACCCTTCGACAATTATCATTATCACTATTATAATCGACCTGATGCAATTTTTTGCAGTCATTGAAGATGGGACAGACGAATTGAGTCGTTTGATCCACTCGTGGAAAGCGACGTAGCTCGTTTTTTTTTTTTTTTACTTTACTTTACTTTCAGAGGCAATGGGAACACCAAATACAGAGTGACTGCACGATTACTCTTTTCTTTTTTTTTTTTTTCTTTTCAACATCGAACAGTCGAACTATATCCGTTTGTTATTGTATGCACAGCCCTTATTTGCGAATACAGCGTCACGAAACTGTACAGTGGGTGTACAGTGAAGCTCGTTATTGTATTTAAAATATTGAACTTTACGAATAATCCGTGTGATTTTACGTTCAAAAAGTGAGGATAAGGCTCGAAATATGAGCTGATTAATTGCTTGAAATTTTTTTTTTAATTCGAAAGAGCGAACATTAACGTGATTTTGTTTTTCTTCGAAACTGTCTGTTTCCGTTTTGACCGCAATTTTATTTTTTAATACTCGGTTGAGTCGGGTTTAAATCGCCAGCGGGTAAGATAAACATTTAATATAACGAGTAGCCGTTCATGAGGTAAGTCGTGGTCGATAATGCGCAACTTTTGTATTTGGCTGAATAATAGTTACATCGAAATTTTCTAGATAAATTTTGTAGCTAAAGGTTTATACTTTCAGAAAAAAATGTATGTTTGGGAATATTTTGGATAAATGCAGGTTGCACAGCGTGAAAAGTGAAAAACTGGCGATTTAACCCCATCTTACCCTAATTAAACTTTTTTTTTTTTTAAACTGAACATTCACGATTGTCGTGGATTTAATTACGAGTTGTAACAGATTGCAGAAACGATCGTGAACCGTCACAAATCTCGATAAATTTAATTTGTTTTCAATTTAAAAAAAAAACTGAAATAATTGGCCACATTGTACACGGTAATTAGCCGCGGATCGCTTTCGGATTAGAAAATCGATTGAATCGCGAAATGAATATTGTTGGTTTTGTTTTTTAGCGAAGAGGCGTTCATCTCTTTGTAAGAGTGATAAAAGAGCGACGGAATTAGTTGCGCACTGCGTTAATAATCGAAATACATGGCGGTTATCAAATTTGTGCTCTCGTGGGGGCATCGTGGACTCTCACTATTAATTTTTCGAGTACCCATCGAAGAATACCGTCGCGATCGAACGTTTATGTTCAGTGTAAAATTGGCTTGGATATTACATTAGACGATCGACGGGTCATCGTAAAATATTATAATAACAATATTAAACGGTGAGAAGGAGACAATAATTACGTAGGAAGACACCAAACGCGTCGATGCCACAGCATCTTGCATTTCTTCTAAAACTTTTTTTTCTTTTTCTTTTTTACCCTCCCGGAATCATCACCAAACGACCGATAAAAACGATCGTTCTCGTCACTGACTTAACGGCAAAATAGAATTACAATTATTATCATTTTTGTAATTCACAGGCCACTCGTTTAATTTATCATTTTTCTTCATCTTCTTCTTTCTGATTTTTATGTAGCAATCTTGAAAACGGCGCGAAAGAGCCGTGAAAAAAGATATGCCGATGAGCCTTAGATTATGTACTATGTCGTAACCTTACGTCAAAGCCGTATTTCTAGACTTATATCTGAATATATATTAGGTTGTTCCTTACTTGGGGTAAAAAAATGTTTTGGCCCTCCCATGGGCTTTAATGTCTCGAAAAAAATAAATTTTAAAGTAGCCGAAGGCCCATCCTCGTAGACCAATTCTAAGTACCTCCCCAAAGCCCCTGGAATTTCACCATTCGATTAACATAGGGTTTTTGGCACCTGATAGCTTATATTTTTTTCCTTCCGCAGTGTTGCACCGAGAAATCCGCAACTCCGCACATTTTTCACTCGGGGTAGTAGGTCTTCGATTCCAATTTTAAACATTTTCCAGTGATCGAATTCGGCGGGGAATCGGCAAGTTAAGATAGCTTGTTTCTTAAAACCTTCGATAAATTTCATAATAACTCGGAAACTATGTAAGATACGACGAGTTCCAAATAACCTTTTTTGTAAAAAATTCAATTCTCTACAAAGAAGATTTCGCAAGATTTTTTCCTTTTTCCAAAGTTTTTGAAATATTTGAAAAAATATTTCTTTTTTTCGTTCCATTTTTTTTTCTAAATTTCAAAAAATGGTCTCGATGAAATTTCATTTTTTCGAGACCATGGAAGGGCCAAAAAATCTTTTGACCCCAAATAATGACCACCCTAATATATACATATATATTTTATAATATATAATTCTTTTTAAGTACAACGCGTACGACGAGATCGTTAGGATTAAAAAAAAAAAACAGAAATTTTCCAAATCGATCGAACTTGTTGGCCGTAACAAATTTTCATCGTAGTTCGCAGCCGATTTCGCTATTCTCCTCTCTGCGTTCCTCCATTTTTTTTATTTTTTTTCAACCGTAATACCGCGGCGTAAAAAGCTTATCTAGTGAAAAATCTATCGAAAACCATTTTTTTTTCTCTCTTCACGCGTTTATTATCCAATCAATCACTGTCCATGCTCATTATTTCCTTGTGCGATGCTTCTCTGAAGCCTGACTCGTCGGGGTAATGATTCTTCATATTTTTCTCCTCCACTGACTTGATACACTGGAAAAAAATGAATGAATAAATAAATAAATTGCGAAAACAAGAAATGCGATTTGTGTAACCAGCGATAAAATGAAAATTCGTCGGTTATATATATATTATTTGGTTTAGCGACGAATCTTACGTCTTCCACTCGTATTCGGGGAGCTGTTATCTGCTCCGGCGAGTGCCACGGTCTGTGATGCGGATTATTCCGTTCCTTCCACTCCGGATAACCCACCGAAGCTTTGTGCAATTTTTTTACCATCTGAAACGAAAATATTCGTTTGCCATTATATTTTACATTTCGTGACTGAGAGGTGACGATGAATTTTTTTGTGTTGTCGTAGCTTTGGCCGCTTGAGTTGAATTTTCGATTACGAAGCTCAGGCGACGGACAATTTTTTTTTTTTCAACCAGTTTATTACATTTCGCCCACTTGCTTTGGGGCCTCTTCAGATTCTTTTTTTTTCTTTTTCATGTTAATAGTGTCTTTACATGTATTTTGTGAAAAACCAGAAAAAAAAAAACATATGAAGACACACGATTAACATGAAAAAGAAATAAAAAAGAATCTGAAAAGGAGGCGAAACGTAATAAAAAGACAAAAACAAAAAAACAAATACATGGTCGTCCGTTATCAAAGCTTTATAACCGAAAAAAAATACTTTTTTTATTTTTCGTACCTTTGGCGCGAATATTTGAGTTACTTTGTTGACCAGCCAAACGGGAAGCTTGCCGTGCGGATCTGTATGGGATACGTAACCCAACTCGGAGCCATCGCCGTTGCGAGAAGGCCGGACAATGTAGCCTTGAAAAATAAATAAATAAATAAATAAATGAATGAATGAATAAATGAATAAATGAATAAATGAATAAATGAATGAATGAATAAATAAAAACAAAACGACGATTGTACTGATGTCCCATAATGAAATAAAATGAAAAATATGCAAAAGAACCGTCGTGGAATTTATTACCGGTAAGATAGGACGTCGCTCTCACATAGTGCTTTCTCGGTGGATAATCTTTGTGAAATACCGAATGATTTATAATCAGCTGTTCCATTCCCGTGTCCAGCCACGAGCGTTGAAGTACAAAGTCACGATTTTTCAAGGGAGACGGACAGGCCACTGTGAATTAACGTA
Organism: Diplazon laetatorius; assembly: GCA_963662125.1. Lineage (NCBI taxonomy): Eukaryota > Metazoa > Arthropoda > Insecta > Hymenoptera > Ichneumonidae > Diplazon > Diplazon laetatorius. Next base: position 2,413,856 of record OY759159.1, read on the forward strand.
AAACATTTGATACGTCGATAAATTGTTCTGTTCAACAAAACAAAATTCTCAATATTTGCTGTCTTAGAATGTCACACGAAATAGATTTTTAATTTTAAAAATCTGCTCGATCAGTTCATTCGACAATTTATTCGTTTGTTAAAAAAAATAATTAATTAATTAATTAATTAAATTGAATGAAACCAAAAGTCAATGAGAGAAATAAAATACTGAAAACTCACTGGAATAATAACCAATGTCATTATTAGGATTGAAGAAACCTATGTCTTTGGATTCTATCATATGAGTGTCCCAAACTTTTCTGTACTCGGGATCGTGCAATACGTCGTACAGCGTCTCTGGCATGACGTCCGAAAATCTTGTTCTGATCTGCAATCGATTGGACGAATTAGAAAAATTTTTTTTGCGAGATCAAAGACGCACGAACGAAAGGAAAGAAAAATATTTCACCTTGACCATTCGAAAACTAATACCCGGCACGGATTTTGTCCAAACGGACAGGTCCGGCTTGTTGTAATCCAACTTCCAATCATTGTTGTCGTCGTACAGACGCTTCAATTTTTCAAAGTCGTTGTCCTCCGCTATCTTTATGACTCCTATATCCATTGTACTCAGAGTCTGGAAAAAAAAAATAATAAAAACATTCAAACTTCATTGAAGAAGAATCGAAACTTATTTTAGTCGTCGTAAAAAAAACGTTTCTCTCATAATTTTCGTGCGACTTAGGAATTTACGTCGAAATACACCGACCGATGATTCTTATCATTCCATGATTAATCTATTCGGAGAATGTAAAATTAAGTTTTCTCAAAGTCGAAAAAAAACCATTCGATCGTCATCCAGCCGAATACTTCATTCGGACGATAATTCCAATTTTCTCGGCTGACATTTTCAATGCCATGAATCAATAATAATCTCATAATGAACAATGAATTATCGGTAACAAGTACATACTGCTACTGCTTTCCAAAACACAATTCATCCCAAAAACTATGTTCGATCAAGTTCGTTTCAACGACAATGAAATAAACAATGAAAAATCGCTAACATATTGGAAACTCATTATGGTTCCAAAAATTACAATCAATCTAATATTTTTCACCAAAAAAAAAATAAATAAAATAAAAAATAAGAACCATTGATAAAAAATTTGCCTAACAATTACATACTGCCTTCCAAAACACAATTCAATTCATTCCAAAAACTATGTGTTTCGATCCAACACGTCTCAACGACAATAAAAGATCGAAAACAATTCACCACGAAATCAAAAAAAAAAAAAAAAACCAATTTCAAAAAACTTCAATACCCATCGGAAAAAAACGAATGGCAAAACATGCCGGAAAAAAAAACACGAACATATGACTGCATCGTAGTATGAGTGCGACGATTTCGCACTGCGATCAAATCCCGAGATAATGGAATATTCAGAGCGAGCTAGAAAAAAAAATTGATTCGAAAATAATAAAAGAAAACAAAAAAAAAACAAAAAACTTAAGGTAACAAAAGAAAAATAATGAAAAAAATATCGATGATTGTAACAAACCGTGAATGATGAAAAAGTTGAGTGGTGATGGCCAACAGGCAAGCTCGTCAAACACCGAGCCGAGGTAACCGCGCGTACGGACTATCACGTCTTATCAGATAAGCGTTGACCAACTCATGTCGCGGAACAAACTACTTTTTTATTTTTATTTTTAATTTTTTCTCACACATGTACGTTCGCGTACAAGCGCGTATACACGCGCGCACACACACACACACACACACACACACATGCGTATCAACGAGATAACATTGTTTTGTGTGAATATTGAGTTTCTGACGAATGAAAATTCGACGATAAAACTTGCGAGCGATTCATGACTGTAGTTTGAGGAGTTCCGGACTGCCGTGATGTTTCCACACACACGCACGCACGCACACACACACACACACAATGACGTGTGGTTGCTGCACAGATTCCTACCTGGCCGACTCGCTGGAATCGGCGGTACCGTCGTAACCTAGCACGAACTCGAGCGTTGAGCCCGACCCGTTATATCGACGCGATCGCCACGACATCTGGTCGTAATCGTTCGGTACTAACGTGTCAACGAACCGTCGTTAACTCTGGCCGACGAATCCCGCGGGCCCAGGTTACAAAATTTCAACACGGCACTGAAGATCTCTCTACTCATCTCTGGTACGACCAATCATCGCACAGCACCACACAACAGTAGTCAAATTATCAACTATTATTGCATTGTCCATCGCAAAAAAAGGCGTGAAAATATATCTCTTAAGATTCAAAATTTATCAGTTTGGCTTCATGACAGATTAACAAATACGCAAAATGCAACATAATCCAATTATTAAACTCACACTTGACTCGTGTCATCGTTCATGATGCATGGATTTGAACGACTCGAAGAACGATGATTATCGCGATATTTTTTTTTATTAAACACATAAACACGGGTATCAGCCCATCACAAACATTTTGTATATAAACAAAAAAAATATATATATATAGTATATTTACACAGTCGTCGAGCTCGTCGGTTAATTTTTACGTTTTCAATTATACACGAATTTTTTTTTTACTACAGATATCGTCGCCCTTGAAATTTCCGAAGGCACACACTGCGAGCTTCAATTACTGCTGTCATAACGCTCCATAGCACACTGCTTTATGAAATTGAATCGTTGCAGGTCCAACTGAAAACAATTGTTACATTGTTAACAATTTTATCACCGATTATCTTCGTCCTGCTCAAATTACTAACCGTTGTATTATCTTTAACCGGGGTTTCCGGGGGCTTATCGAATTTTCTTCTTTCGTAAATATAACCGGGAAATCTGAATCTACAAAATATCATCTCAATAGAAAAATCTTAATTATCATTCTAAATGCAAACATTTTCGAAGAAACATACGCAATAGCCGTTTCTTTGTGATTATCAGTTTTCGTGTTAATAATGTCGAAGTTAAGCAACTTTTCGTCATCCTGAAGCTGTTGATTTTGCTTATCGTTCAAAGCCCGGGTAATTTTCGATGCGTCGCAAGGAGTAGACTTGCATATACGTTTGTGCAATTCCGTCATTTCCTTTGTCGTCAGTGACTAAAAAAAAATGAATAAATAAATAAATAAATAAATAAATAAATAAATAAATAAATAAATAAATAAAAATTGACATTTATAATAATTCACAAAATTCATCGGTGACAATTTATCGTTTTAACAATAAAATCGTTAAATAACAATAAAAATGTTTACCTTCAACCACGATTCCGAATCGAATGGATTTCTATTATTTCTCATGTCTTCCTCGTACTGCGCTTCCAATCTTTTTACGCTAACGTTGTGCTGATCGTGAAGAGCTTTCCGATGATGCTTGTACTGTTGCTGCATGTCCATTATTTTACGTTCCCACGATGCCTTATCACGTTTCATTTCTTCCGCAAGTTCCGTCTTTGCGTTCGTCAACGACAACAATTTTTCGCTCAAACTTTTGCACTCGTCTTTGGTCGCTGCGATTTCCCGTGTAAGCGCTTCGATTTTCACGTCTTTTTCTCGAATCTCGATCTCCAAACGTTCGGCCTTGGCGATTATCTCGTCGATCGGGATTTTCGACGAATCTTCGTCCTCGACCTTTTCTCGATCTCGCAAATTTTCTTCGATCTGTCGTTTTAAATCCGCGTTAGCCTCTTCCAATGTCACAATTGCTTTTTCTTGCTCGGCAAACTGTGAAAGATGCGAAATAAATGAAGAAATCAATCATTCAGTCACGAATATTTTCAACGAAACACAATTATTGTCAGCTATCGAATGTTTTGGGCAGCTTTCAGTACATTAGGAATTGAGGTACCGAATTGATACTAATGTACGTAAATTTTTTATTTAGACTTGGCAACCGTGAAAGTACAATGTACATTTGTAATTTGACATTAGTAAACGTGAAAGTACAAAGTGCATTTGTAATTTGGACTTAGCAAATGTTCAAGTACAAAGTACATTTGTAAATTGAACTTCGCAAACGTAAAAAAGTACAATGTCCATTTGTAATTTAGACTTTAAAACCGTAGAAGTACAAAGTACATTTGTAATTTGAACTTAGAGAACGCAAAAGTACAAAGTACATTTGCAATTTGGACTTTACAAACGTAAAAGTACAACGTACATTTGTAATTTGAAATTAGTAAACGTAAAGGTACAAAGTACATTTGTAATTTGGACTTTGGCAAACGTAAAACTAAAAAATACATTTTAAATTGTACTTGGTGCCTCAATAAACATAAAGTACATTGTACTCGGTGCATATATAGACAAATATAAAGTACTTCTGTAATTTGTACTTCGGTGATCCCTTGATTACCGATTTGTCAAATATTGCAGCTACCTTTTTAGTCCACGAATCGATATCACCACGTAGATCATCTATAATCGAAGCATCGTCTCGTGTTTTCCTTTCCAACTCATTTATCACAATTGCAAACGGTGAATCCAACGTCTTCGATGAGGTCAGTCGAACTTTGATAGCCCCGATGTGATCCAACACTTTGTTCGGCAAAGTATCGAGCACCTCATCAGCCATTGCTTCGGTCATCGCGTCGTCCCTCGAATTTCGTTCGATGTAATCGCAAAGTTTTCTAGTTTCACATTCCAAAGTTTCGTTCTCACGTAGTATCGAATTCAAATCATCCTCAATCTTAACATTGTTGAGTCGTTGATTATCCAACTGATTCTTCATGATGTCAACGTTGGCCCGCAATCTTTGCGCTCTCTCGTCCAGTTTTCGTGATTCGTTGATCAGAACCTCCAGAGCATCGACGTTTTTATTTTCCACCCTCAACGTTGCAATCTGTTCGTTCAACATCGACACACGATTGTCAGTTTCTTTCAGTCGTCGTTTCAACGTTTCACGCTCGTCTCGCAATGTTTCAATCGCGTTGTCACGTTCCATCATCATCGATTGCATATTCGTTTCGGCACGATCGAACGCTTCTTTCGCTCGCATTCCTTCCTCTCTGAGATCGATCAATTTGTTCTGATAATTCGCGCAATCTTCGTTGGCCCTCGTCATTCGTTGCAACAATCGCGAATTTTCTTCCTGCGATGATTCCAATCTGGCGAACAACAATTGAGCAAAAAAAATGTCCAGTTTAATTTTTAATCTGTGGGAAGGGAGTCAACATTTTTTTTTCTTCTCAATGTTAGCATTTCTGTTTTTGGGTCATCGATCTATACGTCTGTGTACAAAACTTCATCTGAATCGTTACATAAATGCAGACTGAAATATTTATTCGATCAACAATTAATCGTTCGCAATGACGATAAACAAAATTAAACAAATCAAAAATCACCTCAATTGCATCTCATCGACTTTTATCGCAAGATCATTGATTATCAGAACCGTTTTATCCAGACCCTTGTTTTCCTTCGTCAATCTGTCGATTTCAATTCCCAGATCCTTGATTCGTCGATTGGCCCCTTTTAATTTGAAATCGCTCGATTGCAATTGATCGCGAGTACGTTGCAACGATCGTTGAGTCGTCGTCAATTCGTTCTTCACCCGTATTATTTCGTTCAAATGTTCCTCGTGACCCGCGTGATCTCCTTGACCTCGGGCAGCCCGCGAAGATACTTGAAGCTTCAACTTTGCGATTTCATCGTTTCTCGCTTGTATCTCCTTCTCCGCCATTTCTCGGCTGATGTAGTCTCCGGCTCCTCCGACAAAATTAACAGAATTGATGAATAACAAATTAAATAAAAAAAAAACATCACTACCTTCTTGTATAAAAAAAAGGTTCTTGTATAAAAAAAAAGGTTCTTGCATATAAAAAAAAAGGTTCTTGTACGAAAATAAATAAAGATTACCTTCGAGAGACAGAGAAATCTTCTCGATTCGTTCGATCGATCGTTTTACGTGAATCACGAGGGCCTCGTCTATCTTTTCGTCCAATTTCTCTTCATCCAAACGATAAATCAATTTTTCCCGATCGCTTCTTTCTCCCAAGCCCACATAATTCTTTTCGAAATTCATTACTTCGCTCGTCATCTCACTGGCAACGAAGTCCTCTGTCGGGCCGTCACATTGTGTTCCACTTTCACGAACTGCAAAATAAAAAAAATCGTCAAAACGATTGATAATCATTTGAGGAGTTATACGCAGTTGCGAGGCAAAAAAAATCGTGTTTTTACGAATTATTTCTGTAAAGGGTTTTTAATCGACAAATACGAGAAGTATTGATGAATGTTGTAGGAGCCTTGAAACTTTATATCGGCATTTTTCATTTTCAAAAATATTGATTCGCACTGCTCCTGCAGACGATGTCCCGGAGGTCCTCGAAAATAAAGTTGTCTAGCCGTGAGCACGATATCTCCGGTTTGGATTATCTAAAATGAAAAGACCAAAAAGATTCTATCGGTGGATAGATAAATCTAAGTATCGATCGAAGGAATAGTCGAAATTTTGATTTTTGACAAAATGACGGCTCCAAAAAGAAAATATTACAATTTTCGACCAACATATTTTTTCGTTGAATTGTTTTTAAAAAAATTAGAAATAATTATCGGAAATCTTATTCCTTAGATCAGTACCTAGATTCATCTATCCACTAATAGAATCTTTTTGGTTTTTTCACCCACAGACACGTTTTTTTTTTTCGAGGACCTCCAGCAGATCGTCTACAGGATCAGTGCAAATCAATATTTTTGAAAATAAAAAATGCCTACATAAAGTTCAAAGCTACAACTACATTTATCAATACTTCTTGTATTCGTCAAATAAAAACCCTTTTCACAAAAAAAAAATCGTAAAAAAAAACGACTTTTTTGGTCTTGCAGCTGCGTTATGACCCTTAAAAAAACCGGAATTCGTCGTATCAATGACCTTGAGTCTCGTGACCACGATTTTCCGGGTCTCCGAGAGTCTCGTTGAAACGATTGATTTGCTCGATGAGCGTCGAACGTTCTTGCCGATAAGGTTCTAATTCGACGATGAGCCGTTGTATCTTATCGATCGATCCGGACGTGTGCGAACGAATTTTTTCGTACATCTCATCGTCGTCGAGTTTGTCATTTCGTCGCCTCGCGTCGTCGAACACTTGCACAGTTTTCAATCGTTCGTTCGTACACATCGTGTGATCCTTCAAAGTTCGAAATACTCGGAGTATCGAACGATTATTTTAATCGTTTTACCGGTCATAAAGATTTTTTACTATACTTTGTCACGCTTGAACGTAGTTTTCGAACGACGTTGATCGTCGCAAATTTTCGAGGAATCATTTTCCCGCGCGTCTGCGCAACGTCGTCGAATTTCTTCGTTCACCTCGTTCAAATCGTCCATCAATGCGCACTTGGTTTTCCGAATTTCCAAATTTGTCATTTTTCGAAAATTCACGTCGTCGGGAACGTGTTTACACGTGGAGGATCGACGATCGGCCTCGAAACGACAAATTTCTCTGTTCTTCGTCTGAATGTCTTTGCGCAAATCGTCCATCATTCGCTTCATTTTCATCTGCTCGTTGCAACGAAATTTTTTAGTTCGAACAAACGTTGGCATCATCGATATCAATTTTTTTTTTTTTTTTTTTTTTTTTTTTTTTTTTTCGTCATTTGAAAAATTAATTTTGACGTTGAAAAAAGATAAACAAATTGAAAAATCTTGACCTCTCGCTCGCCGCACTCCGCGGTTTTTAATTTTAGCAATCCCAACAAACGGTTTATCTCGTCGTCCTGATCGGCAAGATTCATCGCCTGTTCTCGATTCAATTGTCTCAGAGTGTTTCTTTCGTCGCTCATGTCCTCCAGTGTTCTCTGTAACGTCGTTACAAATAATATATTTCGTTTTTTTTATTTTTTTTATTTTTTTGAGATTGCAGGGATGGGGAAAAAAACCGTAGAAAAAAAGAAATATTGTGAAAATAAGGAGTAGGAAAATTGAAAAAATGAAGAAGCTGGAAAAGTCGTTGGGAAATGTGAGAAAACACGAAGCTAAACGAAAATAAGAGAAGATACTAAAAATTCGACCAATCGAATGATTATGAGACTGTGGAAAATTATTTGAGAAGGCGGTTTATAAATAAGAACGAAAGAGGAAGGAATAAGAAAACTAGAGAGAAGAATGAGAGCAATTGGGAAAGGAAAATTGCTGCAATGTTCAAAAGGGCAAAAATTCATTGATTTTCAATGAAAAATATTTCGTGCACTCACAACAAGACAATCTCTTTCTTCCCGAATTAATTCCGTGTCTTCGATCTGTCTCCGAAGTGCTTCGATTTCTCGACAATGATCGTTGCATTCCTTCGATTTTTCGGCAAGACTGCTCTTCAGACGATGCACCAAACACTTGGAATCGTACAGCTTGTGTTGAACAAAAAAAAAAAAAAAAAAAACAACAATTATTCATTTACAGATGGATCATTCATTCAGACGAATAATCTGCACTCACTTCCTTGTCAGTTTCTTCCATACCCTCGCGCAATTGTTCCCCCATAGCCAAGATTTGCTGCTGCGAAATCTAACATACAAATTTATTCGACAATTCAATTCGCTCCGTAATTAAAAAAAAATCAAAAAAAAAAGAAAAAGAAAAAGAAAAAGAATAAAAAATTTCGTATACGTTTAAATTTTTTCGCAAATTATTCAACGTCGCTTCCTTCTCTTTCAACGTAATTTCCAGATTTCGATCGAAGTCTTTGAGTTCTTCCAACTCGACGTCCTTTGCCTGTACAAAAATTTATCATCCATCATCAATTAAAAAAAAAAAAAAAAAAAAAAAAAAAAAAACCGATGGCTAAAAAAGAAACAATAAAGAAAAAAAAAATTACATACGGCAAGTTTGTTCTTCAATGCAATAATTTCCGAATCCTTTTCTATGATAATCGCCTGATGAGTTTCCACATCAATTTGCAAACGATTTGACTCCGGAGGATCGACGTAATCGCTGCTGTCGGTTTTCGACGAGGCCACGCGTTTTTCATCATCGTCGTAATAATAATCGGAACAACATTGAACCTCGATTTTGCTACGATTCGCGCTCACGATCTCGTAATTGCTGGACGAGCAACAGCCCGAGTGTTCCGGAGTTTCCGAAAGTTCGGGCGTCGCGTTTTCCTCGTCGTCGCTCGATTTCGATCGCCCGAGCAACGTCCTGTCCTCGTCTTCGTTCGCATTTTTCACCGAATAATCGTTCTGCCAACGATAAATCGTTTTTTGTTTTTCCATAAAATCAATTTGGAGAATGTGAAAATATTTTTTGAAATTTTTTTTTTTTTTATATAGCTCACAATATTTCGCAATTGCTTCTTTTGTTCGGTGCTGAACCCGAGCGATTGGTATTTTTTGAGCTGTCGACGCAACGAGGCAAGTTCATTTTGAGCCTGGGCGCCGAGCGATATGAGCGTCTCGATCATTACATCGTGAGGCACAACTTTTCCGTGCTGATAACAAAATACATTTTCCTCAAAACATTGAAATGAAAAATCAATCGTGTAATAAAAAAAATTGTTTAAATAAAAAAACAGATTTGAAAAAAAATTGTTTAAATAAAAAAAACAAATTAAAAAAAAAATTTGTTTAAATGAAAAACAAATTTTGTAAAAAAAAATGTGTTTAAATGAAAAACAAATTTTGTAAAAAAAAAAAGTGTTTGTATGTATCAAATTTAAATGATACTCTATAGTTGTACATAATTGGAATTCGATTTGACGAAGCTAACTGCAGTTAGAGCGACAAAGTTGATTTTTCAAAAAATTTCAAAATATCATAAAATCCGAATTTATCGACGGATACCGCACGAATGCAATACCAAAATATCTGTGTGCATAACTCGATATGTAACGAACTGTCTGTACGAATATCTGAAAATCTGCGAACGCCGGAGTGGTAAATGATATTTTTTGAAAATTTCAAAACGCTGTCAAATCCAAGTGGATGTGTCGATTGTTGCGAAAATCACAGATGACATAAAAATCATAATGCACTACAGGTGTGATAAATTTGAGCGCGGCAGCTCAAACCGTTGTCGAGTCATAGACGTTTTAATTTTCAAGGGTCGATCCACACAGACACGCCCGTACATCCGGACATTTTTTGCAAATGAAATTTTTAGACGTTTCAGAACATTTTGAACATGTCGACATTCCAATAAAAATGTTTTGGATCGTCACACAGGTTTTTCCACGAGTGTGAGCCACAAAATTAAAGAAAATAACAAAAAAAAAAAAAAAAACTGATACGTCGACAAATCGTTGTACGAAAGTTTCAGTGACAAACCGGCAGAGGACTTTCCACAATCTCCCGAAAGTAACGACAATTGTCGAGTGGATTGGGGCTCCAGGCTCTGAGATCCGTACAAGAGTCGAAAAGCTTCAATCTCGCTTCGGAACGTTTTTTCGGCACGATGCGGGTCAACAAAGGGTTGGAATCAAATCGTCCGGTCAAAAAAATTCGGCTACCGTGTTCCGCGTAAGACATTATTATTTTTCGTTCAATTTTTCTTTGCTTTTTCTTCGTTTTCGGTCACTTTTGAACGGTTTTAACCCGTGTTCCGACGTTAAAATTATTTTTTATTACATTCCCGGGCATCTGCGAGTCTCGAAATAACCGAAAAATCATGACCCGCGACGTTGGATCATGCAATGCTGTCGTTCCGACATGTTTGTTTGAGACCCATGGTGATTGCTCATTTGTTATCTTATTATTATTTTATTTTTCAATGAAAAAAAAAAATTCGGATTCCACAACAAAAACTCGACGGACGTTATTATTATTGCATATTGCGACTAATAATAATAATAATAATAATAATAACAACAACAACAATAACAACAATAATAAATATCGCGTTTTATTACAGTAAAATATTTTATTTCGTAAGCTGCCATTCAAAAGAACTACATTATTGTATAATATTGATAAAACTGCTAGGTATCATCAGGTCTCGCCTTAAAATATTTCTACAATTCCCAACTAGCCGCTCGTGCTCTTATCAAAATAAACATTTCGTCGCATTTTTCGATTTCCGCATTATTTATTTTTTTTTTCGTTTATTAAGTACACTTGTTTGTTCTCACATTTTTTTGTAGATATATATATATATATTCTTTATCAATAAATTCAAAAGCTACCTTGTCGGTTCCAATATCATTCATTTCTCACGATCTCACGTCCGACACACGTTCATACAATTCTCACGAATTCTCAAGTACATCAGTATGTATATATACAGTGCAGTAAAATATTCCACAAGTACTCGAATTAAAAAAAAATAAACACAACAATTTAATTCCCTGGATAATTCAAAAAAGAGTTTTGGCAGTGCAAAATTTTTCCAATGATGTGTAAATTTTTTTCTCGAAATAAAATACAATAAAGTGGGAAAAAAAAAAATTGCTTGAAGTAATTTGTGGGTCGTTCTACTGTATCGTGAATTTATTTTCGTACTTATGCATCAACAGCGAATACGTTACGAAGGTACTAGACGTAATACTAATGGTATGCGCATGATAGTAACAAATCGGGATATAAGGCCACCGGAAACGACGTATCTTTGTCTCGAGATATCGTAAATAATCACGAAAAAAAAAAAAAATCCATCTCGAGAGGAATGTTATTTGCGTTTGTTTCGTTCAATTATTTTATTTTCTCCAACGATTGGGTAAAATTAATTTGTCTGTCGCAGGAGAGTCTGATATGTTTCTCGTGTGTGACAAAAGGCACGCGCGTTCGGAAAAAAAAGGCACTTTTCACAGACACGATTCGGCGATAAAAATATGTACCTACAAACTCCATTCGCGTTATATCATCGTACATCATCCATATCATTACAATTCGGCAGAAAAAAAAACATCTCTCGAGTTTACCTATATGTAACAACGGTTAACGATAAATATCGATAATATCGATTTATAAAAAAAAAAAAACGAGTTTCTATTTATTCATCTTATCTTCATTAAACTTGGAAAACTTCAACACACTTTAGTACGCCGTTTAATATGTAATAATTGAGTGCACGAATAGGCGTGCGGTATTAACTGTATCAATGTATTTGTAAAATCGATCTTTCAACGCTTGTCTCACGGGGAGATACTTGGAATGGTTTTTTTTTTTTTTTAATTTCTTTTTTTTTTTTTAATCATGCAAGACCACGTATGATAATTGCCGTGTACGATAGTTATTGTTCAGATAGTCGCGAATCACGCTAAATATCGAACAACGTAATTTTCTCAACGGCATCGTCACAGCTGTTTATTCGATTTTTCGAATTAAAAAAAAAAAACAAAAAAACAAAAAAACAAAAAAAAACAAAGTTATCATTATTGTTTTCACGATATATACCGAAGCAGTCTTCTCGCCCATTGTGATAAATTTATCATCGGTAAATATCACCCTCGTTAGGGGTCGATCGACGGAATAATATACGAAATTATATACAATTCGCGATGATGAAAGTCGTTTCGCGATATAAGGACGACGCAGAGACACATTCTCTCTCTATTTCTCTCTCTCTATATCTCTCGATATCACACAAACGTGAGCGTTCCGTCCGTTCGAAGTAAATACCAAAAAAAATAATACAATAAAAAAAAATAATAATAATAATAGTAATAATAATAATGTATACGATATAAGTTTCTCCTGCGCAGTTTTTTCGTTCGTTTTAAGTACACTTTCGAATTAATTTAAAGTTAAGTACTGCATTCATCATACTTTTAATACTCGTTTTTTTTTTTTTTTAATATAAATTGCTGCCGTTCTATTTAATACTTTCGTTAGATTCAGTGGTAATTTATTTATTGCTACCATGTGTCGCATCTGATTCGATCGCGACGACGTTTCGTTTTTTCTTTTTTTTTTTTTGTACAGTCGTTAGACCGCGAAATCACGAAATTTCTGAGCTGCATTTTTGCCCCCCGCGAATTTGCGAATTCAATGAATTTTTTTTTTTTTTTTTTTTTTCGAGCGACCATCGCGTCACGATAACGGGAGAACAATTATTGCTTCTGGCATGTCCATGGGGGGGGGGAGGGGAGCAATTTTCATCCCCATTGACTTTTCCGGGTTGATCACCGGAATTTTGTCGAGAAGTAGTTCGAGGCGTTGATTATACGTCGATGATGACAATCGATTAGTTTCCGTGTCTCATCGCTCGCTTCGACGATTTACAAGTGCAACACACCCTGATCGTGACTGAACAAATTGTGATGCTGATGATGATAGTGCTGGGAATTTGCCGTGTGAACGTCGTCGTGAAGCGCAACACCGGTAAGATCGACGATCTCGTCGGCGTCCTCGTCGCTGACCGTGGCCGCGCTCTGGGTCGATTGGTGACTTCCCGACGACAACTGACTGTTTCTGGAGAAGGAACCGCGCCTCGGGGCCACCAATGCCGCACGCTGATTCGCCGGTTTCACCGTGATTATCAAATTTGACGAATTTGCGATCATCATGTCGGTAACCTAATTTGAAAGAAAACAAAAAAAATTCAATAAGAAAATTGTTGATCGAAGAAGGCGTTTTTTTTTTCGTTTGCTTCGTTACAGAAGAAGGTATTTGGTGGTAGGAATTTTTTTATTTCGATATCTTCTTGTAGCCATGGTCAGAATGTGGTAAAACGTCGAGAAAACACATTTGGAGAAAATATCCGGATGTGGATAATGATCTTGCAAAATTCAAACGTGTATAACTCGAGAACGGTTTTAGCTACAGCCCCGAAATTTTGCAGACATGTGCAGCTCTGTGATACCTCCGTTGTCTATAATTTTCGTCACGATTGAAGCTGCGGTTCGGATGTTGCATGTTGTTTTAAAATTCCCCCCAAGAAAAGGACGTTATCACTCTGGCGATCGCAAATTTTGAGATACTCGTCTGAATAGTTCATGACAGAGATATTTGTGCCCAAGGTTGTTTGGTATTGCTTCTGGGCCGAATCCATCGAGAAGTTTTGATCTTGTGATATTTTGAATTTTTCGAAGAATCAAATTTATCGCTATAACTCGCGTTAACTTTGAACCGATTGAGCTTTAACTTTATAAACGTGCAGAATATCATTCAGTCGTGATATTTATAAAATTTGGCGGGGATCCACTGAATGGTTCGGATTTGACGGAAATTCAAATTTTTCAATTTCGACTGCCTCTGCCCATTCAAAAATGTTTGACTTGCCATGATCAATCTTATGAATTCACATAAATTAAATGTTTGTTTAGTATCAAATTTGATGTAAATCCACTCACACGTTTGAATTTGATGAAAAATCGACATTTCGTACACCCACTAATGAATATTCAAACATCAAAACCAACTGCAAGTTGAAACTTGGAATTTGCTTTCTCTGAATCGTTGATTGTGAACGAATATTCCTCTGTGAAGAAGCCAAAGAATTAAAAAATGCTTGATCATAGAGGCATCTTCGTTCACAATCTACGATTCAGAGCACGCAAATTTCAACTTGTAGCTTTTTTCTTTTCTTTTTTCATTGGCAGTTGTATAATCGAAATAAATGTGTCCGATCAGATAGAAATGATGAATCAGGAACGAGTAGCGAAGAATTAGCAAATTTACGTGGAGTTTATGAAAATACGTGTGAGATGAATTCGTATGAAATACCTGATCGAGAGTTTTTCCGGCAACCTCGATTCCATTGACCTCCAGAACTTCGTCGTTAACGGCGAGAAGCCCCGTGCTCTCGGCGAGACCACCGGGTACGAGCCTGCTGATGAATACACCGGGAACTTTCTCGATTCCACCGCCCGCGGACGGCGGTAACACCCGAAAACTTTCTCCGTCTTTGATGTAAAATCCGAGAGGTTTGTCGGAACCGTGTTTCAGCAGTCTCACCCGACGACAGGTTTCCGGAAGTATGTCCACGTCAATTATCGCTGAAACCTTAAATACGTGGAAGAAAAAAAAAATTATTATTATGTTCAATCGTCTTCGGTCGAACTTCAGCAAAATTTACGATTTAGTCACACTGGCAAGGGGACATTGCGACGTGGTAATTGCTGCTTGGAGCCCGACTCTTATCAAGGAGAGATCACCAGACTGTGTCATTTGTGAAAATGATAGGACGAACTATTTTTTTTTTTTTTTTTTTTTTCACGAGAAAAATGGTTCTGGAAAATATTGTAACGCTTGTGTGGACTGTCCATAGCGACCATTTCAACCAGCTGTGATGGCTTTAGTAGTAAGACGCTGGGTTAACAACCGTAACATCCATATAAGCGTTACAATATTTTTCAAAGACAGTTTTCCGGCTTTGGAAACGAAACAAAAAAAAAATGCCAGTTTAAAACTATTACTTTCACGAATTACACGACTAGTAATAATTTTCCGTCGACGAGAGTCTCGCTCCAAACAAAAATTACCACTCCGTACAGTCCCTTTGTGGGTAAAATTAACCCTAGCAACTTTGAATCGCAATATAAAATTTTTGCAGCAAATAAAATGATTCTTCAAAAATTCCGAGCTTATTTCAAATCTTTTCTACAAGTACCAATTTCTTATAATGGCCTAAATGTAATTTTTAATATGCTAAAAAAATGTTTTGAAATATTATTTATTTCACTAAAATTGCTATAACTTTTTGAATCTTTAAGATATTTAATTTTCTTTCCGTTAACTTGACATATTTTAGGTTGAAAAAACGCTGGGATGGAATTTAAACAGTGTGACTGAAAAGGATTAATTTTTTTTTTTTCTCAAATCGACAAATCAATAATTTAAATAATTGGAATTGAAATTAGGGTTGAAATCTGTTTTTATTTTCTTTTTGCACACACGAAATTTGATTCTGGTTGACTCACTTGTCGAAAATCGTGGGGATTGGAAATGGCCAATGGTTTGGGTTTGCCCGGAGTTCCTCCCAAAATGCTGGATATCAAATTTTTGGGTTTAATAGTTCCGTAGCCGTTGACTTCTTCCATTCCTTCGGCCTTTCTCGTGATGAACACTCGGAGAAGAGGCTTGGCTGCGAGCAAAGCTCTGGCCAGATTGTTGTCATTGTTTATGGGCAACAGATCTCCGTCCGTGGGGTCCGTGTAGTAAATGAGAAAATTCAATTCGGGACCGATGTCGTGTCTCTCGGCCAAAAGTTTTCTGAACTCGTCGTACACCGTAGGTTCGTTTCGATTTACCGAAAAACGTATGATGTCCGCATCAAACTGCACGACAAAGACGAAAAAAAACCAACATTAATTGCAACAATCGCGGAACTCGAAGAAAAGAAATAAATTACACGATAACTCCAAAATTTTTAACGAATAAAAATTGCATAATGTCGACCCGTAATCATTCGAATCGCTTTGACAAATAAATACATAAAATTGCATCATTGATAAATCTTGAATGCAGAAGACGTAAATCTCGCTCTGTGAACTGCGTCAAAGACATTTTGGAGCATCTCGTACATCGCAATCTCTTTACGATTGATCCAAAAACTTTGTAAAACCAGCAAATCGCCCGAGCTCGACAATAATGAGAAAACCAATAATAAAATTCATGCAAAACGGAAATATTATGCCGACGATTGCAAAACGCAGCGCGACGAGGACATCCGATATTGTTGGTACATCGATAGAACTCCGATTCGTAAAGCGAATGAAAAAAAAAAAAAAAAAAAAAATTTGGCAAGACGATTGGAATGCGAGTGACAGCGATCATAGGCCGCAGACAATTGTGCAACAATAAAGGGGGTCGCTCATCGCAACGTCGCAGTCGTTTGATATATCGTACCTTGCTCTTAACCGCGACCATGCTACCGTCAACGTGATTGTGAAGTTTGCTCTTCGACATTTTTTTTGTAATTCTTTTCTTTTTGTTCTTTTTTTTTCAACGTTCACGACGATAAACGTGAAAAAAAAAAAAAAAAAAAAAAATGGTATCCGACGAAACGTGGACTCGGGCGTCGTCGGGCTGTCCGCGAGCCAGCTCGCACCACCTCGACACAATTACCAGTGAATTAAAAAAGAATAAAAAAAAAATCAAAAGAAAAATCACAAAGAAAAAAAGATAAAAAAAAAATAATAAATAATCGAGTAAACGAAAAATCCGTTTCAATAGTTCGTCGATCGTCGTCGTTTACGTGATTACGTTTGAGAATATATATATTTTTCTTCTTTCTTTCACGGGGGGGCGTGTGTGTGTGTGTGTGTGTGTTGTCAAAACATAAAACGCATTTTGATAAAAGCAATTATCATCAGCACCGTGGCGGGGTCGACGACGTGGGTGACTGTTGAATTTGGCGACACCTGATGGTCAACGGTAGTACACCTATGCGGAACCTATTGGCCTACTACTAAACCACCAACTAACCACCTATTGGCAAATAAAGAAATGAAAAAAAAAAAAAAAAAAAAAAATTCACGATTGTCGTTGCAACTTGTAACTCCCACAAATTCCCAACGCGCCACCTTTCTTCGCGACTCTGCACTCTGTGTGTTGTGTGTGTATGTCTCGATCGCTCTCTCTCTCTCTCGCTCTCACACACGCGCACGCGCACGAGCGCACACACCTCCGCAATATCCGCTGCTTCGCGTTTCACGGTTTCACCGTTACATTATCATCGACCGATGATACACGTACGTTTGTTATTTTCTTTTTTCTTTTTTCTTCATTACATTGCATACGAATTTTTTTGTTTCTTTTTCTTCTGAGGGACTTTGTTATTTTCGAGAACAAAACCGCGACATCGTTGATTATCTTCGCCACTGTATAATGTCGTGGTTGATTATTTTCTTTTGTTTTTATGATTTATTGTTTAATTCGTTCGTTTTCGTCCGTGTATCTTAATCGAGCTATCTACGCGGCGAAAGCATGTGCCACATTGCCGTTCGCACAATCCGCGGTGACTGTGGCAATTCGTTGGGGGAAGCAATGTCGCCGCCTGTAGATGCAGCGGATTGCGTATATATCCGACGTGGGACGTTGAGCTTGGGTTTGGGGTGAGGAATTGGAACGCATTGGAAACGCGATTACGCATAGCACGTTTCTCCCTCTCCACCTCACGTCGGCATACCGCACCCAGTGTTGCCAACTCGGATCGTCGTGATTCCGCTAGGGACCTCGTCTAATCCCCCTGGAAACCACCAGACCCCGTGGTATCGGTTTTCATTCAAAAAAATCACCAAACACTGTGCGCTTACAACGAAAAAACACACACCGAACATCGTCCAGACTCAACATCGTCCCGATCCAACAGATTCCAACAGAAACTTCGTGATGACGTCACTCGGCCCCGCCCACTCCCGAGCGTGCCCGACCAAGCCCGACGTCGCGTTGGACCAGTGGGTCTCAATCTTCGTCTACCCGTCCAAGCTTACTATAGTAAATCCAGAGCGCGTGGTTGGCGCGGTTTTCAAAGCAGCGGCGCCCGAATATACTTACGAAAAGTAGAACGGAAGAAATGATTATTTCACTAGTCGGACCGAGAATGCCGCCTCATCCATTCTGCTCTTATTGGACTCTAATATTTTTCACACTGACATCGCATATTCGGAATAATCATTGAAAACAGCATCGATTGTAGATTTTGCCGTGAATTTGTAATATTAATTTGACAATCATTTAATATGATTTCAATTTCGATGAAATTTATAAAATATCACAATCTGGAAAATTGTTCCCGAATAAGAAACGAGCCGAAGTAATCGATAGTGTAGATCCTGAAGTTTCGAAGTTTAGAGAGCATTTGCATGGATCCAATCTATGTAATCAGGTACTCTGGTGTAGACGGTAGGATACTTGCGGCTTGCACAGCCGTTTGTCCAGGATGCCAGACCTACGAGTTTGCCTTCGACGGTCAAAGGCCCACCGGAGTCACCCTGAAAATCGGAAAATACATTAACCCCCTTCAGTCACACTCCAGTAGAATTACGTTTTAGTCACACTGGCCAAAATTCATCCCAGGAACTTTGAATTGCTATGAAAAATTTCGCAATCAACAAAATGATTTTTACAAAATTCTGAGCATATTCCAAACCTTTTTCCACAAGTACACATTTTCATAACCGCCGAAATGTGATTTTTAATATACTCGAAAAAGCTTTTCAAACCCAAATAAAAAAATTATTTTTTTTCACCAAAATTGCTATAACTTTTTTTAAGTCCTAATTTCCTACTTTCTTATCGTTAATGTGGCATGTTTTAGGCTGGATAACCGCTGGAATGAAATTTATGCAGTGCGACTAAAAATGATGAACCATCCCTGCTGCTTTGGAAACTTTGCAAGGGCGTTGATATGACATCGAACATTATGATACTCACGTGGCAGGCACCGGTCGCGACGTGCGGATGGTGAGCGCAGATGTGGGAATCGTGAATGACATATCCCAGATTGCTGTAAACTTCGGAACAATAGCTCGGAGCGCTGATAAGAATTTTTGTACGCTGAAGCTTTTTCGGAGTGGGGCCACCTTGCTAGGAAATTAGATTTCAAAACATCGAATAATACGAAATCTCATTATCTCGATTTGATCATCCTCCGTTGCTTTTTTCAGATCAAATAAAATACTATCAAACCTTAAGCACTTATATGAACAAATTGGAGTTCTTCGAACTTTCGCAAAAATTTTTTATCAACACAATGAATTTTCATCGGTAATCTACGATGAGTGAGAATATTTTTGTGAATTTTGTTGGGAACCACGAGATTACGAATGTGTCATGGAAGAGTTTATTCAATCCATGTGAACTCACCTGGAGTCGTCCCCATCCGGAAATAGTCGCAACAGATTGGGCAGGTACTTCCTGGCCAGGTTCGGGTAGGGGCACGTATCCGAGGGTCTTGGACGCGATAAACGGTACGTCTACCTTGATAAGAGCGATGTCGTTGATCCAAGAGTTGGCCGGATTGTATCTCTTGTGGACGATTATCTCGACAGCGAGATGGACGGATTTCGGACAATCCAGATTCACCGATCCAGCTATTACTTGGAGATCAGATGCGTTTTTACTGCAAAGAAAAATAAATAAATAAACGTTAAAAATATATATAACTGGAATTATTGAACAAATTGTAAAACAGAAAAAAATTTATAATTGTAATTCGTTTTTATTTGCTCTGAAAAATAATTTGTTGGTACACACCCTTGGACACAGTGAGCTGCGGTGATAACGTGGTTTTTATCGAGAACCGAGCCACCGCAAAAGTGGAAGTTGCTGGCGCGATACTGAAGCGATACCTGCGAACGAACGAGTAGAAGACACGCGTTGTAGTCAGACGCTGTTTTTTTTCTTTTTCGGGCGGTCCGCCCAACACGGCGAGTTATTTCACAAGTAAAGTTGTAAAGATGGTGGAGTTAATTCCATATACATTGTTTTTATTAGTTACACATCGTTCGAAGATATTAAATAATTTCAATGGAGAAAAATGTTCGTATTACCTTATACGAATTTAACGTCATTACTTTCAACAAATATTCTTCACTAATATCAACAAAAACGTATGTTTATAAATTTACTTGATAGGGAATTTCCCCGGCTGGTACATCTTCACCGTTAACGATTCGCCATTCCAGATCCCTGGACATTCGGACACCTGCTGTAATGTGAAAAAAAAAATATTATTTCGTTCTCGTTACATTTTCCTTTTATTCAGTTGTTGATGACATGCAGTAAGTTCCTTAAGAGTCTTGTGAAAACGCAACACTTGAACGATATTACGTATTTGGTCGTAATTATGATAGAATCAGATTTTTATTATAATATTAGTTCTCATTGCTCAACCATTACTTCAAGATCTAGTGGACCAATTAGCATCAATGGTATTTTATGGGAGAGTTTGAAACGACAAGGCTACTCAACAATACTTGACAACGAAATAATAATTTGTGATTGATTGACCATGAATATTAACACGCCTATATATATGTGTGTGTGTATAGTTTTCATTGTTGAATTTATTGCAAATAATGGTTTACCGTGGGACAGAGCCACTAGGAGCAGGAATATCAACGCTGACTTCATTATTGCTGATGCGCCTATTCACTGCGACGACAATGTGCTTACACCAAGTTTATATACTTAACTTCCCTAGATCCAATCGAACTTCGTGAGTCTACGTGCGGCAAGATTAGATAGATTCGCAAGATAGAAGCAGCACTGATGTGATCGGTCCATGTTGGACTAACTCGGCGATATAGTTACACGTGCATGACTTTTTCTTATCGCAATAAATGACAAAGAATAAGTATCGTTGTTGTGATGCATAAAATAGGCGATGAGCGAGAGCTCGTTTGTCTTTTGTTCATTGAATTTTTCGCTTACGTGTTCTGATAGACAAGCAATTATAGACAATATCCGATAGACGATTTACGCTAACCCGTATTACGCAATTTCACGTGGTTCTGGAATTTTTTTAAATCTTCTGGTGACAATCAAAATCGAATGTCCTTATCTCGGCCGATGAACCGACTTTTTTTTTTCCTGATACCCGTACGATTGAACGTATCGGATGTCGAGACGGATGTACGACGATCGAATGAATTCGTTTTTATCTCGTATTTGTTTACGGAATCGAGCGGCGTCACAATTTATAACGACGGAAATATTTTGATGTTATTCGTTTTTCGATTTCTCGCCGTCGCCCTGGATTATCTTGATAATCGTTTTCCGCCAAGTGATCAATGATTTACGAGTATCAACATTTTTTACCGTAATGTTTAGCATCAATATATTTTGAAAACGAAGAGACCTGTCTATGAGCTCTTTCGATTTTGAGCCTCTGATATTGAGACACAATTGAATGAAGTTCAACCAGTAATCATCCTAGGTCATTCAAATCGATATATCTCAACAACGGTTAGAGATAAAATTAAAAAAACCAACGTGCGTTTTTTCTCCTTGTTTTTGCATGTTTTTATACAATAAAAATAATCATGATTATGTTGCACCAATGTAACAATTATTTATTAGCAATTGAATACTCAAAAGTTGCATAACACAAAAAATACTCATTTTATTTTTTTTAATTTCATGAACTCCTCGAACAATAACGAACATTTCAGAACCTTAAATAATTTGGGTCAACGCTTCGTTCGAAAGTTTCAGCTTTTTGTCTCTGACAGAATACGTTCAATGTGTTAAATAAATCGATAATATCTCATCGACTGTAGGTGATTCATCGGAACAACATGTATGCTTTTTTTCAATCGTCCGTTGTGTTCCGCGCCCAGAACACGAATGAGAAGTCGAAGGTTGAGGGGCACTGCTCGGGCCAAGCGCCGTGCCCACCTGCCTGCGCGGTCGGTAAGGTTGCCACCCGCGCATCATCTACGACTTTAAGGTGATGGAAGACCTATTCGAGTGCGAGAGAGACAGCGCCATCGGCGCTCGCAGCGGAGCGAGCGAGAGGGAGAGAATTTTTGTCTTCCATCATCTTAAGAGTGGACCCTACTCTCTCTCTCTCGGCGAGGAGAATCCAGCCGGAAGCGAATGACCGAAGCTGGCAGCAGCTGACTGCGTCCCTAGATAACATCGAAGCTTTTTTTTTTCGGTGCATTGAAAGTGGCTCACGATGAGTTCATTGCCGTATCCACGCCACAATGTTTACTTGATTGGCGATGTCGAGCCCCAAATTTCGGGAAAGAAGCTGCCATCGAATTCTCAAGTGTTGAAACATCTTTTTTTTCATCTCCGTCATTCGAATTTGACGCTAGCTGCTAGCAAGGTTCTGGTGATAAAAGAAGTAAAACTTTTTTGGGACAGGGCCGGAATTCCGACCCAATATCAGTCTCACTGTTACGTCAAATTGGTCAAACTTTATCAAAAATGGCGCGGTATACACAAGAATGCTGGTAAACCTTTCAATGTTGACAAAGAAAAACAATTTACATCGGAATTGCGTAATTTGTTTGACATTGCTCACGCGAACGTGGATCAATTGATTGATGAAAAAAGGCGACATATTTTATCGTGCCAACGTCAAGCTGGACGAAAGGGTTACATTAGAGATTTCCGGGCATTGCTCGAGGCTGAAAAAACTAATTCAAAGGAAAGAAATTGAATGTGAAAGAAAAAGAAAGGAGAGATGAAACAACGTTGTTTGGGTAAGATTGAAAAACGATTCTAGCAAATATTGTCTTTAAATAAAGAACTTCCAGTCTCAAAGGAAACAATGAAAATGTAAACTAGTACCAATGGAATACTCATTGCTGAATAACATAATTGTCGTTCAGACAAAAAAAAATTCGTTCATAGTTAATAATCATCCAGCAGGACCATACGGAGCGAAAAAATCTCAAGGACTGATACCTATGCTGAATAAAAAAATTATTAACTGTTTTGGATCGATCCAAAGTGGCAGACAGAAATGCCGTTTGCTGAACCATCGCGACTACTCAAGCCCTGGGTTGTGCCGTCGATCCTCCAATCATTGATCGAACATCAATTCGCAGTGGCCAGGAAGATGTAGCGAGAAAGGGTTGCTCGAAGAATCAAATATGTCTTCACGAATTCCGAGTTGAATCCGTTGACAATTCATTTCGATGCCAAATTTTTTTCAAACTTACCAAAACGCGAATCACTGAAACGATTGGCTGTTGTTGGACCAGAGCTGGAAGATGGAAATGGTTCGACTCAAGCGACGACTCTTTACAAATAAAAAGCTTTATGCTGTGATACAACCAGCTATCCGTCTATCCGAATTGGTTTTGAGGAGTACGTTTGAAGAAAAGCTTCTTGCAGTTTGTGGATCGAATGTCTTCTTATTTGAGGGATTGTACGCAAATTGTAGAACAATCGATCGAACAAAATACGATTCTGGTTTGAATAATGAAAATTTGAAAGGGATACTGGGATGAAGATGCAAATGAAATTGATTTTTTCATGAAAACTAAGCTCAAATGTCAGCATGTGCCGGGTGATTATAAAGAATTGCTGATTTTAACTCAAACATTTATCGGAAAACTTCCAGATAAAAAGTTTTTTCTATAAAAAACTCGCAATATAAATAATGAACTGAACTGATTCGTTTTCTCTTTCTTATCCTGTTTTCCCTGATTTTTCATAAATCAAAATTTTACACAAAAACGCAACACAAAAGAAACCATAAATAAGAGTTGTTGAAGTAAATTTTTAGTTTGGTTGTATTTCACGTTGTCATACCAGTTCCACTCCAGTGTAAATATATATTGCATTTGGAATCCTGACTTCAAAAAGTCCAAAGTCTCAATTCATCAATACTTAGGTATTTTCAAAGCTTTTCGCAATTTTACATAAAATATTATTCGAGTGAATGAATAAGCGGTTCATTATATATTCGAAAGTATTATTCATGTATTTTCAATGTGCTCATGCAATTGACTTTTATTGAACAAACAATTTATAAGTGCGATTCTCACAACGTTGTATTTTTTTAACAATGTAATTTTCTTTCGTAACTCTGCACCGATTTTTCGTCCGACTTATCTCACATATATTTTCATCGCTTTAAGAGGATCTCGAACGTTTGGATATCGTTCTCTCTCGCTCCGCCGCAAGCGCCCATGGCGCTATCTCTCCCGCACTCGTTGCGCACGCAAAACGTGCATGAGCTTCATGGACCTCTGGGGCTCTCCGCTAGGTGGCACGTCGCTCGAGTGCGGGAAAGAGACGGGGCTTGTTACCAATCTCTGCCAATCTCTAAACTCATCTCTGGTCCAGAACAGGACCAGATGATTACAAGGAAATCAAAACATGTATCGTCTGCAATTTTACACAAATCGTTGTCGAATTATCCCGTATTTTCAGTATTCCCAGATCTTCCGACATGTTCGTTACGTTTTTGAAGCTGCAAAATACGTGTGATGAATAATCCTCGGGATTATTCCGTCTTCGATGGTGCAAATGAATTTCGTTGAAATTTTAACGGCGCTGGAGTCCACGATGATTATGACATAACCTCTCTTTTCCTTACTCCGTTTTCGTCAAATGTTCGTGGATTACGAACGACAAGCATGGGAAACTATGTCGCCAATACGATAATATGGTGAGTGATTAGCCTCAAAGAGTTCCACACTTAATTACAGTATAATTTTCATAAACAATTATAATTTTTTCGTTCTCTTTTTCAACAAAACTATTACACAACATTTTTCCACAGCTCTTTGGTATTATTATCCATGAGCATTATCTACGCCACCACGACAATTGTCAAGGTGTACGCGGATAGCAGCTACGATTTACAAAAAGGTTTTTCATCGTCGTCGTCGTACAGTTGGACGATAAGATTGTGCTTGAATTTGTTGGGTTATGCCACCGTCCTGCTACCGGGTTGGCTCATATACAAATACGTGCGCTGCAGCAAGTACCTTCAAAGAGGCGGTAAATCAATTCCTCCATGAAACACTTTTTTTTACCGAAACTCGCGACGACGGCAACGAGTTCGTAGTCGAAACTTGATATCGATATTTCTGCGTTGCAAGGCAAAGGATGTATATCCAGAGTGATTCAGTCGTGTTTTCTGGGCAGCGGCGAGGCCGGCCTGTTGGATTCTCCGTCCTATGTTCCTACGAGCGCCACGTCCGGCGTTCACGCTCAGAGAAGCTTTTCGCGCGACGCGGCGTCGCTGGTCTATTGCTTCTTCGGCCTGCAGATCAGTTATCTGACATGGGGATACTTGCAGGAAAAAATAATGACCCAGAAATACGAAAATGACTCGGGGGAAAAAAAATCATTCGAAGATTCGCAATTTCTCGTATTCGTCAACAGGATACTCGCGTTTTTGATGTCGGGATTGTATTTGCTGGTCAAGAGGCAACCGCGTCATACTGCGCCTCTGTACAAATACGCTTTTTGCTCGCTTTCCAACATCATGAGCAGTTGGTGTCAGTACGAGGTTTTGAAATACGTCAGTTTTCCGACTCAGGTGAGAAAAACGCGATTGGTTTCCCCCCCCCCCCTTTGAAAACAATTGTGAAAGTCATCGAAGATGAAAAATGATGTAAGCGATTTCATAGGTTCTGGCCAAGGCTTCCAAAATCATTCCGGTGATGATAATGGGGAAAATTGTATCGCGCAATTCGTACGAATATTACGAATACGTAACTGCGGCATTGATATCCATTGGAATGACGTTATTTATGCTGGGAAGCGCCGCACCGAAAAGTGGTAAGAAAAATAAATGAAAATATTTCCATAAAAATTCCTATTCGATATCTCATAATTGTGCATTAAGAAAAAAAAAATATATATATATATATATGTACAACATATATGTTTGTTCTTCAGCCGATGTATCGACAACCCTTTCCGGATTAATTTTGTTGAGCGGTTACATGATACTCGATAGTTTCACGAGCAATTGGCAAAATGCAATATTTACGGATTACGGTGTAACGAGTATACAAATGATGTGCATTGTTAACATGTTTTCGTGCATGTTGACCGCGACTTCGCTGTTTCAACAATCGAGCTTCGTGCAAACGATCGAATTTGTGATGGAGGTGAGTCGTCTTCAGTAATTTTATCATTATCGATGATTCATTATTATTTTATCGCTATAACTATTTTTTTTTTTTTTTTCCAGTACCACGGGTTTATATTGGATTGTCTGCTCATTTCGATATGCTCCGCGAGCGGTCAACTTTTCATTTATCACACGATATCGCGATTCGGGGCAGTTACTTTCGTGATCATGATGACTATACGCCAGGTAATGGATGATCGATATTTTGCAATGATAATTTAAGAATTTATGGACACGTCCGTGAAAAATATGAAGAAATTTCGAAAAAATTTTACAACCAGCATCTTCTATAATTCCGAGAAAAAAAAACATGAAAAAATTCAAAACGTTCAAGCTAATCGTTGAAAAATTATCGCAACATGAAATTCGTCGTGTGTTCTTGTGAAAAATAATGCACATTATGATAAACGCGTGGAAATAAAGTAAAAGGAAAAAATTTTGAAATCCGGTGTGGAATACGAATTAATAAAAGTGTCTACAAAAAAATGCAGATAGACATTCGATATTCGATGTTAGGGATTACAAAAGATGAAAAGAAAACATGATACAAGATGTATCTATTTGGCGATGTTCGATGATTATGAATTTTTTTAGCATTCACAAAGCAGTGTCTTATTATCGAGATTTCTCAGATTTCTCGTCTAAACGCCTTGCGACAAAAAAAAAAACCCGTAAAAATATTTTGGTCACAAAAAATTTATTCAAACATAAAACTCCTCGTTTGATTAGGCTCGGGCACAGTCTGGCACAGATAATCGGTCCCGTAGTTATTGGGTTCCGGATTTAATTTATTTGAACGGCATTCAGCGGACCGTGGAATGACACTATTTCTTATTTTTCGTTGGTTCATATCATCGCACGGTTTTTTAGATTCCAAATCGTCACAGTCTTCCGTTGAGGTTTTTTTTCTGTGCAACGTGTTATTTAATTTCTCGCATTCACTTGATTCATGTGTTTGTTTTACCCTCAACAATGAAATTTTCAGATTGTCGGCGTTAATGTTAATTTTATTAGAATGAATTATATTGCCGAAAAATTATCGAAGATAAACATTTTTTTTGTCCGGGTTTTTATGGAACGCGGTTTTTTTTTTAGGCGGAGTTTTTTTTATGGTTTTTTTTGTCGCAAGGCGTTTTGACAAGGTTTTTCAGACATGTACCCGTCATAACATCCTCGATATCAAATCAATGAATATCTGAAAATAATTAAAAAAAAAAAAAAAAAAATTATCAAAAATTGTTTCAGGGTCTGGCCATACTACTTTCGTGCATAATATATCATCATCGAATAACCGTATTCGGTGCGATAGGCATTCTCATAGTATTCGGAGCTGTGTTTCTACGTATATACTGCAGCAATCGTTTGCGCGCTATACGCAGACGAAGAGCCGAGAGTAGCGCCATAATCAAAGATTGAAAGCGACCGGTTTTCGATTGAGCCAAAATACGAGAACACGTGGGGGAGTGTCGCCGACGGCAAAGTACAATCCGTTCAGTCGTTTATTTATTTTGGGAAAAATGCAATTTTCATGGTATTACCGATTTTAAAAATTATTTTTATTATTATTATTATTTTATTTAATTATTTTTTTTTTTTCGGTTACGTCCTTCGAATAGCGAAAAGTCACAACCGTAAAAATAATGTGCGCGTTGAATGTGTGATCTGTCACGAATCTCTTGATGGAACGACGACGCGAGTCGTGGAATTGACACAATTATATTTCCGTCGCGACAATACAACGATAACGAGTCTCACGTACTCGGATCAATTAAATAATTGTGTAAATAAATGAAAAAAATAAATAAATAAATAAATGAAAAAAATTTATCGTTCCTGTGTGTAAAAAATTTTATTTAAAACTTTGAAAAAAAAAAAACTTTATTATTTTAATTGTTACTTGCCAGTGTTGAAAAATTTCATGATTGATCTTGCAATGAAACAAAAAAATGTTTATACCATTACTATTTTTTTTGTTTTTCTTCCTCTTAATTCGTTTGAATACAACAGTGACTAGAATTAAAAATTATTTTGCATAATATAAAGCAGTGCTAGTGACGCGGCACGTGGAATTGAAGCGCTTCGTTCGTTCTACTCCCGAAGGGTTGACCATCGCTAAAAATTTGTATGCACGACACTCGAAAATTCGAAAATTGTTGAAAAAAAATTTCAATCTTGCACGGAATCACCGGAAAAAATTTCGTAAAATCGAATAGTCCGAAAACGTCTACGATTACTTGAAAATCTCGCGAAACACTGAAAGCCACGATGAATTTTGTAAAACTGCATGAAATCGCATGGTCGGAATTACAAAAAAAATTCTTCAATCTCGAAATCCGAGTTACGTACTCAGCGGCAGACCCCTCGATTGTTATTCGACCGAACGCGAGCCATAATTTTCTTCGTCACCGATGAATAAACATGCACAAATACAAGATGTGTGAAATTGGACGAGGTAACACGGTTGCGCGCCATTTGTAACACTATCTACGACAAGTGTTAGTCGGCTGTAACGTACATTAATGAAATTAGTGATGAACTGCAGTGCGACGAACACGTTAAATGTCTACCAAAGGACGCCAACGTTTTCGGTACAATCAAATGATTCTCGTCTACCATTCGGGACAATTTTTTTTTTTTTTTTTTTTTTTTTTTTTTTTTTTCAACGCACTAAACTACATTCTTGCAGGGTTTGGCTAAATACATACAGTCGTCGATCTGCCTTTTTACGTTCCTTTGCAACACTTATCTCAGCGGCCTTCTCCGACCGCGTTGAAAAATTGTTTTTTTTTCAAAAAAAAAAAAAAAAAAAAGTTTTCCGTTGTCTTTTTCATCTTCAGAGTCGAACCAAAGTTCTTTTCCGATCGTGAGGTCTTCGGCAGTGCAGGTTCGTCGTCCAGGTCGCAACGACAAGCGAAATCGAACGTCCGTACAGAAAAAACCTCACGACGGCTTTAATTTCCTGCCGAAGGTGCGACGGAAGTTCACAGAACGCGCGAAACTGTTTTCATTCTTCAGGGGCGGACGGTCGATAAATGGCAACCAGACACATGACAGATATGACGAGTTCGGTGACGAGAAGAACCAGTTGAATGCTGCACAGAATGACTTCCAGTCGGAGAACGTAATTCTGCCAGAATAAAAAATAAAGAGTGGCCAATGCGCTGGGTATGGTCAGTCCTATTCCCAGTATTATCGGCAGACCTCTCTCCGTCAAATTTCCCTTTCTTCCGAGATAGATTCTTCCGCCTTCGGTGGCAATCAAAAAAACCAACAGCATGAATTCGGCTATCGTGGTTCCGGTTCCGGGCGACGGCAAATTTATCGCTTTGAACAGACCCATTCCCAATTCGCAAACTCCGAACATACCGAAATAAAACGAATTGAGGTACATGAGAATTTCGTACGTCAACGACGAATTTGCCACCGTAGGCATTTTGTACTTTTTATCAGTTTTCCAGTTTTCTTTGTCGTTACAATTTCAATGAACACCGTCAACGTTGCACTTTGCACCGATCACTCCGCAGTTTCATTGTTCTCTGTTCTTTCGACGTTTTTGAAATTTTTGATAAATCCATCGAGTCTTCGCACGCTCGCAACGATAACGAATTTTTTTTACAACCAATTTTTGTATTGTACAAAAATTTATTGCACTTTTTTTTTCCAGCCCTCAACGTTTTTCCGGATCTGCATATTTTTCTCGGTAGAGCAACGGTATACTGTAGAATGTTTGTTTGTTTGTTTTTTTTTTTCGTTTGTTTGTTTGTTTGTTGTTTATGTTTTATTCGGATCACATGTGGATAAACTTTTTTGGGCGTCCTTACTTGGAGCTCGATTGGTGCGGGTGGCCGCAGTCCACAGCTTGCCTCGACAATTATTTCTGTATTCAATAAGAACCTTTGCGCCTCTTTTGTTTATTTTTAACCTTTTCGTATGACGCTTGTCGGTTGCGTCGGTGTCCCGCGGAGCTGGTGCCTCTGCCGGATGGATAACAAACATTTTGCCGCGTCCTACGCCCTGTCTCTCTCCCCACCCCGCCCCCTCGCACTCTCTTTCTTTCTCGCTCTCGCTCTGTTTCTTTAATTGACCATCTCACTCTCTCTCTCTCTCTCTCTCTCTCTCTCTCTCTCTCTCTCTCTATATATATATATATATATATATATATATATATATATATATATATATATATATATATCAACAATTCTCTCTCTATATATCGATAACTCCGACAATTAAGTCACTGCCTTAATAGTTTAACGATAAAACCGTCAGAAAAATTGAAAAAAAATCGGCACTCGGTAAACATATTGCAATATAAAATAACTCAATTTTAAAAAATTATTTGTGGAAATTTTTTTTTTTAATGGCTGAAGTCACGTGGAATCGCTCACATATAATCCCATTTATAGTTTATATATAGATTACACACATTAAATATTTTTTACCTCGGGGATAATCACGGGATGAAAAAAAAGTTATATTATCAAGAAACTTTTCGGCAATCTTGAAAAAAAAAAACAGTTTTGACGAAGCTTCAATTACCAGCTCGGTCGGTTGCTAATCGACTTTTGAGACGCGAATAAACATCAGGATTCGATGCTAATTCGCGGATTAATATATAGCATTTTTTTTTTTTTGCCGGTGAAACTGGTCGATATTCACGTAAAATCGTACACAGTCGCGAAAACACATTCTGTCGTGTGACCAGTCGTCCGTGATGACTTCCTGGTTGGGCCGGGCCCGTCGGCAATCGTCGGCGCAGCTTCTTTTGCTCCTCGATCGTCTCGAAGCAACGCGTCGAGACGAAAACCCGTATTCCCGTGTACGTATCCTGTCGTATGCCTCACGTATCCCGTACACAAACGCACACGTGCACACCCGTGATCGACATAAACACCGCGAGTTTCATGCGAATATCACGCGAGGTTGGTCGAAGTAATTCAACAATTATGCATGAAAATAATACGAAAAAATGTTTGACCGGAAAGTAATCAAAATTATATCGACTTTCGAAATTATCACTTTGTTACGAAACGATATGATAACTGGGAATGAAGCCAATCAAGCTGTATCCTTCGTATTAGTTCGTCGCAACGCGCAAGCTATTTGCCGATAATTAGCAGGATATTGTTCGAAAAGATGGAGAAAAAAAAAAATCGTTGAAACTTGAAATTTGCTTGCGTCGTTGATGAACGAAGATTCCTCGACGAGAAACAATTTTATAAAATTCTTTGGCTTATTCATAGAGGAATCTTCGTTCACGATCTACGATTCAGAACAAGCAAATTGCAAGTTTCAAGTTGCAGTTGGTTTTGATGTTTGAATATTCATTAGTGGGTGTGTGAAATGTCAATTTTTCCTCCAATTCAAACGTGTGAGTGGATTTACATCAAATTTGGTACTAAACAAACATTTAATTTATGTGAATTCATAAGATTGATCGTGGCAAGTCAAATATTTTTGAATGGGCAGAGGCTCGAAATTGAAAAATTTGAATTTCTGTCAAATCCGAACCATTCAGTGGATCCCCGCCAAATTTTATAAATATCACGAGTGAATGATATTCTGCACGTTTATAAAGTTAAAGCTCAACCGGTTCAAAGTTAACGCGAGTTATAGCGACAAATTTGATTCTTCGAAAAATTCAAAATATCACAAGATCAAAACTTCTCGATGGATCCGGCCCAAAAGCAATACCAAACAACCTTGGGCACGAATATCTCTGTCATGAACTATTTAGACGAGTATCTCAAAATTTGCGAACGCCAGAGTGATAACGTCTTTTTCTTGGGGGGAATTTTAAAACAACGAACAACATCCTAACCGCAGCTTCAATAGTGACGAAAATTATAGTCAACGGAGGTATCACGGAGCTGCACGTGTCTGCAAAATTTGGGGGCTGTAGCTAAAACCGTTCTCGAGTTATGCGCGTTCGAATTTTGGGAGATCATTATCCACATCCGCGGATATTTTTTCCAAATGTGTGGTTTCTCGACGTTTTAGCACATTCCGAACATGATGACACGAAGATGTCGGAAAAAAAAAATTTCCACCGTCACACAGCTTCCTCTGTGAGGAACCAAAAATATAGTAATTCAATATACGAATAAATCGCGATTCACCCGAGTTTCCATCGGTTTGAATTGGACCTATCGTTTCCATAAGTTTGGAATGATTCCCGCGGTCGTAGAATATTGAACTTGATCTGTGTCACCGGTTATCCGGTTATCAATCAATAATCACACCGACTATATCAGTTTACCCGAACGTCACGGTCGACCCTGATCAAGTTGACTCGACACGAATCTTTCCATTCGCGTCGTGCACATATATATATATACAGACTGATGTCGCATCGCGTTGCCTTCTGACGTGTCATAGGAATCCGGGTTGGAAGCGCCTAGACGATTCTACGATGACGACGCTACATTCATTTATCCTGAACACATATTTTAAACCGACCCGCGTTTTTTAAACTTCTTTTATTCGAAACACGTTTGTTTTTGTTTTTTTTTAATTTTTTTTTTTTTATTTCATACAGACAGATTGGGGATGGGTGGGCTATTTGGGATCACGAGGAATGACGCATTTCATCGATGAAACACTTACGAATGCTTCTGCATCATGGAATTTTTTTTTTTTTTAATTTTTTTTTTACAATTTTATCGAAGTAAAAATCGAATGGAAATTATTGGACAATAATTATCAGAAGGATCGAATGAAAATAGTTACGAGATAAAAACTGCTCGTACGGTTGCCCAGCAATGGGCAGCGTAGGTCGTCGACATTTCGGCCCGTCTCGGGCATTTAAAAAAAAATTCCCAACACACCGGACAACTTTTGTCCTGTTTTCGCTGTTATTTTTTCCGAGAATGTCGTTCAGCTACTTCGTCGATAGGTCCTAGCGGTACATATGAATTTGGCTCCCGGTTCTGTGTCGTGTTGGATGACGCAATTTCGATAACCGCTAGCTGTTTCATCGCGAATCGAGAAAATATCATTTCAGCCAAGAGCGTGATATTTTGGTCGGGGTAACCACTCTAAAATTTCGGAAAGGTGTGAAAAAAATTATTTCACCTCTCATATGACGCTTAGGGTCTTAGAAATGAGGTAAAATAAATTAAATGGGGAGGGGGAGGGCGATTCAAAGTGCTTATTATGTAGTACCATGGCCAAAGACTTTTTCATCGCGTTCCACATTCAATCAAATGTGTTTTTGTATTTAATGTGTCTCAATTTAATGTGTTTTTGCTTTTTTGTGGAAGATTTCTAAATATAGACAAAAACGAAGAAGCGCGGAAAAATGTTGAAATTACGAATTTTCGAACAACGACATTTTCATCGAACAATGAAACTACATAAAACTCTGTAGTTGTGGCTTTTTTTTTCACCGTAGCTTTTAAGGGGACTGGACAGCGAGAATAGGCCAAAAATACGATAAAATTCATATGGCATTTGATGTGAAAAAACGAAAAAAACGTAAATAAATTTTCTTTTTTGCAATGTTTTTATTGACATTTCGGCCATTAAATTAGCAGGTCGAAACTTGAAAAATATAAATATAAAAAGCAAAAATTCGAATTTTATCGCTGCTCAGTCCCCTTAAATAACATTATCCAAAGTAGTACGCAGAGGCTTTTTTTTCGAAAATATATTATCAGCTTCTAATTGTTGAATCCAATCATAAAAGGGTTCGGCAATTTTGAAATTCCATCGATCGATAAGATTCATTGAAATTCGTTCCACACGAGTGTCGATAAAATTAATGAATTACCCGATCATCCGGTGATATAGATTATCAATCGACGCTTTTATAATACAAGTTTCCCGGGGCGAGTATATTTATCGAATCGTGCGGTAAAATAAACTCTGGTTCTAAATCGACACACAACGAACACACACACACACACACACACACACACACACACACACACACACACACAGACGCACTTACACTCTGGAATAAATAATTCTCGATTCGAAAGAGAAATTTCTCGTCGGCAAAAGCCGATCTCAATTTCAATGATAGCTCGATTTCGCTCTCCATTCATAGATAATTATTACAACCATTTCGCCAACCCCGTGTCCAACACACGAAGCGCATTCGATATCCCAGCATCCTTGAAACCGAAGTCGCCCACGCTGTCGGCCGTGCACAAATCCTCCTCTCCCATTTATTTCCTTTTTTTTTTTTTTTTTATTATTTAATTCTTGACTTTGAAAACGAGTTTCAATCGACAACTCATTATAGCATCGGGGGGCTCGAGTCGTTACGTGTATACACCGCCCCGCTTATGGCCAATAATCCACGCCCCTACACGTCGACCGTCGGTCCGGCTCAGCCGCTTGGCCACTTTCGACTTGCAACGCTGCTATTACTACGGTTCTCGCGTGTAGCATCGTTAGAATATATATATATATATATATACATAAATATTATTCACACTTGACACACACACACAAAAATTGAATGTTTTAAAATTCAAATTTTTTTTGTCCACGATAATTCACCGTGATTTCCATACAAACCGTTGCGGGGGTTGTTATAGAATTTTTTGTTATGCAAGCGAAGCCTGGTGGTATGTATATAGATATATATATATGTATATAGATATAGTGGCGTGACGATTGCGGGAGTTGCAATCTTCAAGCGGTTGAACGAGCCGCTACGCCACTAAACCTATATATACACGTTGTCGAACTTTTGATCCGTCGAAGGATTGACAGTTCGAAAAAAATAGCGAGTCGAAAACATTTATTTTCGAATCGTTGAAATTTCGATATATCGACCGGGCCGGACATTTGATGGTTCGAATTTTTTAAATTCCGTTACATGACCGGTCGAAGTAAAAAAAAATTCGTAAATTTGATTTTACGATAAATCAAAATTCGAATAAAAAAACAGAAAATTCGAACTTGTGAGTTTTCGAAACATTGAAAATTCGAAACTTCGAGACCCCCACCAATTTTGATGTAAATTGAATTTTCTATAAAAATTCTTGTAATCGTTTTTTACGAAGAATTCTTATTCATCGAGATATTTCGAAAAAAACGTTCGTGAACCTTATGTAGTTTCTTGATGAGGATTTGAAAAAAACTGTAGAAGGACGACAAATGGATTTTTATAATTACAGTTTCTCCGATGGTGTATCAAGGGGGTAGAAGGGAATTTTGAATGTGTGAATGCAGCTTTCACTATACACTCGGGCAGGAGCTTCACACACACTCGTTAAAATCGTTTTTTTTTTTTTCCGCCCTCGATACACAATAATACACTATTGCGCCAGCTGGCGGACTGCGCATGTGCGATCGTTGATCAATGACAAATTCAAACTCATCAAAGCGGGAACCTCTGAATAAAGTGGGATTGGGCTGAAATTTTGACAGTTGTCTCCTGACAGTATCCACTTGAGATGTTGGGATCGCCATGAGAATCGAAAAATCTTGTTTTTTTTTTTTTTTTTTTTTTGCAACACACCCCAATGTATATGAACCCGAGTAATGGTCGCGATTGCGCGGAGTGCGTTGGCTCGTGGATCACGTACCCGGATGTACGGCAATACGGGCTCGCTTCCAGCGGCACCCGGTTCGGTCCGGTACCAATGACCGGGCCCCGTCCACGTGCTCCACACACTCCATACAACTTTTTTTTTATCATCTTCCACACCTTCCCCATCTCGTCATTCTTCAAATTCCCTCTTACCATCCTCATTCTCGCTCGACCTCTTTCTTCACAATTGGTCCGGGTAAACACACGTCGAGGATGGACGGAGTTTGGGGCAAGACGAAGTGAAGTGATGCATCAGACATATATAGAATTTGATCTCGTGGACACGAATGATGAATGTTTTGAAGTTTTGCCCCTGGGGCGAAGGGGTGAAAGCTATTAATTGATGGTTGATGGAAAAAGAAAGAAATGGATATATGGAAAAAATGTTTAAATGTTTGAACAAAAGTTGCAGAGAAAAAAACGAATACCACCGTAAAAGTTTTGTAACTATTTTTTTTTTTTCTATATAATCAATCGGCGAATGAGAAGACGTGATTAAAATTCTGACACCCTTAAAAATTGAAAGAAGAGCATTACCATTAATTATATTTTTAGTTTACTTTTTTTTTTGTTTTTGTCGATTCTTTACAAAAATATTAGATTTTAATTTTTCTATTAGTAGCAAACAGACAATAATCGTTTATTCATTAGTAAGTAAGAATCGTTGTGTTTGACGAAGAAAGAAATTATATTTTTAGTTTATTTATTTTTTTTTTTGTTTCAATTTGTTGATTCTATACAAAAATTAGAATTTTATTTTTCTATCAATTAAAAACATACAATGATCATTTATTCATTAGTGAGTGAGAATTGTTGTGTTTGATGAAGACAAAAATATTTTTCGAGTCATATTTATGTAATGTTTATTATTTTTCATGCAATGTGTTTATCAACGGATCTTATCTTTTCGAAAAAATGCCCCATTCGTGTTTCGAAGGGTTTCAAAATTTCAATCACCCCTCCCAACTCACCGATTGATATTACAAAAAAAAAAAAAAAACTTACACAACTCATAGTGTCGTTTTTTGTTCTCTCTCTCACTTTTGTTAAAACATTTTCATCCCCACATCCATCCATCCATTCTCAAGCCATCGTCATTAACGCCCATGATTCATTAACCCTTTGAGCCCCGGGAGGCAAAGCTCGAAAACATTCATCATTAGTGTTCACGAGATCGAAATCAACGGATCTGTGCGTACCTCGCTGCACCTTGACTGCAAGCTTGCCTATTTTTGGGGAAAAATTTTTTTCGTGGACCAAGTTGCGACCCCCGAAATCGTCGTACGTGCCTCGGCACACGTCGCGATGACCCGGCACACGATAACGAGTACCCGGACGTCTTTGGGCCTCTGCCACAGGTGAGCCCCCCCCCCCCGCCCCCGCCCCCGCCCTAACCCCCTCTCGCTCCCCTCTCCCCACGACTCATATGACATAACATCGTATTTTCTTTTCCTTTTCTTTTCGTTTTTCTCTTCCCGATCAATCGTTCGACCCCCCCCCCTCCGCCCCCTAGCCAGGCCCCGCGTCATCATTAGAAGGTTTTTTTTATTTCTTTTATTTTTTTTATATTTCTCTTTCGTTTTCATTCTTCGTTTATCTCGAAGCTGTGATCTTTCACCACGAATAAGCGCCCCGCGGTCTCTAATGGTAAATTCCATCGCTATCACCCTTCCTTTTCTCTCCGGAGTTTCAAGTTTTTCCAGCTTCAACAAGCGTGTCGATGCACAGGGCCCTAACCCCAACCTAGGCTATATGCACAGATCGAAAGATAACCACGCCCGCTCTATCATCCGAGAGACGAAGGCTCGGTTGGGCTCGGGGCAGCTTCGGCCGGCCGCGCAATCCTTGCCCAACAAATTCCATTCTCGTATACATCCGACTTGCGTCGTTGTTTCTTCTCCCTATCCCCCTCCCCCGCCCCCCTTTTCCTCCCCGCCTCTGCCCACGAACCTGCGGCCGTGTTTTCATGGATTCACGCTGCCGGACTAGCGCGCCCCCATCGCTAGTGGCTAGAACACGCGACGCCATCTTGTCTATGCTCGCTCTTCGTTCGCTTCTCACCACCGTACAACCACCTACCGCACCCTCGTTCCTTTCTTCGTTCGTTTCTTATCTCACACTTCTGGGCCTTTCGACCCAGTCGTCTTTGTCCCCCCCCTCTTCCCCGCCCCCGTTCTCGTTCCTTTTCCCCTCCGCCCAACATGCTGTGCCCCCCCCCATCCCCCTTCGGACCCTAGAAATCTTCTCCATGGTTTGTACTCGACGTACTAGACGCAAATAACCCTCGAAATAATAAACATGTAAACAGTGGTGAAGTAGTGAGATATATATGGGAGATATTATTGTCATTATGACCACGAAAACACACATGAGCGAATGTTTACGAAGATAGGTTAGGATGTAGTGGGGCTGGCTAACGAGAACTCTGCATCCTTCTGAAACTGGACCCAAAACACCTATGAGAATCGGCACTATCATTTGTCTTGACTTTTGAAATCGATGAAATTTCGTCGGCCTGTGTAATCAATGTTCACAGGTCACGAAAAATATTTTACAGTTTCGGACAATATATGATAATACGCATGTAAAACCACTTAGAATCATTAGTGGTAACTGGTAAGCATTGGGTCAGTGTGCGCAGTGTCTATATATCTCGGTAAGGAAGTGAATGATGGGGGTGGCTGATTGTTCTGACCGATTACAACCCACCCCCTGTTACTTCTAGCCCCGATCTCCCCCAAACATCGTTTTCAAAATAATGTTTTTACGCTTTTGCGCAAGACGATTTTTTTTTTCCTCATTTTTATTCACGAATAAATTACATTTGGGGTCACTCGCATTCGACTCAACACTCGAAAAACGAAATATCCCATTATTATGAAAATAAGAATTCATTTATTCTCATAAAATATTGCAATATCGAATTGATAATTAATAATCATATTACATTAACAACAATTTGATAATTCATGATTTCAACGAATTTTTTTTTAAAGATATTGCAATATCGTAATATTATTATTAATATATAATAATAATATTACATTCGTAACAATTTTATCATTTATAATTTCATATTACAGGTATCGTTTTTTCAGATAATTAAAGATTCTGTCTGGAGAATAATTATCAACTATTGTCATTGATTCGTTTATCATTATCACGATACGCTTGTCACCGTCTTTCAAAAATATTTAATCCACTGGTCACAATTAATAATAATAATGATGCTTCAACAACAATTTTCTCATGAAATATTGTACGCACAAGGACCCCCAAAGAAACCAAAGGTTCCCAAAAAACCCAAAAAGAACCCAAACTACCCAAAGAACACAACCAACAGCCAAACATTGGCAGAACAGTCGAATTGCGGGAATCTCAAAATATATACAAGGTTATTTAGTAATTCGATTATTTTGTGCTTCTGATTATTCCGTCCAAGGTCATAAAGTCGTGTCATCTGTTACATCTGTGTCCGTGCATTTCAATTCACAAAAGTTTCTTCTATTTTCTCGGATCTCATAAATTTTGCATTTCACATTGATTTTCGATATTGTTTCCCGTTTGAAACAAATTCATTTTGTAAATTTTCAAATTTCGATGATACTCGAAATCTTCGTAATATTTACGATCGTAGCAAACATTGTAATCGTCATATACATATATATTTATAATCGTATTCGTAGAATCGGAAACACACCGTGAACTTCGTGATTCGATAAACGCGAATGAATCGCCATCACGAAACAATCGTGATCATAACAACAACAACAACAACAACAACGAAGACGGAATAATTCCGGTAATGATAGCGAAGCTTGGATGTAATATTAACGCTGCGTATCACCGTAACATCTATTCTACAGAATTGTGATACACGCATCGGTTACTCCCGCCCCCCCCCCCTCCCCCGCCCCCCCGATGGTACCGATAACTCTTCAGTTCGATCATTAGCGTCCGTGTAACGCGGTTCGAGAGTGAATGCTCTCACCATATTCTCCATATTCCTCCTCCTCCCGATCTTCAATAATCACACGCATATATATATATATATATGTAAATTCCTTTCACCGCGTATTCTTCGCCTTTCCCATACATCCTCCTGTCTCTTCTTTCTCCTCGATTTCCGTTTTTCATCTCGTCACGAAAAATCTCTTTTTTTTAGTCTTTTGCGGTTTGTTCTTTCTCTCTCTCTCTCTCTCTCTCTCTCTCTCTCTTTCCATTCGCATACACACCGGCTGGGGACACACCCTCTCGAACAAACGATACACCACAAGAGAACATCATCATCGAACGTACCCGCGCGTTTTCCTCCGACCCACGATTCGCCATTATCATTAACGCGTCCTTCTCTTGTAAATCCCAACTTTATTCGTTTTTTAACGTCGAACCGGAAAGAAAAACACGCACACACACACACACACACACACAAATCCTCATAATTCTCCATTTTTTCAACTTTATTTTTCAAAAATGGAATAAACCCAATCGTCGTATTGGTTCTGAAAAAAAAAAACGAAAAACAATTTAACACAAAATAAATGAAAATTAATTAAAAACAAATTAAACGATAATTAATCGATAAAATAGACAAATAAAAAATAAAGTGATAAAATGAAAAAAATTGATAGAATTGAAATAAATCAATAATAAAATGAATAAATTAATCAAAATAAAAACGAATAAAAAATAAAATAATAAAATAAAAATAAATAAATGACTAACTGAAGAACTTCTTAGGCTCAAAAAAAAAAGTCTTCGAAAGTTTCAAAAAAAAAATCTATCTGCTCGAATTCTTGCGATAAATAAACCTCCCATCACGGTTTTGTTTTTTCATTCGCGATCTCGTTCGTTGTTTGTTGTATTGCGATTTGGATCGAACGATTTTTTTTTTTCGAGCAAGTGGGCAAAAAAAGTGAGGAAGCGAAAAAAGTGTGCGCGGAGGATTGCCGGGCCTTGGCTCATACCGCCTACCACCACCATCAACCACTACCGCGTGTATAATCCACTACCCACCACCGCGTCTCGCACCATCGCCGCCGCCGCTGCCGCCACCACCACCACCACCACCACCACCACCACCACCGCGACCACCACCACCGTCTATCCACTTCCTCTTCGCCTTCTCTTCGCCGGCCCCGAGCTATATCATCCTCCTCATCGTCACCGGCACATTACCGTCGTCCGGTGCAGTCCGAGTCGCAACCACCACCGGGGCCAGGCCCACGTCCTCTTCTCTCGCTATCCCATGTCCCCAACAACCTTCGGCCCATACCCACCCCATTGTCAAATTTTTCCCAACCAAACGTTCATTTCATTGCCCGACGAAAGTTCTTTTTTTTTTTTGTTGTTTTAATTGAAAATGTATTAATCTTGTGA
Organism: Diplazon laetatorius; assembly: GCA_963662125.1. NCBI lineage: Eukaryota > Metazoa > Arthropoda > Insecta > Hymenoptera > Ichneumonidae > Diplazon > Diplazon laetatorius. Next base: position 2,455,211 of record OY759159.1, read on the forward strand.
TTATCCGCGTGGTTGTATGAAAAAAAAAAGTAAATTGTTGTTCGAAACTTTTATCAAGATTTATTCAGAAGAAAATTCAGTGCGCGAAAATATCTGATAACACTGACAAAATTTTGGAAGGAGTACTACTGTTAACGTCTTCATCACATTTTGTGTCTAATTTTTCGTGAGTATATTATTATTATTATTATTATTATTATTATTATTATTATTATTATTATTATTATTATTATTATTATTAATAATACACTTTTGGTTCGTTTATTGTTGTCATCGTTGTTGTGGATTTTTTTTTTCTCGTGTCGTGTTTTCGTGTTGTTCGATAATTTTACACCCACGTGCATCGCACGGATCGTTGCAATAATTCGCGTTCGACTTTGAAGCCCGACGAAGTGGTTACGATTTTGATAATACAATTTTTCATTGTTCTTGACAATTGTCTGAGGATTGATTTCTTCACCGGAAAATTTGAATCTATTAATCGGGCCGAGTTACCGAAAAAATTGTTTTTTTTTTTTTTTTCGTGAAACGATCGATCGAAATTTAAAATCGGTTTTAACGTTTCAAAACATCAATACTCGCAGCTGTCATTTCATTTTTTTCCACAGCTTTGTGAAGCATCTTAACGGTGTGAGATTTATCACAAAATTTTTCATTTTTCGCAGCTTTTGAATAATACGACTCAACGGATTTCCAATTTCGACGTCTCATTTTCTTCGTAACAGAACTCATTTTCAGCAGGGATGGGCTTTTCATCCGATGAAAATGTATTTCAAATACTTTTTCAAACGAATAATTATGATTCATTATCATGGAAGAATCAATATTCTCACATTTCTCTAATAATTATGATCAATTTACGTTAAATTATTATTATACAATGAATTATTAAATCCGAAAATATTTGACAAATCCGATAAAATAAATCATCATTTTGTCCGAAAAGTATTTGAAATACATTTTCATTGAACGAATGCCCATCTTTGATTCTCAAACGAGTGTGTGATTTTTTTTGTTTTTTTTCCACGCTCTCCGAACATTGTGGCAACACGTAACGTAAATGAAAAAACAACGTTCCAGTAAATTTTCTTGGATAAACAATTGAAAAATAGCTCCCCACAACATTCATTACACCTCGCATCTAAAATCCCCAAACTCATTCAACAACGTAGTCCGTCACAAAGAAAATGATACGTCAAAATAGAAAATCCGTCGATAGCCGGTATGGTCCGAAAGCTGCGACGATTGAAAAACTTTTCGATAAATCTCACAGCGGTCAGATATGCTTCATCAGACCCCGAAAAAATTTGAAACAACAGGCCGAGTATAGGTATCACATAAAATTAAAATCAATTCCAAATTTCGATCGATCATGTCACGAAAAAAAAAAAAAATCCAATTTTTTAGGCCACTCAGCCCCCTTAAAAAAAAATCAAAAGAAAAAAGAAAATAAGAATGCCTGAGAATTAAATGCAATTGCAACGTTGAATAATCGAAGGGCTCGCGACTGTTCAATGATTTCCTCGGTGGCCATGAGAGCTCTCTGGCATTGCCCTTAATTGATGCATTTTGGCAAACGATCGAGTCAATTATTCGGTTCAATGTCGACGATCGTAAAGGGGCAGGGAGGGGGGGGAGTATAAGTACGGTGACAAGTTTGACATTAATTCGCCATCGACAAATCGTTTCGACGATTCAATTTTCAATCGTCCAATCTTTATATATATATATATTTATATATATAGTCGTTGATAATCGTGACGTTCGACGAAACGTTGATTTTCGTTCGTGTACGAGCATGCGCACATCGTCCACGCGTTAACCCCCGCCGACGGTTTCCGTCGATTGCGGGCTAACGGGAACCTCGGGATAATTTTTTCTGGAATGGTGCGCGGAGTGTGTGCGAGTCTTCTCTCTCTCGCAGCCTCGCTTTTTCCTTCCTCCTCGGGCTTCTCGGGCACTTTCGCGCCGTAACCCGCGCACGACGACGACTGCATCACTTCCACGGGCGGAGCGAGTGCTCGCGGCCGGGCGCGCGCGGGCCGCGCGGAAGTGCATCTGTATTATGTACTATATACAGCGAATGCAGTTTTACTCGGCGCGTTGCGGTGTTCGCGCCGCGTTCTTCCACGCCGATTCACATTTTATCACGTGAGTTTCAACGTTGCCGACAAATTGCGTCTCGCACGTTCGATTTATCGACGACGGGGTCGGACGACGATCGGGGATCGTCCTTCGACTCTGTTCATCGATTCGTTCGTGATACAAATCATCGGAGCGTTGCGGTCACGGGGGGTCCATCGGACCCCCAGACCAATTTCGTGGCCATTGTGCACAATAATCGTGTCATTTTTTTAACCCTTAGTCCGTAAACGTTTTTTCGGCGACTTCAATCCGTAAACCAGGGTCGTTTTCGTCTTTGCCGTTTTTTTTTAAACATTTAAACGGCTGGAAAAAATCTGGAAAAAATTCACGGAGGTTCTTCGAACCTCCAATTAAAAGTCCCAATCGTAAAATTTATGAAAAAATAATTTTTTAAATGTATTTTTTGTACAAAAGATGAGGCAACCTAGGACGACATTTGATTATCGACAGGACGAAAACGACCCTGGTTTGAGGACTGAGGGTTAACATTATTTTGTTCGTTTGGACACACGTACCACTTGCATTTTTTTCGACATCGACCGAAAATCTTGAGTTCGAACTTCAAGATAAATATATTTTTTTTTTTTTCAAAGTCCATAAAAGATCTTTTTTTTTTGGATGAATATAAGATCTCGAGAGTATAACTGCGTAAGATTTTTTATGATATGACAAAAATTTAATATATCACGATTTTTTATCTGTAAAAAAATTAATTGTTCACGATTTTTTTTTTAAATTAAATTTTTCATGATTTTTTTTTTTTGTAAAACAAATTCGAATGCGTGAATTTTTTTTCTCATCGTGTTTTGACTACCTCAAAATCAAATGGAAGACAGCAACTATTAGATTTTTTGGGAAACGTCTTAAATTGAAGTTTGGCGAAAGATTTGAGTCGATACTTTGGAAAGAACGCAGATGGGTTCGGTTTCTGTGAGGGGGGTTCACTGGACCCTGTGTGACCGATGTGATATTATTTGGAGGTGTGACCTTAACGTTAAAAAAAAAAAAAAAAAAAAAAACATCGATCAAACTTTACTCATCGTCGATCATAAAATTATTTCCATTCACGACCAACCAAATTAAATTCAATCAACAATTTGTTGCATTTATATTTATTTTTTTTTACATCTTTTTCCACAGAACCATTGTTATCCTCATCGACTCGAATGTTTGCTTATTACTCATTCAGATTTACGATGTTTCCGTCAAATGGACCATAAATTTATCATCATTTAATTTATTTATTCATTACAATAACACTATTTCGAGTGAAACAGTGTTACTTTAAAATTCGAAATAAATTTCAAAATCTTCAACAAAATGTAATAACAAAATAATTAAAATAATTTTGTATATCAAACATCGTCAAATGTGTTGCAATTGCATGAATGTAATTTTCACTGCACGAAAAGCACAAAAAGTTAAGTTTCATTTTTTCCTTTTTTTCTTTCAAATTAAATCGTGCGCGCGCGCGCAATTATGACGAGCCCTCCGAGTCTGGGTGGCGAGTTTGTAAATGAGTTAGTCGAGTTAGTCACAAAATTTGTGAGAATTGTCAGAGAGTTCGTTATACGTTTGATGGGTTTTTTTACTCGGGTTTGGGGGCGGGTGGGGGACCGCGAGATGTGGCCGATCGGTCCAGGTGAGGACGGCGATATGGCCGATAGAGACCCCACGACCCGAGACCCGGTCTCGCCGTTAGAGATGCGTGAGATATACACACACGGACGCGCGCACGGTCAAACGATAAATCGCGCGCGAGGCCCGGCTCGGTTTCCCGGGCCCGACTGGCTCAACGATGATCCTCTTAGCCCCCGGATCATAGTGGAAACCAGAACCCCCACTGGACGATCGAATAAATAAGAAAATTACTCAACCACCGTCTCCTATAACTTTGCACACACGAACACACACACACACACACACACACACAAAAACACACGAACACCGCCTCACGAGAACCCCGATACACAATTAGAATCGTCAGCCGGTGGTGCAATAGCCCCCGTCAGTCAGCCTTGAACTTCTCGAGCTTCTCGCAACGTCCGTGACTGATTAAATCTTCGATGTAAACGCACTACAAAAAAAAAAAAAAAAACGAAAAAAAAAAGATTTATACAAAATCGCCATGTCCTTCGTTGAATTTTTACATAATCCCGACTGTGAGAAAAAAAAAAAACAACGAAAAAAAAAAATAAAATTCAACTCTCATCCTTCGCTAGAAAAACTTTCTACATACATATAGTGTCTTTGCCACCGAACAACTCCCCGGCGCTTCGTCCTCGTGGCATTGATTCTTTTATCGCAAAAAATTCCTCCCCCGTATTCGTACCACAGTCACTTGCCAAGTTTTTATGTCTTTCGGTTGTTTTTTTTGGTTTTTTTTTTGTTTCATTTTTTTTTTTCGTCTTATTGCTTGCAACCGGTTCGATCAACAGCCGTGTCATTATAATTCGAATGAGGGAGACGCGTTTTTTTTTCTTCGTTTCGTTTTTTTTTAAATATATATATATATTTTTTATATTTTTTATATATTTAATTTTTTTTTTGTTTTTTCATATGATATTTTATTAATTATTATCTCGTTATAAACTGGTGAAACGTCGAATTCGTAAGACTCGAAAGCTTTCTCGTGCGTTGTATCTCGTGGGGTTTGTAATTGCAAGAGAGTATATAGCGTGATAAGACCTTTCCACGGTTTTATAAATATACCATAAATCAAATGACGATGATAGTAATCGGAGCAGAGGGATTCGGTCGAGGTCAAAGAAGGCCGGTTGTATACGATGCGGTGGATACGTATATATATATATATGTATACATATATATATACATATACGCGATGCCTCGGACACGTAAGGAACGCAATTACTCGTCAATTTCACACTTGGCGTAACTTTGTTGACGCCAATCGGATTCGCGGCGAGAGGAGAGAGAGAGAGAGAGAGAGAGAGAGAGAGAGAGAGAGAGAGAGTTATTTTTAATACGTTTCTTCCAAACTGTATGGATCGATAATGTAAATATGTATGTATGTGCATATAATATACATATATGCATAAATTTTGAAAGGGATTGATTTACGTAATTCCCAATGTTCATCGTTGCACAATGGAAAATTGCATTTGATAAAATGTTTTGGTGGAAGACAAAAATTCTTCGATCAAAATCATTGTTATGATTATAATTATTGCAGGTCTTTCTTCTTATTTATTTTTGATAAATTTCGAAACCATGATATTTCCATTATTTGAATTTAATTATGTTATTTTTACAATGAAATCGAAACTTATAACTCGTATATATTTTTTTTTTTAGAAAATAATTTCTTAGACTATTTGCTGAGTAGTTGATGGCAGATTGATCACGAAAGTATATGATCGGTAAAAAATTTTTCACGATTCAGTTTGTATTCTCAAAAAAATCGTTGATTCTGCTTTCTCAGTCGAATTTTTGATGAATCAAAGTATAATCAATATAAATTATTTTGAAAAGAAGAAGAAAATTAATATTTGCTATCTAATAAGGTAATGTAGATTTCTTTCTGTGGTTCACACGTTAGGCGATGATATTATGAATACGTAGTAAAAATTTCGAAGCGATCCGAACTTTCGTTCAAAAGTTATAACTTTCACGAGGTTCAAAATAGTGAATCGTGGAAGAATGTAATATCTCCGTCACTTGTTTATATTTCTAATTTTTTTACATATACTTAACCAAGTGCACAAATGATCTGTAAAACAAATGTTGTCAATATGGAAAAAAATTTCTTCGTAATCGTCAAAGATTCGCAAAAATAATGAAAATAATTTGATCGAAGCGTAATGACAAATATGATCGACCGTCTTGTTGGCTTTTGTTTATTTTTTTTTCTTTTTTCACGTGGAAACAAGCATCACGAGTTAACTTCCTCGTGATCGTATTGTAGAAAGTGTTTATCGAACCAACCAACCGAGCACCGTCGAAGCACGTGTAGCCTGGATGGCCTGCAAACGATGAGACGATGACGTACCGATAAATAGGCCAGACAAACGAGACTATAAATCGCATCTCTGCACTGCCCGACTACTGTCTTGTCTATTCCTACGAACATTATTATTATTCTTCTTTTTTTCTTTGTTTCGTCGTTGTTTTTTTTTTTTTTTATTCGTGAAAAGTCGTAGCGACCGTTCAGCCAGACGCGACGCCCCGATTGATCCGACGAACGTGTACTCTCGATTTTCCAACCGAACGCGACTATGATAATCAGCCGCAACACTCGAACACCCATCACAATCGTTATTATTCAACACTTCATTCCTTATCTATAGTCGACAGATCACAGATTGTCTGCGTTGAAAATATTTTTTCTCGTCCACTTCCGTCTTTCATGGACTTTTTTTTTTTCTTTCTTTATTTTTTTTTTTTCGTCGTCTTATCATTGCTCTTCGGGGTCGAATAACAATGTATTTTTGAAAATATTTGACGAACAAATTTTCGATTACCATAGGCGATTGCATTTTTTTTTTAAATTAAAATTATTATTTTTTTTTTTTTCAAATCCCATTATTATCTAGAATAGATAAATAAATATTTGTTTGAAACTCTATCTGTCAGTGTGGCTCGCGCCAATGAAATTTTTATCAAACACAATTTTCAATACAAAATAATATATATTTACAACTGTGATAAAAGATGTGAAATAATTTAATTTCGTAACTCGAAATTTTTTTCTTTCTTTTTTTATAATTGACAATACTGACAATGATTCATATCGATAATTTATTTTGACGTAATTTAAGTCTCGTGTGCAATTAAAATCGCGAAATGTTTTTTTTTTTTTTTTTTTTTTCATAATTTTTTATTTATTTTCGTTGCATGTAGCTCGGGCTGTCCGACTATAAATGCACATTGATTGAGACGTTTATAACACTTGGAGGCTATTTATCGTGGCGATGAATCATTACGCGCGAGCCAATGATCACTCACCCTTCTCATATATACATGTATATGTTAATATACTATTTTATCCGGGCTCCCGAGATCGAGCAATTGTGTACGTTTTTGTTCGATGGGTTTGCACAATTATGTAGAACAGCTCATTCTATCTTAACGTGATATTACGTTATAACATTGAATCTATTGTTATTTTTTTTTGTTTTGGTTTCGCCCACGCAGCTCCGGTCAAAAATGTTAATATGCGGAGGGTGGTTCGAGGCTATTGCGTCATTGCTCGCGAAAATTCTCCTATTCGCCACGACGTACCGTCCTCCGGGGTGGTCCTGGAACGCCAACAATTCTCACCAGTCAGTCGGTAAGTCAACTCGAAATCACAAATTCACCAACCTCGTACTTATTACTCCATTCGGATTTTTAATACAATCAATATTATCGAAAAATGTGATAACACTTTTTTGTTTTCATTATTGTATTAAAAAAATCATGTATTTTGAATTTTTTTTTCTTTTTCAAATCATTTAACGAATATTAAAATTTTTTTCTTTTAATCTGTTTGAACAATCGTTGAAACATCTCCAAATTTTTTTTGTTTTTTTGTACAGCGATTGCGAAATAAAAATGTAGATTTTACATACGTTTTGGAATGACAATTAAAAAAAATTTTGAATTAACATTTTTACAAATTAAATTGATTTACGGGAAAAAAAATGAATTTTTTTTGCCGATCAATTATTTATCAATTGAGCGGTTTGAAAAAGCCACAACTGTTGGTATCGATTATTCTAACAGTCGAGAGAGGGAGAAAATGAGATCGACACACAATTATTTCAACTACGAAAAAAAAATTAATATAATGAACGCAGAAAAATGTAAGAAAATAAAAATTAATTGACTTCCAAAAAATCAAATTTTATTCGCAAAAAAAAAAAAAAAAGAAAAAGATTTTCCACGAATCAAGGGGTTCGAGTTTAAAAAAATCCACGTCAACTGTGACAAAATCGTACAACTCCATTTCACTCGAAGTGACTTCAATTAGTTTGATAATTAAATTTCATCGATGAAGCAGAAAAACGAAAAAAAAAAAAAAAAAAAAAGAGAATTCAGATATTGTCTGACCTTACATTTAGTTGAGAGATATAAAATTCCATTCGTGACTCGGCATTCATCGCTTTTGCCCTCGACGGACCGAACGATTCTCGAATTTTCGGCTATCTTCGTGTAAGACACCAAAATTGATAAACGCAGATTGTGATTATTTGCAAAAAAAAAAAAAAAAAAAAAAATCGTACGAGTCTTCATTCAGTCAGTAGTGCATGGCTGCACCCTCGGGTGCTGCTATCGCGGTATCATTGGGGTTACCGTGCATTGGATAAACTACGTACAAATATTGCACTCTGTGTGTGTGTGTGTATATACGATAAAATATTGAAACGTTTGTTTGTTCTTTCTTTGGGTGCAATCTTATCGAAAAAAACGAACGACACTGCGCGGTATTCGATCCACGACGAGTGACAAGTTTCATCGTTCCAACCACGCAGCTTTCCCAACTTATCGCGTCTCTTTTCACCGAGACGATTGTCCATTTTATTCGACATTATCGCTTTCACCATTCGGCCTTATCGACCCCCGAAGCTCGTAATTTCGTCGGGTTTGCTTGCACAATTGCATCGACGTACCGCACGTTGTTCCATGTATTTGGTTTACGACCCGACCATCCGAGAAGGGGAGAACCAACAGAAATATAATCAAATTTTCGCAATTTTTCATCGGCAACCAATCTATTTGCAAACGTTTGTTCACGATTACAACTCAATCGTATCGTCGTTAACGATCATGGTAATCACTTTTTCTTCTCCGGAGAAACGATCGAATTTTGATTTATCCAAAGCAAATGGAGGAAAAATTATATTATTGGGATATTCACGTGATGCGTGAAAAATCCCAATTTTTTTCACTGAATCAATCATGTATTTTACAATTTTTCAATTTTTAATAAGCAAAAACAAATTTTTCGGCTCTAAACGGCTGTACGTTGAGGTTGGGGACATTTTGACGACCCCAGAGACCTCAAATCACTTGGGGGTCAAAATGACCCCAACCGCAATTCAGATCCGAAAAATTTGTTTTTGCTTCTTAAAAATTGAAAAAATTGTTAAACACATGATTGACTTAGTGACAAAATTCGGATTTTTCACGCATTGACAGCTCAATGATTTTTTTTTCGCTATTTTGAAAATTCCATTAAAAAATTTACAAAATTTGATATCCTCATTCGGAAGTGTTCAAACTAATATCGCGAATTTTGATAAGTCGTTCGGACCGACATAATAATTCGACGTTGGACATTAAATTGTATTACCGAAAACGATTGAATTTTTGCGTTTTCCAAAAAAAAAAATGTTCAATGAAAAAAAAAAAAAAAAAAAAAAAACAATAATAATAATGAATGACAGAAGTGTACCGGGTGTGTTGAAAAATATGTGGATGATTATGAAAAGGACTTACAGCACGATTTTTTTCGCGGACAATCGTGTGAACGATGAAAATTGCTCGCTGCCAAAATTCACCATGTCTCTTTCATTTATTCATCGTGAATCCGGTTTTGTAACGGTAAAATTTATCGGTGCCTAGGCGTGGTGCTTCGATTCGTACTCGTTTCTTTTTTTTTTTTCTTCTTTTTTTTTTTTCATCCTTATATACTCTCTGCCTCGTTTTTTTTTATCTCCTCGCCTTCTTCATCATCTTCATCTTCTTCTTGCGTTTTAACACGTTGTTCGCAGAACCCCATCCTGTCGAATTATTCGCAAACGACAGACCGAACCGCACACGGACGAAATGAAAAATAATAATAATGATAATATATAATAAAATAAAATAAACGGAATTGATAAAGCATTGGCTACTTTTGGAAAGAGATGTTAAGACTGTTGGCCCATCGTTAATCCCCCCCCGCCCCCCCGCGCGAGTCAAGTTCAGTGTGAGTCCACCAAGGTCGCTAATTTATTCGCAAAAACCGAGCTGTATCTCACCGGGGGGAGTACCTAAAACCAATAGTTAATATCGGCCATTTCGATTCACCGTCGTATCTCATTAAATTTTTTTTTTCTTCTTCTTTTTCTTCGTCTTTTTCGCATAACATTTGCCGAATTCGCGACATGCAAAATTTTTTTTTCGAATAATTATTAATTACACAACACTATCGTTGGTCGAATATCTGGACAATCCGCGGGACCTGTTATCAATCGGATGAATAATTTAATGAAACATTATTTTCGAATTTTACTGACGCTTTTTTTATTTGTCACCCTATCGTCACTTGGTAACAGAATCAATCGTGAAAGAGTTGTGTAAAACAATTTTTTTTTTCCAAATTCAATCGTTAAATATGGATGTATTAAGAGGGTTGAGTCGCCTAAAAAATTGAAAAATTTTTTTTTTCGTGACATGATGAATCCAAATTTAAAATCCGACCATACCGATTTTCAATTCTGACGTTTCATTTTCTTCGTAACAGACTGCATTCTTAGATGAGTGTGAGGGTTTTTTTTTCGACGCTCTCCGGAAATTTTGACAACCTATATAACGTGAATAAAGAAAAAAAAAAGTTTTCCGTAATTTTTTGGATAAAACAGTTGAATAAAATAGGTCACCATAAAATTCATTTCACCTCGCATCCCAAATTCCAACCCTCATCCAAGAACGTAGTCCGTAACGAAGAAAATGAGACCCCAAAATTGAAAATGCGATGAGTCGTACGGTCCAAAAGCTACGACAAGTGAAAAATTTGTTGATAAATCTTACAGCGTTCAGAAGCTTCATACGGCTGTGAAAAAATTCGCAACGATAGCCAAGTATAATTATTTCATAAGGCTATAATCGATTCAAAACTTGTATCCATCATGTCACGAAAAAAAAAAAAAAATGTCAAATTTTTCAAGCGACTCAGCCTCCTTAAAATTGATTCATCCGTGTGGTGTCTAAAAATGGCTGCCTCGGTATTATCGAATAACGAGATTCATAAGTTGTGAAATAGAATATTCAGGCAGCTTCTCTTTGGCATTATCGTATCGATGCGGTGATTTTCGAAGCATTTGATTACAGACGAGACGTTCAATGGAGCGACCGAACGCGATTCCGCATAATCTTCCTATCTGCATAAATTTGGTAACTCCGAGTGTCGAGTGGTCGTGTATCGAGCCCATCGAAGATTTCCCGTTTGTTTTATCGTCGGTCAAACACATGTATATTCGGATCCGTGATTTATCTCCCTCTCGTCGCCCCATTAGAACACCATCGAACGTTCGAACTAACGGCGACGGGCTTGACGCTGATGCATAACGAGTCATTGACTCATACATTATAATTCGTTGCGTTACCTACTTGTTTTTTTTTTTTTTTCTTCTTTCTTCCGGAATATTCTGTTGCGTTATGGTAAACAAACATCAAATGGCCACTGTGAATAATAATTTGTTATTTTTCGTTTTTTTTTTTTTCTATCTTTCTTTATTTTCTTATGGTGTATGTGTGTTTGATTGATCAGGTCCGTTGAATGAACCGGCGAAGACGCAATGTCGGACGATAAGAGACGTGCCCGGTCCATTGGCTCTGCCGTTGATCGGAACTCGGTGGATCTACAACTGCTTCTGGTACCGCGTCAATAAAATTCATGACGCTTACAAAGGTAAATATACCTCTTGGCATAAACGAGATTTCTTTTTTCTGTTTTTTTTTTTTTTTTTTTTCGATACATCGACCTACCTCACGCTATTAGAACTCCATGGCTGCTCATTGTTTCGTTCGATTTTTCCGAATTTCTCGATACTTCGATATTCCGACGGAAATAATTTGTTTTTTGGAAATCATTGCTTTTTTCAAACGTATCTTGACCCTTTTCGTACCTATATCGATTGACTTGGGTAAAATTATGGTTCGGTCAAACTGCGTAAAATTAACTCCGTCGACTTTGAATCGCAATGAGAAAAAATTTAGCAATCGACAAAATTATTTGTAAACAAAAAAAATTGGATGATATTACGAACCTTTTTCTACGAGTAAACATTTTTTTTATAATAGTCAAAATGCAATTTTTGCTATTATCGTATGTACGTATGTATTAGAACGTATGATTAATTGTGAAATTGAATTATTCAAGAGCAGACCTGAACCGGCGTTACGGATCGCTGATAAAGGAGGAAGCGTTTGGAAATTTTCCGGTAATATCGTTGTTTTCGCGCGAGGACATCGAGATTCTGTTGAAACGAGGATCGAAGTACCCGCTTCGTCCGCCACAGGACATCATATCGAATCATCGATTATCGCGACCGGAACGTTACACCAATCTCGGTCTCGTGAACGAGTGAGTGAGCTTTTATTCGTTCGATATTCGAATTTATTTGTACACGCGGTATCGCGCGGACGACATTACAAATCAAGGTCTGGTTTAAGGTCGTGTTTTTTTTTTCGTTTTTTTTTTCGTTTTTTTTTTAATTTAATTCTCTCGGCCATTGCACGATCCAGTAGTACGACACATCGTCTCACCCAGATTCTACGTCTTTTTATTTACGACCTATTGCGATTCCAAGGTTTATCTAACTCTTGTCCCAAATTAACGAAATTTCAAGGTCCGTTATGTACGTTCCCCGCTCGTTCACCCGTATCCCAGATACACGTAATTTTATAATCATTTGCCGGCTCGAACTAGGCTCCACCTACGCGACTTCGAAACCAGCGAAAAAAAAAGAAAACAAAAAAAAAAGAAAAAAAAATGTTTCGTGAGTTTCGATAATTTTTGTTGTATTTTTTTTTTTTTTTCGCTAATCGATTGAATTATTTTTAAATTCTGCGCACGATATTTATTAGAATGCATTTTAAATTTAACTCGAGCTGGACGAAAACACGTTTATTCGAATATAATGAATGAACGTCCTTTTTTGTGGGATTGCTCTCGTGTAGTTGCAATTTTTGATGGGCGATCGATCGTTATATTTTTATCCTGGTTCTTCTGTCAGCCCTTTTTTTTCGGTAGTCTCGATGTTTCACAAAATAATAATCTGAAATTAAAACGGGTGATCGCTTATTGTTTTGGAAGAGTCAATATTGGGAGTAAGGAAGGGATTTTGTTCCTTTATGGGCTAACGGCAGGTATTTGAACTTTTTTCGACGTTTTTGACCCCATTTTTGGTTCTTGTTTCTTTTTTTTTTTTGTTAATAAATACTAATAATATTTCGCACACAAGTAATACCACAGGTTTCATAAAAAAAGAGGCTGAATTTCATTCATTTACCAACAAGAGTGAAAGTAATTAGGTATAACTTGGCCAATTTTCTGAATTCATGAATGGGATATTCTGGAAATACATTTGAAAAGTTCTTCCTTCCGAAAATGCAACATAAAAATCTATTTTTCACTGTATATGTCGTCTCAATTATTCATGACGATTGGTGATAAAAAAACTTAATGACGATAATTCACAGAAACGGAGAAAAGTGGCACCAATTGAGAGCCGCACTCACGCCAAAACTAATGAGCGCGAATACGGTGCTCGGATTTTTTCCGGCCCTGAATCAAGTTACCGACGACTTCATCAATCTAATTCGGGATCGAAGATCGGGCGTGGACGTGAGAGGATTTGAGGAACTCGCTTACAAAATGGGTCTGGAGAGTGAGTTTATTTTTTGTTTTTTTTTTTGTTTTTGTTTTGTCATTATTTTAAAAAATTATTTATAACTTTGTTTCTCATCTCTTCAGCTTTCCACTTCATTCAAATTATTCGATCCTCGATTCTTCGGCTTTATTTTATTTTATTTTTTTTTTTTTGTTTTTTTGTCTCTTTTTTCGATCCGATGTTGTTTGTTGTCGCGAGTCTCTCCGGGCTTCGATAATCCTAAATCTCATTGTAATTGTAAAACAGTCATTCGGCTGTTCGAACGTTTTTTTACATTATTTTTAATCGCAGACACTGTTGGTTCCTCCCCTCCCCCGAATCTCGTCTATAGGCACGTGCACGTTGATTCTGGGTCGACACTTGGGCTTTCTTAAACCGCATTCCGCCAGCATACTCGCCAACAGACTCGCCGAAGCTGTGAGAAATCATTTCACGGCTTCCCGCGATGCTTCTTACGGTTTTCCACTTTGGAAATTACGACCGTCACCGGCTCACCGAAAGCTCACCAAGTGCGAAGACGATATTTACACGTTAGTACACACCGTCAAGATTACGCTACATTTTCATAATAATAATAATAATAATAATAATAATAATAATAATAATAATAATACTAATAATAATAATAATAATAATAATAATAATAATAATAATAATAATAATAATAATAATAATAATAATAATAATAATAATAATAATAATAATAATAATAATAATAAATCCACGAATTAATTTTCATTTGTAAAATTTTCAATTTTTTTCCTATGTTTCAGAATAATAACAGAACTGTTGGATACGACAATATCGAAACAAGAGGATAACGCGCGAGACGAGGACGTCGAGGCTGTATTTCAATCGATTTTGCGGCAAGAAAATTTAGACATCAGAGACAAAAAAGCCGCTATTATAGATTTTATCGCCGCAGGAATACACACGGTAATAATTCGTACGAATTAAATTTCGACGAAGAGTCACTTATTTCGGTGTTCGCACGCAATTTATTCGATGTAAACTTCGTTATCACTGATGACCCCGTTCGATCGTTTTGCAGTTGGGAAATACTCTGGTATTTATTTATTACCTGATCGGAAAGCACCAAGAAGTTCAGAAATTACTTTACGAAGAAGTGAAGAATCTCGCACCCCCGGGCTGCGATATGTCGTGCGACAATCTCAGAAACGCGAAATATCTTCGGGCCTGCATCACCGAATCCTTCAGAGTCGTGCCAACCGTTCCGTGCATAGCAAGAATTTTGGACGAACCCGCCGAACTCTCGGGCTATCGTCTCAACGAAGGTGTGAGTGCACAATTCATATTTCAATCGTGTGATTTCGTTATTATTTTTTTCGTTACGAACAGAAAATTTTTTTATTGATTGCAAACAACATTGATTACGAATGAGCCTACTGAAATTAATCAAATACAGTCGAATTTATGATTTTTGTATGGTTTTTGTAATTAGACAAATTAATAAGTAGTTAATTATGTCATTTCAACTATAAAATATATGTGACAAAAGCGAATATAGTGGGAAAAAAAAAATAGTTTTTATTTATTTTTATTTTTTTCACAATGTTGCACCGAATTGATTAAATTGAAAAAATTGAGATTAAAGGGAGATCGGAAACGAGTGTTTTGTGAAAGTTTTATAATTAGACCAAGAAAGGGAGACATTTTCATTTTTCAATTTTTAATTTACTTTTCTTCGTTAAAAATTGAGTTTTGCTCCGGAATATTCGAAAAGCTATTTTTTTCATGGTTCTTTTTAATGAGTATTTGGAAAAAAAAAATCAACGGAAATCCATCATAAATATATAAATTAAAAAAAAACAATAAAAACTGAAAATCACATTTTTATCGATCATTCGGTAAATAATTTGGTTAGTATCCCAAAATATTTCACGAATTTTTTTTTTTTAGTAAGGTTACAATAGGTGGGGTATCATTTAAATACTCGGGGTTAGTTTTAGTATCGTTATCCGGCTGTGCCCTCATTTTTCAAATGAAAATTCACAAAATAATGTCAATAAAAAAATGTCTTCTCTTCAGACGGTGGTTCTGTTACAAACGTGGATAGCAGGCTTGGATGAGAAAAATTTTAAGGACGCCTCGAAGTGGATGCCCGAGAGGTGGATAGATCCGCCCACCCCTCACTCGCCCCTTCTCGTCGCCCCTTTCGGCACCGGACGGCGGATATGTCCTGGCAAGCGATTCGTCGAGCAAGCGCTCCAGCTCATGATTGCCAAGGTATCAAAATACTCCGATAAAAATTGCTTCGAAAAAAAAAAAAATTGTGTTCTCAGGGTTCCGTAGAAGTCTAGGAAACCTTATGGTTTCGGTCAGTCCGTTTGTCTGCATGTCACTATCCTCCCATTCTCTCATTCGTGTACCGATCAAGATAAAATTCGGTACACAGACGTGGATCGATGACCCAAAAACAGAAATGATAACATTAGAGAAAAATAAAAATTTCGACCCCCTTCCCGCAGATTAAAAAGTGAACTCGAAATTTTTTTTTTCTGCTCACCCCATCGAGTGAGGTGTCTTTCAATGGGTCTCCTCAAATGCAATTCAAAATGTTCCGAGACCTTTTCATTTCGACCCTTCGGTCGCGAGATGTTCGCTTTCAAAGTCGTCATCGGAGTGTCCTTCCCCCACCCCTCTAATTTCCAAACTATCGATTCAAAAAATCGGAAAAAAAAATTTCAGAACGTCGCTTTCAATTGGTACATTCAATCAAAATTATAACGAACACTGCAGCGAAAATAGTTTAAGTTGCCCACACGTTATTAGTTTTTATGTTTTTTTTTTTTTTTTTTTTTTTTCTTTCGTAAACGAAAATTGTAACGAAAAATTAATGTCTTGGTGGGATTCAACAGGTGGTACGAGAATTCGAGATTGTCGCGGAGGAAGAACTCGATTTGCAGTTCGAATACATAATTGCACCGAAGGGACCGGTGTCTCTTATATTCCGTGATCGCACGGAGACCGTCTGAAACGTTCCAACGTGAAATTAGCATGATAAAACGTCGTTATTCCGATTTATCGGATAGACGCGAAACACCTGCCGAACCTGAATCAGGTTTTCTTTTTTGTTGTTGTTGTTGTTGTTTTTTTTTTTGTTGTTTTTTTTTCGTAACTTACCGCGTCTATCCGATAAACAAAAACGTAGAAAAACGAAAATGAAAAAAAAAAAGAAAAGAAGAAAAAACAAAAAGAAACGGGTTTACTCGTCCGATCCTAAAGGCTATTTTAAGTAACGTATTATTTATGTTTTTACTCGTTGAAAGGCACTTTCGAGTCCATTGAAGGTATTTATTGTTACTTTCCACTGTTATAGTATTTATATTTCATCCCCCCCCCCCCCTTGAAAATCGGCGTCGTCTGAATGAAAGAAAAAAAAAAAGAAAAAAAAAATCTTTTCAAACCAAAAAAAAACAAGTGTCCAAGCGTTTTATACCGAAAGTGTACAGTAATTAACGGTATCTTGTAAATATGCGCGATAATTTATCGTCAGACGACACCGGTATTCGTATTATTTAGTCAATCAATCAATGACTACGAACTTCTTTGTTTAAGTTATCATCATTATCGTTATTATCATTTAAATTACGTTCCGTCGAGAACAAAACATCGGAAAATATTGTTGTTTTTTTTTTTTTTTACTCGACGGATTCATAAACAATTGACTTTAGTAATTTTGTATGTAATTTTTTTTTTCGCTCAAAGGGTTGAAGACTGATGTAATTTTTTCCTTTCGTTGTAAATGAATCGTCCCTTAGTTATTACGTGCTATTATCTGTGTTCACAGAGATTAATATTATTCGTTGCGCGTCACCGATTGCCCGACGCGCCGGCTCATTTCGAGCCGACACCGAATGTCTCAAAAATCCAATGTCTATACGTATGAAAAAAAAAAAAAAAAATGGTATGCGAAACCGTGTGAATGTACGTAAATTTATAAATAAAATAAAACAGAGTGTACATGCACCATTTGTACAAAATAAAGGGTATATTGAAACGTTTCGAAAAATTTTTCGATGTCGTCCTTGCAACAAAAAAAAAAGCTGCAAGTTGAAACTTGCAATTTGATTCTTTCGTATCCTAGTTCTTGTATGAGGAAGCATTTTTATTTTATTTTTTTAGCACGCACACACACACACATACATCCGGACATTTTATTCAAATGTGGTTTCTCGACGTATTGGAACATTCTGGATATGAAAAAAAAAAAAAAAATCCTTCGAATAGTCGAAGCGATTGTGTTTATTAACTTTTGATTTATTCGTCGCCGTCGTACTTTTGATTCTCAACAATCGAAAATTTGATTGATTAGTCGGTAAATACAGGCCTTTTTATATTACTATATTTATTATTTCTAATACGTAAAATATATTGGTCCTCGAATTCTTCGTCGTTGATGCTCGTGAATCAAAATGTACAAATAATCGTTGAAACACACGGATGAAATAATTTGTATCGAGCGGTAATGAAGATTTTCGAGGTGATTTCGTGTGCACCGTTGATGGCAACAATCCTTCGCGAGTCGCATGGCACTTGTGTGTGAAAAAAAAAAAAAAAAAAAAAATGGCATCGAAAATTATCATCCTTCGATGTATTTTTCAATATAATATTATTTTCTTCTCTTCGTTGTTTTTTTTTTTCGAAGAACGACGATCGTATCTAATCTGCACGTGGCACACGTTAACATTTTTTTTAAATTGTATGTAAAATAGTGAATTTGGATGACTCTGAAACGTTCATGATCCATCGTCAATATATATATATATATATATATATATTTTGTTTTTTTCGTTCGATTCTCAACTGTGAATTAAACAACATCGAGAGTCCTCGTGAAAGTGTATAATCGATAAATAAATCACGTCTTATTTTCGTATACATGCAGCTATCCATACGTTCGATGCGCAATATACCGGTAATAAAAAAAAATATATTTAAAAAATAATAATAATAATGATAATAATAATAATAGTAATAATATGGGGATTTGTGCGGCACGTGGCGTTTGTGGGTTAATAAACATTCGTTAATTCACTGATCAACACACTCGGTCACAGTTATTCGTCGTTTCGTGTTTACGTACTCATCGTATATCGTATTATATATTATAACTTGGCGTGTTAACAGTCGCTGAAGAAATAAAATCTACACGCTATAAAATTGAATAGTCGGTGTGTGTACTGGATTTTGCCGCGTATTCAATAATACTCATCGAAACTATCGGTATGGGTTTTGTAACATTATAATTGTGTGTGTTTTTTTTTTCAAATATATATTTTTTTATTTGGTTAATCGTAGTGAAGGTAACGGTCGATGGTCGATTCAATTAATTTCGAATAAATTCGGTAAAAATTTTGACATACACGACAACGATACGTAAAATTCAGTCGTTGATGAGTACGGTAATTGATATACGAGGTCAACATCGAACTCTCTCATCCCCTCCAACGTCGCTCGAAATTATCCAACTAAATTTTTTTTATCGTCGGAATAATAAACTTTTTTTTTTTTTGCTTTCACGGTATTTTATCGATTATTCGTTTGATCGACTTTGGGCTATTGGGATTATTTTATTTAACCGAATTTTTTATTATTTTCGGTAGATTTGGAATAGAACCCTTGTTTACGCTCGCGGCGGTTGGTCGCATGAAGCTGTGATTTCTCGGTCCGGCTCGGGGTTGCACCAAACGACTTTTCGGGCTCGTCGTGATTTTCGTCGGTGGTTGACGATTGTGGATCGACGATTGGGGACCGACGCTGCTTCCACTGCTGCTGCTTCGGGATGCCACGACCCCACGGGCTCGGATACTCGATAGCTTTGGCGTTTCGCTCAATCCCTGCTGAATACATTATGAAACAATATCATTTTAACTACTCTCATTCAAAATTATTGTTATTACTTCTTTTAATATCAACGAAATGGACATTTTTGATGAGAAATAAAACTACGATAATAATGTAGTTGCTGGATACACGTTGCATCGGTCAACTGCCGATGACCAGTCGCTCGACTACACATTTTCCGAGCACTATAGTCGTCCCGAATTTTGGCCTTTCCGAAAGTTGCTCGTTCCGAGTTTTCAACCCCAAGTTTCATCGACGAAAAAAATTCTTCAAACGGAATTCCCGAAAATAACGAAACAACAGACAATAACTCTCCCGTAAAAACTCACCGTAGCAATTTTCCTGATGTTTCTCGTAACCGGACCAACGCTGCTGCCGCTGCTGCTGCTTCTGCTAGCCGGAATTCTCGTGGAATTGGCCCGCGGAGCGGTTCTCCTCTTGTCCGTATCGTTGGCCAATCGTATTCCCGAATTAATCGCCGGAGTCTTTCTCAAATCGCTCGTCATCGCGCAAATGGCCGACGTGTAATTGCCAAATTGCGGATGACTCGGTGGCAATTTGCGCACCGTATTGACCGAAGTAGAACTGTTCAATGAACTCCGTGAGCTTCTCAAACTGCTTCGCGAACCCGATCTCTCAACCTCGTTTCTTCCGGTTGTGCTCACGATCAACGGAACCTGTCTCTTCGGCTGATCAATTTTTCTCGCTACCTCACCGCGTTTCAAACTTCCCGTTCTTTTCGGCAAAAAACTCGATTTATCGGGGTTCAATCTCAACGAACCGGTTCTAGGTCCAAAACCTTTGAGTCGGGAAATCTCGTTGTTGCCGATTGTTCTTCGACGTTCCGTTGTTTCCGGGTTTTTTATTTCCGCACTCACGTAACCGAGTTCGGTGGCCGGTGAACATCTCGGTGAATCGTGATTATCGGTCTCGTAATTGCCGGACGAAGTTTCCTGACTCAGACTCTCCGACACCAGACTTTGGGTTTCTTCGAAACCTTCGTCGTTCATCTCCTGCTCCTTGGCTTTCACGGCCATCGGTGGTGAACTCGTGATGCTGATGTCGGGAATGAATCGACTCTTGAACAATGACGATGACGACGACTGTTGTTGTTGTTGTTGCTGCTGCTGCTGCTTCTTGAAAGCCGAGGAAGACCCTTTGTCCTCCACAGATCCAATTGGATTCAAACTGTCCTGTATCTCAGCATCATTTCCCGTCTGATAGCCACGGGAATTCGAATTTTCTTCGATCTCCATGCTTTCCACGTCGTCCCGAATCGTCATGGAAACCCGTTGAATCGGTATTTCATCGCTCGTTGGACTAACGACTATTGCGCTCGTTTGCAACACCTGATTCGGCGGATTACTGGCCAGTCTCATGGCTTCTCTCACTTGACTGGGATCTATCATGCTACGGTGTCTCTCGCGACACGGAACCGCTCTTTCCGGCCATATCGGTGTGGTTTCCCGAGGTCTGGACTCCTGCATTACCGGACTCAGCACCGTATTCGTCACCGCGATAACCGGAGCCGGTTGCGCGATCGGCAAATGTCTGGGATTTCTGTGGGAACCCAAACGACCGAGCTGTTTAACGTCTTCCGTTGTTTTAACCGTATCGGACGATGGCCCGTCGACTTCGGACGTTGCGTGACGACGCTTCAATTTGTCCTGCCAAATTCTCAGCATCGCGTCATCGTCTTCCGCGTTATCGTTGCGAACTTCCGCAGCCTCGGACAGGGCCAGGGTGCTCGGTCTTTGAGGTTTCACTTCGGCGTAACTCTCGCCCGCGCCCAGAATCAAACTGTCCTGCTTCGCCATTTCCTTGTCCATTGGGGTGTCCTGATTTTTTTTGTATCTTCGGGTCTTTCGGGCTGCGGCGTATCTGTCGAAGTTTCCTGCGAACACAATGCGACAAGTGAAAAATTTTCATACGTGACACGAAATTTATTATTTGCATTTTCATTGAACGTGGAACATTTATTTTTTTTTTATGAAAAATTCGTTCCAAATAACCAAAGCTTCGAAAACAAAAAAACCAACAAAAAATCAAACAAGTACCACTGCCAAGATCAGCAGTCGTGCCGCTGGGTCTGGTAGCACCGACTTTGGCTTCCCGTCCTTGAACGGAGCTGCTGCATCGTTCTCTCTTGCACGGTTCCTTATCCACAGGTTTGACCTCTCTCGGAGGACTGAAGACTCTTCGCGTTACCGGTGGGGTCTCTATATTGTCCGAATCAATTTCAATCTTGTCGCTCACTCTCTCCTCGTCACCGTTTTTCTTTCCGAATTTCGCGAACCTCCGTACAGCCGAATTTTGCGCGGAAACAGTGGGTTGTCGTATGTAGATGGTCAGTTCGTCATCCTGGCAAGCAGTCACCGCCTCGTTGGGCTCGCTCACTGCCGCGGCTTTGTTCTTCTTCCTTTCTTCTTCTCGAATCGCCTGGAAAAATAATGTTTCGTTTTTTCATTTCATTCGAAACTCGTCGATTGATCGAACAATTTTTCGGATGCACAATTTTTTTCGTTGAACTCACTTGCAAGGTACTGGGACCGAGAATATTGTCAGTCGCAAGACGTGAACGAATTCTTCGCGAATAACGAGGATCCGTATCTTCCAAATTATTTGGAACGTTTAGACTCGATTTTCGCCATTGGGATTTATCGGTCTGCGATTGATGAGGTTGCGCTTCTGTGAATCAATGAAGATACGATTGGTCAGCGTGAAACAAAAGTCTGTTGTGTCATCGGGATGCAAATGGCCCGGTTACTGGCACTTTGAGAGCATCGGTGTCGGATTTTTTAATAGCTACAATTAAAAAGGTTACGGTTTTGACGCGTGAGTTGAGGCCCTCTGAATGAGATTCACCTATCAAACAAGTGAAAAAACTGGAACACTTACATTGATTTTTGGAAAAATTTCAAAACGCCATAAAATACGAATGGCTCGATGGATTTCGCCCAAATTCAATAGGTTATCTCTTTGGATAATAGCGCAACTTATCCAGTCAACGTATTACACTGTTGACTGGTCAATTTCCATTATAAAATATTTAGTTTCACAAAGTGCGTTTGTCCAATAATTAAAAGTTTTAAAAGGCTTTTTAATTAGCCGACAATTCAATTATTATTCGACAAAAAAACTATATTAATGGCAGTCAAAACTTCGCCGTCGGTGTCACAATCCGGGACAGTGTTAGAAACTGGGCCGTTTAACCATTCAATCGGATTTTAGGCTTTGATTACCTTCTATTGCTTCCATCGTTCTCATCACATCCGTTTTTTCGACCGAAGGACGCCAATCGTAAACTTCCGGATATCCGACGTGGACCGAACTGTCCTCCGCCAACGTGTTCATCACCGAACTCTTGCCTTCGCTCTCTGACAATGGTAATGATAAGCAAAAAACGAACAAACGTTTGACACAACAATCCAGAATCATAAACTTCGACTTATCGGCGAAAAAAAAAAAAAATTAATCACCTGAATCTTCGAAGGACTTGCGATTAGCTTGCAGCTGTCTCGCTTTTCTTTGAAGTTGTTCGCCGGCTCTTTCTTCCTTTTCATTTTCCGTGAGCCAAGCTTCGATCTTTTGTCGCCAGGCTCGTCTGCAATGATTCAATTGTTCAATTGTTATCACGTTACCGGAAATATAAGCCCGACCAGTTGCGTGAATTCATTCACATACCCCGTTGGTTTAGTTTCTTCCTCTTGCAAAAACGGTTTGTTCTCGGCCAGGGGCGACGGTGAATTGGGTCGTTCCCGATCTCCCGAAAAATCGGCATTCAACAAATCACCACGACGAGGTTGCCCTCGAGCTCTGCGAGCCCAAGACCGATCTGCGAAAAAAAAAAAAAGAAAAGTAAAAAAAAATGACGATAAATATTAATCTCGGTTGTCTTCACTCAGCTGCGTCGGTTAGGGCTGGAAATTTTAGAACGAGCAAAGTTCAAAGTCACGGCTTTAGAATGACATTGCAGCGAATCGTCGAAATTTCGAATGACATTGTAGCGAACGTACAATATTACGAACGCCTATCGGTCGCGTCGCGGTTTTCAACATATTTCCCGACTTTCGAGCTTTCCCACGCGCAAATTATCAAAGTTACATATATGCCGTTGCCGATGTTTTTTTTAGGAAATTCAATTCTCTACAACATTGTTCATGTGAACTTTCGATCCATATAGCGTTGTTTATCCAGCGTTTGAACGGGATGGTAAAAATGTTTTTCGATTCGACGAAAGAAACGTGAAAATTAACTGACCCAAACTTCCCCAAGATTTCCGCTCGCGTGAGCTTTCCTGACCGGTGATCCTCAAGAAATCCATCAAATTGCCCTCATCGTCCTCGCACGGTATTCGACTTCTGCGTCGTCGCAGAGTTCCGTTTGGCGTTACGTCCGGCGAATAAGTTTCTTCTTTGGTTAATTGTTGATCCGGTCCGCCGGAACACGAACCGAGACGTCTTCTTATGCTCGGCGATCCGGTTATCGAGATGTCCTCGTCCGAATTCATTCCGCCGTTCTGCATTCTCTTGATTTTTCCATCGCTACGATTGTACTTTTGCGAGAAGCTATTGTGTATGTCCAGAAGACCGTAGTCCATTAAATTGCACTCGGATTCCGAACCTGGGGTCTCCGCCTGATTACTCACTGTTCATCGCATCGTACGACAGACAAAAATATCAGAATTGTGATAAAAAAAAAACATTTGTGGATGCTACGACGAATTTTAAAAATTCAAAAAAAAAAATTTAGTTTGAAAAATCAAAAGTTTTTCGATCAACGTACGCATTCGTTTTCTCGCCAACAATTGTTCTTCTCTCTGTTTGCGTCTGGCGATGACCTGTTCCTCCTGAATCCTTCGTCGTTCGTTCTCCGCCACAGCCTGATTGAATTTTTGACAAAATTGATGAAACACTCGGTAACACTCCTCGAGTTTGAACGTGTTTGTGTCCTCGCAGAAGAAGTCACCCAAAGTTTTTCTAACTGCCTCGAGTTCTTCGGTGTCCCGTTTGAGCTGTGCCATCTCTCGTTCGGCCATCTGTCAATCGAACGAACGATTGTTATTATTTTTATCTTCGATCGAGAAAGGTAAAAGTCAAACGGGGACCCGAAACGATTGATCACCTGCAAAAATTGTGCCATTTGCTCCTGTATGTCTTCTTCCGTCGTGGGTAGCTGTATTTGACTCTTAATCTTCTTTATTTTCGTGTCCAACGTGTTAAATTCGTTGGTTAGTTGTTCGATCGTCGTTCTTTCGGAGAAAACAATAATGCAAATGAAATTTCGTCAGTGACATAATTTTTTCTTCAATCGGGCTGAATACAGCCCGACCTCGGAATAAGAGACCAAAAGCCCCCAAGGGGAAGCGCTCGAGTGAGAAACTGGGGAAAGTATCTTATAGCCGAGTCTCTTATTTCGAGGTCGGACTGTATTTCGTACGATCTGCACTTACTTCGTTGCCGCCTCCAGTGCACTCATACCCCTGGTGAAGTTCAACAGATCTTTTCTCTTTCTTTCCGCTTGCTGAAATTAAAAAAAAATAAAAATAAATAAATAAATTTATCAACGAAAAAAGTTTGATTATTTCGTTATTTCGTTTTGTCATATTTTGAGATACTCACGAGCGCCACGTAATGGATGAGGTTCATTCCCGGCTTGTTGGCTCGGATTTCCGTGAGTTTTTGCAGGGAAGACAACTTAACTCCAGCCGCATTGCCCGCGTAACCGCCCTGAAACATAAAAAAAAAAAACACACACACACGAACGATTATGCACATTGGAAGAAAAAACAGCAATTTATTCGTTTGAAATTCGCTCGATCGATTCTCACGGAATTCAAAAAGTTTCCAGCGACCAGAACCATGTAAAGCACTTCCTGGAGCGGTTTGTTCGTCATCAAATCTTCGCCAGCGAGAATCATCGAATTTATGCTCGGTTCCAGGTAGCTCATGTTCGCCGCAAATTCTTCCTTCAACAACATGCACTCGATCCGCAATTTGTAGCTTGAAAAAAAAAAAAAAACGTTGAAATAAAAAAATCAATCGCTTCTACCACGGAAACATTGTTTCACAAGCTTCAAAAATTTTCGTAATGTTTTATCATCTCACTTCGGAACTTGTACAAGTTGAAGAAAAAATTTTTCAGCGTTCCCGAGTTTCGATTTGTCGCCATCGAAGCTCTTGAGCATTTCCAACTCGTCCACCTCCGGCAATATCTTCAATAAACCGCGCAATTTTTCCGCACCTATGTCGTCGTGACCTCCGTCCTTGATCAATTGAATTATGTCTTCGTTGGAACTGCGAACAATTTATTATTGAATTCAATAAAAAAAAAAAAATAATAATAATCGATTAGCAATTGCAAGATAAATTTTTTCGGTCTATCTTTCATGTTTATTATTTACCTTCTGAACTGTTTTAAAAAAATATTGACGTTCAAACTTCGTTTTCCATCGAGCAGAGCAATCTGGTGAAATAAATGTCACATTAACCAAATGGAATAATATAATTAAAATGGGGGAAAAAAAATTGTAGAAAAAATTTGATTTAAATAATTAAAATTGAATTTTTTTTTTTTAAATTGTTACATCGTTGAACAGATTGAAAGGTGATTGGTCAATACCTCGGTTGGTTCACGACGACGTTTGTCGGCGTCGGTTCCAGTCGCGTGAGGAGTGGACGAAGCAGCGGGTGGATTGATCGGCGGTGCTTGCTGACAAAAAAGTCCCTCCATTTCGGCCCAATCCAAATCGGCCATCGGCGATTTCGAATGTTCGTTTGCCACCAAAGACCAAATGTTTCGCTTGCCAATGACCTGGGACAAAAAGACGACAACGATGAGAGCTATTCACCACACACTCACCTTGAACCCAAATAACTGGTAAAAATATCCTGTCTGTGTCCTTGATTCGACGCGACCGAACGAGCAATACTCGGAGACGCGCTCGGGGGGAGTCCCTAATTAGAATCAGGATGTACGATATCGTAAACCGGTTTCCCATTCGTATATGTATTTGAGTTTGTACGCGAAAAATCACGAATTAAACCGAAACCGAATTGTGACATAAAAATAACGAATTATCGATATTCGCATCGAAAAAAAAAAAAAAAATTCTGAATAATCGCGAGACCGGGGCGGCTGCATATCGACCGCTAATTTCGTCAAAAATTTCCGCAATAAAAATACAAGATCGTAAAATCCGACGAGGGAAAAAAAAATACTCCAAAGAAAAAAAAAACCTCACAAAATTTATTGAAATTTTTATGAAATAAAAAGATTGCAAAAAAAAAAAATTATTATGTCGACGATGCGATAAATAAACACGCTGCAAGTTGATACCTGCAATTTGATTCCTTCGAACGTATATCTCGCAAATTGACAATGTCCATAGTGTGAAAATCCTTTTTTTTTTCGGTAATTCAAAAACGCCATAAAATCCGAGCCGCAGTTTGCAAACATGACAAAAATCATTCTGTACACGTTGGACATGAACATCTCGAAAAAAAAAATCCCA
Source organism: Diplazon laetatorius (assembly GCA_963662125.1). Taxonomy (NCBI): domain Eukaryota; kingdom Metazoa; phylum Arthropoda; class Insecta; order Hymenoptera; family Ichneumonidae; genus Diplazon; species Diplazon laetatorius. Next base: position 2,482,337 of record OY759159.1, read on the forward strand.
CCATAACAAATCTTCCTCCCCCCCAAAAAAACAACAATAACAATAACAACGACGATGAACAAATTGCAGAACGAATTGTCAAAATAGTTGCTGACCTTGTGATTGGGAATTTTGTTCCAATTGATGGTTTTCATCTTGGCTTTGGGTGTAGGAATTTCCTGTTGTGGCAGCAGTTTGGCATGATTGTTGGGTGGTTCGGGTGTGGGCGCCCGTGAAATGGCGGTCGCGGGTACGTTGAGGGGCGGAGGCAGAGGCGGTGGTTCCATGGGAACATCGGTGGCGGAAGAGTTGCCGAAGAAGGGCGGCGGCGGTGGCGGAGGCAGCACGAAGCCGGTCGGGGAACTCGGAGCCTTCGGAGCTTCCGGTTCCACAGGCAACGGTGGCGGAAGCGGTGCCGGATTGCTGACCGGAAGCGACGCCTTTCTGTTGGTACCACACGTCTGATCGGCGCCACGACAGTGGCAACACAGATTCGTCTGTCAACCATTAAAAAAAAAAAATAGAAAAAATTTTTTAAAAATTTAAAAAAAATCAATTTCAATAACAAAAAAAAAAACCAGAAAACTGAACGATACAGCTTTTTTTCAATCAAACGT